>CM074308.1:300000-930000 GCA_037194245.1 Opsariichthys bidens | reverse complement strand
CCTCCAATATCTCCTGGTACTGAAGAGAATTCATGGTACCTTGCACACGCTGAAGCTTCCCAGTACCTGCAGAAGCAAAACAGCCCCAAAGCATGATTGACCCCCCGCCATGCTTCACAGTAGGCAAGGTGTTCTTTTCTTCATAGGCCTTGTTCTTCCTCCTCCAAACATAGCATTGATCCATGGGCCCAAACAGTTCTAATTTTGTTTCATCAGTCCACAGAACACTATCCCAAAACTTCTGTGGTTTGTCCACATGACTTTTGGCATACTGCAGTCGACTCTTCTTATTCTTTGGAGACAGCAAGGGGGTGCGCCTGGGAGTTCTGGCATGGAGGCCTTCATTACGCAGGGTGCGCCGTATTGTCTGAGCAGAAACTTCAGTACCTACATCTGACAAATCTTTTCTCAGTTCCTCAGCAGTCACACGGGGACTTTTCTCCACTGTACGCTTCAGGTAGCGCACAGCAGTCGAAGTCAGCATCTTCTTTCTGCAACGACCAGGTAGCGTTTCAACAGTGCCCTTTGCCTTGAATTTGCGAATGATGCTTCCTATGGTGTCTCTTGGTATGTTTAACATCTTTGCAATCTTCTTATAGCCATTGCCCTTCCTGTGAAGAGTAATCACCTCTTCTCTTGTCTTCCTGGACCATTCTCTTGACTTCACCATGTTTGTAACCACACCAGTAAATGTCTAGAAGGAGCTGAGTATCACAGTCATTTTAAAGCTGCCTAATTGGTGCTTATTAGGCTTTATTGCTGCTCCCTGACATCCACAGGTGCTTTCAATACCTGATTGAAAACACTTCAATGGACCTCTGTTCTTCAGAGTGGTAGTCTTTAAGGGGTTGAATAATTGTGTCAATGAAGAATTCACAAAAGAAACATTTACTACTGTATTACAAAACCAATTGATGTCATTTTAGTCGCATATGCTTCTTTAAGAAGTCCTTGTAGGATTTCATTCTGAATTCAATTACAAATGTACTCTAAATTCTCTAAAACCATTTACAGCATTGGGGGGTTGAATAATTTTGAACACAACTGTATGTGACTTTTTTGCAACGAAAATACAAGCATTATGAAATCATGCCAGCCCCGCATATTTTGCTTGCTGAAATTGGCAAGTGCAGCGTATTTGAAAAAATGCGACCCCCGCGTAAATATCAGGCGATCGCATAATCGCGTTTTACTTAACTTTTGCTTTGCTGTTCTTGTATATCGCATGACTCATGTCTAATGTCTGGTTTAGCGTAAAACCCAAAATTCTCCCATATTTTTGATTTTACTTTTGTCGGCGGTGGAAAAATCCTCATACATTTTGAATGTCTTGCTCTGCTGCTTGCGTTGCAAGCGCCAATTGACGTCACGTGATTGGCTACATTTAAAAGCACGATGAGTTCATGACGATATATCGCTGTATCGATATTCTGAGCACAGCCCTAATATATATATATATATATATATATTCTATAAAAAAAAATACATATACATACATATACATACATACATACATACACACCCTGATCAGGCATAACATTATGACCAATGACAGGTGAAGTAAATAACACCGATTATCTCTTCATCATGGCACCTGTTAGTGGGTGGGGATATATTTGGCAACAAGTGAACATTTTGTCCTCAAGGTTCATGTGTTAAAAGCAGGAAAATGGGCAAGTGTAAGGATTTGAGCAAGTTTGGCAAGGGCCAAATTGTGATGGCTAGACGACAGGGTCATGGGCGGCTACGGCTCATTGAAGCACGTGGGGAGCAAATGTCCGAGTGGTCTGATCCAACAGACGAACTACTGTACCTCAAATTGCTCAAGAAGTTAATGCAGGTTCTGATAGAAAGATGTCAGAATACAGTGCATCATTTACAGTGCAGTTTGTTGCGAATGGGGCTGCATAGCCTCAGACCAGCCAGGGTGCCCATGCTCACCCCGTCCACTGCCGAAAGCACCAACAGTGGGCATATGTGAATCAGAAGTGGAGCACGGAGCAATGTAAGAAGGTGGCCTGGTCTGACGAATCATGGTTTCTTTTACATCGCATGGATGGCTAGGTGCACTATGGGAAGAAGGCAAGCTGGAAGAGGCAGTGTGATGCACTGGGCAATGTTCTGCCGGGAAACCTTGGGTCCTGGCATCCATGTGGATGTTACTTTGACACATACCACCTACCTACGGCATTGTTGAAGACCATGTACTCCCTTTAATGGAAATGGAATTCCCAGGTAGCTGTGGCCTCTTTCAGCAGGATAATGTGCCCTGCCACAAAGCAAAAATGGTTCAGGAATGGTTTGAGGAGAACAACAACAAGTTTGAGGTGTTGACTTGGCCTCCAAATTCCCCAGATCTCAATCCAATCAAGCATCTGTGGGATGTGCTGAACAAACAAGTCCGATCCATGGAGGCTCCACTTCACGATCTACAGGACTTGTGAAGGAATCAACTGTGGGAGCAATTATTAGAAAATGGAAGACATCTAAGACCACTGACAATCTCCCTCGATCTGGGGCTCCACGCAATATCTCACCCCATGAGGTCAAAATGATCACAAGAACGGTGAGCAAAAATCCCAGAACCACACGGGGGGACCTAGTGAATTACCTGCAGAGACCAAAATAACAAAGGCTACCATCAGTAACACACTACGCCACCAGGGACTCAAATCCTGCAGTGCCAGACGTGTCCCCCTGCTTAAGCCAGTACATGTCCGGGCCCGTCTGAAGTTTGCTAGAGAGCTTTTGGATGATCCACAAGAGGACTGGGAGAATGTCATATGGTCAGATGAAACCAAAATAGAACTTGTGTTTGGAGGAGAAAGAATGCAGTGTTGCATCCAAAGAACACCATACCTACTGTGAAGCATGGGGGAGGAAACATCATGCTTTGGGGCTGTTTTTCTGCAAAGGGACCAGGACGACTGATCCGTGCAAAGTAAAGAATGAATGGGGCCATGAATTGTGAGATTGAGTAAAAACCTCGTTAGATCAGCAAGGGCACTGAAGATGAAACGTGGATGGGTCTTTCAGAATGACAATGATCCCAAACACACCGCCTGGGCAACGAAGCAGTGGCTTTGTAGGAACCATTTCATGAAAATTAAAAGAAATAAAAATTTGAAATATATCAGCTTGTGTGTAATGAATGAATATAATATACGAGTTTAACTTTTTGAATGGAATTAGTGAAATAAATCAACTTTTTGATGATATTCGAATTATATGACCAGCACCTGTATGCCTTTCTCCACTGATGTTCTAAATTGTTCAAAGCATTTCAAAAGGACATTGATTTTTTGAAAACAGCTGTCTGACTGAGATGGTGAATGGGAACATGGTTTGTGTAGCATTAACAACACATTATTAGCTGTTCGATGATGTATTCAAGCCAAAGGCTAATCGTATCAATTAACATTATGTGTCTGACATTGTAGAGAGCGATAAAAAGCATTCTGATACATCAACTTGTAGACGAGACTGTACAATTCACTCATCCACTTTTGCTGAATCAGTTTCTGGTTCATGGCTGAATAAAGCAGTATTTCCACTTGTGCACCAATTTTGACAGAGTGCATCAGATATTCTGAGCTCTTGTGATTGAGTGGAGGCTGGGCTAGTTTGCATATTCATGTGTCCACATATATTAAACGAAGCAAGCCTGTAAAGTTACATTCAAGCTAAACTATCATTACTCACAATCATTTCTCTAAAAAACCTGTAAGACCTTTGTTCATCTTCAGAACACAAATTAACACCTTTTTGATAAAATCCGAGTCTTCTGATCCCCCATAGCCAGCAATGTGATTACCACTTTCAGGGCACAGAAAGGTAGTCAAGACTTCTTTAAAATGGTCCATGTGACTACAGTGGTTCAACCTTAATTTATTGAAGTGAGGAGAATACTTTGTGTGCAAATAAATAAATAAAAAATAACGACTTTCTTCAACACGAAATTCAACTATTGCTTCTCTTCCATGTCAGTCTCCAATATGGTTCATGTGAGCACCACGACGCATGTGGACACCGGAGTCAGCCAATACTGAGCCGGTGTTAAGATATAGAACCTGGAAACTCTGCACTGCATTTAAAACGTTAAAAGCATTGGAGACTGACACGGAAGACAAATTCATGAATAAAGTCGTTCATTTTTTTTTGTGTGTGTACAAAAAGTATTCACTTTGCTTCATACATTTAAGGTTGGACCACTGTAGACACAATGACTATTTTAACATTGTCTTTACTACCTTTCTGGACTTTGAAAATGGTAATCAGGGTGTGGTCTATGGAGGATTACAAAACTCAAAAATATCTTAATTGGTGTTCCGAAAATGAACAAAGGTCTTACATGTTTGGAATGACTTGAAGGCGAGTAATTAATGATAGAATTTTCATTTATGGGTGAACTAAGAGCTGGGCGAGATGGCCAAAAAAATCATCTAATTTTTTGGATGAATGACGATATACAGTATATATCTCGGTATTTGCTACATTTTTCTATTTGGATTTTTTTTTTTTTTTAATCTTATTTTATATCTTGCCCAACGCTGTTCTACAAACAATATTCATATTAAAGGCTCTGAAAATAAGTGAAGTGTGTAACCATGGGTCCGATCACATTGCATTATAACATTACAATCTAAGAATAAATGTTTTTTTTTTTAAAAGCAGAAGAATTCACTAAAAATGAAAATAAATAAAACCAAAAGCACAGACTAATTATAGCCTATTACGCTATACTGATTTCCCCATTCCAATAGTGACTTAACAGTTGCTGCTATCACAATAACATTCTTACTTGTATCTTTAAAATTCGACATATTTCGGGATTTGACAACAAATATTTTAGCAAAATCTTTAGTTTAGTAAGAATTATTCCAATGCTATTGTGCGCGTCTGTTTGACGCGTTTGCATAAGGCTCATCCACTCCCGCCAGCAAAATGGAAATATTTGCATGACTTTCTAACATTTACATGTGGAGAATATACCTACGAAATGTGAGTTACACAGTGAGGAAAATCCCACAAAGCATTGGCATTAAACAGTGCAAGTATCTGTCAGCACTCAGCACATGATGGGATGAGACACTTTAAACTATAATCTTACGAGTTATTTGAAAGTCCTTAATATTAAGCATGTCTCATGTTTAGGTCAAATTGTATTATGGATTTTTCACATGCGCTCGTTTTAAACTACTGAATATCGATATAAACTATAATGCAAGCTCATTCCATATCGTAAATAAAAAAAATATCGATATACATAGTCCAAACTCGATGTACCGTCCAGCCCTGGGAGAACTGACCCTTTAAACCATGAAGAAATCGTTTTCCCAGCAAGAAATGTTTAAGTGTCATTTTGGAGATAAAGATGAGTTAAGGCATAAAATTATTGACAACAGGGGGACTTTAATCATTGTGATTACAATATCATTGATTATAATAATTACAATATGAACTATTTTTGTCAATTGTGCAGCCCTAACTGATCTCAAAAAAGAACAATGCAGTCTATCTAAATTTTGCCCAAATATGACACAGAGGACTTGTGAAAGTGTTAAAAATCTTTTTCAATGAAAGAAACCTCATCCCAACTATATAGTATCCTGGTGGCAGTATAATGGTTTGGGTCTGTTCCGAACTCTTATGACTTCACCTACCGACCGACAGAATACTGATGAGATATTTCAGTGTTGGAAAATTCCACACGGTCACATCATGATATGCAGGGAGTACAGAATGACTCTGATGTAAACAAGTTTTGGGTTCTGAAACTTACAGTGTTTACAGTACAAAGACCTGGCAGGTAATTAGGGCTGCAGCGGTATCCATACCGAACCAAACAGATCCTGGGCTTTTGGTATGGAACACGTACCGACACTAATTATGAAGTATCTTATTACGCACTGAACAAAAACGTTCCGGAACATATGGCATGGATTCAGATTATACAGATTTTGCATGTGACACAAATAGCACTTCTCAGGTAAAGTGCATAAAAGGCACGACTACTCCTCCACCTGGGGCAACTTAGTAGGACAGCTCCAATCCTGATTAAACAGACCAGAACCAGCTAATCAAGGTCTTGAGGATTACTAGAAAATCCCAGGCAGGTGTGACTGATTAGGGTTGGAGTTGAAATCTGCAGGACATCGGACTTCAAGGGCCAGAGATGCCCAGCCCAGACTTAGACACATAGAGAGAGCACTCATTCAAACAGAAAAAGGGCTTAACTGAAGCACTGATAGTACTTCCGCTCTGAAAAAAAAAAAAAAAAAAACTACCTGACAATTGATTTTTGTCTAATGAAAAAAAAAACCTGAGTTTTGTTGTGGAGAAAAATATTAGAAACTTCAAGAATAAGACTTGTACCTAAAAATAATAGATTTACTTTTTTTAATCAAACAATTTGTCATGTTCAAAAGTTTCATTCATATGCTAACAGCCATACAGGAGCCATAATGAAACCTACATGAAATCGACACTGCTAACTAGGGGTGTGACGAGACCCCTATCCCACGAGACGAGATTTTGTTAGTATTTTTAAGAAATCCTCAATAATGAAACGTATGAAGGGACAATAGTCTGAAAACTGAAAATCATAAAATGCAAAAATGTTGGTGCATTTTGAAATCAACTTGTAATGCATGTCATTTTACTTCTATTTGAATGAATTATTTGCAGTAAAACAACATGCAAACACTGCTAACATTTTTGCCACAAAATCAACCAATTGTTTTCTGCCCTGTATAATTTCACATGAGAAATCTCACTGAACTTCTTTCTACAGATTGAACATAAATTAAACAGTATAAATAAAATAAACATATAAATAAATTCAAATAACACTTTAAGTGTCACTTTAACTGCAGTACAAAGTTGACCATTTCCCAGTCACTATTGATTGTGTGGCTGTAACTGTGATATAGTTCTGCGTACACCGAGAAGTCCAACCGTCAGCAGTGATAGCGATGCTTTCTGCCTCTTCAGGGGCCGTTCACATATCGCAGCCGCGTCGCTTCCTCCTTCTTTTGCAAGCGTTCGGGAGCTCGTGCTTCTGTAGCGTCTATCGTTGCTATGCAATCATGAACTGTGCTCTCCACGACCATGAGGACGTTTCAGTACGGGATAAATTGATTTTTAGCCCTTGCTTTAGCTTTACTACTAGATATATTTATGGAGATGAGACATAACAACCCCCTCTACAGCTATGATCAGCTGTTCAGCTGAGATTTCCATGTTTTGTTACGGAAAGGTCGAAGATGATCGGTTGGTTCTTGTCACATGACCTGCGGTGCGCTTGCGGCATTCTGAAAAGTTGAGATTCCATTTTACGTGAATGAAAATGCGCGTGATATGCGAACTAAGAGTCTGTACAACCTTGGCCGAGGTGTACGGCGTAGTTTTCTTACGATGTTTATATATTGTTTGTGTATTGTGTGTTATTCTTTAGCTGTTTATTATTTCTACTGGAAAACCAAAATGTTTCCACACAAACGATTTGAAAGTGGCGGGGGGCATCTTCAATAATAATTAAAGCACGACGAGACAACTTTTCACGTTTTAGATATCTCGTCACAACCCTACTGCTAATGTCTTAATTTATTATTTATTTTAGGGTGTGTTCACACTTGTAGTTTGGTTCGGAGCAAAAACCTTGTCCGCTTAGCGTTCACACTGGCACTTTTAACAGCGAACCTTAAGTTACTGAAGATACGGTCACGACCTGATTGGTCGGCTTTTACGTAGCGTCACATCTTGTGACATCAAGTCCTTTTTGGTTCGTTTACATGTCTTTGATCCGTGTTGCGTTAATATATCAATCGAACCGCAACAGAGTTCGGATGGCAGCGTTCACATGTGTTCAAACGAACAGCACTAACTGCGCAATCGCACCAGGGTTCGTTTTAATCCAACCAAACATGACAAGTTTAGTGCTTACGTCTTTAGTCAGAAGGATCACTTGCAGAGTCAAGTCATGCGCAAATGAGAACCTTCGAAATAAGAGCTGTCGAAGCCATTGGGTTCACAAAATAAATCATTTCAATGCAGATTCTTTGTTCTTCTCGTTGTACCAAAATTCAACCAAAACATGAATTTAGTGTACCGTTGCAGCCCTACTATTAAGACAAAGTAAAAGAATCAGAGACCTTCCCAAAGGAGCCTTGTCCCAAAACCTTCAGCAGCTCAAACTGGCTGGGATCAGCCTTCTCACAGCCTTCCTTCACATGATGAGTGATGGGAATCTCTTTATAAGCCCCCTCATCCTGCACACACAAACATACACAATTGTAGACATGACAAGTGTCCAGAGGTATAGTTTTCTAAACTCAAAACAAATGTAGAGTGCGTGATGCTGCACGATATCGATTACTTTGAATTTTATTTGGGATATCATTCAAAATCCGGCATGGACATTTTCAAGCGCAGGGTAGTACAAACATAGTACAAAATGCAGAGTTTTGTTATGTTGTTAAGGATTGCAAATACATTTTTTAAATGTGGCTCAAGTTTAAAAATGCTTTTTTGGACCACTGTATTTGACATCTCGATAACAAATCACACACTTGAATCACTTTGAAAAAAGAAATGAATTTCCTAAGGGAAGAAAATATATGAATGTTTAAATTTGCATACAGTCTTTCCCAAAATTTCATATCACGATCTTCTGACAAACTATCGTCATCTTTCTCGCTAGCCCCGGGCCATCAGGAACTCCTTATTGTCGAGCCCTGGTATGTGTTATTTACACATATTTTTAAATGAAATGATCTGATATCATTTAAATGTCAGCCATCAGTCAACCTTCTTTGTAAGGGTAATTAAACCATTGGTTCACCAAAATGAAAATTCTGTCATTACTCACCCCTCATGTTGTTCCACACCCATAAGACCTTCGTTCATCTTCAGAACACAAATTAAAATATTTTTGATGAAATCAGATATTGCCAGCAAGTTAATTAACACTTTCAAATGACCAGAAAGCTACTAAAAACATATTTAAAGCAGTTACCTTATTATTATAAAGCGACAAGAATACTTTTTGTGCACCAAAAAAAAAACAATTTCTCTCGACAACATCTAGCGATGGCCGACTTCAAAACACTGCTTCGAAGCTGCACAGATCTTTTGTTTCAAATCAGTAGTTCACATGATTTTAGTAAACGAGGCTTCGTTACATCAAAATTGATTCGAAAGTTCAATAGTTCGTGGAACTTTGGCAGTCTGACACGCGATCCGAACCACTGATTCAAAACAAAAGATTCACAAAGCTTTGAAGTAGTGTTTTGAAATCCGCCTTCACTAGGTACTGTTGAAAAGTCATTATTTTGATTTTTGGCGGCGCACAAAGAGTATTCTCATCACTTTATAATACTAAGGTTGAACCACTTTACTCACAGGAACTGTTTTAAATATGTTAGCACCTCTCTGGGCATCTGAAAGTGTTAATTACATTGCTGGCAATAGAGGCCTTACTGAGCCATCAGATTTCCAAAACAATGTTGTCTTACGGGTGTAGAACAACATTATGGTGAGTAATTAATGACAGAATTTCAATTTTTGGGTGAACGAACTCTTTAAATCTCCCCACATCACTGGAACATGGAGTGGTTCACAAGCCAAGCACCAGCATTTTAAACAATTACTCACACAGTGTGTGTAGGACTCCTCCTCCATTGGCTCATCCATGATCTGATGCCCATTAACCTAAAATTAAAAACATAAATATCACATTATGGGTTTCACAAAACAGCAGTACGTAACGGTAATCTTTCAGTCACCCTGAACTAGGGCTGCTACTAACGCTATGAGTTTATTTTGTTCCAATTAGTTGATTAATCTAACATGCATTGCTGAACTGATGAGACACTCCACAACTTTCATTTCATTTCATTTTTCATTATTTAGCAGACGCTTTTATCCAAAGCGACTTACAAGGGGAGCACTTAGGGGTGAGGTGTCTTGCTCAAGGGCACTTTAGTCATGGTATCGAAGGTGGAGAGAGTGCTGTTCATTCACAATCCCCACTTTCAATTCCTGCCGGCGTGGGAATCGAACCAGCAACCTTCTGATTGCAAGCCCGACTCCCTCACCACTAGGCCACGACTACCCCTAACTTCCTCTATTATGTTCAATTGAAACCTTTAGAGTGTTCACTGTTTATCACTGTACCACATAGAGGACTAGGGTTGGGAATCGAAAACCTATTCCTATTCTGGAAACGGATACTTGTTATAAACTTAAAATTAAGATTCTGCTTATCAGAAGGCGATCACGAATTAGGGACATGCTCGATGTTAAAGTGTTATTAAGCACAATAAGTAGGGGTGGGCAACATAGTGGTAGAAAATTGTCAGAAATTTGTCAACCAGTAAAGATTTTTAGAGCTGCAACAGCTAATCGATAAAATCGATAATAATCCATAATGAAAATCATCGACAATGATTATCATTAGCGATTAGTCGGGTCTGCCCACCGTGCATGCAAAACTGCCTCCAGTCTTGTCAAATTACAGCACTGAATAACGCATTTCTATGGACAAAATGCATTTAAAAACACTGGAGGAAAGTGAGCTGCTGTGGGAAAGGTGCGTAATCCAAACTGCCGAAAACACGAGAACTCTTTATTTTAAGATTCAAGCTTAAATGCATGCATGCATTAGCTCCTGTAAAGGGATAACAGCATGTAATTGAATAAATGTTAGACGTTTCTATTATTTACACAGGATAAAGAAATGACCGTAAGAGGTTATGCCTGTTGGTTAATACGAGTGTGTTTTTTGATTTTCTTTATTAGGGCCTGAGCACCAAAGTGCAAAGGCCCTACTGTTTTCCTTAGGATTTGTTATTTATTGGGGCCCAAGCCCTGATAGGGCAAAGGCTCTATTGTTTTCCTTAGGATTTGTTATTTATTAGGGCCCAAGCCCTGAAAGGGGGGAAGGCCCTATTGTTTTCCTTAGGATTTATTACTAGGGCCCAAGCCCTGAAAGGACCCTATTGTTCTTCTGAGGAGTATTATTATTAATATTATTGTTATTATTATTTTTTAATCCAACGTTCGGGGCTTTTTGGGGCCCTTAACATGCTCAAAAACTCTTGAAACTTTGCAAGCACACGCCCCGTGTTGTTTGACAGTTTGATGATGTCTGTGAATGATCTCAAACTCATTTGTGTTTTTTAAACTTATAAATTAAAACATTCCAGCGATTACACAAGATTTAAATCACAAGAATGTATTAAAGAGCTTAATTTGAGTTTGGAAGGTGTTCTGTGACAATTATAGACGCGCCGCGTCTGAGAACGGTCGCTTATTCCTTTTTAATGTTCTTTTCAATTCGACATTTTGCCTTGAAACAGGAAGTTGCTGTAACTTAGGCAAACAATATCCGATCTACCCCAAACTTCACATGCTTGATAAGAATCCTGTTCTGAACAGATGTCCATGCCCATAATCAGTTATAGTCATAGCGCCACCTGCTGGCAAAAGGAATTAACTGTTTAACACTCATGGACTCCTAACAGTATATTAAAATGGGCAAGCAAGTAGTAAACAGGCTAGCAACATGCCAGAAAAATGTTAGCAAAACTCTTAGCTAAGTGCTAATGCATGCTATTAATTCAATGAAACAGAAAGTTGCTGTAACTCAGACATGCAAAGTTCAATCTACCCCAAACTTCACACGCTTGATAAGAGTCCTGGCCAGAACACATCTACATGGTAATATTAAAATACGGTCAAAGCACCAGCTGTCGGCAGCAGGAAGTTTGGCACTTTGTAATGACTTTGCCATCGTTCATGTGCATTTACTCTCTTACGTACGCTGCGCCCGCTGTTCACCGAATTCACCGAAGGCCTACGGGTGGCAGTGAGCTCAGGTGCGAGGACCGTTTTTATGTAGCCAATATGAAGGACTTACACTGTTGCATGTTGCACTTAACTGTATTCCTTTTCGAAGCAATTCGAATAATATTCCAAGCAATTCAAAACAATCATTGCAAACAGAACAGAAGGAAATAATCCATTATTTACCGGCTTAAATATAACGGCCAAATTGTCTTATTGAGTAGTGCTGGGCGATAAAATGTCCTTGCAATATAATTATCCCCAAAGTTCGATAATGTTCATGCTCAAAGTGGACGAAACTCATTTGAACAGCGTGCCACATGGACCATTTATCAGCTTGGCTCAAAGTTCAAATGACAGCACGGCACGAGCTTAATAGAGTGGACGCGTTTACTCTCTGATCGGTCACGTGACCACTAAAACTGCATTTTGTGTTTGACTAATATTTAATTTTTTTTTGATGATCTGAAACATTTAAGTGTGACAAACATGCAAAAAAAATAAAATCAGGAAAGGGCAAAAACCTTTTCACACTACTCTACATTTTACCATGGTATTGAGGTACCATATGTTTGGTTTTAACCATGTTTGATCTAAAAGTATGCTACTATGGATGAAATATAGTTAATTTGAATGAACTCAAACAGTAAACACATTTACAGTTTACCATATAAAAATGGGGATAATTTTAACAGATGTTACCGTTTTTGTTAAATGAACAAATTTATCTCTTCATCCTAACTCAAAATAGCTACTACTACGGTCAATTCGAGTTACTGTCAAATGTGCATTTCTAAGAGACAGGATCATGTAATATTATTAATATTGCAGTCTGTGCTAACTGTGCTGAAGATGCGCGTCAAAGTCAGGAAACACACAGCGGTTTCATGATTTGTAATCACCCATTATAACATTCTGAAACAAAGAAATACATTTTCTATTAAGATGTTTAATCTGCTAAGGAAAAAAATGACTGGAAAAGTAAAGAATTCAAAAATGTTTTGAATGTTCTACCTTAGATTTCTGATACTGACCATTGTTTATGCAGATTTTTAAAGGCATTTTACGATTCAGAGAGGCTCAGCATTACTTCATTTGCAGCAATGCAAAACATGCTGCAACAATTTCCACAGCCAAGTGTTTTTATACTGACCAGACGGCACAAGTTATCGTTTTGAATTACTTGTTAATACACAGTGACAAAAAATAGCATTTAATAGAAGTTTCTTTGGAATTAGTTGGTTTTCCGCATGATTTGGTCATAAAATTTGGTCATCTCATCTTTTTAAAAGTCACAAGTATAGACTAACAGAATGTGCTTAAGCAAACAAAATGCAAACAAATATAACATTAACGTGTTATATCCTACTTATTCCTAGAAAAGATGTGACATATAACACACCCGTCTGTGTAACTTAATATTCTATTGTTTTAGAATGTTCCACAACAGTTCTGAAAAACATGAGGGCTTTTCATACTTAAATAGTTAACCCTTGGAGATCGTAAACCTCAGGTAAACAGAACATGCACGTTTCACACTGATCACCATTTACTTGGGGCTAACAATTAATCCAGATTGAACAGATGAACAAAGCACACAATATGTTTACATTAATGCTCAAGCATTGCACATTCTCATATTATGTCAACTTCACCTTCAAGTTTATCCTGAATGGACTTTTCAGACTGTAAAAGAATTCAACTGTATTTTCTTCACTCAGTGGAGGTTCTAGACCATTTTTACAAGGGGGGCCAAGGAGGGGCCAGTGTTTAACCAGAGGGGCACATTAAAAAATGGGAACAAATTATATTTAAAGATTATAAACTACTTTACTTTACAATCATATAGACATTTATTTATATGACATTGTACAACATTTGTACAAGAATGAGTGCAGGTGCAATTAATGTTGATGATTATTATCAAAGATTTGTGAAGGATCATGTGACACTGAAGACTGGAGTAATGATGATAAATCCAGCTTTGATCACAGGATATAAATTACACTTTACTATATATTCACATAGAAAACAGTTATTTTACATTTCAATAATATCTCACAATATTACAGCTTTTTTGTATTTTTAATAACATAAATGCAGCCTTGGTGAGCAGAAGAGGCTTCTTTCAAAAACAACCAAAATAGTAGTTTCCAAACTTTTGATTGGTAGTGCACATCTGCATGTACTGCATGCATTTCAAAATGTAGGCCTAGTATTTACAGTAGGCCAACAATGAAATTATAATTGAACTGCTTTGCAAAAAGTAACAATCTTTTTCACCACAAACCTGATGGTGCAGTGCTTGATCCACATGGATCCACTTTCTGTCCCTCTGGCTGTTCCTCTCTCTGTCCCTTTATGTTTTCTTCCTCCTCACCCTCTTCTTCATCCTCCTCACCCTCTGGAATTTCCCTCTCTGTGTCAGAGTCCTCACTCTCTCCAGCCTCCACTGACTCCTCTGGCTCTCCCTCTTTCTGCTCCTCAATTCTCTCAATACCTTGATTCGTTTCTCTCACTTTTTTGTTTACAAAAAAAAACGACGCTATGTCCCTTCCTCGTTTCAAGACAACTATCAGAAGAAAAAAAACGTGCATTACATTTCGTTGCCTAACCATCCCTCCCTACTTAACACGGGCAGATAGCCTGTTGATTATTTTACTCAAATGTATGTTGTCGCAATGCAACAGCCAAGACAGATGAAGTTACGTGGTTAACATCACAACATTGTGCAGGAACAACCAGTCACTTACGAGATACGAGTCACTTACGCGGCCGGCGCCGCTCTAATTTACCCGTGTAGAACGTTCCGTCGCGTTAGTTCCGCTTTTGGCACTCGCGTGTAAAATCATAATAAAGTCATAATTAATTTTTTTGGTCAGCACAGGGGGGCCACGGGACATGTCTACAGAGGTACGGGCCTCCCTAAGCCTCCGTGTAGAAACGCCACGGTCTTCACTGCAATTGTCGTATTTTCTGTCAGCGTTTGATGTTTTTTCTCTCCAACGATGAATTTACTATTTACAGTGCTTCTGTGACTGTCAAAAGCGCGTAAATAAGCGTGAAACATTACTTTACCCAGGGTTAAAAGCGGTGATTAGAACGACAATAACCCAGGATTAAGTGCAACGTGAAAAGCCCTATAAATCGCTTGCCTATTACAAAAATTTTAAACTGAACAGGATTCATTTTATTAGTAACAGGGTGATTTATATATCTCCAATATACAGTTGTGTTCAAAATTATTCAACCCCCCAATACTGTAAATGGTTTTAGAGAATTTAGAGTACATTTGTAATTGAATTCAGAATGAAATCCTACAAGGACTTCTTAAAGAAGCATATGCAACTAAAATGACATCAATTGGTTTTGTAATACAGTAGTAAATGTTTCTTTTGTGAATTCTTCATTGACACAATTATTCAACCCCTTAAAGACTACCACTCTGAAGAACAGAGGTCCATTGAAGTGTTTTCAATCAGGTATTGAAAGCACCTGTGGATGTCAGGGAGCAGCAATAAAGCCTAATAAGCACCAATTAGGCAGCTTTAAAATGACTGTGATACTCAGCTCCTTCTAGACATTTACTGGTGTGGTTACAAACATGGTGAAGTCAAGAGAATGGTCCAGGAAGACAAGAGAAGAGGTGATTACTCTTCACAGGAAGGGCAATGGCTATAAGAAGATTGCAAAGATGTTAAACATACCAAGAGACACCATAGGAAGCATCATTCGCAAATTCAAGGCAAAGGGCACTGTTGAAACGCTACCTGGTCGTGGCAGAAAGAAGATGCTGACTTCGACTGCTGTGCGCTACCTGAAGCGTAGAGTAGAGAAAAGTCCCCGTGTGACTGCTGAGGAACTGAGAAAAGATTTGTCAGATGTAGGTACTGAAGTTTCTGCTCAGACAATACGGCGCACCCTGCGTAATGAAGGCCTCCATGCCAGAACTCCCAGGCGCACCCCCTTGCTGTCTCCAAAGAATAAGAAGAGTCGACTGCAGTATGCCAAAAGTCATGTGGACAAACCACAGAAGTTTTGGGATAGTGTTCTGTGGACTGATGAAACAAAATTAGAACTGTTTGGGCCCATGGATCAACGCTATGTTTGGAGGAGGAAGAACAAGGCCTATGAAGAAAAGAACACCTTGCCTACTGTGAAGCATGGCGGGGGGTCAATCATGCTTTGGGGCTGTTTTGCTTCTGCAGGTACTGGGAAGCTTCAGCGTGTGCAAGGTACCATGAATTCTCTTCAGTACCAGGAGATATTGGAGGACAATATGATGCAGTCCGTCACAAACCTGAGGCTTGGGAGACGTTGGACCTTTCAACAGGACAATGATCCCAAGCATACCTCCAAGTCCACTAGAGCATGGTTGCAGATTAAAGGCTGGAACATTTTGAAATGGCCATCGCAGTCACCAGACTTAAATCCGATTGAGAACCTCTGGTGGGACTTAAAGAAAGCAGTTGCAGTGCGCAAGCCTAAGAATGTGACTGAACTGGAGGCTTTTGCCCACGATGAATGGGCGAAGATACCCGTAGCTCGCTGCAAGACACTTGTGTCAAGCTATGCTTCACGTTTAAAAGCTGTTATAACTGTAAAAGGATGTTGTACTAAGTATTAAGATTGAATGTCACTTGGGGGTTGAATAAAACTGATAATGATGTGAGCAGAGAAAAGACATTTGTGGTTATTTCATTATAAATGTTATGTTATATTTGTCTGACCTACACGTGCCTCTTTGATTTAATTGTAAGCAGGTTGACTGAATGATCAAAATCAATGTCAAACCGGCCAAAACAATCAATTTCAGTGGGGGTTGAATAATTTTGAACACAACTGTATAAACATGAGAAAAACTGGCTGTCAAAACGTTATTATACATGCTATGCTACATCCTCAATACAACACAACGTATTGTTAAATACACTTCCAAAATTTCATTCCCTTTGTTAGTACCCTTCTCTCATGAAGAAGCCATAGACCACAGAAGACCTCTGCACTGCAGTTGAATGGCTGAGCAACAACCAAAAGTCTTCAAAGGTTTAGTGGGGATATATTTTATTTCAAACGGTACAATATCATGATTTTGCTGATTTTGGTATATGCTGTTGTTCCGAAGTTCACCGCTAGGTGGCAGTGTGCCACAATTGTCACATTAAAATAATGTTTGTTAGCATAAAAATGCATTAGGTATCATGAGCTAATAAGTAATAAATCTGGATCAGTTGTTTTAATTCATTTGTTTAGTTTATGTTTTATATATATATATATATATATATATATATATATATATATATATATATACACACACACATACATACACACACACATACATACACACACATCATGTGTATATGTATATACATGTATATGGCTGTAAAAAGCAATAAAAACACGAAAGTTAAATAAAAGTTCTTAACCAACAGAATAATCGTGATTATCATTTTTCTTGTTATCGTTCCGCCCTACTTCACATCTATTGCGGTCTCAAAATTCTGGCTAGTTGATAATACCTAGAATAGCAAAATTGACTGCTGGCATTCAAGCAATCCCTTCGTTTTTTTTAGCACCTAAACTTTGGAACAGACTTCCTAGCTTTGTTCCGGAAGCAGACACACTCTGTCAGCTTAAATCTAGACTAAAAACTAGGGCTGCACAATTAATCGCGCGATTAAAAAAATAACATTGAAATCACGCTTCAACGATTTGGCTTACTTCTTATACGAAATCAGAAAGGTTGTGGTTATTTTTATTCACAGTTTGTCAATGAAGCATTGCTCCAAATATTAATCCATCTGAAAGTAGACTTGACATGTTAAAAGGAGGGTGATGCTTGAAATCATTGTTCTTCCATTGTTAACCATGGTGACCTGCAAAGAAACGCGTGCAGCCATCATTGCGTTGCATAAAAATGGCTTCACAGGCAAGGATATTGTGGCTACTAAGATTGCACCTAAATCAACAATTTATAGGATCATCAGCGACTTCAAGGAAAGAGGTTCAATTCTTGTAAAGAAGGCTTCAGGGCATCCAAGAAAGTCCAACAAGTGCCAGGATCGTCTCCTAAAGAGGATTCAGCTGTGGGATCGGAGTGCCACCAGTGCAGAGCTCACTCAGGAATGGCAGCAGGCAGGTGTGAGCGCATCTGCACGCACAGTGAAGCCAAGACTTTTGGAAGATGGCCTGGTGTCAAGAAGGGCAGCAAAGAATCCACTTCTCTCCAAAAAAAACATCAGGGACAGATTGATCTTCTGCAGAAAGTATCGTGAATGGACTGCTGAGGACTGGGGCAAAGTCATATTCTCCGATGAAGCCCCTTTCTGATTGTTTGGGACATCTGGAAAAAGGCTTGTCAGGAGAAGAAAAGGTGAGCGCTACCATCAGTCCTGTGTCATGCCAACAGTAAAGCATCCTGAGACCATTCATGTGTGGGGTTGCTTCTCATCCAAGGGAGTGGGCTCACTCACAATTCTGCCCAAAAACACAGCCATGAATAAAGAATGGTACCAAAACACCCTCCAACAGCAACTTCTTCCAACAGTTCAACAACAGTTTGGTGAAGAACAATGCATTTTCCAGCACGATGGAGCACCGTGCCATAAGGAAAAAGTGATAACTAAGTGGCTCGAGGACCAGAACGTTGAAATTTTGGGTCCATGGCCTGGAAACTCCCCAGATCTTAATCCCATTGAGAACTTGTGGTCAATCCTCAAGAGGCGGGTGGACAAACAAAAACCCACTAATTCTGACAAACTCCAAGAAATGATTATGAAAGAATGGGTTGCTATCAGTCAGGATTTGGCCCAGAAGTTGATTGAGAGAATGCCCAGTCGAATCGCAGAGGTCCTGAAAAAGAACGGCCAACACTGCAAATACTGACTCTTTGCATAAATGTCATGTAATTGTCGATAAAAGCCTTTGAAACGTATGAAGTGCTTGTAATTATATTTCAGTACATCACAGAAACAACTGAAACAAAGATCTAAAAGCAGTTTAGCAGCAAACTTTGTGAAAACTAATATTTATGCAATTCTCAAAACTTTTGGCCACGACTGTATTATGTAGGCAAAGTAATTTGGCCATGTCACTTTGTAAAGAAAGACTAAGCATCTGCACAAACCTATAGTCTAAACACGTAAATGGATGGTAAGAGCGCATTAAAGGTCTTCTATTTTCAATGAAAAAGGTATCATTTAATTGTCCCCTAAATTAATAATTAACGATTTTTACAACGGAAGTGATTCAATGAAAAACGTACTTTAGCTCGATAATAACTTTTTCCCTAGAGATGATGTAAAGCCAATACAATCTCTGTCCAATTTTCCTATTATCACTGAAGCTGCTTTGAAACAATCTGTATTGTCAATATCGTTATATTAATGAAGATGACTTGATTTAACCGCCTTAATAAGTGAGCCATTCAGTCAAACGATTCGTTTCAATGGCTGATTCATTCAACATTAAGGCAGTTATTTACGAATGGGTCATTGAATCTTACTTTAAAACAAAAGCATTCATTGTTTATTCATTGTTTGCACTAAAAATATTAGTAAGTGACTTAATATCGTGATGGTATTCAGGAAGATGGCACACTTGGTCGTGTGATGTTGCTGAACTACAGGTGCTGGTCATATAATTAGAATATCATCAAAAAGTTGATTTATTTAAATAATTCCATTCAAAAAGTGAAACTTGTATATTATATTCATTCATTACACACAGACTGATATATTTCAAATGTTTATTTCTTTTCATTTTGATGATTATGACTGACAACTAAGGAGAATCCCAAATTCAGTATCTCAGAAAATTAGAATATTACTTGTGACCAATACAAAGAAAGGATTTTTAGAAATGTCAGCCAACTGAAAAGTATGAGCATGTACAGCACTCAATACTTAGTTGGGGCTCCTTTTGCCTGAATTACGGCAGCAATGCGGCGTGACATGGAGTCGATCAGTCTGTGGCACTGCTCAGATGTTATGAGAGCCCAGGTTGCTCTGATAGTGGCCTTCAGCTCTTCTGCATTGTTGGGTCTGGCATATCGCATATTCCTCTTCACAATACCCCGTAGATTTTCTATGGGTTTACGGTCAGGTGAGTTTGCTGGCCAATTAAGAACAGGGATACCATGGTCCTTAAACCAGGTTCACTGTGTGCAGGTGCCAAGTCCTGTTGGAAAATGAAATCTGGATCTCCATAAAGTTGGTCAGCAGCAGGAAGCATGAAGTGCTCTAAAACTTCCTGGTATACGGCTGCGTTAACCTAGGACCTCAGAAAACACAGTGGACCAACACCAGCAGATGACATGGTACCCCAAACCATCACTGACTGTGGAAACTTTACACTGGACCTCAAGCAACGTGGATTGTGTGCCTCTCCTCTCTTCCTCCAGACTCAGACAAAAGTGGTTGTCTGTGGTTGGTCAGACAAAATAAACCAAACTTTTTCAGTTCATTCACATTTGAGTCTATTTTGCCTAGTCAGTTTTTGAGTCTCTGACAGACTAACTGACCACCGTCGCGGAGCGCGAGCATTTTCAACGCACCAGTGGTTACGGAACGCAAGCAATGATGTTGCGTTTGAATTTTCGCGACAGAGACGTGTAGGGCTGCAACTAACAATTATTTTGATAATCGATTAGTTGGCCGATTATTTTTTCGATTAATCTGATAAAAATCCGAATTTTCTTTTTTTATTATTTTATTGACAAAAAACACATTATTGCACATCCTGCCCAATGTTCTTCAAACAAATGTGCCAAATGAATGCTATGAAAACATACAGCGCTTAATGTCTTAGACCAGGGGTTCCCAAACTTTTTAGCCCGCGACCCCCATAATAAATTTTATGCCTAGTCTCAAAGCACACAAAGTTATATTTTGTTGTTCTACGTGAAAAATCAGTGTTACAATTCTGCATGAGCCACTCGATATCCACCTGTTCTCTCTCGGAAAGTTACTGTGCAACTATTTTGGGTTTGAGCAGCACACACACACACACACGCACGCACAGACGCGTGCTCATGCTAATCCGACGGTCAACGTTTCCGAAACATTGTACTCGGTAAAGCGTTTCTGTGTCATGCTGAATAATTCTTCCTCATTTCTCTCAGCATCACACATATAATGCAATATCAATGTCAGTTTTTCACATCAAAACGATGTCCTTCATTTACATTCACCTCAATGATCTCTGTCTTACGACTACCCTTCACAGAAAGGAAAACACAAATATTTTAGGGATCTGAAAAAAAGTCATTATTAACTCAATGTCCAAAAAAACTTTATATTTTGTTTGGCCTCCTCTGGCTTTGATAACAGTTTGCATTCTTGCTGGCATTGTTTTCATGTACTTTTCCACAGTCTCTGTTATTGACTGTAATTGGGCATCTGAAAAAAGATTAAAAACAGTAAATTTGAAAATTCATGACGACAATATTTATATTTTAGCATTAGAAATACTACTGTGACTAAACAGCTTACACATACTGGTGGATTAAACTTTACAGAAACATAAAAATGATTTTGGTAATCACCGTACCGTTAGTTTCGGGCAGCTGCGGCACAAACCTCAGGTGGCGGTGGTATAATGAATTTAAGCACTGTATATAGTGAATATAGTTTAAATCTCTACATTAAAAAATAAGATAATAATAAAGAAAATCAAAAACACAAACTCAGTGTTAACCAACAGTCAGGAGAAATGTTCGGCAGGAACACACACATAACCTCTTACTGTCATTTCTTTATACTGTGTAAATAATAGAAACATCTTACATTTATTCAGTGACATGCTGTTATCCCTTTACAGTTACTCCCATGAATTCCTGAATGACACACTCATTTTTAAACCTAAACTGAACTTTCAACAACAGATATTTCAGCAAAATGAATATTTTTCCGCTGAGCATTAATTGTCTCCCTCTCTCCGCGTTCCGTCTGTCCGACGCGGGTGCGCGCGCCGGCGCTCATTCAGTAACGTAAAGTTTCAGGACAAACCTTTATGCCAAACGGAAATCCTCGCGTGAATTTGAAACATGTACTGATAAGGATATAGCCGTAGAATGAACGTTTTGCGCTGAGGACGCGCGCGCAGCGGTCAAGCGCCTGACAGATCAACCCATGCTAAACACGGAGCTAATGCATTTGCTTGAAGCTTAAAATAAAGAGTTCTCATGCTTTGGGCAGTTTGGATCACGCACCTTTCCGCTGCAGCTCACTCTGTTTCCTCCACTGATTTTAAATGCATTTTGTCCATAGAAATGCGTTATTCAATGTTGTAATTTGACAATACTGGTGGACGTTTCCCGTGTACGTGGGCAGACCCAACTAATCGATAATGACAATCGTTGTCGATGATTTTCATTATCGATTATTATCGATTTTATTAGTTATTTCAGATCGAGCTCGGCTGCGGAGTATCACAGTACCTGCGTGACTCGTCATAGACAAACAGAGAGAAGTAGTTCCGGCAACAATGTTCTTCCGCAAGACACATGCAGTTCTATTTATTAACCGCTAGAGAGCGAACGTACACGCGCATTGTACAATGATGATGAAACGCGTCAATTAGGAATTCAGGAAATTTAGGAATTAAGCCTTATAAAAATGAAAAGTTTCATAGCTGAATGATAAGAATAAAAACAAATGTTGGAGGTCAAGGATGCTGGTGGAAAGGACGAGCCAGCATACAGACACAACTGATGATGAGCGCACAGGTAGAAAGGCACTAAGTTACTTCAACAGCAATGGGTTACACCAGAGTTCCTCAATAGACCGCGAGAGAATGTTTGGCCCGCGCTAATGTCAAATAGTGTTGTCAAGGTAATGTATATAAGCACGTCTCTGTCACAAAAGGTCTGGTGCGTTGAAAATGCTCGCGCTCCGCGCCAGTGGTCAATTAGTCTGTCAGAGACTCAAAAACTGACTAGACAAAATAGACTCAAATGTGAATGGACTGAAAATTTTTGGTTTATTTTGTCTGACCAACCACAACAAAGAAAGAAAGTAAACTGTATGTGAGAAAGTACAGTGTTTGCTTTTATATTATTAGTCACAGAAAGACAAACTAAAGGCTAATATTTTCTTTGACATTCAGCAAAAACACATCTATATCATTAAAACAAATCTCTGAATGTCTAATTAACATTTAATTTTACAGACCTTGCAGATTTATTCAAATACAAAAGTGAGAAAAGTGAGTGAAACACTTTTTACAAAAGTGTTTGTAGCCGCGTGAACGCGTTTTTCTGTGCGTGACAGTCGATCCGTGTGAAGTGAATTCAGACTTCAGTTCAGCTTCACTGGAAACACGATCAAAATAAAATATATATAATCAGCTATATATATATATATATACACATTGATCATCAAGCATGCATTGATTGAAATTGTTGTTGCAAAACCAAAAAAAAAAAAAAAAAAAAAAAATGTGCGACCAAATCATGTGCTGGTGCGACCAACTGAGAAAATTGGTAGCACCAGAGCAACCAGTGGAAAAGTTAGTCTGGAGCCCTGATCATGTTATAAATATAAAAACTAGAGTCGCGGCACAGATGTCTTTACTGGCGCGGAACTCAGGTTTTCAGTTCATTCCTATACAAGTTGACCTTCCATAGGAATTAATTGCAAACGCTCGCTCTGCGCCAGTGGACACACCATAAACGATTTAAAAGCCAGGTGGAAAAAGAGGCAAAAACTCCCAACTTGTGATCCCCCGCCTGGTGATACCGGTATTACCGGTGTTGTCACTCGTCGATTAAACAGTGGGAAAATTTTCTCAACGTCACATCCCTAATGTTAACAAGGGGAGTTTTTTTGTGTGTGCGCTGTGCTCATTTGGTTCGCTTTCTCCTTGACAGGCTGCGCAAGCCTCAACAACTCAACCTTGTTACTATCAGTTCAGTACATTAAACATTATATAGCTCATTATTAGGGGTGGGAATCTTAGGGAATATCACAATTCAATTCATATAGATTCTTGGGGTCACAATTCGATTCAAAATTGATTCTTATTCAGCCCCCATTTATAAGAAATCCTGTCCCCTCAACTGATATTAAATACAAATCACAGGTTTAATTTAGGGATGCACCGAAATGAAATTCTTGGCCGAAGCCGAATAATAATGAAATGCTTGGCCGAAGGCCGAATACCGAATGTGGTGTTTCGCATTTTTTCCATTTATTTTGCCAATTTTTTCACCATTACAATAATTAAATAGTAAAAATTTGCTTTTTACTATTTTGTGTTGCTTTTCAGAGAAATAAATCAAATAACAAAAATATAATTTCAAAATATTTAACACTGAACATTTTTTTTAACATTCCAGCAGATATTATACAAACAAAGTACAATATAACTTAAAATTAATAAATTAGTAAAATAAAAAAAAATAAAAATTATTTGGCCATCTTTGAAGCCTATGTTCTTCTTGAATAGCCTATAACTGACTGCTGAAAGAATGTGACTCTGTATGTCTACAACAACAAATGTGCATTGAATAGTGCAAAAAAATGTGGATGAACCCACAACAAATAAATAACTGTCCTAGACATAAGCCTACTTCACATATCGCGCCTAATAAAGCGTGTAAAGCGCGGCCGCGTCGCTTCCTCCTTCTTTCGCAAGCGTTCGGGAGCTCGCGCTTCTGTGGCGTCTGTCGTTGCTATGCAACCATGAACTGGTTTCTGACGATGAGAAAGTTTCAGCAAGGGATAAATTGATTTTTAGCCCTTGCTTTAGCTTTACTACTAGATATATTTATGTAAATGAGATATAACAACCCCCCTGTACAGCTATGATCAGCTGTTCGGCTGAGATTTCCATGTTTTGTTACGGAAAGGTCGAAGATGATCGGTTGGTTCTTGTCACATGACCTGCGGTGCGCTTGCGGCATTCTGAAAAGTTGAGATGTTTTCATCTCGCCGCGGCACAGGCGCGCCCGGAAAAAACAAGCGCGCCGCACCGCATGCGTGTCCCTTCCGTTTTGCGCGCGGTTACCGCGCGCCCACATAGGATATAAAGAATATGCGCACGGAAAAGACGCGATATGTGAACGTTAAAACATCATTAAAAACGTCATTGTTCGGCAAAATTTATTCGGCCTTTTTACTTATTCGGCCGAATACCGAAAGTGCTTTTTTTGGCTTTTTTCGGCCGAATAATTTCGGTTGCCGAACATTCGGTGCACCCCTAGTTTAATTAAACTTCTCATTCTCAATCAATTTACAATTCAGTTCATAATGTGTCTTGTATTAATAAATTACATTTCCTGCCTTTTAACTTTGCAGGATGTTATATTAGGAAAAGGACTCGTTATATTGTTTATATTTGTTCCCCTGGTAGTTTTGCTATATTATGTTTTAAGGGGCTCTTTTAGGTTTTGATATCTGGCTACCCTTGACCTGTCGCTTTAATTAAGGGATGTTTCAGGAAGAGCGCAGAAGAGCATTAGCTAGTCTACTGTTAGTGCCAATCAGTCTGGACGAAGTAATTTACATTATACACACCTTGCAAACTTCTTATTTGACTCTAGTCCGCTGCTGCTCAGCCTCTCATTTTCGCCTCTTTGGTGCGAAGGGCGCATGTGCGTCTTTTTGGATCATTATAATGTGATTTATAAAATGAATAGTTCTGGCCCTTGATTCTGATTAATTGAGCTGTGTTCGAAGGCGTTGTAAATAACTCTAAACATATACCCGTGAACACATTACATCAGTATTACTTATTAGTATATAAATATCGATGCATCGTCATGATCTCAGCTGCTGTATCGCGTCTCGTGCTTTTAAATGGAGCCAAATGGAGCAAGACATTCAAAACGGATAAGAGGATTTTTCCACCACCGACAAAAGTAAAATCAAAAATATGGGAGAATTTTGGGTTTTACGCTAAACCAGACATGAGTCATGCGATATGCAAGAACTGCAAAACAAAAGTTAAGAAAAACGCGATTATGCGATCGCCTGATTTAATGCATAATCAGCCAAAGTCTGCATATTTATGCACTTTTTCAAATACGCCGCATAAATTGCCGATTTCAGCAAGCAAAATATGCGGGGCTAGCATGATTTCATAATGCTTGTATTTTCGTTGCAAAAAAAGTCACATATATCTTAGCGTTTACTTCACACAAGTAAAGTGCCATTATTTTCCCCTATTGCCATGGGAACCTTATGAAGTGACGTAAATATGCGACGTGAACGTCATCTGCAAACCCCGCGGAGAAACCAGGGTGAAGCACGCAGATCAATCTCATTTGCCAACAAAAATAAGTGCAAAAGACCGCACAAAAGGAAAATTATTTTGCACTCCGTGCAACTGCGTGTTGGACCGCAGGCGGAAGTTGACGCTGGAAAACCACTTGGCCACCGCCAAACATTTGAGGATGGTTACTCAATGTTTTGTAAATTTGAGCCATGTGTTAATTAAGGTCTGAAACAAAACAGAATGAGAACTTCAATATTCTGTGATTTGGTATGCTTGCTTATCATAGGAAGTCATAATAAATTAATATAACTGTCATTTCAGTTACTGAGGCAGTGACTTTAAAAGCAAGGAAGAGTCATTCTAAGCTTTTTTTGTGACATTTTTTATATTTCATTTAAAACATTGTTTTTTTTAACGACAAAAACAAAATTGTTTTTCAGTGATCACAACTGTTATAACACTGGTTATTCAACAAACACATTATTGTTACTAAACTCTGCTCAAAAGAAATTTAAATTCTAAATTGAACCATATCGTGATACGTATCGTATCGTATCGTGGATTTAGTATCTTGACATTGTTGGTGATGCACAGCCCTATTACTTATTATTTATAAAGTGAGAAATTACTGCAAATATTTATCGTCACAGATTATCACATCAAATCAGTAGTTTAAAAACTTTCTTGTGAAGAAATTGAGTTGTTTTACCTTAAACTATCAATTACACAGCAAATTGTCAAAATGTCCGTCAAACACAGTCGGATATCTCTTACGTGAATGTAAATGGTTTAATATTGTGCGTCATTACATGTGCCTAAAATAGCCTACGTGCTGCTGTCTGTCACTAAATAACATTTGTAACTGTAAATTAATCGTAAGGATTTACCTATGAGACTATTTATCAGTAAACACTGCTGGATGCACATACGTTCACATATAGTATTGTATGACCAGCCAACTATCGCTCGCTTTATCTTAAACTTTTAAATCGCTGTAATTGGACTATTTGGCAGCATACGCTGAATATACTGTATGACGCTAGGTGTCACTGTAATATCGGAAACATGACTACGTGCATCTTTACTATGGGTGATATAGTTAATATATGAAAAATGTTAAACAACACACCATTAGCAAAATGAAGTCTACGTCCAAAGCAATGTAGTCTCGTCCAGTTATTTAGAGATGCTGCCCTGATCATATTAGCGGCGTTGTCCGTTCTAATGCAGACGAGTCTTTCCTCAAGCAAACCCCATGCAGAAATCGCTTCTTTGAGGCGTTCCCAATAGATTTCGCTGCATGGTCTAGTGGGAAAAACAGTTTGCAAAAGCTTGCTTTTCATTTCAAACTCGCCTGCAATAAAATGAACAGTCAAGCTCAGATACGGCTATGCGGTTATACTTGACTGCAAGTCGGTTGTGGCAGCAAAATATTCAGCACTGCGATTTTCTCGTTTATTTCCAGTCGGCATTTCGCATACAGCACGATGTTAGAAAAATTGTTGCGTGGGGATATGCTGTATCTTTTGTCAAGTGTGGCAATCATTTTTTAAACCCTTCATTGCTTACAGTGTTTATTGGACACTTATCATTGGCTAAATGAAACTATTTCCACGTGTCTTTGAGAGCAAGGCGTATATGGCATTGCGTTGAGCAATGTCCCCGTTATCGTTGTTGTCTGTAATATTGTATTCTATGGTAGCTTCTAAGGTGGTTGATGAGATTTGTTGTGTTACCCTGTGACACAGTTTTCAGGACTCTTAAGTTACTTGATCAACATCACTATCACTGAACCCAGAATACTTCGTGTTTGAAATCTAAACACCGTCACGTGAGACATGTGACGCAGTTTATCATCCGTACACTCTCAACCCGTAAGAAAAACGAACAATTTGTAACCTTACAATGTTTGTTTCATGCTTGGCACATTGATATCGTGACGATTATGGTTAATTAATCATAGGAGACAGATATCGTTATCGCGATTAACATACGATTAATCGCGCAGCCCTAATGTGAAGCACTATAATGTGTTAAGAACTCACTCAAGTACTGGGGAGCTAAACCATTTAGAGCTTTATAAGTAATTAGCAAGACTTTAAAATGTATATGATGTTTAATAGGGAACCAATGTAGTGTTGACAGAACCAGGCTAATATGGTTATATTTCCTAGTTCTAGTAAAAACATTCGCTACTGCGTATGGACCAGCTGGAGTTTGTTTATTAAGAGTGCAGGGCAACCACCCAGGAAAGCAATACAATAATCTAGCCATGTGATCATGAATGCATGAACTAACTGTTCCGCATTTGTCATTGAGAGCATATGTCATCATTTCAATATATTTTTAAGATGGAAGAATGCACACCCAGTTTCCTAACTGAGGACGAAGAACATCCATCAAGTGTACGACAGTATTCTAAGTTATTACATGCGGGAGGTTTTTTTTTTTTTTTTTTTTTTTTAATTAAGAATTAAGTAGTAGGAAATTGCTAGTTATCCAATTTATGTATATAAGCTATGCATTCAATTAACTTTGAGAATTAGTAAGATTCGTCAGGGCTCGAAGAAATATATAGACAGTCACTTGCCAGCACCTACTGGTGGTTCAGTTTCATGTTTAAAAGTACCATTTTAAACAATCTCGTAACATTATTTAATGCAGTTGTAATATTTTTCAGTGTAAATGGTTTCATTTGATTGTTAACAGCCCTATAGTTTCTTATTCTAATCGAAATTATTGATCAAATAAAATTAAAATGAAAGATGAATCATACATTTAAAAAGATTAGGGGAAAACACCCTTTATAAAAAGGTTTAACCTTGGGGTAAATATCACAAATATGCTGATTTAAATATGTTGAAGCTACAATATTGGGAAATAATATTGATTCGGAATAAAATTATTTTTACACCAAAAAAACAATCAGCAACTTTTCTACTCGGACAATTGAACGACCGATTTGCTTGTCCAAAAGACAAGCACATGACAAGGCTTAATGTCGCAAAAAATGTGTCAATTCTGAAACTAAATTAAATACGCTATAAACAAGAGAGCACTTAACCAACAGAAATGTCTTACAGTTTAGCGACAAGGACTGCATTTGATTTCTGTAACGTTCACGATTAACTGTTGAAACTTTAGGCTGTTCCCAGGTGCCCACTGATTTGAGTTTCGGAAATACATAATATCAGTAACGTTACAATAACACAAAAGAGAAGCCTAAGAGAATAAATAAATAAATTAATATTTACGTACAGAAAATATCGTCAACAGACAGTGGAAGACAAATGTACAGGTATATGGACACAGAGAGACTAGTTTATAACGGATAACAGACTTATACCAGAAAGATGGACGGACGCATAAACGGCAGATGAAACTATATCGCACATCTTTTGTCTGGCAGCAGTAACGTTACAGATTCGTGTTGACAGCTCACTCAGTGTGTAACTAACAGATCAAGGCAGATGAGCTTCTGTGGTGTTAGTGTGTGCGCGTGCGTGCGTGCGCTGTAGTCATGACTCATAAGGTGAATCCGATCAACAAAATCGTCACTATCATCAGCAACACATTGAATTCACACGCTCGTGTTTTACACACTTTAAAAAAACGATGTCTTGATATGAGCGTAATTTGATTTCATGTTTTGCATAGATGATGAGTATCTTCAGTACCTCATGCTAACTGCTTGAGCTAATGCTGTCGTCACGAAAGTCTCTACACTGCGCGCGCGCGCGCGCACCCGCGCGACCGGGATACACTCGCTCACATCACCAAAAACACAAAAAGCTATCATTAAAATCACCGATTTTCAATATTGCTCAATGAATGTTGTCATATGTGACATACCTCACTGCTGACGCTCTGCATCTCCATTTTGAGCGAGAACTCCTGCGCGGGGCCAAAAGATATCATATGGTTGAACTAGAGGCTTATTCCGTGAGGCATTTCTGCGTCGTGAGTGACCATTAAATGCACATGAAAAGCAAGTGACGCGGGCGATTTGCAGGACCATACGAACCGCGCGGGCCGCTCCGCTCACTAATTCCCACAAATATGGCCGTCTCTGTCCGCGCGAGCTCAAGACGGCAGCGCTGACGTCACTATGACGCAACCTGGAGAAGGATTTCCCCATCGAAAGGAGCTCGAGACCCTTTTAAACAACATCCCAACAGCCCAATAAGCTAAACTTGGAGATGAACTTACAAAGGAAGGAGGACATAGTTATATGACCGGGCACATAACTCAAATAAAGCGCACAAAATACTGCACCTCGGCACAGAAAGTGTGTCTTTACCTTATACTCCAAATGTGGCTATGCGCAGGGATTAAAAAGGGTATAAGCGGTATCCTGGATCTTCTTAAATGAAAGCTTCATCTTTTATGAAAAAGAAATTCTTGAATTTCTTCAGTAATGTAAACTCATATAAAATTAAATAATTGACACTGAAAAACTACAAAAGCTTTAAATAATGTTAGTCTTTAAATATTTTTTGTGTGGGCGAAATTAAACCGCCAGTAGGTGGCGGTAAATGACCGTCTATTGAGTGAATCATTGGCTGTGCCTGAAATCGCCTACTTCTCTATTATTGAGTAGGCGAGAAGTTCCCGGATGGCCTACTGCTTCCGCCCACATTCTTGAGAGCTCATCCGATAGACACTTTTCTATCCCAGGAGGCCACAGGAGAGGATACGTCATAATCGAACATGATCGAAAAGTTGTTACAAACCAAAAACATGGATCCTTGTTTTAAATTCGCATTTGTTGTACCACTGTAGAGCAAATTGTTGAAAGTGTTAAGATATTTTGTACTTGCAAAAACAGTCAAGTGTAATAATGTACATACATTTCCATAAAGTAAGTAAATATAATGAATATTTTGTTGGATAAAAAGTTACTTAACACAATCAACTACCTCAACATGTAAATGTCGTTTTGAGCACTCAAATCTCAGCGGTAACTTGAATCTTGTTTGGCTGTTACAGAGACATGAGCACACGTAATAAAATCTATTGATATCTTAAGTTTTAGTTTATTTAAAGAGTTATTACAGCCCTTTTCTGATTCTTGATTTCTGTTCATTTGCTGCAGAGCTTCTGTGGTGGAGCAGGACCTGCGAGGAAAGCATTTGTGGGAAAAAGAAACCAGCAGGACAAACTTGACCAAAATCACCCTTTATGTTCAGAAGAAAAGAAAACACAGAGATCGAACAGCTTGAAGGCGAGTAAATAATAATTAATTTACATGTTTGGCTGAACTAACCCTTTAAGCCCGCAAACAGAAACTGTAATAAATGTATGTATGCATTTATGTTATAGTAGTACCTTGAAAAAGTAAACTTTAAGAGATAAGCTGCTTTATTGAGTGTTTGTGCCCAAGACACTAGCAAAAAAAGGATTTATAAAAATCACATTCACATTTATTTTCAGTTATGCATTTGGCAGATACTCTTGTCTAAAGCAACTTACAGTGCTCTTATTTTAGGGAGCAACCTGGAGTAAAGTGACCGTAACGCAGTTCGTAAGTCAAGTCAAGTCAAGTCATCTTTATTTATATAGCGCTTTTTACAATGCAAATTGTGGCAAAGCAGCTTTACATTAATAAGAAAATGGTGTCATTGTGCAGCTTATTCTATATATTATTGATTCATTCCGTTGCAAATATCAATAGTTATTAGTCTAGTTAATTTAGGTATATCAGCACTGCAGAAAACAGTGACGTAATCGTCCGGCTCAGCTCAGTTCACATACAACGGCACCAATGCAGGCATATCAAAAACACTGCTGAATATCAAGCAAGTGTCCCCAACTTAAGCAAGCCAAAGGAACCAAAACTCCAACAAATGGAGAAAAAAACCTCAGGAGAAACCAGGCTTAGTCGGGGGGCCAGTTCTCCTCTGGCCAACAGTGAACACTTGTCCGATACTCAGGCAGAGTTACGGGTCATTAAACCGATTTGGAATCGCAACAGTCAAAATATTTAATCTAGTTCCATCTAGTTTAAGATCTTTTTGATCACGCCGGTATGGGACGGTTTGTTGGGATATGTGCCACTGGCTGATGAGTCGGTAAGGTCTTAACAAAGGATGAGCTCGTTAACACAGTCTCCGCCGACACCAAGAGAACGGAGAAGAAGGAGGCGGGAACCGGCGAACATTCAACATAACTTTTAATATCCAAAATAAATAAACAACAAACAAAAGTAAACAAAAATAATACAACACAACATAAATTCCAGGCCTGGTCCTCTCTCGTCCTTCACTGTTGTCGCTCCTCTTTTATGCTTCCGGAGCTCCTCCATGAGAGATACGAGACCGGCTCACGGCTCTCACCTGCCCTGCTCGTCACAGTGACTTGCTAAAGGACGCACTGGTGGTGACGACTGCAGAGATCAAAGCAGCGACCTTCTGCTTACCAATTCAGTGGTTCAGCCCACTACACCACAAAAGTAATAAATCTGCAATAACATGCAAAATATTAAATGAAAAATGGCAAGAAACGGAATGCTGACATGGATTGTAAAATGTTTTAATCTATAAATGTTTTACAGGTAGTCATGCTCATGGAGTGCAGACACAGGGGCAGGCAGATTGTCCCGCACATCTTCTCCCACTCTTGCTTCAAGGTTGTGGGGTTCAGGGGTCCATCATCATGGTCTTCCTCATCCTCTTGATCAATGATGTCCCCGTTGAGAAGAGCAGCAATGAGGGACATGATGGACGGCAAAGACAGGTGAAGGTGTTCACGGTGGTCAGCTGCTTCATCAAAATAAAGCTGCAGAATTGGCACAGCTGTGTTGAGATGGCAGAAGGATGGACAGTAGGAGGGTTCAACGCCTGTAAATATGTGATTATTAGTACAATAAGTCTGAATAAAGCTTAATGACTTGTATATGTATTTATTTATTGTGCTTACTTTTATTCATTTTTTTACTCATTTATGTTTCCTATTGTTGTCAGTAAATAAAATATAATTATTTTATTAATTCATGCTTTAAATCATTGCTTGACTGAAAATTGAGATATATTCACCTTGACTGCACGTGTCTAGTGTTCATGCATAGCTGTCATATGACAAAACGAATGACATTTTGCTTGTTTTACTATCATTTTCAGTAAGAAGTAATATAATTAAGTATTGGGCAGTATTTATCATTATTATTGTGTGTAAGTGTTTTCGGTGGGCTAGTAATGCAGTTCATTCTGGGGTAATCTTATTTTTAGTAGTAATACTTACATTTTCTGAGTATAAAATCAACATTCTTCTCCAAAGGCAGGATCTTCGAGCAGCTGCGAAAAACCATACTAGGTAGGGTTGAGTTACTGATGCTGTGAGGTGTTAGTGCAGCTGTGACTCGTGTCTTTTTTATTATTATCTATTGCAGAACTTATAATTACATACAAGATCAGGGAAAATACCATGGTTGTATCTTTAACAATAAACAATGAAACAAAAAAGACATAATATATATCTCATAATATGAGATTAAATGCAGAGCACAAAAAAGCACAATGACAACGTTAAATATCTGAATAATTCATAATGCATCAAAAAAATATATATATATTGTTATTTAATAAGCCTGATGAATGAAACAACAGTTAAATTCAAGAAAAAGAGGGAAACAAAGGAGATTTAAGTCACTACAATCACAAAATAAACGTGGAGCTGTTTCTTCAACAAGACCACAAAGTGAGCAAGTTTAATCAATATCAAGATATTATTAAAGATAGATGAATTAAACCTGTTACTCTTTTTTTTTTTAAGTTGCTGCGCTTGCGATAACGTCGTAGGTCACATGGCGGATGATTTCCGGACAACTTGTTTGTTGGTGTTTGTTGTCGTTTGTCTGTGCGGTGTGAATTGGCCTTATGGCGAACACCCCCAGGCATGATAGGCTATGGAAGCACCAATTACACCACGTCTGTCCGCAGGACGGACGAATCTCATGACAAGGAGCCCACCCCCTCCCTGTATGGCTGTGATCCCTAAAAATGACATTCTAAGCATTTAGCATCTACGTTATGCAAGTAAGCGAGGCTTGGTGAGATACCTCACTCTGTTATCAGAGAACCGGGGTTCTGCAAATAACCTGACGTTCTCTTTCAAACAATCACTCAGTATTTCACTATGGGAATAATATAGCCAAATACCAGACCAGAAAGAACGGAAGATCCTTTGAGCCAACTTTGAGAACTGCATGGGTCATTGAAGACACAGTGATATCCAGACGGTAAAATCTGATAAATGTATGAGGGGAAGCCCAGCTTGCCGCTGCACAAATATCTCATACAGAAATCCCCTTGATCAGTGCCCATGAGGTAGCCATACCCCTTGTAGAATGAGCCCTTGTAGAACGAAAGCCGGGTTAGGCAGTAACGTAACCTTGCTGTCATCCGGACTAAAAATATAGGTATGCTCAATGAACCAAGGAATGTAAACTCACCCACTCGCTTAGCTAAGAATAAAGTAAGTAGTAAGACCATTTTCAGAGATAGGAGCTTAATATGAACACTCTTCAGAGGTTCAAATGGAGCCCGGGTTAAAGCATTCAGAACCATGGACAAGTCCCATGACGGGACCAGACGCTTAGATAGTAGTCTCAAACACTTCACTCCCTACATGAAACATCATTTAAAAGGGTGCCGTCCAACTGAACTGAACATTGTTCATTGAGCTTTGTAAAAAGCAGAGTATATCACTTACCATGCACTGAAAGGGAATAACTCCTTTTCGAGTACACCGGTCCTCTAACATGCCATTTAAGGCCATTCAGTGAGCATGTTGATGGGGCTCTAGTGTTCTGGATAGTGTTTATAACCTCCTGTAGACGCCTAAGTGCATTTAAATTTAACCCCTTATGGGCCAGAGATGGACTCGTTCCAGGTATGGGTGAAATACCAGGTCTCAGCGCAACGGGAGTGGCCAGGGCCCTGAAGAGGCTAGACAATCTCTGCCAGCCACAGCCTCCCAGGCCAATGAGGGGCTTTCAGAAGGAGAGGCAGTCTGTTTTCTCTTACTCTGTCTAGGGAGGGAGAAATTAGACTCAGCGGTGGGAATGCGTATAGCAACACGTTCAGCCACGTGTGCGCCACCTCATCCACACCCAAAGACGCATTTTCGTCCCTGAGAGAGAAATAAAGTGGACATTTTGCGTTGGCCTGCGAAGCGAAGAAAATTACGGAAGCCTTGCCATACATCTCCCAAATCCGGTCCACCATCCATTCTTCATAGAACGGGTTGCCCCTTGAAAGGAGATCCAGCTCTACTTTCAGGACTCCAGGTACATTCGTCGCTCGCAGTGAACTGAAGTGTGGAGTGCCACAGACTAGATTGAGCAATTGTAATGGACGCGTTCCCCCATGGCGATTGATTTATGCCACCACCGTCATGTTATCTGTCCTGACCAGAACATGAAACCCTTCCAAGAATGAGAGAAAATGTTTCAGGGCCAGAAAGACTGCCATCAACTCCAACATATTTGTGTGCAGTTTGCAAAGCTGGGGCGTCCAGCGACCGTATATTGATCACCCCTGAAAAACAGCCCCCCAGCCTGACAGGGATCCATCCATTGTCTTAAATTTTCTCAAGAGATCCGTTATGTTGCAGATCTCCTCCCAGATCGTCAGGCTTCAATTGCCGGTGTCCAGCTAAGTGCCCAGCTCCTCCAACAACTCTGTTTGATAGGCCATCAACAACGAAGTGACATTAAGTGCCAGCACCGCCAATGCTGAGGATTTATAAATAATTTTATACATGGAAGCAGTGAAGCGTTCAATTTTTTTCCAGGGAGCGAGGGGCTAGCAGATCAGAGAGTGGTCCGCCTGTTTGGATGCAGGTGGTGAGCCACTGACTACTCGACCGTGGGAGGGTTAGAGAGCCTAAGCCCTTCCATTTCACTCACATCAAGCAACGAGTAGCCCTTGACTGCAAAGCGGGAAGCAGTTTATTTGCTGGTGGAAGGCAAGACGTGAGCCTTTTCCCGTCATAGATGTCTCATTTAACTCCCCGATCCACAGGAGTTACAGGTCAAGCGATTCCACACTTACAAACTTCCACTAGGTCTCACTCTACCACATTCGACACCATGTCGCCATTTTGCGAGCTCACAGGCCTGGACTTCACAGGGAAGAGAAAAAGAATGCTGTTTTTGGGAATCACAAACATATATCTGTAAAATATATATCTAAGGAGCTCCTTATCATGAGTTGTAATTGGTCTGTCCTGCTGACAGACAAGGTGTAATTGGTGCTTCCATAGGTACAATTGGTGCTATCATGCCAGGGGGTGTTTCCCATTGATACGGAAGAGAACACTATTCTGTGATGTTGATTCTGTGGCTCTCTCCACCTTCGATACCATGACTAAAGTGCCCTTGAGCAAGACACCTAACCCCTAATTGCTCCCCTTGTAAGTCGCTTTGGATAAAAGCGTCTGCTAAATAACGAAAAATCATATGTTATAAATACAAAATTCCACATTTTGAACTTTCTTTGTGTGTGCTGCTCTCATTTGTTTTGATTTCTCCTCGAGAGGCTGCACTAGCCTTAAACAGTGTATCAGTTGCCACTTACATTGAATGTAATAAAATCAGAATCATTATCGCGCTTTCATGATTGCCTAGTTATTCTTTGTTACTAACGTTTTAATCAGACAATTTGTCCGGTCCAGAAAATAAAATTCTCTTTCACTTCTTCCCAGGGGCAACTCTGGGGGTGAGCTAAGGGCGCTGGAGCCCCAAATGTTTTTCCAAAAGCCTCGAATCTTTCATGTTTGTGCTGTCAAAATATTATTTTTTCTACTCATATCTCTCTACTAAAATATGTTAAACAGTTCAATAAAACCACAGTTGTGCACAGCTACGCCTCCTGTAACTCACTCAGTGCAGCGGCAGGCCTCGAGACTCTCTTTCAGTCTGGTTGAAGGTTTTTTTTTATAATATAATATTACTTAACTTAAGCACATTTGTCAGCCAAACATTCATTCAGTGTTTCCCATTAATGACCCTGTGCTGCCACAGTTTCTTAATGAACCGAAAATTAGGCTAAAACATGTAGCCTAACATAAATGGTCTGTAACGTTGTATTTTGCCAACAAACTAATATCGAAACTGTGATATAGCTTTGCACCTTTACAAAACAGCAAAAGTATATTTAATTTAATTTAATATACTGGCAGTCTGTTTGTTTTAAAGAGAAGTGTGTGCTTTGCTCACACGATCAGCTGGTGATCTGGTGTTAGTTTTCTCCTAAATAAAGCTCAAGGGTTTATGTCAGGAAGTGGAGAGAGGACTCAAACGCAAAGGTGCAGAAAGAAAGGTTTATTCTCTTCCAAAAACAACTCAGGCAGTCTGCAGAAAGGGTGATGTAAGATGCAGAACTGGAAAGCAACTACTTTACAACTTGTAAAGTCACAGATGACATACTTGTAGAATAAGCAACCAGGTTCCCTGGAACTGGTAAGATCTGGCTGGAATATCAGGGTTCCAGACTGCGACCAAACTGGTCGCATATGCAACCTTTTTTGAGAATGTGTGAGTTAAAATTTTATGCGGTCGCATTTGTGCGAGTGCATGATCATGTTATTCGCGCGAGTGTAACAGAACGAGGTATCAGCAGCTGCTGAACTGTTTTGTTTTCAAAATGAACAAAATTTATTTAATGAATGAGTACATCATGAATCCATTTTCCAAACCGTGCTTTTTTCTTATTCTGAATCACTACTACACGTCTATAATAAGTGTTTATATTCAGACTATTTCAGATCGAGCTCGGCTCGGCTGCGGAGTATCACAGTACCTGCGTGACTCGTCATAGACAAACAGAGAGAAGTAGTTCTGGCTACAATGTTCTTCCGCAAGACGCATGCAGTTCTATTTATTAACCGCTAGAGAGCGAACGTACACACGCATTGTACAATGATGATGAAACGCGGCAATTATGAATTCAGGAAATTTAGGAATTAGGCCTTATAAAATGAAAAGGTTAATAGCTGAATAATAATAATAAATAAACAAATTTTGGAGGTCAAGGATGCTGGTGGAAAGGACGAGCCAGCATACAGACACAACTGATGATGAGCGCACAGGTAGAAAGGCACTAAGTTACTTCAACAGCAATGGGTTACACCAGAGTTCCTCAATAGACCGCGAGAGAATGTTTGGCCAGCGCTAATGTCAAATAGTGTTGTCAAGGTAATGTATATAAGCACGTCTCTGTCACGAAAATTCAAACGCAGCATCATTGCTTACGTTGCGTAACCATTGGTGCGTTGAAAATGCTCGCGCTCCGCGCCAGCGGTCAGTTAGTCTGTCAGAGACTCAAAAATTGACGAGGCAAAATAGACTCAAATGTGAATGGACTGAAAATTTTTGGTTTATTTTGTCTGACCAACCACAACAAAGAGAGAAAGTAAAATGTATGTGAGAAAGTACGGTGTTTGCTTTTATATTATTAGTCACAGAAAGGCAAATGTATAACAAACCTCCCAGCCACTGTCTCATGACAGTGCATCAAGCTCCAAAGTCCCCCCTTGGCCGTTCACCAACACCCATGAGCCTCTGACTGCTCTGCCTAAGAATTTGAAAGTGAAAGAAAGTGAAAGTTGTGACGTATGGTGACCCATACTCAAAATTTGTGCTCTGCGTTTATCCCATCCAAATACACACACACACAGCAGTAAGTAGTGAACACACACACGGAGCAGTGGGCAGCTATTGCGACAGCTCCCGGGGAGCAATTAGGGGTTAGGTGCCTTAGGGTTATTTTAGTCATGGTATCGAAGGTGGTGAGAGTGCATTCCTGCATTCCTGCCGGCGTGGGAATCGAACCAGTAACCTTCACATTACAAACCCAACTCCCTCACCATTAGGCCACGACTACCCCACGATGGGTAAGAATGTCAGGTTGTGTTCTCATCATCAGCAGCAGAAGACTTGGACTCACCTCCTTGATCTTCTTCACTCATATCCTGATCATTACTACCAAAAAGAGAGTCATGAGCATGGAGAGAAATAGTGTCATGAATGTTACCTCTTTGTCCCTGATATGAAGAGAGATCGTCTTCAGAGACAACAGATAGAACTTTGTGCTGTTGTGAGCTTAACCCCATATTCCGGGGTCCAAAGCGATCCGTTTTCCCAGCCTAATCCAATAAACTTGCTAGAAATTGCATCTGGGTGTCAGCTTGAGGGTCTGAAGCCCTTGACCCTTTTTCCTCAGAACAGCCAGGCCAATCTTTACCTTCTGTTTAAGGGAGAGTGCATCCACAACTGATCCTGATGCCTGGGCTCCTCTATCACAAGCTGCTCACTCAAAAAGGCTAGCTCTTTGCGCCATCTCTTGTAGGGAAAACTCAGCTGCAGCAGGACATGGCTTTTCAATGTCCTCCGGCAAATGGGCCATTCCCAGACATGATGGACATTCCCCATATCTGTCCAGAGGAGACATGGTAGCATGACCATAAGAAAGGCAAAGAGGAATTGTTCGGTTCACCCAGGCATTTAATAAGGAACCAATCACTTTGGTCGGTCATCTAACTTTGTTTACATGAGGTCTCAAGGAGAGCCAGCGGAATGGCGTCATTCAAGGTAAGACCGTGGTGATGGTCTGAGTGAGGTTGAAATAGATACTGGTTCTGTTCTGGTAATTCGAGAGCTACTCTAACCAGTTCTTGACTCCAGAGCCGCTGTAGCAGTATGTGTGCTGAGCTCAGAACTGCTGTGAATGCACGTATCAAGTATGTTTAATATGTTTCTACAGTTTTGATGAACACATTATAAACATTTTACAGTTTTTTTTCGATTGCTAAACGACAGTGGGCACAACTGGAGTCACATGTGCAAAACTCTAACTACAGTCTGCACTACCAACAGTCACCTGAGCTAAACAGTTCACATCACCTGCAAAACTCACTCCAAGCAACACAACTCTGAACACATGGCTCAAAACAGGCTCAGTGCAGCCAAACACTATGCACAACCCTCACTGAGATAACACACACACACACACTGACAGAACACACCGAGAGGAAAAACACTCGCATCAAACACCAACACAGAGAATACAAGCTTTCATCTTTACAGTTTGAACAATTTCAGTGACTTCATACAAAGTAATATTTTCTTCAAAGAAAAGAGTGACATTGTTTATTTAAATTACAATGGTTTATTTACATTTTTAGAACATAACAATTCTTTAAGGTAAATGAAAATTAGCAATTTGCTTCAATAGTCTGTAGTAATTTACGGAATTACAGTAATGAGGAAAAAAAAAGGTAGAAACTAAAAGTATATACTGTAATTCCAACAAATAATTGAGGGGCTAATCCTGCCTCTCTCTCGAGCATCAGACCACAGGTTTTCATCATCACATCCTTGTTCCATTTTCAAAATTGGTGTTTCTGTTTCATTCATTATATATATATATATATATATATATATATATACAAGGATGTGATGTTGATGAAAACCTGTGGCCTGATGCTATATATATATATATATATATATATATATATATATGTGTGTGTGTGTGTTCACTAACAAGTCTAAAACAAGACACCTGCTTAGCCTTTCAGCTGAAATTGCAATCAGCAGTGTTTGAAAGACACAAGGCTGAAATCTATTCTGTTTTGAATGTGTGGCTCACAGTTTTGACAGCAGTGTGTTAGCATTTGAACAAAGTGCTGTAAATCCACAGTGTTGTGCAGGTTGTGGTTAAAGTCATGGGATAAGTGTGTAGAGTTTTGAAAACTGTGTCCAAGCAATGAAAAACGAACTAGAGTTTGGTCCACATGAACTGCTGCTGTGCAGACTGGAGTTAGACTTTTGCACATGTGACTCCAGTGGTGCCCACTGTCGTTTAGCAATCGAAAAAAACTGTAAATACCTTGGCAAAAGTTTATGGATTTATTTAATCTTACTTAGATATTAAACAACCTGTTCCTGAAAATATCGTGCATTATGGATAAAACAAATAAATGTATGGTTTGACAGGTTTACAATCCATTCATTGTGTCTCCAGTCTTTAAAACAAAAGGCCTACAGTTATTGTGTGATTAACATGTTTCCAACCAGTTTTATTTTGTTACACATGCTCAGGTCATCAGCTCGTCGGTTCTCAGTATCAAAAGAGTCAGAAAATAACAGTTCTTGGTTCTGAATTGGTGATTCGAGACCCTTACGTTTGGTAGTACATGAAAATAGACGCACCACTTTGACTGCGCAAGGTAAGTAAACATGGTTGTGTACATTTATATAACTATATTTTAATGTTTAACATGAATTGAATGTGGAATAATAATTTCTTAAGGATATCCCAGAGTCTTTCAGATAATACAATTATATGGTTCTTTTTCTACTTTTGAAAATGTGAGCTTAAATTTTCCAACAAACATGGTGCGCCACACCATCGTAACCAGTGCAGAACATGAGGTTTATATGCCCATCTTGTGACTTTACAAACTCAGTTTCGCACACGGTACAAATCCATGTTCATAGACATTTTGAAGCCACAATAAATTATTATTTTAATTATTATTATTAAAAGGTCACAATTAATGACTCGTATATTAAACCGCCCTGTGCCTTGTGATGTTGGTGAACCAAGAGTTATTTCAGTCACTACATCAGACAAACATATTGAGAATGTCATGATTAAAGACACCACAGGTAATTGACAATAGCAATGTCTTTGTCTTAAAGCTATGTTTAAATATTTTGATTAGAGATTTGAGGTCAACAGCAATACATTTCTGAATGTTCGAATCAATTGAAATCCTTTATATGAATAATTGTTTGTGTAGTGGGTCTGAGTGGACACCACGAGTGCAGTGTCTACAACTCACATGCCTTAACTGCATTACACCACAGATAGATGAGGCACTTTATCCCAGACTTCACAGTGTCCTAATCGTGTCCATGTTTTCTTGTGTTTCTGTTCCCCAGTCCCGTCCGGAATCACATGTTCCTTGTTTTCAGTCCTGTCACCTGTCATGTGTTCCTTTGTTTTGGTTTCATCTGTTATCATGTGATCTTTGTTTTGTTTCCCCATGTGCCTGTCTCATTATTAGTTCATTCAAGCCAGCCGTGTCATTTGTATTATGTCCGTCGCCTGTTTCCGGACTTGCTGTCCAGTCCTTGACAGTTCTTAAAGTATCATACGTGGTGTCATTCCTGTTCCTGTCTGTATACCGATAAACATTAAACTGTTTGAAAGAGAATTCCTTCGTCGTGCCTGTTCCTGCACACCGACACGTTACACACAGTGTGCCTCAGTTCATGTTCTGTAAATGTTCTTCATTAAAATTGAACTTTTTTCATGATTTGTATATCAGCCTTGCCATGTGCTCTTTTTAATCAAAACAAATGAAAACCAACAGATGGCATTCCTTACTGAAAAAAAAATTGGCATATTTTCAACAGCATCAGAGGAACGCCATCTCCCAGGGATAGGGGAGGACCTCCAACAATACACACTTTGGATGTCTCCAAAGCCTAATATAACTCATCAGCATGTTAGTAAAGTCAAGCACATATGAGAGACATCCACATTGCTTCGTGTTCCTCCATGATTTAGAGAGGCTGTTCTAGAAAATCTAGAAAAAACTGTTAGGTTAGCAAGGAGGTAAATGCAGAATACTTGCAGTGCAACTAATTGTTTGCCGGAATTGAAAATCATATTGACTGTGATCCAGTCACAATGAACACGTCTTAACATTGCAGCTCCAAGAAATCCTGTGTAGGGTACAATCAGTTGTTTTACAACAGTTTGTTCCAGAGGAGTGTGTCTTTGCACTTGGGGCATTGTGCTGTGTCTGGTCACTTCCATAGGTGTGGAGTGTTACCTGTGATTTCAGCCTAGGACACACTAGACAATTTTCAAAGCTTAACCAACTATAAAACCATGGAGACCACAATCAAAAGTTTTAAAGTTGAGTTTTAACCGATTTTTAACATTTTAATCCTCTGAACGCACACACTAGGCGATTTGGCCTCACACCTGTGGGATTTACATTTATATTTACATTTAGTCATTTAGCAGACGCATTTATCCAAAGCGACTTACAAGTGAGGAATACAAACAAGCGATTCTTTGTGAATTGGCAAATAGACACAGGAAGTGCTCACAATACAAGTTTCATACATTGCTCAGTACCATAAGCTAGAGTAGGAAGGGAAAAAGGAAAGGATAGTTTTTTTTTTTTTAGTGAAGGTATTAAGTTTTCACATAAGAGTTTTCAGCTGTCTCTTGAATATTGCCAGGGATTCTGCGTTCCTGATGAAAGTAGGGAGATCATTCCACCAGCAGGGAGCAGTGAAGGAGAATGTTCTGGAGAGTGATTTTGTGCCTCTCTGTGACGGTACCACAAGCCTTCGTTCCTTTAGTGATCGCAGGCTTCTGGTGGAGAAGTAGCGTTGTAGCAGTGTGTGGAGGTAGGAAGGTGCAGAGCCTGTGGTGGATCTGTAAGCAAGCATCAGCACCTTGAACTTGATGCGAGCAGCGAGGGGTAGCCAGTGCAGAGAGATGAAGAGGGGCGTGACGTGGGCTCTCTTAGGCTCGTTGTAGACAAGACGAGCAGCAGCGTTCTGGATCATTTGAAGAGGTTTGATTGCACTTGACGGCAGACCAGCCAGAAGAGCATTGTAGTAATCAAGCCTTGAAATGACCAGGGCCTGGACAAGAAGTTGTGTTGCGCGCTCAGTCAGGAAGGGACGGATTTACTTGATGTTGTGAAGTGCAAATCTGCATTGCCACGCCGTCTTTGAGATGTGGTCTCTGAAGGTCAGTTGGTCATCGAAGATAACCCCAAGATTTCTGGCCGACTTTGATGGGGTAATGCAGGTTGTACCAAGCTGTATGTTGATGTCATGTTGTAGAGTAGGAGTGGCAGGGAAGACTAAAAGCTGTCTTTGCCAGGTTGAGCTGCAGGTGGTGTTCTTCCATCCACGTGGAGATGTCCGCCAGACAGCTTGAGATCTGTGCAGCTACTGTGGAATCATCTGGTTGGAAGGACAGATAGAGTTGTATGTCAGGAGAAACCATGTGCCTGTATGATGGGACCCTGTGATGTAGTATAAATGGAGAATAGGAGGGGACCAAGAACTGAACCCTGAGGAACTACAGTGATCAGTTGATGAGGTTTGGATACCTCCCCTCCCCAGGCGACTCTGAAAGACCTACCTGTGAGATAGGACTCAAACCACTGAAGCGCTGTACTTGAAATGCCAAGTGACGAGAGGGTGGACAGAAGAATTTGATGGTTTACGGTGTCGAAGGCAGCAGATAGATCCAGCAGAATGAGAACAGATGATTTGGAACCAGCCTTTGCAATCAGCAGGGATTCTGTGACAGACAGTAGCGCAGTCTCGGTGGAATGGTTGCTCTTGAATCCAGATTGGTTGACGTCCAGACTAGCGACTAGTTGACTAATCACGCGTTTATTAATAAACCATAAAAATCATAATAAAGAGCCTTTAATTAACCAACCTGCTGGTGCTGTACAACTTTCTCATTTTCTTTTTCATTTATTGCTTTATTTTAGCATACTTTTTTTCAAATTAATATTTAGATTTATTTTTCATTGAATGTATGTTTGTTAAATAGACTTCAATGTGTGACCTCCCCTTTTTATGTTGCATCACCTAGAGCCAGGTTGTTATAACAAAGCGACTACAGAATACTTGTTGAGTCTCAACAAGTTGAGGTTTCTATTGAGAGAGCTATTTTCATTGTGAGTAAACAAAAATCCAAATCAACCAGGAAACTCAAGCTACTTGCTGTCATTCTGAATGATCAGCACAGCTGCAATTACCTGCAGCCATGGCCAAATCGCAGGGGTGTATTTGCCTTTGAGAAACACACCCCCAAAACAGCACTCTTGGTTGTTTGAACCTGCTTAATTATAATCTTAATTGGAACATTTCATACTTCGTCATGATAAAAATAATAAAACACAGATCTTGTGTTGACTTAGTGGCATTTATTTGATAGTACAGGACCTGGCCAAGGCAGTCTGATATGCTATAGAAAATGGCGTGTGGGTTCCAACAGTTATTTGTTTATTTCCACAGGCACTATGTGGCACATGTGAGTAACAGAAGAGGGGGAAGCTGCACTGCATTTATAGTCTCATTTGATCTGTGTCCCCCTCCTCCTCTGATACAGAGGATTCTTTCTGGATGATGGGCCTCTCTATGCCAGACTTGCTGTGGTTTTCCAAGTCCCAGTCCTCATTCACTTTCTGAGGTAGACTGGCTAACAGCTCCTGACAACATAGACAAACACACTCATCAAGATTTGACTTCTTTAATGGCTTTCATTGCTGTCTAAACGTCTAAAACCCAACTATGTTTTTTTACCTGCTGTTTCTTTCTGTCTTTGTTTTTCACAGCGATCAGCAGGCTTTTGGTGAAGCTCTTCAGCTTTGAGAACTTCAGTTTCTGGTTCTGCAGCTCATTCTCAAGGAACTGCACTTCTTCATTCTAAGGGAAAAAAATCACCAATATTTAAAAAAAATTATTCCATAATATTTCACACACAATCACCATCTCCAATTAACCAGTTAGATATTTTACCCTCAGTAGATGAATACAGTTGAAAGGCTAAATAAGAAATAAACACAACCAGACAGAGGCACTTTAATTTTTAAAGAGAGATAATGGGTGCTTCCCATTTCCTAAATTGTACATATTCATTTCTTCTCTCCTCCATGACCCAGAAACCAATTAAAGTCCACCATGATGAAGGACAAAATCGATTGTCAAATTGCACTTTGAGGAGGGGAGGATCGAGGAAGGAGAAAGCCTACTGAGTGTAACGACTGGATCGATCAAACACACAATTGTAAAAGTTAATCTTCACAACTCCTCACTCATGCAGACTCTGTATTGTCAGGCTTACCCACTGAGAACTACCACCCTTTTGCTTCAAAGTCACTTGGGACATTGATTGTTCTCAATACAAGAATCAGAAATTAAGCCCATAGAAACGTAATCCTTTCCACTAGTTCATTGACAAATTTATTTATATGAACGAACATGCATTTCCCTAGTACATTTTGTATTATTAGGATTTATTAGGTATTTTTGGATTATTAGGAACACCTTGTAGGGGATTTTACGGTTAAAGACCCAAAAGACCAGATATGATAAATGAAGACCCGGAGTTTTTAAAGTCAGAGTTTAAAAAAATAATTTTAAATAAGAAAATTTTAATAAAGAATAGTTTGCAGTTTCATCAGCAGATGGCAGCTTCAAGTCTCACAAGGAGTTCATAGGCCGCTCTCTCTCTCCGTACATTCAAATTTCCAGAACAATTATACTCTAACAGAGTCCACTAACTACGTCATTACTAAGACACTGATTGGTTAAGAACACAAGACAAAACTGGTAATTTTCCACACATGGACAGATAGTCAGAAGCATATCTCCTTCCATTATGATGCTGACGATCGGACCCTGAAGTTAGGCACAGAATGTCCCTCTAGGTCAGGCCTAGGCGCCTTCAGGTCTCCAGTCCAGATGACAACAGTCCACCAGTACCCATAACAGACCTGTACAGAACACTTAGCGCACATACAAAGATACACATGATTCACAGTTTCTTCAAGGCTGAAGCTGATCTGAACTCTGCACTGAACAGGAAACTTTACCAAAACATTCTGATAAGTTTTTTTTAAGTTTACCCAGTTTTTTCTCGCAGTCAGAGGTACAGACAATATTCAACATTATTTTCTAGTGTTTGAAAATGAAAATGAAATTAAAGGCTTTAACATAAGTTGAAGTTAGTCATTCTAAATAATACAATATTTAGAATGATAATTTCATGATAAATCACTCTCTCTTTCTCTCTCTATATATATATGTATTGAAGCGGCAGTGGATTCCAGAATCCACCCCTTCAACCTGTTCAATTTCTCATTAATGCAATTATCTAATCAACCAATCACATGGCAGTTGCTTCAATGAATTTAGGGGTGTGGTCCTGGTCAAGACAATCTCCTGAATTCCAAACTGAAGTATTTCACAATCTGCTCAGTTACTGGGATTTTCACACACAACCATTTCTAGGGTTTACAAAGAATGGTGTGAAAAGGGAAAAAACATCCAGTATGCGGCAGTCCTGTGGGAGAAAATGCCTTGTTGATGCTAGAGGTCAGAGGAGAATGGGCCGACTGATTTAAGCTGATAGAAGAGCAACTTTGACTGAAATAACCACTCGTTACAACCGAGGTCTGCAGCAAAGCATTTGTGAAGCCACAACACGCACAACCTTGAGGCGGATGGGCTACAACAGCAGAAGAACCCACCGGGTACCACTCATCTCCACTAAAAATAGGAAAAAGAGGCTACAATTTGTACGAGCTCACCAAAATTGGACAGTTGAAGACTGGAAAAATGATGCCTGGTCTGATGAATCTCGATTTCTGTTGAGACGTTCAGATGGTAGTCAGAATTTGGCGTAAACAGATTGAGAACATGGATCCATCATGCCTTGTTACCACTGTGCAGGCTGGTGCTGGTGGTGTAATGGTGTGGGGGTTTTCTTGGCACACTTTAGGCCCCTTAGTGCCAATTGGGCATTGTTAAATGCCACGGCCGACCTGAGCATTGTTTCTGACCATGTCCATCCCTTCATGACCACCATGTACCCATCCTCTGATGGCTACTTCCAGCAGGATAATGCACCACGTCACAAAGCTCGAATCATTTCAAATTGGTTTCTTGAACATGAAAATGAGTTCACTGTGCTAAAATGGCTCCCACAGTCACCAGATCACCATCTTTGGGATGTGGTGGAACGGGAGCTTCGTGCCCTGGATGCGCATCCCACAAATCTCCATCAACTGCAAGATGCTATACTATCAATATGGGCCAACATTTCTAAAGAATGCTTTCAGCACCTTGTTGAATCAATGCCACGTAGAATTAAGGCAGTTCTGAAGGCGAAAAGGGGTCAAACACAGTTTTAGTATGGTGTTCCTAATAATCCTTTAGGTGAGTGTGTATTGTTCTTTTTTTTAGTTATATGAATGCTTGATGATAGAACTACTAGATAATGTAGCCCATCTAGTGTCTCATATCAAAATATTTGTCATTTAATCACTCAGATTTTGGTGGACAACCATCTCATAGAATGCACTGTATGTTTGTTATATTTATCAGCGTATAAATGGACACAAACTGTCAGTGTTATGATATGTGCAGCCAGGGAAGCTCAGAGACGAGATGTAAAGATAATAAAGTCTTTTAATAATGATAATGATGATGATGATGATGATGATGATGATGATGCAGGGAAAAACAGAGAACCAAACGATGTCTATACACACAACACAGTCTCACTCCCTACTCGTCAAATGTCTGACGCATGGACAAGGGACACTGGCGTCACTTTTTAACGCATTGGGTATACCTTTGGTGTAATTTTCCAACGTGCAGGGTAGTCCGATAGACTTCTATAGAACTCAACAGCGTTCAAATTTGACGTCTTGGGTCAGCACACAGCAACCCGTTGTCTGCCTTGTATGGGTCGAGACTACAATAAATACAAATAAATAGGAATAGGCTACAAAAAATGATCTATGCCAGGGCGAGTCAAATGGCAGCACCCCAGTTGATTTTTATCTGGCCCTCCAAATGGTTTTTAATGTTTAAAAACCCTCGCAATCTGATATCAAAGTGCCCTCTGCGCAAAGATCAGCGGTGAGCGTTCATCAGCGGTGAGTTTAACAACGCACATGGTGTACAACCGCATTCAGTTTAACAACACTCAACTGCATGGTAAAACGGCATTCAGAGGTGAGTTTTGACCAAAGCAACGCTCAACTGCAGGTAAAACGGCATTAAAAGGTGAGTTTAACAACGCTCCAAGGCGCGTGCAAGTAAGCAGTTTAAGCGTTTTCTTTAGGACACTGCATGCTTTAATTATAGCATGCTGGATAACGTATTTTTATCGGAGTTTTGTTGATTTTAAGAAGTATATATAATATGCTACGATTGTGTTCAATTAATCAGTTTTTATTTATTTATTTGTTTTATTAAATCCTCTAAATTAATAACGCTGACGTCAGCGTTATGGGTTAGGGTTGGTGTACATACAACATGTGTTTTGGTATGTTGGCACACTTCTTCCTCAGCCTACTGCACACAGACACAACTCACATATCTCATTCAGCCATTTCACACGCTGATGAAAGGGTCGTGACATGGGTCAGAATGTATCAGAGGTCATAAATGATGAACCAATCCATCAGCTCTGCTCCTATAGGCACATTGGTGTGTATATGGACAATACCTTTGGCTGCAAGGCCCGTGTTGAAAGTGGGTGTTATCATTTAGAGCAAACACGGTGAATCAGAGGGTTTATGTTATACAAGGCTGCATTACAGAGTATTTTGATATGACTGTCATGAACGTTGTGGAGAGAAATAGAAACCAGTCTCTCCAGGCAAGCATAAAGAATGTGGTCTGATCCATCTTTATTCTCCATACCAAGTATGAGCTCTTATCCTGGCAGAAGATATGGGTACCCCAATCTAAACTTAACATTTCTAAACTATAGGCCTATTTGGACCTACCTCAATTAAAAATTTTAAGGCTGGTTGTGCAATAGCTTCATGATATAATGCAAATAGTTGTGTGCTGCTCTTGTCACTGTTTGTGAAAGATGAGCAATAGATATGTTGCAAAAATAGAGCAATAGTTGCTGTGTGATATGCAGTCTGGGTTATGGTTAGGGTTAGGGTCAGTCTGACTACATATCACTTTATTGTTTTTATTGTAAGTATACAGGGAGTGCAGAATTATTAGGCAAATGAGTATTTTGACCACATCATCCTCGTTATGCATGTTGTCTTACTCCAAGCTGTACAGGCTGGAAAGCCTACTACCAATTAAGCATATTAGGTGATGTGCATCTCTGTAATGAGAAGGGGTGTGGTCTAATGACATCAACACCCTATATCAGGTGTGCATAATTATTAGGCAACTTCCTTTCCTTTGGCAAAATGGGTCAAAAGAAGGACTTGACAGGCTCAGAAAAGTCAAAAATAGTGAGATATATTGCAGAGGGATGCAGAAGTCTTAAAACAGCCAAGCTTCTGAAGCGTGATCATCGAACAATCAAGCGTTTCATTCAAAATAGTCAACAGAAGCGTGTGGAAAAACCAAGGCGCAAAATAACTGCCCGTGAACTGAGAAAAGTCAAGCGTGCAGCTGCCAAGATGCCACTTGCCACCAGTTTGGCCATATTTCAGAGCTGCAACATCACTGGAGTGCCCAAAAGCACAAGGTGTGCAATACTCAGAGACATGGCCAAGGTAAGAAAGGCAGAAAGTCGACCACCACTGAACAAGACACACAAGCTGAAACGTCAAGACTGGGCCAAGAAATATCTGAAGACTGATTTTTTCTAAGGTTTTATGGACTGATGAAATGAGAGTGAGTCTTGATGGGCCAGATGGATGGGCCCGTGGCTGGATTGGTAAAGGGCAGAGAGCTCCAGTCCGACTCAGACGCCAGCAAGGTGGAGGTGGAGTACTGGTTTGGGCTGGTATCATCAAAGATGAGCTTGTGGGGCCTTTTCGGGTTGAGGATGGAGTCAAGCTCAACTCCAAGTCCTACTGCCAGTTTCTGGAAGACACCTTCTTCAAGCAGTGGTACAGGAAGAAGTCTACATCCTTCAAGAAAAACATGATTTTCATGCAGGACAATGCTCCATCACACGCATCCAAGTACTCCACAGCGTGGCTGGCAAGAAAGGGTATAAAAGAAGAAAATCTAATGATATGGCCTCCTTGTTCACCTGATCTGAACCCCACTGAGAACCTGTGGTCCATCATCAAATGTGCGATTTACAAGGAGGGAAAACAGTACACCTCTCTGAACAGTGTCTAAGAGGCTGTGGTTGCTGTTGCACGCAATGTTGATGGTGAACAGATCAAAACACTGACAGAATCCATGGATGGCAGGCTTTTGAGTGTCCTTGCAAAGAAAGGTGGCTATATTGGTCACTGATTTGTTTTTGTTTGGTTTTTGAATGTCAGAAATGTATATTTGTGAATGTTGAGATGTTATATTGGTTTCACTGGTAAAAATAAATAATTGAAATGGGTATAAATTTGTTTTTTGTTAAGGTGCCTAATAATTATGCACAGTAATAGTCACCTGCACACACAGATATCCCCCTAAAATAGCTAAAACTAAAAACTAAAAAGTAAAACTTCCAAAAATATTCAGCTTTGATATTAATGAGTTTTTTGTGTTCATTGAGAACATGGTTGTTGTTCAATAATAAAATTAATCCTCAAAAATACAACTTGCCTAATAATTCTGCACTCCCTGTATGTCAGCTGTATGATTAAACAATATGTCAAGTGTTAAGTGTGAAGCATTTGAACTCAAGGCAGATATCTCTCTGGGGACAATAAAGGAGGCTATCACCCAAAGTGGATCATCTGCAAACCATGATAAGTAAAAATTAAAACGTTGTCGTAGGACTAGCAAACACATCGTTGGAGGTCTCAACCTGGAGAGTAACATAATGTCAGTCTGAAGAGGATACATTACTCCTGCTTTGAAATATTGACCTCTGAACCTTGAACCCAGTCCATCTTTGAAGGCTTGTCATTTAGCAACAGAAGGTGCTAAACACATAAGACCAGCAGTTATAGAAAGCTCTGGGCCTCTGCTGTCATGTAGATTAGACATTGTCACCAGAGTTTACCCACTCACTGTCAAATATGGTAATAAGCTATTTTCACCTATTTAACGATTACATTTTTTAAATCTGATGACACCAGTGCGTTCCCCACATGTTCGACTCCTGTTCTGCTGTCTGCAGTGAATCATAGTAACTATGGCCGTGAATGGGTTTCATTCCATTTCAGATTGCCGCCGGCCGACGAGCACACAATACATGAGACAAATACAAACGTTATGTTATTATTATTGTTATCTTTATTATTTAAATCCTCAAATACAATGTTAGACGAAAACATCAATATTAAAAATTATGTATTTTTTCTCTTTTTTTTATTCAAGAAATATTTTACGATAGTGCAAACACACATTTCTTAGAAATCTAGAACATTTCCAAAAAAGCATATATTAAACAAATGAAGTAAATTTTGCACAAATGTATTTTTTTTATCTTCTTATCCGCCGAGCGGCACATACCACGCCACTTCCGGAGCCTTCGGTTGATTTGCTATTTGCTAAAGAATTGAAAAGTAAATTAATATGCTGTTTTCTTAAATAATATAATTACTGGTCTCTGATTTTATCTTTATTATTATTATTATAATAGATTGCCCCTATTTTTATTCTTTTCTTTTAGTTCAATCTGTGAACTACATCTGTACTTATTGTAAACGCAATATTGTTGATTGTATCTTTTGGATGTCATGTTATTGTTGTATGTTGTGTCTTTTGTTAAATAATAATAAATAAATAAAGATCCATTGTGGGATATGGGCTTTGAATGCGTCTAGCTCAGATCATATCGTAATGTTCTGTATTACAGCGTTTTTACAGTCCATGATTACAGCATACTGTAGAATTTCACCGGTAATAAGACAGAAATAATATGATTAAAATAAAGAAATGAATTCCACGATAACATCTAAATAAATATTGATAGATGTAGCGTTAGTTTTTAAAATATAAACTGCTGAATGCGGTTGTACACCATGTGCGTTGTTAAACTCACCGCAGAATGCGGTTGTACACCATATGCGTTTGTTAAACTCACCGCTGAATGCGGTTGTACATCATGTGCGTTGTTAAACTCACCGCTGATCTTTGCGCAGAGGGCACTTTGATATCAGATTGCGAGGGTTTTTAAACATCAAAAACCATTTGGAGGGCCAGATAAAAATCAACTGGGGTGCTGCCATTTGACTCGCCCTGGCATAGATCATTTTTTGTAGCCTATTCCTATTTATTTGTATTTATTGTAGTCTTGACCCATACAAGGCAGACAACGGGTTGCGGTGTGCTGACCCAAGACGTCAAATTTGAACGCTGTTGAGTTCTATAGAAGTCTATCGGACTACCCTGCACGTTGGAAAATGACGCCAAAGGTATACCCAGTGCGTTAAAAAGTGACGCCAGTGTCCCTTGTCCATGCGTCAGACATTTGACGAGTAGGGAGTGAGACTGTGTTGATACACAAATGAGAACAGACAAGGACTGGGGGAAAACACAGGGGTTATATACAAGAGCAAACACAGGGAGAAACGAAGTAATTAACAAGACACAGCTGATGATGTCGAAACAAACGAATGGCAGGAAAAAAATGTGAGACCGTATCCAAGTATTGTACATTTGAACACAAAACAGCAATTTATATTAAGTTGTGAACCCCTTTGTTAACAAAGGTACTTTATAGTGAGAAACTGTTGGTTCTTCCAGCTTGTTAAATGACTCTTTTCATATCTCCATTCCCATTATGCTATGGTTTCATTCACTTCCACTCTCTCATTTTCTGTGTATGCGTGATATGTGTATGCCTGTGTGTGAGTTGATTCTGATATGCTGATAAACAAAAAACAACAACACAAACCAAAAAATAATTTTAACGATTATGATCACAGCTACATGCTAAGATAGCATTATTTTTCTTTGGCCACAGAAAATATTCTTTCTGAAGAGTTGATAGATATACTGAGTGCCCATTGGTCAAACAGGTTAATAGATTGTAAAATTAATTCAGCAACATGAAGTTAATTAGATTAACTGATCCAAATATTTATAATTAATTATATCGAGTTAGGATTAATTACTCATATATCCCTTTTAAGCTAATTTGATACATGAGGATGATTTAAGTGGGTTTTGTCAAAACACCTGACATATAAATTCTTTTTATATATATAAATTGTGGCTGCTGTAAAATAGCGCATGAAGACGAATGACTCAAAAGGAAACTTTATTACAATAACCCACAGGAGAAGAGAAAGATACAGCCGCTTCAATACAGACAACACGGAACACAGAAAACTGAGGGCTTAAATACACACGTAATATAACACTCAATTCATCTTTATCACTAGGTTATATACCAAAAACACCTGGGCATCTCAAATAATGTCTAGGGCAACAGAGAAGGCAAGGAGAATCAAAACTGTAGGAATCTTTTTCCTCGTCGAAGCAGAGACCAGGAGACCTTGGGATATCTTTTAAGCAGAGAAGTTACTCTTTATTGAGAAACGTGCTGTTGCACCGCTGTAGTCATCCAAGTCTCTCTAAGCTAGTGTACATTGCAGTTTAAATACATTCAATCAGGAAGAGATGCATACAGTGTAGGTCGAGACAATGTAGGTGGAGACTGTAATAGTTATGTGTCTGTTTCTTCTGTTCCCCAGTCCTGTCTCTAGTCGTGTGTTCTTTGTTTTGTATCATTCGGTCCTGTCAGTTGCCACATGGTCTTTGTTTCGAGTTTTTGAGTTGTCACGTGTTCCTTTATTTTGGTAAGATCTGTCATTGTCTCGTTATCATTCATTTTACTCAGCTGTGTCTCGTTAGTCCTGATGTCTTTCACCTGAGCCCCGCTTGTTATCCTCCTGTGTTTCTGTGTATATATTCCCTCTGTGTCGGTCCCGTCCTTGTCCGGTGTTAACGTTTTCGTGTGTGGATATTCCTGCCTGCAACCAGTGTTTATAATAAAACGATTTTATTTTTCTATCATCCTGTTCCGTGCGATCCTTCCTACACCACAGCGCGACAGAACACCGGACCGAAAACAAACAACTCAACTGCAATGAATTCAGCGGAGGAGTGACTGTGGGGCATCCGACAGCAGGGACGTCCGCTGGAGAGGTATGTGGGGGAGTTTATCGAGCTCTCCCATCTGGTGGGCTGGTCGGATGCTTCGCTGAATGAGGTGTTTTGGTTGTGGTTGGATGAGAGAACGATCCGTCCTAGCAAACCCATGAGTCATTTTTCCCTAGCCGAATAAATTAACTTAATTCTTGATTTAAATGGATCCAAATTTGAGATTGAGGAATGTGATCCTTGTCCAGCCTCATCCAAAACACCCGCTCCACCAGCCCACCTAACACCGATTGCCCTCACATACCCCTTCAACGGTGCGATCCCCGTCTGTCCCTCTGGCCAGTCCCGCGATCACCCAGGAGGGGTAAGCAGCTCTATCCTGGGGTCCAAGGGGGTGGACCCCCCGCTGCCGCTGCTATCAGTCCGATCGGCACCGAAGCGCGCCGCCGCTGCTCGTCCTGAGTCACAGCACGCCGCGCTCAAACCACACCCTCTTCCGGCCGCGATGGCTCAGCCGGCCGTTGAAGAGTGGCTCATAGACTTTTCTCCAGTGCTCTCTGCCCCTGAGCTGTCTCCAGTGCTCTCTGCCTCTGAACCTCCAGCGCCAGCACGCCCAGAACCTCCAGCTCCCGAGCCAGCGCGCCCAGAACCTCCAGCACCCGAGCCAGCACGCCCAGACCTTCCACCGCCAGAGCCTGTGCCTGACCTTCCACCGCCAGAGCTCAGGTGTGTCTCGTCAGTCCTGATGTCTTTCACCTGAGCCCTGCTTGTTATCCTCCCGTGTTTCTGTGTATATATTCCCTCTGTGTCAGTCCCGTCCTTGTCCGGTGTTAACGTTTTCGTGTGTGGATACACCACAGCGCGACAGAGACGCAATGCCCGTTCCCGGCATTTCCCCAGCCCTGATCTAATAAGCATAACAGTGTCACTCAAATGCAGGGGGTGCTAATCAAATCAGTCTGAAGGGGGTGCTAATCAAATCAGTCTGACAGTATTGCCTATACCTTTACATAATCATAGAGACAAAGCTGTACCTTAAGCTTGTCATGCCAAATAAACAGGAAGATACCCACAGACCAAATGTTAATGTCTCAGACACCTAGGCTGCCTGACTTAATCCCCTTAGACTGTAACTCAAAATGTAAAAAGCACCATGCACATAACTTTTTATAAATTTGTAATCCCACAGTTCCCCCTTTGAGAGTTCTAATAACTCTCACAAAATACAAATTTAGACACTTAAAAGTTTCATTCTTGTAACTTGTGATTCTTACAGGCATATTTACTTGCTCTGTGTTGATTGTCTGTAGTAATAACAACAAAATCTGGATAATCTCACGCAGCCAAAATGATGATTGTCAGTAACGGTGTTCAACCTTACATTTTTCAAACTGGACTCGGATGGAGAGACTCAAGAAGAAGTTACAACTTTTAGAATTCACTCTTAACGCTCTTGGATGTTTGATCTCAGGAAAGTGCTTATCAATAGCACGATTTTCTGTTTATATTTGGCGTGCTATTTATACACAGAAATTAACTTTGGCATGCATGTGATGCTCACGTGTTTGACGAGCATATAATATGCGCTTTTCGCAAGCATATGATACGCAAAGTTTGGTGTGCATATAACATGCAGTTCTGGTATGCATATGATACGCACTTTTGTCATACATATAATACGCCCCTTCCCAAACATTACTAATCCTACCCATTGCGTATCATATGGCCGCAAAAAGTAATTTCAGTGTATAAATTGCACGGCAAATACAAACATAAACTCTCAACCATGAACACTGTGAAGAGGAAACAGAGAAACCACCTCACCAATGAACATCTTGCATGCCTCACAAAGATTGAAACAAGCTAAAAATACAACATGAAGAAAGTCAAGGAAATGCATGCATGTTTCTGCTCATCCCAGCATTAAGGTAATTGTGACGAGCAGGGCGGGCGAGAGCCGTGAGGGAACGGCGCGAGGCCGGTGACGCATGAGATAATGAGTGTCAGCTGCGCGGCGCACCGGTCTCGTATCTCTCACGGAGTAGCTGAAAGAGAAGCGACTAAAATGAAGGACGAGAGAGGACCAGGCCTGGATTTTATGTTGTGTTTTTATTATGCTTGTGTGGGCGGCAGTTTCCATGAGGAACTACCGCCATTTTACTTTCGTTTTATTGTTTGTTTATTTAATTATTAAAGTATGTTGAACGTTCGCCGGTTCCTGCCTCCTTCTTCCAGTACTTATTGAACCGTGTTACAGTAGTCCTCCTTTTCCATTAAGGGAAATCATCTAGTTTTGGTTACACATTTGGATGGTAAATGATAAAGACTGACCCGCCCCCCCATTTGTATTTATTGCATTGCATATTGTATGTTAAGGAATGACAGACTTACAGCCTATAAATTATTTGGGAAAGATATTTGGGTCTCTTGCTTTGTTGGGGGGTTATTTCATAGCTCTGTTCCATCAAGACCAAATACATTTCAATGCCAATCTCTACGAGAGTTGTCATGGCAGAACTCCTATGTATGTCTGCACGATGTCAGACAGGCTAAACCGACTGTCTGCTGGCTGTCTCACGTCACAGAAGTCAGATAAATCCCAACACATAGAGACTCTTTACCTAGATATTATAACATAGAGACTGTGTCTGTCCCCCGAATGAGTAAATATGAAAATCTTCCAAACCCATTAAAGGGTAAAAATTTTGATTGATGTTCAACAAGTAAAAAACAGAAATAATACTGATAAACAAATGATAAAGCTTGGGTTGCTGAATATTAGATCCCTTTCTTCAAAAGCACTTATTGTAAATGATATTATCACAGAAAATTATCTAGATATGCAATGTTTGACAGAAACCAAACCTGGCTAAAGCCCGACAATTACATTACTTTCAATGAGTCTAGCCCTCAAGTTTACTATTATCGACACAAACCTCGTCGGAAAGGCAAAGGGGGAGGTGTTGCTGTAATCTATAGTAATATCGTCAGTATTACTCATAAGTCTTTCAAATATATCTCTTTTGAAGTGATGGTGCTTTATGTAACGTTATATAATGTAAGTGACAAATCACATTTGACATTCGTGCTGGCTACTGTATACAGGCCACCAGGGCACCATACAGACTTTATCAAAGAATTTGCTTATTTTCTATCGGAGTTAGTACTGGCTGTGGATAAAGCCCTAATTGTTGGTGACTTTAATATCCATGTAGATAATGAAAAAGACGCATTGGGATTGGCATTTATAGATATTATAAACTCTATTGGAGTTAGACAACATGTGTCAGGACCCACTCATTGTTGTAATCATAATTCTGCAGCAGAGCGATGACGTCTCATATCATTATCTAGTCTCATGCGTGCTACATTTAACCAAGGCTGCAAAACCGCCTCTCTGCCACAAATATGGTAGAACCATCACTTCTACCAATAAAGATTGCTTTATAAATAATCTTCCTGAACAGTTTCATCGTCTTAGAAAATCAGACAGCTTAGAAGAACTCGATGTTGCAACAGAAACTATCGACGCTCTCTTTTCCAACCCTCTAGACTCTGTTGCTCCTTTGCGCTTAAAAAGGATTAAGGATATTAGTCCAACGCCATGGTATAACGAGCACACACGGGCCCTTAAGAAAGCAGCCAGAAAAATGGAGCGCAGCTGGAAGAATTCAAAACTAGAAGTTTTTCATATTTCATGGCGAGGGAGGGAATGATTGAGTACAGAAAGGCCTTAAAAACCACTAGATCTGTTTATTTTTTTTAAATAATATTTTAGAAGAAAATAAACAAAACCCCAAGTATTTATTTGACACAGTGGCTAAATTTACGAGAAATACAGCTTCAACATCTGATGTTTCCAAACAGCACAGCAGTAATGACTTTATGAACTTTTTCACTTGCAAGATTGACAATATTAGAGATAGAATTACAGCCATGTCTACTACAGTATCACATCAGACAGTGGATTGTAGTATCCCTGAGGAATAATTCCATTCATTCACTGCTATAGGAGAGGAAGAATTGTCTAAACTTGTTAAATCATCAAAATCAACAACATGTATGTTAGACCCTATACCGACTAAGCTATTGAAAGAGATGCTTCCAGAGGTCATAGATCCTCTTCTTAAGATCATTAATTCATCTTTATCACTAGGTTATATACCAAAAACTTTTAAGCTGGCTATTATTAAACCTCTTATTAAAAAACCACAACCTGATCCTAGAGAATTAGTCAATTACAGGCCGATCTCCAATCTACCTTTTCTGTCAGAAATACTAGAAAAGGCAATATCATCGCAACTGTGAGGATTTCCAGTCAGGATTTAGACTGCTCTGTTAAGTTGTCTTCGTCAGTTAGGAACCTGGGTGTGCTCTTTGATACCAATCTTTCATTTGAAAGCCACATTTCTAGCATTTGTAAAACCGCATTCATCCATCTTAAAAATATATCTAAATTGCGACATATGCTCTCAATGACAAATGCAGAACAGTTAGTTTATGCGTTCATGACCTCAAGACTAGATTAATGTAACGCCAGTGCAGTGTTGACAAAACCAGGCTAATATGGTCATATTAAACGTCGTATAGATTTTAAAATCTTGCTAATTACTTACAAAGCACTAACTAAATGGTTTAGCTTCCCAGTACCTGAGTGAACTCTTAATGCATTATAATCCTGTGCGTCTATTATGATCTCAGAATTCTGTCCGGTAGTTAATACGCAGTAGATCCATTTGGCACCTAAACTCTGGAACGTTCTTCCTAGCATTGTTCGGGCAGCAGACACACTCTGTCAGTTTAAATATAGACTAAAAACGCATCTCTTTAACCTGGCACACACATGACACTTCATCAATGTATGTCTTCATATCCGTTAAAGGATTGTTAGGCTGCATAGATCAGGTCAGCCGGAACCAGGAACACTTCCTATAACACCGGATGTACTCAATACATCAGAAGAAGAATGGCGTCTACGTTAATTTTAGTCTCTCTGCTTATCCCGAGATTTACCATTTACTGTAATGAGATGGATACGGGGCGTGTCCAGGTCAGATGGAGAACCTGTGGCTATACACTACAGCAACGCAGCCCTGAAGTGTCAGCAGAGACTGTGTCATCTAGCTCATCCCCTGTGAAGTGGCAAAGATCCCCAACAAACCGTCCCATACCAGCGTGATGAAGATCTTAAACTAGATGGAACTGGATTAAATATTTTGACTGTTGCGATCCCAAATCGGACATATGACCTGTAACTCTGTCTGAATATCAGGCAAGTGTTCACTGTTGGCCAGAGGAGAACTGGTCCCCCGACTAAGCCTGGTTTCTCCCAAGGTTTTTTTCTCCATTTTGTTGGAGTTTTGGTTCCTTGTCGCTGTTGCCTTTGGCTTGCTTGGTTGGGGACACTTGCTTGATATTCAGTGTTTTTGGTATGTCTGCATTGGCATCGTTGTATGCGAACTGAGCTGAGCCGGACGATTACGTCACTGTTTTCTCTAGTGCTGATATGCATAAATTAACTAGACTAATAACTATTGATCTTTGCAACGGAATGAATCAATACAAATATATAGAATAAGCTGGACAATGACACCATTTTCTTTGGGAGCTGCTGTGCAGCCAAAAATTATTTGCCAATTATTACTGTAAAGCTGCTTTGACACCGTTTTCATGGTGATTCGATATGGTGCTCTGTTGAGAATGTCTTTAGCTGTGTCCAAAATTGCATACACTGCTGGATTTCAAACTTGCTTCACAACTGTTAAAAAGTACATTCTATATAGTACGAATGTTTGTTGTATGAATGAAATTCACTGTCATGTGACCTACCAGCAGTTGTGTCACTTCACTGCAATTCACAACTCCTCTCCCAATAGCCTCGTGGTATAGTGAAGTGTCCAGTAGGTGTGCAGTTCAGAATCTCACAGGAAATAGAAGTCATCCAGGTACTTTTTGTCTACTGTTTTATGAATACTATACATTTGGACATTTGAAACAAAAAAAGCTGTCACGCTGGGGTTTGGGCAAACACACGAAGACGACGAAGATGCATCAAAAGGGTTTTAATTCAGACAGGTCAGGTACAGCAGACGGGCAGGAACACACAGCATACATTGACAAACAAGAACCGACAAGGACTGAACAAACACAAGGCGAATATATAGGGGCAAACTAATTAACGTGAACAGAAACAGGTGCGGGTAATTAACTAAACAGGTACACACACGGAGGGCAAATGAACAGAATGGCAACACTAAACACAGTCCATGGGTGTGACAAAAGCACCAATTAATGCGAGTACGAAAGGTTTGGTTTCCCTTTCGTAGAGTCACTCAACGCGGATTCAGTAGCTGACGCTGTGGGGAAACAATACCACCAGCACTATACTACAGAATGATTGCCCACCAAATCCATGAAAAAAATAAAAACTTAGTAGAAGCTTTATGAGTGAATAGAGAACAGGGTCAACCCAAAGCACAAAAGATCCCAGGGTTGAATCCATGTCCAGACTGTAATATCTGAAAAATATTCCGTAAAAATGTGCCTTAGACAGTGCCTTAAAGGAGGCTACACTCCAAATAAAAAACCCCAAGACCAGGGCCTGAGACAACCTGTGCACCTCATAAGATGGGTAAATTGCAGCCGTCATCAAATGCGACATACATTACTTTGTGGCCGCAGCCCACCAAAGCACAGCATTGCAATTGGTTAGATTATGCAACTTGCCAGTGTGGTTGACATAAACCTTAAAGGCATAGCAGAAGGAGGCTTTCTTGCTACACAGATTGGAAAGATTGGAAAGAAGAGCGATAGGGCAAGACACCTCCAGAATGTAATCTGGCCTAGGGTGCAGTAAGACCATAACCAGGCCGGGGGCAAAGTCTAAACAAGATGAGCCCACCAAAAGAGCCTGCAAATCCCCCATTCTTTTAAGAGATGTTAAGACTAGTAAAAGAACCACCTTAAGGGTCAGAAATTCAACCAAAGCTAAATGGAACTCTCTCTGGACAGAAAGGTCTCACACCTGTTTCACACATACTCAATTTGCAGTGCGTATGCGCTGAATATTTTTTTCCGCCCCCATGTTAACAGGTTAGAGCTTTCACACTGCACGCGGATGAGACCCGGCGATACATTCCAGTTGCGGTGCATCTGCAGCAGTGCAGCGATTGTTTCCACACCGTACTGAATTAAAATGACAGTTCCTTGTTTGCAATGAAATAAACATGTATTGAGGTGAAAATCTAGTACTTTCACCATAGATGCATATAATTTAAAGTCAACTCAAAAGGCAACACATGACTTTTTGTCTCAGGTAAAGCAAGGAAAACAACATCTTACCTCACATTTAGATTTGTGGAGGTTCTTTATGACCTGCAGGATTTGTTTTTGTGTAATTGTAGGCTTTAATTCAAAATGTTTGTGATTTTAACATACAGCCTATGTTTAAATGTTTTTGTAATTATTATATAAATACAATCTGAATGATTACTTTATATAAATATAAGTAATGAATTGAAAAATAATATATATATTTAATATATAATTAAATATATTAATATTTAATATATTAAACTTTGTTTTAATGTAGCGGGTTTAAACGTGACATCTATGAAAGAGTGTATACAAATAGAATCGCAATGCTGATAAGCCATGTTGACAAGCCAACTTTTTGAATTTGAAATAAAATAAGTGTTGTGTTTGAGATATACAGCCATGGATCACTTACGCACTGCAAACACGTCATATGTGCTGCTACTGCATCACAAACGTACTGTACGCACTGCAAACGGAGTATGTTTGAGACAGGTGTCACCTATCTGGCCCTACACATAAAATGGGAGACTAATGAATGTCTCCTCAATGATGCTCCATCAATAAGCGCATACTCAGTGGTAATGGCGGCCACGTATTCGCAATTCTGGAACCAAAAGATCGATTATATAGAAGGCACCCAGCCATCCTCAGTGGGGCAGCCTCTAGCACCAGCCCCTTCAAAGCGGGGATGGGTACTGCACTCTGAAAGTTTTGCACAAAGTAACAGCAGAATAACTGGTGGGAACGGAGAGGAGTTGTGAATTTTCATTCTAAAGTTCTTGTCGTGCATGCAGTCAGAAACACCCTTGAGTTCACCCCAAAATAAAAACATTCGATCAACATTTGCTCACCCTTACATCATACCAAACCCTTTTGTGTTCTGCAGAAGAATGACATGCTTACATGGTTTGGATCAACATCTTGGGTGAAATATCCCTTTAAGCTGTTGGAAGATTAACACAAAGCAGAGACTAAAATAAAAGTTGCTTACTTCTCTGCTTACCTTGAACTCTAAGATATTTTGCATCTGTTCCATCTCTGTTGTCAACATGTCACCGTCATCATCTTCTTCTTCGATGATTTCAATCTTCTAGAAGAAAGTTTTATGTTTGAGTTGCTAGCAAAGATAGGGTCAGAATTCGCTTAAAAAGTTTATGAATATGTGCTCATACCACATGTTTTGCAGGGGTGGAACTATCTGATTCATCATTCACATCATCATTTTTATCTTTCAGATAAAAATCACTGGCTCCATCTTTAAAAAGAAAAAAGGCAAATGTACAATTACTACACATTAAAACGACATGAACCAGTATGGTTTACTGTACCATTAATGCAATTAATAAATGAACAACATATTATCTCATTTGGCAACAGCATGAAAATCTTGCCCACCATCAGACAAACAGAGTGACACAGCATCATTGTGCTCGCCGGCCTCTCCTAGTTCTGGAGTCTGACAGTCGTCTGCAAGGATGTGAGGTGAATGAGGTGTAGTTGGATTTGGGAACATGACCGGCCCACCTTTAGGTGGTGGAATATCAATGCCCATCAAACGGTACTTCCTTCTGCGGTTACCAATCCACGTCTGTCAAATACAGATTTTCAGAAAAAAAGGCAAAGATGTATGAATAATAGGTATATAATAATGGATTTTGGTGCAACAATATACAAAATTGTGGATTTCAAGAATAAATTGAGATAAAAGTTTGAGAATAAAGTCATATCACCAAAAAACAAAGATATAATGTGAGAAAAGGGTTTGAACTGTAGGAAGACTATGCATGAGAATCAAGAGGATCTGGAAAATGTGGTCAAATTGTACTTTAACAAACAAGCAAAACCTTTTGTATTACTGAAAAACTTTGTTTATCCATAAAGCCACTGGCTCATTAATGACCTAGCAATAGAACAGTTACTTTCGACATTATCACTAAGTGCAGAGCCCTGGAAATCAAACTCAAGATTTGATACTTTTGGTCTTTGTTTTTTGCTATGTCCATCTATTTATTAGTGTATTTCTAAACATTGACTAAGGGTGTGTTCACAGATGTAGTTAGGTCCTCTTGGTTCTTTTGGTCTGGGCCAGAGAAGAAAAAAAAAAAAAATTTAGTCCTGGTTTGTATTCACACTGTCATTTTTAAGACTGAACCAAAATATATATATATAAAAAAAATTGCGAACAAACTTCCCGAACATTCAAAACAAAATGTGGGCTGGGCTAGATGTGCTCATTATATGATGGCATTCTGACAAGCTGAAACCTTGTGAAGGGTTTATAAAATATATAAAGGAGTCAAAACAGTGACAGTAATTCTTCCGTTACACACAAAAGAAGATCTGCTGTGAAAGAGACTGTATTTCCAACACCTGTACCAAACAGTAATGGGCAAAGTAGCTCAAATAATGAGAAAAAACAGGTATGCTTCAGCATTCTGTCCTTTTAAGGGTTGCACCTGGTGATATCACATCCTGCTTTTGGTTCGTTTAGATGCTTTTGGTACATTTCTGTCAAACCACATCGGTTTGACTGAAACCCCTTTTAACCAGAGTTAGGATTACAGCATTTACACAAACAAATGAACTGCACTAACAGAGCAATCGCATCAGAGTTTGTTTTAATCAAACCAAACCTGTGAAAGTGTGAGCACACCCTAAACTCACTTTCAGAAGATTTACGAAAACTTCTACTTTAAGTCAGTGTAAAGTCAATTCTAAGAATTGTTTTTTAACACATTATAAATGTTACAAATGTGAAACAACTACGTAAACTGTGTAGTGTAGTGGATTGACTATGTAGTATAGTGGTTCTTCTTTATCTTTAAATCAACCCTTCATTGGATTCAGCTTGTTACTCTTTAACATATGAACCCTGCTGAGGAACAGGCAATAGTACCACAGAAAACAATAAACCAATTTGCATCGCATGGGTGTTTTCTATTAATTTCTGTGGACCCATCCCCCAAAAGACCAATTTGGGCAAGGGCCTCCGTAACCATGGATGCCAACTGATAAGGTGGTTTATTGCTCTAGCCACATGGAAAAGCAGAAGCCATAGGAAAAGTCCATAGCCCTTAATACAGACTTTCCTGCATTAATTTATAGACAAACTGTTCTATAAATGAAAATGCATCCCAGGTCATTGTGTGTATGATTATAGCTGTCTTTTAAAGTGTCTCTTGCTTTGTATTATGTTCTATGCATTCCTTATGAGGGAACTACTAGTTAAGGTAACCCTACGTACATCATGTTTCCTATCAAATTAATGCTCATTTAACGATTAACACTTTCATGTGCCACCTCCTCATAGAATGCAGTGTGTGTTTGTTGTATTAATCGGAGTATAAATAGACACAAATAGACACAAACCCACAAGCCCCATTTTAAACATGCTCAAACACAAAGAGCCGTAAACCTCCCACAGAGGAAGGTTTCTTGCTCGGAAATTCCACCTTCCTCATTGGTCAGGTCAACCCTAAGAGGTGACTTTTCCCAGACTTTAAAGAGCCACACACGGCTTTGCTCCTTAGACTGACTAAAGACATCTCCAGCTGGGTAGCCTCTCAGACCAAGGCCTGTAGGTCTAAACCTGCACTCCAGCCATGTCCTTACCTAGAGGAGAAAGAACTCTTTCCTCACTACAAGTTCGTCGTCATTTCTTCATTCAACACAGGAGGAATCGATTGCAACTTCAACATCATCAATTCACGGAAACAATAAGTACCTGTTCAGAACAACAGACTGCTTCCACTGCAAAGGAATGCAAGTATCAAAAATTTTAACTAAACAGGGGTTTAGGATAAGCAGTAGAACCCCCTTAATTTTGAAATCAGAGACTGGTGGTTCTTTCCTGGTTTAATGACACTTTTCACAGCATCATGGCCTGTTCCCATTCATTAACCCTGTTTCAGTTTCATTTTATCCCTTTTCATATTACCCTTGTACATGTGATTGTGTTTGTATTTGTTTATTAGAGTAGTTATGTTCATGATTTTGTTAATAAAACTTGCATAATACATACATGTGCTGGTCATATAATTAGAATATCATCAAAAAGTTGATTTATTTCCTTAGTTCCATTCAAAAAGTGACACTTGTATATTATATTCATTCATTACACACAGACTGATATATTTCAAATGTTTATTTCTTTTCATTTTGATTATTATAACCGACAACTAAGGAAAATCCCAAATTCAGTATCTCAGAAAATTAGAATATTGTGAAAAGGTTCAATTTTGAAGACATCACACTCTAATCAGCTAATTAACTCAAAACACCTGCAAAGGCCTTTAAATGGTCTCTCAGTCTAGTTCTGTAGGCTCTGTAGGCTAAACAATCATGGGGAAGACTGCTGACTTGAGGGTTGTCCAAAAGACGACGATTGACACCTTGCACAAGGAGAGCAGGACACAAAAGGTCATTACAAAAGAGGCTGGCTGTTCACAGAGTTCTGTGTCCAAGTACATTAATAGAGAGGTGAAGGGAAGGAAGCAATGTGGTAGAAAAATAGTGTACAAGCAATAGGTATAACTGCACCCTGGAGAGGATTGTGAAACAAAACCCATTCAAAAATGTGGGGGAGATTCACAAAGAGTGGACTGCAGCTGGAGTCAGTGCTTCAAGAACCACTACTCATAGACATTTGCAAGACATGGGTTTCAGCTGTCGCATTCCTTGTGTTAAGCCACTCTTGAACAACAGACAGTGTCAGAAGCGTCTCACCTGGGCTGAAGACAAAAAGGACTGGACTGCTGCTGAGTGGTCCAAAGTTATGTTCTCTGATGAAAGTAATTTTGCATTTCCTTTCGAAATCAGGGTCCCAGAGTCTGGTGGAAGAGAGGAGAGGATGATGTCAGTGATGGTTTGGGGTGCCATGTCATCTGCTGGTCCTGGTCCACCGTGTTTTCTGAGGTCCAAGGTCAATGCAGCCGTATACCAGGAAGTTTTAGTGCACTTCATGCTTCCTGCTGATGACCATCTTTATGGAGATGCAGATTTCATTTTCCAACCAGACTTGGCACCTGCACAGAGTGCCAAAGCGACCAGTACCTGGTTTAAGGACCATGGTATCCCTGTTCTTAATTGGTCTGCAAACTTGCCTGACCTTAACCCCATAGAAAATCTATGGGGTATTGTGAAGAGGAAGATGCGATATGCAGACCCAACAATGCAGAAGAGCTGAAGGCCACTATCAGAGCAACCTGGGCTCTCATAAAATCTGAGCAGTGCCACAGACTGATCGACTCCATGTCACGCCGCATTGCTGCAGTAATTCAGGCAAAAGGAGCCCCAACTAAGTATTGAGTGCTGTACATGCTCATACTGTTCATGTTCATGCTTTTCAGTTGGCCAAGATTTCTAAAAATCCTTTCTTTGTATTGGTCTTAAGTAATATTCTAATTTTCTGAAATACTGAATTTGGGATTTTTCAGTCAAAAGTACTAATCATCAAAATTAAAAGAAATAAACATTTAAAATATATCAGTCTGTGTGTAATGAATGAATATAATATACAAATTTTACTTTATGAATGGAATTAGTGAAATAAATCAAATTTTTGACGATATTCTCAATTATATGACCAGCACCTGTATTAGGTTCTGACTTAAGTGATATTTTGTCACTTAAATGATTGATCTTGTTACATGCTTTAAGAGCTGTGAATGCTAAGAAAGAATAATAATTCTGGGGCCACGAAACATATCCTCTTTTAAGAAATAATTAATAATCAATACAAAGTGGTCACTCAGTTTAAACCCTTAATAAGTTGTTCAAATGCTCAAGATTTTTCACATTGTTTGATAATTGTTTAAAGCAGGGGTTCCTAGCCATGTTCCTGGAGCCCCCCCAACTGTCGGACACAGATGGTGAGAATCAAACATTTTGTTTACATTTACAGGATATATAGAAGAACGGGGTGGTGCAGGTGAGAACAACAGTCTTTGGAAACATGGTGATTTATCTTCGGGTGATGGCTGGGAGTGCAGACAACAGACAAACAGGCAGTAGAAGATCACAGGAACAGGATGGGAAAGCTGGTAGTTATCAGATGGGTCTGTGTGGTCTCGGTGAGACCCTAAGTAGCAACGTTTGCACGTCTAACAGCGACAAGACCATACCCAGAAGTGCAGATACAGAGAGCTTAAGTAGTGAGTGCAGATGATGATGTGCAGGTGCAGACACTGCTGGTGATGAGGGTTGATTGCAGATGGTGTGCAGGTGAGGGAAGTGAAGGATGTTGGTAAGTGTAGTGAAACAGACTGTGAGCGTGACACCAACATTGCACATTTTACATGTTTCTTTTGTCTGGCACACCCATTTCAGGTGTAGAGTCTCTGCTAATGAACTGATGATCTGAATCAGGCTCAGACTACAGGAGTTTTAAAATCCTAACTGATTGTGAAATGTCATTGTAATCTTCACAGATTTTTATTCTCGCAACTCTCAAAACATGCACACATTAAAAGTTATTGAATTGTAGAACAGCACATACTACAGGATATTTTTAAGATTTTCATAACCAGAAGAGCACCTCACGTGATCTCCTGGGGAAGCGGATGTAAACATATACATAGCAGATCGTCACTGACATCTAAACAGGTAATGTTAAGGTAAACCATAGGAATTACTTCTCAGCTTTTGTCATTGTCCATACGAGTCATGTTTTCGAAGACACGTTATTCAAGAAGTTGTGTTGTTGCAACTCTTCCACGCGCCTTTCCACCATTGTCACTGTCATCAGACATCTGACCCATAAGTTATAGGGATTGAGGCTCCAGGAAGCTACAAAAGTTCATTACAGTATAGCATTCCCCATCAGTTCTTTCAGTTAGTTTCAATATTCAAAGTAAATGTCCGATCTCAACACACAACAGGAACAAAGCAGACATTCTCAGAAAAATAACAAGCGAAATACTTGTTTATGATGTTCTGTCAGTACCAGGGTTCAGTAGTAGCCTAAAGGTAACCGAGGAATTCAAATCAGCCATTTATTAAGCTTAAGAAATTAAGCTTTTTGTGGAAAATATTCAAGTATTTTGGTTCATATAGTGGACTTCAGTGGGGTTTACCAGCTGGAAGGTCCAAATTTTAGTTTCAGTGCAGCTTCAAAGCTCTCTATACTATCCCAGACAAAGAATAAAGGTCTTATCTAGTGAAATGATTGGTCATTTTGTAAAAAAAAAAAGACAATTTATATACTTTTTAACTGCAAATGCTCTGCGATCCGCCATGCAGCAGAGCATGATGAGCATTTGTGGTTAAAAAGTATATAATTAATTTTTTTTAATTTTCTAAACTTCTTTTTAGAAAATGACTGATCATTTCATTAGATAAGGCCCTCACATGTGATCATGTAGAGCACTTTGAAGCTGCACTGAACCTGCAATTTGGACCTTCCACCCGGTGAACGTCACTTAAGTCCACAATATGGTCAAAACTCCTGGAATGTTTTCCTCAAAAACGTCTCAGTTACGACTGTAACCTTAGTTCCCTGAAGAGGGAACGAGACGCTGCGTCGGGAGTTTGACGCATTGGGAACGCTCTGCGTGATTACGTCGTGAAGCACTTGTTTAATCAGTCCAATGGCGTGACGGAAGGAGGGTGACGTCACGACCAGGAAGCAGGAAGCACACCCAGACCAAACAATGTCAGCTTCTGATATGCCGAAGCAAGTCGATCACAGGCATGCCAGAAGTATGGAGGACGACGCAGCGTCTCGTTCCCTCTTTAGGGAACTAAGGTTACAGTCATACCCGAGACGTTCCCTTTCAAGTGAACTCGCGCTGCATCGAGAGTTTGACGCATTGTGAACGACTATACCCACGCAGCCATACTGACCAGTGTCTGTCTTGTATGAATTCAGGCAAGCACACCTAAGACAAAAAACTGGGACCCAGGGGTGAAACCCAAAACTAGGTTGTAAACCTGACAAATGTGTGCAGAAAGAACCAGCCCACTGCATCACAGATCTCTTGTAGGGAGACCCCTAATAACAAGGCTTAACAAGCCTCCGTACTCCTCCTGATCAGACGCACCACGAAGGAAACACCAGAGGGGTTCTCCCCGAAGACACTACCCAAAGGTGCGTGGTAAGCAGCAAGGCCGCCACATAACTTTTAGAATGGAGGGGGATAATCCTCCAGAGAATCAATTCAGCAGAATTCACAGCACTGTACCAACCGGATCCAGCTGATAATTTCTGCCAGTTTCCTTGTGCAGGGAGCTCTGGAGTTGCGTTGTCTCACAACTTCAGTTGGGACACCTGAGTCTATGAGTTTGTCTGCCTCGACAGGACATCTGCTCCCAAATTCTGTACCCCAGGGATATAAGCTGCCCTGAGTGAAAGCAGCTTCCCTTGGGACCACAGGAGGATTTGATGCGCCAGTTGCAGAGCGGACGCAAACGCAAACACCCCTGGTGAATCATGTAGGTGACCACCAATGTGTTGTCAAACCAGATGAACACATGGTGACCCCTGAGGTCTGGGAGGAAATTCTTGAGAGCAAGAAATACCCCAACCCGTACCCCAACCCGTGAGGGAAGCCGTTAGCATTCTGTGACGGCAAGGAGCTCCCAGCACGGGACCTTGGAATAGGAACCAGGGCTTCTTCCACATAACCAAGGCATGTACGCACCGCTGCGTGACCTTGATCATGCGAAATGGATTCCCCTCGGAGAAAACCCCCTGGTCCTGAGCCACCACTGCAGGGGTCTCATGTACAACAGGCCAAAAGGTATCACGTTGGACACTACTGCCATCAGACCCAGCAGTTTTAGAAACTGCTTCACAGTGAGTGACTGGTAGAAAGGATTGGTTCTATGCGAGCAGGCGAAAGCTGCGGCCGCATAGTCCCAAAGTACGTCTAGAAAAATGGTCCTCTGTACTGGAGAGAGCACACTTTTCTTGCGGTTCAACATCAACCCCAAATTTCTTACGTGAACGAGAACGATATCTCAATGATGAACCGCCAACTGACGTGACTGAGCTAGAATTAGCCAGTTGTCGATTTAATTGAGAACACGAATACCCTGCAGACGCAGCGGAGCCAGCGCTGCATTCATACATTTGGTGAAAGTGCAGTAGTTGGAATGGAATAGACCGAATGGAAGAACCCGCTATTGGTACGCTTCGCCCCCGAAAGTGAACCTCAGGTACTTCCTGTGTTTGCGCAAGGATGGATAAATGGAAGAATGCACCCTTGAGATCTATTGTGACAAACCAGTCCTCGGACTTGATCTGAGACACGATCTGTTTCAAGGTTAACATTTTGAATCTGAGCTTCATAACTGACTGATTCAGAAGACGCAGATCCAAAATGGGACGCAACCCCCCATCCTTCTTTGGAACGATAAAAATACCGGCTGTAGAGCCTGGATTCCCTTTCGGGAGGAATGCTCTATGACTTCCTTCCCCAACAAAGTTTTTACCTCCTGTTCCATTACCAGAGCCTGCTCGGGGTCCACGAACCGAACTGGGTGGCATACCCGCTTTTTATGGTACCCATTGAGAAATATCTGGCAGTAGTTTCACGCTGCCAGAAATTCTACTAAGGGAACCAGCCTCTCAAGGCTGGCCTCTGGAGCTCCCCGAACAATCACTTCGGTGTCTTGTAACGGCAAAACGGCAGGAAGCAACTGCTCTGGGACTTGACTGCTCTGGGACCCCCCTGAGAGGGAGCGAGCATCCCAGTGCCGCTATGTTTCCAAGCGGACACAGGGATAAACGCCTGCTGGATACCACTGCGCCCTGAAGCACGTGAGGTGGCAGGGTTGGCAGAACGGCCCCCTGAGGGCACCAAGGGAAAAATGGGCACCGTAAGATGAGGTGTTGACCACTTCCCCCTGGAGAGGACTGCCCTCACGCAGCCTTCTTAGAGTTAAACATGGCCCTCAGTTCCATCTTACCCCAGAAGACTATTGTATCCAAGAGTACCTCTCAAGACTGGTCTCAGGCAGTTTGTGCAGCCAATTCAGTGCCCTGAAGTGGAGGACCAGCAGGGAACAACCAAACTGACTCCTCTAAAACCCTCATCAGAGGGGGTGAGCATCCCAGTGCCGCTACATTTCTGGGCTGACATTGAAATATGGGCTCGCCGGAGACCACTGCATCGGGACGCACACGAGGTGGCGGGTTTGGCAGGATGGTCCCCTTATGGCACAGAAGGGAAATAGACACCGTAATATGAGGTGTTAACTACTCCATCCTCCATCCCATCCCCTCTCGAGACTGGTCTCTGGTATTGTGCCCCCTGATGCCACAGAAGGGAGATGGGGACAATAAATGAGATGCAATCCATTCCCCCCCAGAAAGGATGCCCTCAGAGGTCTGACACCAATGATGTCAAAGCCTCTTCGTCAAAGCCTTCTTTGCAGTTACAATGGTCCTCAGATCCGTCTTACCCAAAAGAGACTTCAGCTAATGCGTCACTGAGTGGGGAGAACCTGTTTGATGTTCTAATCGGAACGGAAGAGCGGTGTTTTTTTTCCCACGTCTAGGCCGCCTCATAGTCACAAAGTTGCAATGCTGCACGGGCTCTACTGCCGGAACCGAACAATGTACGGAGTTCACTAAGCTAGTCCCATCCAAAACAGTATCTGAAGCCCTTGCATTCTTACTCTCCTCAATTAAAGTTTGGATGCGTGTCTCTAATTTTCTCTGTGAAAAATAGAGAAAAGAGAAAGCTATACTATGCATGTGACAGGCAGTGCAAGAAACAATGAAACGAGAAGATGACATAGCTTACCGTGTTCGTAGACTGATCTGACTTACCATTGGTTTGATGAACTTGTAGAAAAGGGAGAGCGCGACAGAAATGACGGTGGGCACGGATAACAAGATTACAAACTAGCATAATGCTAACGCGTTGTGATTGTGATTTAGATTAAAAGATTAAAAACTAGCGATGTCAGACAGTAACCAGATCAACATTGTGAATGGAATTCTACAAAACTTGACCAAATGATCCAAATGATCATGCAATGGGACAAAATAGCTTTTCTTCCTTGCAAACCATACCATGTAAAATGTGAATATTTAATCAAGTCAAAAACAAAAATTGTAACCAGGTCTCCATTATATTTTCAGTATCAGCAGACGCAAAACGCCATTAAATACGTCAACTTTTAAACATAAAAAAAGCTCATTTTTGGTTTGATCGAGTTGAGCAACCATAAACGAATTTTGTATGTGATAGCTATTCCTATAAAGAAAAACCACTTCCTGCCCTCCAGCTGCATTTCATGCCACAGCAATGATGTCATGTGCAAACAAACACAAATGCAGATTACTGGGTTGTGATAATATACAAAATATCTCAGTCTCCTAAAATCTATGATATGAATAAGTGGAGGATTAATTTTGTGAAGAGCCATCTTAATGGAGAGCTGACAAACACCACCAACACTCACCTCTGCAGTGATCATTTTACACCGGATAGTTTTACAAACTTTCATCAGAGACAACTGAGATTCACCGATAATCCACTGTAATTGATGAATGGGGCTGAACCGACTCTCTCCCGCCTCGGCCTTCAATCACCAATCTCACAGCCCCAACATCTGGTATGATATAATTAGCAGGTAATCCACAAAAACTCTACTAAATTTTGCAACCCTCCAATGTGATTGTTTTGTTTATATGCTTCAGAATGTTTGACTCATTAGACAAGTAAGTTGAGAGAGATGGCATCTCAAGTGTGGTATAAGCGCTGACAGCAGACACACCCCAACTTGGTGTTTTTTTTTTTAATCATTCAAATGTGGCTGGGTGGTTAATAACACATTTTTTATGTGGTGTGACAAACTCAGAACATATTTTACTATTGCTTTAAATGGACTTTAAACCCACTCTCCTCTGGGAAACGGGACCCAGAAAATGTGACTCAAAAAGCACTGGAGAACTTTTGTCCAATCAAATGCTTTCTAAAATGAGAACATACCTTCTCTCTAAACTGGAAATAACACATGCAGTGTGCTACTATTACTTTGGGCTCATTCTATAATTGGAGGTACATTTCACATCAAATTAGGAGAACAATATACATTCTCAATAAAATGACTATTGGTCTCAGTTGATACATTTCACCACTGTAACATTGTTAGTTGCCAAGTTCGATAATTAATCACCATTTTGATATTACAGGGAAAAGGAAGTTTTCCATGTTAAATTTCTTAACTAAGTCATAGACAAACTGTACGCCACTAAACACATTTCAAGTAACACAGGTATTTCTGGTGGAGTCATTTCATTTTTTATCTGTTCTATCATATGTGCAGTGATTGTTTGGGTAGGTATAAAAGATGACCAGAAAAATATTTCTGTACAGACCCCTGACCTTGATAATTTCAGTGTCCACGCTGAGTTCATTAGCTGCAGCTGAGATCTTCTCTTTGCACAGAGAGCCCAGGCTGGTCATGCCGTTATCCCAGTAGCGCTTCAGTGTGTACAAGTCTCTGTCGCTAAACTGCGTCCTGTCCTGCAACTTAATAAACACTACACCTTTTATTAAAAGCCATCATCAGAAACTGACAGTAAAATTATCATCAATATTATCTATTCAGTATATGTGCTAGAGAAGAGAATCAGCATATTTGAGAGACTCACCGTTCTTTTCCGAGAGTTACTATGAAGCCAGGGAGCAGAAATGTTACTCATTACCTAAAGAAATGAACACACAAATGAAAACAGATGAACACATTTACCTGTGGCCCTTCAGTAATTAAGTTTCAGTAATGTTCTTGTCTCTGTGATTTAAACACACAGGTGTATGTGTGGAAATAAGTATGAATACTTGTGATATTGATGCTGTATTGAGGAGATCGATCCACACACAAAATGCTGATACCAAATGTTTTGACTTTTAGTCATCTTTTTTATCTTATTAAAAATAAAATGCACAAAAAATTAACTTTTAGTGCTTTCATGTTAATTTGGAGATTCAATAAATTACAGAAATCAGTGCAATTTAGTTAAACATTCTAAATTGATCAACATGATATTTAGTTCTCGTAATCTCATAACAACGTTCAAATTAATTTTTATTTAACTGTGAACTGTCCTGTCCAAAATAACAGACATTAATAGCAAAACTAGGGATTGCAACAGTACAGAGGTAAATGTGTGGGTCTCTGAAACAATCACTGTGTAATAATAAAAAATAATTATCGATGTGACATACCTTGAAACAGGGGATTCTGGAAGATGTCTGAAGTCTTAATGGGAAGGTGCTAGGGGACGATGCTCTGATCAGTAAGGAGCTGCTGGTTTGACATCCCTTCTCTCCAAAGAGAGCAGAGTTTGAATGGCTCCTCTCTGTTAGTCCCAGACTGTCAATCAAGGAAGAGGAACCTGCACTGGAGCTCCGCCCACCATCCACAGAGACTTTACTGCAGTGCATCTGCACTGCCATATTTGCTAGCTCTTCTTCTCTGGAGTACTCTTCATCAGCGTCAGCCGTTTCCATCGCAATCGAAAAGACCTCTGATGCGTCAACTGGCCTCGTTTTTCTCACAGCCATGTCTTGAGTGTTTCCTGGTATAGGCTGCTGTGACAACTCCCCTAATCCGGCCAGGGTGAAAACATGCTGAATATGAGCGCTAGCACCTACAGGAGCGCAATGTGTCATTGCCGTTTTCTGGGGCAAGGTATGAGGCCATGAGGGTTGCTTGGACATCTTGCACTGCTTGGCCCAACTGGAAGCGATTAACGCAGAGTCTCTAGAACTTAAGGGTTTAAGTGTGCTAGAGCTGGGGATGATGGGGACTTTCTGCTGTATGCCAGCTGAAATGGCAGTGTGATGTGCAGTCACATCTGTACGATCTTGAGCAGGCAGCTCCATTTCTGTGTGCAAGTGCAATGATTTCGTCCCTGTTCTATTGTGAACCGAAGCATCATAGCAGTTGGCATAAATGCCTGTCAAAATCACATCACTGTGACCACTGAGTGGGGAAGAAGATGATGGAGAAGAGGACGATGAGGAGGATGAGGCCTGCGGAGGGAGGAGGTGGGTCACAGAGGGGCCACGCTGAATGCTCCTCATGGCCGCCATCTCAGCTGTTAACACTGATCCGGCAACAAGTGACCCGCCAGCTCCACAAGGAACATGCTGATGGGACAGAACTTGAGAAGCTGCACCATTCTGATCTGCCTTAGATGCCAGCTTCCGTCGCTTGTTTCCTACCCATGTCTAAAGAGACAAAATTAGAGACATGCACTGCCATCAGGTTTGAGAAAGTCAGACTATCCCACCACAAAAATGTTGCTCTCCCTTCTCTCTTCTGACTGCACTGATCAAAAGCACAATGGGAAATGACTTGCTGTGATGACACAGCTTAATGCTTATTGGTTTAAACAACTTTTATGATTTTAAAACTGTGATATCATGTTTTTGTGTGTATAAATTAAGTGTGAATTGATTGAAGCTTTTTTCACTCCTCCCCTCACTGCAGTCGATCTCAAATAAGCCTATTCTCAGAAGAGTTTGTTTTAAAAAATGCTCTATGAAACACGTGATTCTATTTAGTCAATCCTGCTGTCTGATATTTCCTAACACTGGCATCATTAACAGGAACACTCAACTCACTCACTCAAATCACTCAACTGGGTAAATGAAATCGGCAAAACTTTCATCTATCTCGTACATTTGAGTACATTGATTGGGTATGACAAATTCTTCATTTTTAAACTTAAAATTAGAGGAATTCAGTATGAATATTACTTAATATATTGTATTATTAATAATAATAATATTAATTAATATTGTTGAAGTGCTTGTCTTGTTGCCAGAACAATAGTTTTGTACAAGAGACATTAGTTTTTTTTTAAAGCAAGAGCATGAAGATCATGTTTTAAAAAATCTGTATATATATATATATACACACACATGTACATGTTACGTGTGTTGCTGTTCTGGACTGTTTGTTTTCATGTTTCACACGTGATATTTATTTTGGTTTTCTTCCCGCCACACGTTCAACATTGGTTCTTTGTCTTCAGGTGTATCATTAAAAAGTGTCATGTGGCCCCCTTAGTGTTTTGTGCATTTAAACCCTCAGTTTCAGTTGAGTGATTGTCTGTCGTTATGTGTTGTTGTGGTTTAAGTGGTGTTAGTGTTCTGATCTCTGTTTCACTGCAGGTGTTATATTAAAAGTTCTATATTAATACTTCCTTTGTCGAGCTCTTCTTCCCTGGACTACACCCAAAACAAAACAACGGACCTAAACCGTGGCAGACAATACGGTCAGCATCATGTCTGAGGCAGAGGAAATATTGTGGGGTACGCGGCAAAATGGCCATTCATTGGAGGAGTATGTGGGGGAGTTCATCGAGTTCTCCCATCAGGTGAGATTGAATGACACCATGCTCAGTATTTGTTTCTTCATGGGGCTGGATAAGAACACAATCCATTATAATGAACCTATCTATAATTTTTTCCTCATTAAGTCAGTTAATCTTACTCTCTCTCTTTAAATGGTTCCACTTACGAAATCAAAAAGGATTGAAAGGGTCAGTGTTCTCATTGGTAGTCAATGTCACAAGCCATTTTTGTTCACTGCTGCCTCCCCACACAGCAGAAACGCGCAGCTCTATCCTCTGCCTGGCAATCATCATGGCCGCTGATCCCGAACCGTGATACAAGATGGCTGCCGATCACGAGCCATCAGGCAAGAGGGCCATGGCCACGCCTGAAATGGCTGTATTGGCTGAAGAGGAGTGGGTTTTGGACTTCTTGACAGTGCCAGAACTTCTGTCTGAATCCGCTCCAGAGCTCCCTGAATCTGCTCCAGAGCTCCCAGAGCCCACACCTGATCATCCAGAGCCCGTTCCAGATTTTTCTCCAAAGTCTAAGCCTGCTCCAGATGTTGGCCCTGGTCGCTGAAGCTGCCCGATCCACCCTGAAGATCATGGATGGGTGTTGGCCCTGGGACCCCGTCAACCCCGCAACAGGGCTCCAGAGGTGCACCTCTGGAAACTGCAGTTCGGGCTGCTGCCAAATAGGCTCTCGATGGTGCAAACAAAGAGCTGCTCGGAGCTTCTTAAGCTCTACGTGCGATCCACGCATGCGCGGAGAGCGCGAACAGGACACAGCAACGCAAGGGCTGGGTCTGCCTCCTCCCGGGGCAGTGCTTGCAGGTTCACCAACTGGTCCCGGATGGGAGTGGTGGGAACCTTGGGCACGTGTCCAGGCCGGAGTCTCAAGGTCACGTGAGACAAGGCCGGTCTGAATTCCAGGCACGCTTAAAGGAAGCAAGCGCGATCAGGAGCACTGTCTTCAGAGACAGGTGTTTCAGCTCAGCTGACTCAAGGGGCTCGAAGGGAGCTTTCTGTAGGAATCTAGAGGGAATCTAGGAGGGTTTAGCCGCCTAGCATCTTTCAGGAACCTGATGATCAGATCGTGCTTTCCTAGCGACCTGCCATCGACCACATCGTGATGTGCTGCGATGGCGGCCACATAGATCTTCAAGCTGGAGGGGGACAGCCTCTGCTCCAAGCCACTTTGAAGGAAGGAAAGCACTGAACTGACTGGGCATCTCCGGGGGTCTTCCTGGCGGGAAGAACACCAATCAGCGAAGAGACTCCACTTCAAAGCATAGGCACGCCTCGTAGAGGGAGCTCTAGCCGAAGTGATCGTGTCAACTACCGCGAGCGGTAGGCCACTTAAGTCCTCCGTGTCCCGTCCAGACATCACACGTGGAGGTTCCAGAGGTCGGGACGTGGGTGCCCTATGGTGCCCCGTCCCTGAGAAAGCAGGTCCTTCCTCAGGGGAATTCGCCAGGGAGGGACTGCCGCGAGGAGCATGAGTTCCGGGAACCAGGTTCAGTTGGGCCAATACGGCGCAACTAGCAAGCCCTGCTCCTTGTCCTCCCTGACCTTACAGGGGGAAACGCATATTTGCGTAGACCCCAGGGCCAGCTGTGTGCCAGTGCATCCGTGCCGAGGGTCCCCTTGGTCAGGGAATAAAACAACTGGCAGTGAGCGGACTCCTAAGAGGCAAACAGGTCTACCTGTGCGTCCCAGAATCTGCTCCAGATCAGCTGGACCACCTGGGGGTGGAGTCTCCATTCACCTGGGAGCGTGAGCTGTCGTGAGAGCGCATCGGCCATACGATTGAGCTCACCCGGGATATAAATGGCGCGCAGCGACCTGAGTCGCCGCTGACTCCAGAGGAGAAGGTGGCGGGCGAGTTGAGACATACGGCGCGAGCGTAGACCACCCTGGTGGTTGATTTACGCTACTGCCGATGTGTTGTCCGTACGGACCAGTACATGCTTGCCGTGCAGCAGCGGTCGAATCCGGCGCAGGGCGAGCAGTACTGCTAGCAACTCGAGGCAATTGATGTGCCACCACTGCTGGGTTCCTGTCCAGGCGCCCGACGGAGCATGCCCATTGCATAAAGCACCCCAGCCGGTGGTGGAGGCATCTGTTGAGACAACAACATGCCTGGACACTTGTCCTTGGGGCACCCCAGCCTGTAGAAAAGCAAGGTCCGACCACGGGCTGAATGTTTGGCGACAGCTCGGTGTGACGACCACACGGAGCGTGCCATGGTGCCATGCCCACCTCGGGACTCGGCTGTGTAGCCAGTGCTGAAGTGGTCTCATATGGAGTAATCCGAGTGGCATGACCGCGGCTGTGGATGCCATATGCCCCAGGAGCCTCTGAAAATGTTTCAGTGGGGCCACTGTTTTCTGCAAGAATGAATTCAGGCAGCTCAGCACTGACTGCGCACGCTCGTTGGTGAGACGTGCCATCATGTTGACCGAGTCCAGCTCCACACAGAGAAAAGAGATACTCTGTTCTGGACAGAGTTTGCTCTTTTCCCAGTTGACCTGAAGCCCCAACCGGCTGAGGTGCGTGAGCACCAGGTCCCTGCGTTTGCACAACTGTTCTTGGGACTGCGCCAGAATGAGCCAGTCATCGAGGTAGTTGAGAATGCGAAGGCCACCTCCCTGAGTAGGGCAAGGGCCCCCTCCGCGACTTTGGTAAAGACATGGGGGGACAGGGACAGCCCGAAGGGTAGGATCTTGTACTGGTATGCCCGACCCTCGAACACAAAGCGTAGAAACGGTCTGTGTCGAGGGAGGATCGAGACATGGAAGTGCGCGTCCTTCAGGTCGATAGCTGCAAACCAATCTTGCGCGCGAATGCATGTAAGCATGCGTTTCACGGTGAGCATCTTGAACGGGAGCCTGTGCAGGGCCCGATTCAAGAAGCGCAAGTCCAAGATTGGCCGTAATCCTCCGCCTTTCTTGGGTATTATTAAGTACAGGCTGTAAAACCCTGACTTCATCTCAGCTAGTGGGACCGGCTCTAGTGCGTCCTTCGCCAACAGGACCGCAATCTCCTCCCGCAAGACAGAGGCATCGCTGCCCACCAGTGAGGTGGATAGGACGCCTCTGAACCTGGGGGGACGCCTGGCGAACTGAATTGTGTAGCCGAGTCTGACTGTTCGAATGAGCCAACGGGACGGGCTTGGAAGGCCTAGCCGTGCAGCATGGAGCACTGAGGCCCAACCCGGGAAGCAGGGCGTCCCGAGGTAGAGGCAGTGAGTGATGTGAACTCACTTGGCTCCGCGTGTCCCATGAGGGACGGGGCAGGGGGGCGTGGGGAGGCAGTGCGTCCATGACACGCCCGAAACCTGCTTGTGCCGAAAGAGGAAGTGGTTGAGAGTGGGGAAGGAAAAAAAAAAATCAAGCCGCGAGAGCTTGGGACACGGTGGAGGGTTCCACTCGAGCCCGATGCCCGCGGCAGCCCGAGCCAGCACTCAGCCTGTGTAACCACCCCGGAGAGCAGAAGTTCGGCTTCGTCTTCATCTGCAGAACAGCCCACTCTCCGATGCAGCGATCGACATCCGATCCTTATGTGGAGCGCCGAATGAGATACAGGGTACCTCATGAGAAGGACCCGCACTAGCACCGGCAACTCCGGCACATGGCATTGTGGAGGAGTGGGAGGTTCGTGGGGGCTGACCCGACGAAGAGGCTCCCACTGTAACCCTCAGATCTCCCAAAGTGCTAACCATCCCCGCAGCTCTCCCATGGAAAGTCATGGGGGCTGGGTAGCAGCAGAGGGGACTCCACCTTCCGTATTAAAGAAGGAGAGTCGCGACCACAATGCCAACATGGTCATGCTCTCGCAGTGAGAGCATGAACCATCCATGAGCGCTGATTCAGCGTGCTGTCTGCCCAGACACATGACACAGCGCTCGTGGCCGTCAGATGAAGTCAGGAAACGACCGCATCCAGAAACACACAGGCGAAAATACATCTTGAAAAATACATTTTTCTCCCATGTTGCTCTTTAAGAAGAGCTCTGCCGCTGGAACACTAAGGGATGGAGATGCCACGCCGGTCTCGTTCCACACCAGCGCAACTGCACACCACCGCTGCTGTGTTATCGCCCCAACGAGAGAACAAAGAGCAGCAGGAAATTGAAGCAATAACAATTGCTGTTTGCGGGAGCTTGTCCCTATAGCAATTATTGAATTAAAATTGCTGTTTTTGCTCTGAGTTTCTCAGCTGCTGAAGAGATGAGAGGAGATCAGTTGAACCGATTGGCTCCGAGGCAAAAGTATGAATGAAGTGAGTAAACCGGCTCTATTTATACCCGGATGCCGGGGGAGGGGCCCGGCATGTAAATCTCACTGGCCAATTCTCATTGGCTCGTTTTTTACTACGTAGAGGTGATTGTGCTCCCAAGCAAGACCCCATGACGTCAGTCCGACGTAATGTCAAACGTGACTGACTGAATGGGAAGTATGAGGAAATGAAGCGCTGTTTCACTTGGTCTAACGTTACACTTTCATACTAAACTGTAAACTGAGTGTGTTGAAAATTGTAATGTTTAGTATTAGTTTGTTAGTTGTATGAGACTTAACAGTAAGCTAGATCAACATTAGAATATCATACTGATTCATTCGTCGTGTTGAGCTATATAACATTGATTAGTCTTAGGTAGCCTACATTTGCTTACCTAGTCTAATACAGTTTTTGCTCATTGCTTACACACTAAAACCGAATGCTTAGACCAAAGCCTCAATTACTAAACTTCTTGTAGCATACCTTAAATACAGTGTAACCATAGCTTAAACACATTGTCAAAACAGAACACCAATCGGTCTGAACCTTAGCACTACAAATAGGAGAAGCATTTTGAGAGCTTTGCAAGCATGGGGTCAATGAGAGTCAGAGTAAGAGGAGGACAAAGCAAGAGGAGAGGAGAGGAGTTATCCATGGAAGAGGACGAGGACCAGTGCGGAGGTGTGTATCAGATGAGATCCGGGCTGCTCTGGTCCGAGATTGGTTGAACAACCATAGCCAAACACAGGCATGTTAGCTGATCTCTTGAATGCAATGGCCAATCAAGGGTGTTTAAGTGTTTAGAATACGCTCACCGGAAAAAAAAAAAAAAACAGAGATTTTGTTCAGCGCTGAGTTTGCACCCTTGTAAAGCTTCTTGTTAACAAGCGAGTAGACACAATGTAAGAGACTCATTGTGCAGTGTAGACAACTATAACTGAGATAAGTTCCATTTTTTAGTGATTATAAAGGAAGCGCTCTTTGCATGCTTACATGTCTGAAAAAGTGTCTGGCCCCTTCCTGATTTCTTTTTTTTTTTTTGCATGTTTGTCAACACTTAAATGTTTCAGACATCAAACAAATTTAAATATTAGTCAAAGATAACACAAGTAAACCCAAAAAGCAGTTATTAAATGAAGGTTGTTAATATTAAGGGAAAACAAAATCCAAACCTACATGGCCATGAGTGAAAAAGTGTTTGCCCCACCTGTTAAAATATAACTGGGGTTTATCACACCTGAGTTCAAATATATAGCCATTTCTAGCCAACCACAGTGAGGGTCATTATCCACAAATGGTGAAAACATGGAACAGTGGTGAACTTTCCCAGGAGTGGCCGGCCGACCCAAATTACCCCAAGTGCAACAACAACTCATCCAAGAGGTCACAAAAGACCCCACAACAACATCCAAAGAACTGCAGGCTTCACTTGCCTCAGTTAAGGTCAGTGTTCATGACTCCACCATAATAAAGAGACTGGGCAAAAATGGCCTGCATGGTTGAGTTCCAAGACGAAAATCATTTCTGAGCAAAAAGAACATTAAAGCTTGTCAAGATGTTTTGCCAGAAAACATCTTGATGATCCCCAAGACTTTTGGGAAAGTTGAACTTTTTGGAAGATGTCTGTCCCATTACATCTGGCGTAAAAGTAACACCGCATTTCAGAAAAAGAACATCATACCAACAGTAAAATATTGTGCTAATAATGTGATGGTCTGGGGCTGTTTTTCTGCTTCAGGACCTGGAAGACTTGCTGTGATAAATGGAACCATGAATTCTGCTGTCTATTAAAAAATCCTGAAGGAGAATGTCTGGCCATCTGTTTGTGACCTGAAGCTGAAGCGAACTTGAGTTCTGCAGCAGGACAATAATTCAAAACACACCAGCAAGTCCACCACGGAATGGCTGAAGAAATACAAAATGAAGACTTTGGAGTGGCATAGTCAAAGTCCAGACCTGAATCCTTTTGAGATGCTGTGGCATGACCTTAAAAAGGCAACATTGGAAGGTTTTCATGCTCGAAAACCCTCCAATGTGGCTGAATAACAACAATTCTGCAAAGATGAGTGGGCCAAATTCCTCCATAGCACTGTAAAAAACTCATTGCAAGTTATCGCAAACGCTTGATTGCAGTTGTTGCTGCTAAGGGTGGGCCATCCAGTTATTAGGTTTAGGAGGCAATCACTTTTTCACACAGGGCCATGTAGTTTTGGATTTTGTTTTCCCTTAATAATAACAACCTTCATTTAAAAACTGCAATGCGTTTACTTTGGGTTAACTTTGACCAATATTTAAATTTGTTTGATGATCTGAAACATTCAAGTGTGACAAACATGCAAAAAAAAAATAAGAAATCACCTTTTCACACCACTGTAAATAATACATTCAGAATTTAATTCACTTTTTTTTTTCTATAAGACTACCGACGGCCAATTACACAGTTAACTAATGAACATTATTGTAAAGTGTTACTGATTTATCATATCTGTCACAATCATCAGTTGAAGTGCCTGCCCAAACCTCAAAAGGGCACTTCACCATGGTCTCACTCTCTCACTCACTCACTCACACACTCTCATTCATTCAGTAGGACTCCATTTCCCATAAGCCCCGTACACATTCACTGATCATCACACCAGCTGCACCTCATTCACCAGCCACTGATTACACCCACACCTGAAGCACATCATTCACCCCTTAAAAGCACCACTCTCACTCTTGATATACTTTTATCACTTCTGAGCATTGTTACCTGTCTTGTTTTCCCATTCCCGTCTGTTTCTACCGTGTTTGATTATTCCCTGTCTGCCCCTGGATTACTGCTTTGTATATTGGACTGTGATATTTGCTGCCTACCCTTTAATCTCTGCCTGAATACCGATTACGACTCTGATCTTCCTCAGATCTTCCTGATTGCTGTTCCATGACCTATGCCTGTGTGACTACTCTTCTATTAAAGCCTGCTTTTGGATCTCATCCTGTTGTCCCCTCATTACAAAATCAATATTTTTGAAATTCTATTCCGATTATTTTTAAAGTAATGACTTATAAAAAAAACCTTGAATGTCTCACTGTGCTTTGCTATTCTTGTTATGGTGCAGCCGTTGCTTACACATTACATTACATCTACACGTTAGTAGAGCACCCTCAATAATTTCAGAAGCTCTCTCAGTGATTTGATTCTGGAACCTGGACCGAATGTTACATGGAGCGAGCAGGTTCAATCCAAGTCATCTAATGAGACTTGACCGGCCACTTTATATGATAAACATTTTAATTTAAACGTTTATTCGCATAAACACTGATGAAATTATGCAACTGGGCACTGGAAAAATGATCCTCTTAATAACGTAAGAATGACGTGCAACATACGTTATTTTCTATTTATACCTCTCTTTTAATAGTGTCTAATCCAGTACATTAAGGACTTTCCTCTATCTTCTCCATTCTGTTTTTCACTTCCTGCCCTGCATCTGAATTTTGCGCATCATCAGAATTACGTGATTGCAAACAAGCTATTTTCTAATGTCTGGCGAGGAGAACTAACCAATTTCTGTTCTATTGTTCTCACTCTACAAATCTTTCACACTTCTGCTGTGAAGGAGACTTAATCATCATTATTCCTTTGTTTGTATTTAGACATTATACCCTTTATTCTCTGCATTACATGGTTTGGAAATCAACACCACTCTGATCCTGTTTTAAATGAAACCATCTATCATCTGAACTCTTTCTAGAAAACAAACAAAAAAAGTATTCTTGGGGCCTTATGTGAATTATTTTAACAAATTAGATTATGGAATAGAATAGCTCCTGGTGCGACAGGTGCATTTGAGCTACAATTAGCATGAAGCTATAAAACACAATTTAAATGTTAATATTACAATTGTTCTCAGAACTCACTGTTAACCACCATCAAATGGTTGTTTTAACTTCCGATCACGATCTAATGAACATTTTAGTCCTATAATCATGTTGAAATATGTCATATTTATAATCTTCTTATTTGAGTAGAAATGTTTCTTTGGGTTTTTTTTTTCTTGAAGCTCAGAACAAGGAAGTGTACAGGGCAGTGTCATCCAGAAGGGCAGGAATTATTGTCACGTTGACTCATGTAAGAAAATTGACAGGTGTAGGCCAAATGAAATCATAGCTGATGCAAAACACGGAACAGGAGAGACAGACACCACTCTGAATGCTATTCAGATTGCATAATTCAGAGAGTGAATAGAAATGGTATTCTGTATGACAAAATATTTTGCAAACGTGAGAATAAGTCATTATTTCTCCAAATGTGCACAGTTTTGGACTAAGAGTCCTAACGGACAGTGTCTAGTTACGCTATGTGAACACAAATAAACCAGAGCAGATGTGACTGAATTCATATGTGTTTTGATATTCTTTTCAAAAAATAAAAAATTACAGATAGATTATTTTGCATTCCTGATAAAAATTAAGAAATTAATGTCAACGCAACCTAGTTTAATCATAAACAGTGGTCAAATATCGAAGCTGGAGTCTTTAATCTTTCTAATGATACTCAAGTTGGTCACAAACAAGTAAGAGTGTGATGTTTTAAAGTGCAGTGAATGTTGAACAACAATAATCTTGGTGTCAGACACAGACGAGGACAGAAGGAAAGTGAATGTAACAGTTTATTTACAGGCAGTGGATATATAGAAGAACGTGGTGGTGCAGGTGAGAACAACAGTCTTTGGAAACGTGGTGACTTATCTTCGGGTGTGTGACTGGTGGTTTAGGTTAGGGTTTAGGTTAGGGGTTACAGGTTAACCCTAACCATGTTGCAGATGATGGCTGGGAGTGTAGATAACAGATGAGCAGGCAGAAGAGGATCACAGGAACAGGATGGGAAAGCCAGTGGATATCAGGTGGGTCTGTGTGGTCTCGGTGAGACAGTAGCAGCAACGTGTAGCAACAACGTTTGGAGGGACGTCTAGCAGCAACATTTACAGCGATGAGAAAAGACCCAGAAGTGGAGGAACAAAGTCCAGGAATTGATGGTGCTGGTGATGATGATAAGGTGCAGTGACTGCTGGTGATTTGGAGTAATTGGACTCGGGAGGCGGAACTGGAGCGGATTTAGAGAACTCTGGAGAGGATTCAGGCGGAACTGGAGCGCATTCTGGAGCAGATTCACGGAGCTCTGGAGCAGATACAGACAGAACTGGAGTGGATTCAGGGAGCTCTGGAGAGGATTCAGGGAGCGCTGGAGAGGATCCAAGCGGAACTGCAGCGGATCCTGCAGCAGATTCAGGGAGCTCTTGACCAGATCCAGGCGGAAATGGAGCGGATCCTGGAGCAGATTTTCAGGGAGTTCTGAAACTGATTCAGGGAGCTCTTTTCAGGATTCAGTGAGCTCTGTCCAGAAGTCTCAGCCACGGGTCTTCTGCGGGTTCTGGACTAGGCTCAGGGACAAGGACGGGAGGCATTTCTGGGCTAGGAACATAGGAGGAAGTCTTTGTGGCAGCCATCTTCCACGAGGGCTCCAGCATGGCCATCTCACCTGAGAGTTCAGGCGTAGCGGCGGCGGTAATCTTCACTGAGGACTCAGGCATCAGGCATGAAAACGGGTCAGGGGTGAAAAAGGTGAGAAGGATATTACTCCTCTAGGGGGGTCCGGAGGCATGCTCCCCCGTAAGAAAAATTTAAATATTCCATATTTTAAAGCATCAATCTGATGCATTTTGAGATGCTTTTTTGCCAACCTGGGGAGAGCTGGAGAAACTTAACTTCAGCCATGAGTCAAAAATTATTATGGCCTCCTTACTAAGTATTATGCAAGCCATTTCATGCCAGCCCGTCACTGGGTCTAACATTTACAGTATATGAGGCACAATGTGGTAGGGGCACCTCAAATGGCTTAATGCATAACCCCCACAAGAGATGGTGGACATGCTGTAACTTAACTCTTCCATCATGATTGACAGCCAATACAATGTTATGTAATTCAGATTAATAAATTTTCATAATCACTAAGCCATAGCGATTTCAAATTTATTAAGATTTATTGTTCAGCATTACTTGAGTATTTTATAATTTGCATGGCTTGTTGATGTCTTCCTCTTATCTGAGGAAACATAAATGACGGAGTATTTTAAGATAATCCATGCGATCCGTGTGATCATCGAATCCAGAGGATTAAGTTAACTCAAAACAATATTTCACCTTTCCACATCGAACCCAGGCCGTTTACCTTCAGGAGTCAGAAGTACCGCGATTACTGTCGCCTAGTGTTCGTCAGTCAAAAGGCGCGAGTGGAAGGGGGATCGAGCGGGAATCTCTATTGGTGTCGATTTTCAGTCTCTTTTTAATGATAGGCTTTACGCATCTGTCAATCATCCCTCACTTGCTATTTGGGGGAAGAACCCAGTTCGCAATTCACTGAATCTCGCGCTCCCTTCTGGCACGCGTACCTGTTCGCAATTCACTGAATCGAATCTACACGATTCACGTAGTTCACCTATTTTGGTTTCAAAATGGCGAATTTCGCCGAAAGGTGAGGGATTTTCATGCCTGAGGCATGGTGGCGGCCATCTACTCTGAGGGCTCAGGCTTGGTGGCGGCTATGATGAGAAGTGATGTTGGACGGGCTGTGATGACGATTAAGGAAGGGAGAAGGATGACTGTGGTTGAGTGGTGGCCATCTTAGGCAGGAATGCCGACTGGGGAACGAAGCTCTCAAGACATTGCTCTCAAGGCGAGATCGGGGAGTTCTCGTGGATACACGGAGTTGACTCCAACCCGATACAAGGCCTTGATGGTGTTATCGTCCAAGGGGCTGCTGTGAATTAGAGAACAGAACTGGTATGTGAATGTGAACAGATCACGGCTGGATTGCGCCACCACCGCGATCGGTCCAGCAAGTTCCCAGCTCATGTTGTCTTCCTTTTGTGGTCTGGTCTTTTGTCAGACACAGACGAGGACAGAAGGTAAGTGAATGTAACAGTTTATTTACAGGCAGTGGATATATAGAAGAACATGGTGGTGCAGGTGAGAACAACAGTCTTTGGAAACGTGGTGATTTATCTTCGGGTGTGTGACTGGTGGTTTCCTTGTTGCAGGTGATGGCTGAGAGTGTAGATAACAGACAAACAGGCAAAAGAGGATCACAGAAACAGGATGGGAAAGCCGGTAGGTATCAGAAGGGTCTGTGTGGTCTCGGTGAGACACTAGCAGCAACGTGTAGCAACAACGTTTGCAGGGACGTCTAGCAGTGACATTTACAGCAACGAGAGCAGACCCAGAAGTGCAGGAACAGAGGGCTTAAATGATGGAGTGCTGATGATGATCAGGTGCAGTGACTGCTGGTAATTTGGAGTAATTACAAATGGCGTGCAGGTAAGGGAAGTGTAGTGAAACAAGCTGTGACCGTGACACTTGGGCCATTGGGCAATCTTTTGTACGTAAAGGGGTTAAAGTATTATTTGAGCTTTAAAACTGTTTCAATTCTCATTGTCAGGTGATTTTAGAGTTGAGAGTTTTGGCATTATACTGCCATGGTAACAAAGTTATAAAATTTTGACTTACCTTAACACAGAAAAAGTAATAGATTTTTCACAACAAAATCATTTTAACACCCACTGTTTGTGTACCGTGTCCATACTTTTCAAAATGAGTATTTTAATGTTAACGGATTGGCCTCATTCACGTCCTTTCTACGTGCCTCAAATGCTTTGCTCAAATTTAATTGAATTTGGTGGATTTAGCTCATTAAGTGCTGTCGACTGAGATTAACTTGTATAATTTATCAACAGATTCTTCACTGATAATGCACATTTTCTCTTTTCACGTTTTAGTGAATTTTGAGTAAATACTGTATGTATTTAAAAATAAGTAAAATCCCAATTATCATCTTGCTCTTTAGATATGAGTAGCTCAATGAGCTTGCTTTGAAAAATTCTGAAGTTATGATGGTTGACCACTAAATAACAAATGGTCTGAAATGAAATGTTCAGCAAAAAAAAAAACAGGCTTACTCTAACCACGCTGAAGTCAAGTTTGGTCTCTTGAGCACACTGTAGAATGAGCTGGAAGCAGCTCTTGCTCTGATTGGTCATGCCGTTTTCATAGTAGCGTTCCAGGATCCGCTGTTGCTCGGCAGTAAATACAGACCGCAAGTTCATCTGTACGATGAAAGGATGACATAATAAAAAAATTACTGCACAATATGAGCAATAAGACAACTGTATCAAGAACATGTAATAAGAAAAGCCACATTAAATATACTTCTGAGTGTCACAAAGCAAATCTCATTATTTTAAATTCATGTTTAAAGTGTAATCTCTTGTAAAGTTTGCTCAATGTCCCAATTGTCTCATGTTAACATAAAATCATTTTGTGCAGGCTATACTTTTGAAAGAGTGCCTGGGTTTCCATCAAACTATTTATATGTGTTTTTCGAATGATTTACCCACAGCTATGTATGGGGAAATAAGGCATTTCAGTCCTCATTATGTGAGCTATTTCACTCACTCTCCACAATCTTCTGGCAGTAATTAATTACACTATTTATAACTGCTTCGGTACAGCAAATAACCAGAGCAAGGAGGTCATTCAGCTGCCTCATGACACAATGTCATGCTTCATATCATTACTTGACAGAAATGTGTGAAGTTTTGCATTTTCGTTATTCAAACATTTAAAAAATGTGAAACCACAGAATGAAAAGGGTCAAAATTATACTCGCTGGTGATGTGTCAGATGGCGCTGAGCTTAATGTGTTGAACCCTGAACATTCCTTTAGGTGTGTAGTTGTACAACTTATGGTTAAACAGTTAAACCTTATGTCCCTCTTTTATTATAATAAAAAACCACAATACAAGAGTAATAAACCCATTGCTTGGGTATAGCTCTTCTGTAATGTATTGCACTCCACAACACAATGCTGTATGCGGTGTGATGTGAATCCCGTTAGAGCAAGTCACTAATGAATTTGAACTTACAGGATACTCACAGTGTGAATGCTCCTCTTTTCCAGCCATTTTTCCATCCCTCTGATGGATGTGCAGAGAGACCTCAGAAATCAGGTTGAGCTCCAATTAATCTCGACATACAGCAGAGACACACTGTCGTGTGCACATTTATTCACGCCAGCATTCAGACATTGCAACACTTTTAACTGCTCTTACGAGACTTCTCAGCGAGCAAAGGAAGCTGTATTTTGGTCTCCAGGTCTGGACCCCTCAGATCTGAAAAAGACCATATCCCACGGTTGTTCTTCAAAACAGTCATTATTGCTATTATTATTATTATTATTATATCTAATATTTTAGGTTTGAGCTCATTCACAGATATGCCTGATTCAAAACAACACTGAGAAAAAACAACAACTTGTCTTTAACTACTACAGGTGCTGGTCATATAATTAGAATATCATCAAAAAGTTGATTTATTTCTTAATTCAGATACTGAATTTGGGATTTTCCTTAGTTGTCAGTTATAATCATCAAAATTAAAAGAAATAAACATTTGAAATATATCAGTCTATGTGTAATGAATAACTATAAAAGTTTCACTTTTTGAATGGAATTAGTGAAATAAATCAACTTTTTGATGATATTCTAATTGTAAGACCAGCACCTGTAGGTACTAAAATTTCAAGTAATCATTAGATAGCTGTGTACATTTTACTTATATTTAAAAAATACCTACATGTCTGTCATTAATTTCCCTTATCCCATTAACCCACTCTTAAACCTAACCACACCACCAAACTTGTCCCTAACCGTAATCGTTTCCACCTCATTGGCAACATAAGTGTTTTGCAATACAACATCAACACAATAAGTACACTGTACCTAAGAATTAATTTTTTGATGTAAGACACCTAATATGAAGTGCGACCAAAAATATTGTTTACTATTTCAGTCCAATCACACTACCTGAGAAAGTTCTTCATCTGCTTATTCAAAAAGAGAATACAATCACTATCATAGTTCCTGCCAAACATATTGTGTTAATAAAACTATGTTAGTATTATCGTTATACTTATCGTTGAAAGAAATACAATGACAGAGAGATTATGACAGCTTGTTAAGATTGTGTGAAAGAGACGTGACTTTCATCACAACGTGAATGTCGTGAAATCTAAATTTCGTCCAAGATAATAGACTACCTTTCCCTCTAATAACACCATGTTATTAAAAACCATAATGCTGTGTGTGCTTCAGCGGAATCAGACCATTGTTTGTTGTGATGTGCGGCGGTGCTGATGCGGTTTAGCTGCAGTGCTAGTCTCTCCATCCCGCGCCATTACAAACACACTCATCAACATTTAGCGTGTCATTGCAGCTCGGACACTTAATGGTAAACAAACCGTTTATTTGATTTATCATTTGAATGTCTGTAATGTTCAGAAAATATGTTTCATTTGTGCGTTGTAAATACTATCACACAATACATTTGCGCTCGTGCATGAAATCATGACAATAACACCTCAAACAGAGCTAAAATGGGCACACAGCCCCGCCGCGGCTCAACTCGGGGACAAATGTTTGGCTATGGGGTAATAAATTAAATAAAAGGCGTAACTAAACTGAAGTAAAGTGGGAAAAAAGGGGGGGAAAGATAGAGACAAATTCCTGATGCGCGCTAGTGCGCGAGAGAGGCCCAGGAGGCCACGCGCGAACCAAATCTTCCACTCGAAACTTTTTTTTATTTTTATTATCATTTTGCATTGATCAAACAGCGATCCTGGTATAAATGTATGACACGGGCTATTTGGAATGAGAACCGTGATGCCACCACAACCCTACAATATTGCTAAGCAAGTTAAAAAAGATACCTTTTGTAGACACATCAACAGCCCCCTCGAATTCAGCAGATTTCTTTACGAATCCCCTGGCTAGACAATGAAATCAAAACGTCCGATCATCAATTCTAATCATGATCGTGACGTCGAAGATGACACGAGCCAATGGAGATGCAGAATCGTCGTTATGACACGTTCAACCCCGCCCACCCCTCTTAGGTGAGGGTGGGAGGTTTCAAAAGAAAGACCACTGATGCTACTGAATATTACAAGTTACAAGTCAGAGGCTAAAAGACATATTATACTATGTTCAAAATCAAAATCAAAAATAACAATTTTTAATAGCTTAACAATCATAAATATAAGTAATAAAATAATACATAACAAATTTTAAGAGAGAATTTAAGATATTCTTTTTTTTTCCTTTAGGATGCAAATTAAGACATCCTAATTAAGCAGCAAGAGTTTTTCCTAATTCAACTTGTGCAGTAAAAGTCAGTAAAAAAAAAAAAAAAAGTAACTTCTAGTAAAACTAATTTTGACTGCCAGCAAATATTTATGTGTATTTGTGAATTATTTTTCCAGTTTATGGCATCAGAAATCCCAATAAAATGATTTGAATGAATAAAGAAGAAATTATTTCCATCAGTGCAGTTTTTTTAATTTTAATTAAGATTTTTTTTTTAAATTATGATATGTTAATGAAGGTATAGTTATAGTATGGTTGTGGGGCATATTATAAGATTTTATATGCTAGCATTTTTAGTGGATTTTTAGTGTAGAGTATAGCAAAGCACTATATATAAATAATCTCATTCATTCAATCATTCATTCATAGTTCTTTTTCTTGCTCAGAATCATCATCTTCACAATCCTTTTCAACATAGTTAACTGACTTACTGGAAACCCTTTTTTCTGGGCAATTCGATTATTATTTGCAGATAAAATTACTATTTTTTCTAGCTTTATAATGAAGACATTAACCACGTCCCCTTTCTTTTAACATTTATATTAATAAATCTAATGAATTTTTATTTGTATTAATTAGTTAATCTAAAAGAGCAACAACTGGGCCCAAGTATGCATCACTGCAGCTCGGAGACCTCCAACTCCAACAGGGAGGGCCATCTTTAACCAAAAGTAAATGTTTCTCCATTGTACTTTAAAAAAAATCAGCCTGAGCCTTAGTGTGTGTACCCATCAAGAGGACAGTCAGACCGACTTTCCAGGCATCATCTCCTAAAAAAAAAAATGTGGACAGAGGGGACCACGATTTTGGATTCCAGACTAGGACAAATTGGTGGCAGATAACCTAAACTACACTAAAACAGAGATGGGCCCATAGATGTGTGTACTCAACTCCTGAAAATGTAATCAATTATAATAGTGTTATTATTATTATTGTGTATATCCAGTGCCATTGTTTCAACATGTTTTGACATACTTTGCCATAAGATGATTTTGTATTAAAACCATTAGATTGCAGTACTCAAGCATATGGCTATATAATATTGAAAATTCAATAGAATCAAGATGAAAATAAACATTAAAATGAGACATGGCTGTACTGAATAAAGTGAATGTGTTATTACATTGAAACCAAAAATGTATTGTTGAATGTATAAATAAATATACTCACCATCAGTCTTTATGGCATATTTTTCCCTTTGCAGAGAAATAGTCAAGCAAGATGGTCAGAGTTGTGGGTAGAAGATATTTTGATTAAAGGTAAAACTGACGAGCTTCAGGTGTGCTGAGCTGATTAGCTCATGAGCTGAGATTGTTGCCCCAGCAACATGAGCCACCAACAAGTGACAGAAAACACAACAAGACAAACAAGATGAACACACAGACCTGTGAACCATGACAGTACCCCTCCCTCTATCAGAGGAACTTACCTGTCAATTGTAATCATCGATAATGAAGTGATCCAATATGTCCCTTGCAGGAACCCAACTTCTCTCTTCCAGATCAAAAACCTCCCAGTCCACCAAATACTGGAATCCGCGTCCCTTCCATCTAGAGTCCAGAATACACTCGACCAAATAGGCGGCTTCCCCATCTATGAGAGGCAGCCGCAGGGGAACCAGAGGTGGACTGCTGCTGGAATCAGAACTTTAGTGGCAGTGAATGGGCCAATAAATTTCAGAGCAAGTTTTTTATAAATGGAACGGAGAGGACTAATCTTGGCCAACAACGTAGATGGGAGGTCTTGACCGGTGGGGATCGGCCTGAGCCTTAGTGTGTGCACCCATAAACAGGAGAGTCTGTCTGGCTTTCCAGGCAGCATCTCCAAAAAAAAAATATGGACAGAGGGGACCACGACTTTGGATTCCAGACTAGGGAAAAATTTGGTTGCTGGTAACCTAAAGTATACTCAGATGTGCGTACTCAACCCATGAAAGTTGCTGGCTCCAGGAGGACGGATTCTGAGAGACCAAACATTGCAACACCAACTCCATGTCTTGGTTGGCCCTCTCTGTCTGACCATTGCTCAGAGGGTGAAACCAGAGTAAAGAGTAACATTAGCCCCACACAACTTACAAAACTCTCTCCAAAATTTGGAAACAAATTGGGTTCCCCTGTCAGAGACCACATCTTTCAGGAGGCCATGAATGCGAAAGAAATGATCAATGACAGCAGTCCCTGTCTCTTTAGAAGAGGGTAATCAGGGCAGAGGAATGAAATGAGCTGCCTTCGATAACCAGTCAATGGCCGTAACAAAATCAACCACAATGTGGCACCAGGGTCTCAACGGGACTGAAGGAGTTGTAGCAATGGAGGACGAACCAGACAAATGAATCTTCCAAATGATTCATTCAAACATATTTCCATATAAACTCATTTCAGCCCAAATTGTCACAGGACCCAAGATCAGGGACGTATTCGTGGCTCCAGTCCGTCTGAAAACCCCCCTACTAAGTACCCAGCTGAGGTGAAAGACCAAATGTTTTAAAGACAATGCAACTGGAGCCACAAAAAGATAACACCAGAGTGTTTGATCCTCAAAGACAGAGATAAAACAGGCCACCTTGCGTAACCCCTGAGTGACACAGAATCGAAATCCACAGAAAACCCAACAGTGACTCCTGTATGAATGAACTGCATTAAATGGCTCCAAAACCATTCTAAACGGACTTGTAATCAAACAGCGTTCGACTGCATAATTCCAAGTCATGCATACACATTATACATGTGACCTGTTATGCGCAGATTACTCACAATTCATGTAATTGTTATAACTTAGTTGATTGAAAGTATGTGTTGTTTGGAATGAAACTGAATCCTCTCTCATAACTCAAAATATGGCTTGAATGAAATCTGTGGAAAATGCATCGTATTCTTTTTAGAGTAATCTAGACTAAACTGTACTCTCTGTACCCCTCTGAAAGTTCAGATAACAGGTCATAAATGACCAGGGGAGGAGAAAGTCACCTCTGGAGCAAAGACCGCATCTCATTGGTCAGAACTGACAAACCTCAGTTTAAATGCTCAGTACACTAGTAAGTTTTTTTTGGTTAAGTTCTTTTCCAGTTGAAGTTTTTGTTTTCAATAGTTTTAAGTTTTTCTTTTGAAAGTTAAGTTTTTTTATTATTATTATTTTAATTTACAGCTTAGCAGAAGTTGTCTCATAGAATAAGATCAGAATGAATTAGTTTTAGTCGAGACAAAGACCAAGAAACAGACGATGAAGACCAGTCGATGAAGGGCAGTCACGCAGTTTCATTCAAGCCATCCAACTGACTTTCGTCTCACTCGCTTTCCTTTATTTTACTTTAATTGTCTTTCTTTCCGTCGAGAGTCTCGTGTTCTGAGTTAAGCTTGTCACAAAGTTAAACGACTCTACACTCTTTGCCGCCTCAACTTCAAACTTCAGCCAAGCCATCCGGACCGGAAAAGACCTTCAGCGAACCAACGAACCCAGGGAACCCCTTTCTCCAAGCCAAAGGCAAGGAATCCCCATTTAAAGACACAGACGACAAGCGCAAGTACCTCCAGATTCTATAGCTGAACTGGTGCATTTATATGAAATCTAATAACCCTGCCTAAGCAGCTATAAAAGGGTTAAATTAGTAATTGATGGTTCATTCAGATCAGGTCTCATGAAATGCATACAGTTGTGTTCAAAATTATTCAACCCCCCAATGCTGTAAATGGTTTTAGAGAATTTAGAGTACATTTGTAATTGAATTCAGAATGAAATCCTACAAGGACTTCTTAAAGAAGCATATGCAACTAAAATGACATCAATTGGTTTTGTAATACAGTAGTAAATGTTTCTTTTGTGAATTCTTCATTGACACAATTATTCAACCCCTTAAAGACTACCACTCTGAAGAACAGAGGTCCATTGAAGTGTTTTCAATCAGGTATTGAAAGCACCTGTGGATGTCAGGGAGCAGCAATAAAGCCTAATAAGCACCAATTAGGCAGCTTTAAAATGACTGTGATACTCAGCTCCTTCTAGACATTTACTGGTGTGGTTACAAACATGGTGAAGTCAAGAGAATGGTCCAGGAAGACAAGAGAAGAGGTGATTACTCTTCACAGGAAGGGCAATGGCTATAAGAAGATTGCAAAGATGTTAAACATACCAAGAGACACCATAGGAAGCATCATTCGCAAATTCAAGGCAAAGGGCACTGTTGAAACGCTACCTGGTCGTGGCAGAAAGAAGATGCTGACTTCGACTGCTGTGCGCTACCTGAAGCGTAGAGTGGAGAAAAGTCCCCGTGTGACTGCTGAGGAACTGAGAAAAGATTTGTCAGATGTAGGTACTGAAGTTTCTGCTCAGACAATACGGCGCACCCTGCGTAATGAAGGCCTCCATGCCAGAACTCCCAGGCGCACCCTCTTGCTGTCTCCAAAGAATAAGAAGAGTCGACTGCAGTATGCCAAAAGTCATGTGGACAAACCACAGAAGTTTTGGGATAGTGTTCTGTGGACTGATGAAACAAAATTAGAACTGTTTGGGCCCATGGATCAACGCTATGTTTGGAGGAGGAAGAACAAGGCCTATGAAGAAAAGAACACCTTGCCTACTGTGAAGCATGGCGGGGGGTCAATCATGCTTTGGGGCTGTTTTGCTTCTGCAGGTACTGGGAAGCTTCAGCGTGTGCAAGGTACCATGAATTCTCTTCAGTACCAGGAGATATTGGAGGACAATGTGATGCAGTCCGTCACAAACCTGAGGCTTGGGAGACGTTGGACCTTTCAACAGGACAATGATCCCAAGCATACCTCCAAGTCCACTAGAGCATGGTTGCAGATTAAAGGCTGGAACATTTTGAAATGGCCATCGCAGTCACCAGACTTAAATCCGATTGAGAACCTCTGGTGGGACTTAAAGAAAGCAGTTGCAGTGCGCAAGCCTAAGAATGTGACTGAACTGGAGGCTTTTGCCCATGATGAATGGGCGAAGATACCCGTAGCTCGCTGCAAGACACTTGTGTCAAGCTATGCTTCACGTTTAAAAGCTGTTATAACTGTAAAAGGATGTTGTACTAAGTATTAAGATTGAATGTCACTTGGGGGTTGAATAAAACTGATAATGATGTGAGCAGAGAAAAGACATTTGTGGTTATTTCATTATAAATGTTATGTTATATTTGTCTGACCTACACGTGCCTCTTTGATTTAATTGTAAGCAGGATGACTGAATGATCAAAATCAATGTCAAACCGGCCAAAACAATCAATTTCAGTGGGGGTTGAATAATTTTGAACACAACTGTATATTGCAGGAAACGTTCATCATTTCACTCTCTTAAACTCATTCTTTACTCTCTTCCTTCCTCTCTGTGTTTGTGTTATATATTAGTAAATAAAGTGTCATTCATATTTTAAAGAGAAGTGTCTTGTGTTATGTGCTTTTAATTTAATGTCTTAAACTGCCGATCTATGTTACCTTACTAAATGGTGTTTTTAAGTTAGTTGAAGTCACTACAGAGCTTATAGGTACGGCCTGTGCAAATGAACGCTGGACGATTCAGTTGCTTGGTCGTAAAATAAGTGACTCATTTAGAATTTCCTATAAATAAACTAGTTAATAATTACTTTGAGCTTAATTCGCTAGCAGGGCATTGATTGGAAGTCTACTTGTACAAACAGAGCAGGCCAAAACAAAACACCGAATGTTACAAGCCATAGATTGCCACTAGAACCATATGCTATGTAATAACTGAGACCGTGCCATAACAACCAGTCCAGCGTTGGTCTAGGAGGCGCTTCAATGTCTCTCTCTCTTGTAGACAATGCCCATGAAAGGCTTTCTGCAGAATTTGTAGAGCATGCTACGCATTGTAAAATATTCCATCAAGGCCTGCTCTGCTGCCAAAGCATGGGTGACCACCAAATGTAATTGGTAGTTGAAACAATGGAAATATGTCTCAGTTCAGTTTTTGTTGGAGATGTTTTTGCCCCCCTCCATATTTACCCTGACATCAGGGAGGCACCGTCATACACCTGACTGATGATTTTCCCAGAATTCAGTCTTGCTTTTGTTAATTCTTCAATGATCGTGTCAGTCAGTGTTTCTGCGTCTCCCTGTTCAGTGATGGCAGTTAGAAGACATTTAGTTGGCTCATACAGTTCATTCACAAAACGCACAAGACACAACCATCGATTCATTCCTCTTCCTGTCAGGTCTAGTGATGGCTAGTATATCTAGCATTGTGTGGGATAGTCTGAGCTGGCCAAGACAGCATCTTTTCTCAAAGCATATTCAACACATGCATCTTCAGCCATACAATCAAAAGCATCATGGTCATCTGGTTCACTGCAAGAAACTCGACGATATCGAATATTGATGACAAGTAGTGTCTATTGCATTATAAATGTTCTGCATTGATTAAAGTTGTGATCTATTTACTGGTCTGAATCCGTCTCTTCTTGGTAAGTAATGTTAGACCTACTAGCATTGTTGGAATGGCTAGCCTTTGCTCCGTTGGGAGTTGGATAAACTTCTTGTGAACTGTCTTTGATTAAAGAAACGCTGTATAACCAGAGTCCTATGCTGAACTAAGATAGAATGAGATAAAAAAAAAAAAGAGAGCTAACGTTAAGCTGTGGCACTATGCTTAGCAAACAACCAAACATTTCCATGCTCACTATCGCACAGACCTCACACATTTTTATTTTTATTGAGGAGTTATGTGTATACACAACGATAACTCTTTATAACAGTAGCCTATTGATAAACATATATATATATATAGAGTTGGTGACGGCTCACAGGGCAGGCCGGGCCCCTCAATGCCCACACATGGCGCTGGGACTGGTTAAACTTTGTGCCATTTGTAATATAGATAGATCCAAAATAATATTACCTTGGTAGTCCAGGATAAAAAACAAACTCCAGCAAAGTTTAAAATCAAAGAAAAAAATAAAAGAACTGGCCATTATAGAACCACAATGAGTCAGTTTAAGCATTGTCCACTGTCGAACAAGGAAAATAAAAAAAGTTTAGTATGTTATTTAAGGCCATTGAAAAATGGAGCAGAACATCATTAGGTCATAAAGACGATGTTTAGATACTACGAATAAAGGCCAGGGCTTTCATGGGATCAATAAATCGCTTAGGACTGTCTTTTAAATCTTCGATCTTGAGCATTTTTGGGAAGAGCAGAGAAAAGCTGATTTGACGATTGAACGTATCTGTCACTAGATCAGCGCCAGCCAACGCGTGCAAAAAAGTTTGAATTTGGTAGTTGATCACGTGATGCACTGAACGTTCTAATCACACCGGTGTGGTCGTACGCTCCAGGGATCAGCCAAGACTGATCACACCGGTGTGATTAAAGATTATGTGGAAGCAGTCAATAGAAAAAAACTACCAAAGCCTTGAACCATCGAAGCAGCAAATAGAGATCAAAATCCCCTGATCTTAGCCAAACTTCAGTTTTTCGTGGTGATGTCCAGCACTTTTAGTCCAATCTTGAAGAATTACCAGACTGATGAGCCAGTCCTGCCATTTCTGTACAGAGACAGGCAGAGTTGATGATGGCAATCATCTAATTTCTGCTTCATTTAATTGACTATTTTTTGTTTTATGACCTTTTGAAGTGGAAATACCACATTTAATAATTGTGTATGATACCTGTGCAGGATGGAACAACAAAGCTGGTTAACAGGATGATAAATAATTAGAACTGGGTCAGTGCAAGCCACACATACATTGGATTGGATGCTGATTCTGTCCTTAAGGTAATGTGTTGTTGCTGTTTTATATATGCATAAACTACACAGCATTCACTTCTGATAGTAACATGTGCTATCCCTCCTTGACAGGCTCTTCATTGCAAATCAAGCAACTGAGTAGGTGACCTCACTGCCCTCGAGTTTAGAAGGGACTGGATAATGTGCCTCTCCCAGAATCATTAAGAAAATGCAAGAAAAGGTCCCTTTGAAGTCCCCCACTATCAGAAAGATAGCATGCTAAGACCCTTCCGTCATGTGCAGAAACTCAGAATGGTGCATGAGAAAAAAGTCTCTAGTTCAAAGATATCTGCAGGACAAGCAGTTGACAGGAGGAGTTTCAGGTGGTAGGAGTATTATAGGGAAAAAGGTTATACACAGCTCAGTATGCATAAACTGTGTTCTCAGTATATATTTTGATCTTAAGAACATTTTTGTCAGGGTTATCTGTTGGAGTGCCCTTTAGCAGTTACCAGAGCACTCCACCTTGAACTACTGCCGCACTATAGGACTCCATTTCCCACAATTATTCACACACTACATTTCTTGACACTGATCACTCCATCCAGCTGCAGCTCATTACTTGGACTATTTACTGTAAGTGGCATTCAGTCTTGTCGTCTTTGCGAGCTCTTGTATTAACCCGGGTTACATCTCTGAGCGTTTAGCCCTGTTTTACCTGCCTCTTGTGTCTGTTGTCTGTTGTTTGTTTCCTTTACTCAAAAAAATTATTCTTGCCTGTAATTGAAATGAAGTAAACAATTTAAATAAGTATAAAATAACTATTATTATTCCGAATTGCGCTTTCTCAACATGAACGTAATGGATCTGTAACCAACCTGGTCAAATTACATAAAACTATATCTAATTTGTTGGAGTATGCACAAATGCAGATGCTGCACATGAGCATTTTAGGGGAAAAAACAAACAAACAAACAAAAAAAACCCACTAATGGCGGCAAGTCGATTAGGGCGCGACGTTGACTCAACGGTAACAAGGAAGATTAACGAAGAACAGATAAGAAGATTATACAAGGTAAGATATTTTCTTCATTTATAATTGATGTAGACTTATACTTAAACTATTTTTGATTTGATCGAACTTGATTTACCGTAACTGCCATAACTGCACTTCTCGGCGAAAGAACTAACGTTAGATATTTTCGGCCTTCCTGCTAAAGTTATCTTGATCATTTTAAAATGTAAGCTAATTGTTGAATGACGAGTGGCAAGGCAAAGGTCTACTGAATCTTTACTGTTAGACATGCAGGAGCTCAACAAGCAATGTACAATCTTCAACACAGTAACATGAACTCGCGCCTGCGTAGAAGCAAGCTTTACGATCTTAGTCTGTTCATATTTAAAGCAACAGAACACTACTATGTTCTACATCCTCCTTCTTTAACTTTGACAGTTATTCCTTAATGAGATTTCTTATAAGATAAGTTAACTTAAAGTTTTTAAAAGTTTTTTTTTCATAGGAAATGCATATAACTGAATAATTGAGCTGAGATTAACAAAGCATTAATATAATATTTGTTAACTCACATTTTAACATCAGTTACAATGTCAGCTTTTACAAATTGTACATTTTGTTACTGGTTACAAATGGAGCTGTGAATGTTCATTCCGTGGTTTCTTCTTAGCTTCTTGTGGGGTGCATTGTTCTTTGACCTCATTCAGAGTGGGGAATTTGTGCTTGGATTCAACAGAGAGGGGTCTGAACAAAGGGGAGTGACCTGTCGCTGTCCTCTAACTGTTGTGGTGGCGGCTCCGCACCAGGAAGGATATGTTTTCGGTTTTGTCTGTATTCTCTTCCTTCAACCTCCACAAGATATGATCTTGGTTCATCACAGAGCTGTTTGACAAGTCCGATTTGGTTATGGCCTTTGGATGTTGCAAGCCTGTAGCTGTCCCACTTGGATTTCTCCATTAGATGTTTTGCACTCCGCACTACCCTCTTGGCTAGCCTATTAGCTTGTGGATATTCAGGGCTACTAGTGGTATGTGTAAAATCCCAAGCAACAGCAAATTCTTTGAACTGGGTACCGTTGTCTGACTCCCAGACTCCCACGAACAAATAAGTGCCTTTTGAGTTTTGTGATTATGGTACTGGAGGACAGGTCACAAAGTAGATCAATCTCGAACCATCCCGAATATGAGTCAGTGGGGTAGTGTTGCCCATTCCACTGAAAGATATCCGTAGCCACACTTGACCATGGAAGATCTGGGATGTGATGTAAGTGTAGAGGCTCTTGTTGTTGATGGGGTTTCCCTTTTTTGTATGTGATTGTGAAGTTGTATTTCTACAATCTCAGCATCATGCCTAGCAGCGTTGCTGGAGCTGTGTGGATAGGCTTATGAAAGATGGTAACCAATTGCTGGTGGTCCGTTTCGATGTGAAGTTCTTTACCATATATGTAGTCATTGAATTTGGTGCACGCAAATACCACAGGCAGAAGTTCCTTTTCGATCTGAGCGTAACGCACTTAGGTTTTCCTCAGAGTACGTGAAGCGCACGCGACAGGAGCACCTTTTTGAAGACACGCAGCTCCGAGTCTGAACTGGGAGGCATCACTGGTGAGTGTGAAAGGTTTCAGGACGTTATAGTATTTCAAGGTAGGTGGACTAGAAATCCTGTCCTTCAGAGCTTCAAAAGCATCCTGATGCTGTTTAAACCAACACCACTCTTTTTTTACAGGTCAGCTCGTGCAGAGGAGTAGACAGCTCACTAAGGTTTGGTATGAATTTTCCCAAGTAATTGATCACACCCAAGAAGTATTTGTATTTTTGAGGGTTCAGTCTCAAGTTTACTTCACGGGCACGGTCCAACACTTTCCTAAGGTTTACATCGTGTTCCTGTTCACCGTTACCGCCCACAATGATGTCATTGACAATGACTGCGCACGGGTGGCCAGCAAAGATCTGTTCCATAGCACGCTGAAAGACCTCGCTGGCCAAATTAATGCCAAATGGCATCCGAAGAAATCTGAATCTTCCAAACAGTGTACTGAACGTAGTCAGTAGGGAAGACCTGTGATCCAGCGAAATCTGCCAAAAGGAGCTTTTTGCATCAAGAGAATACAGAGAATACTGTGGAGTTTGGCATCTGTGCTGCCACTTCTTCCACCGTGCACATGGGGTGCATTTTGCTATTTGTAGATTTGGCAACATCAATTTGATTTACAGTCTTTTTTTCAATTCTGTGAGCGGTGAATTTTCACAGACTTGCAGCATTTTTGGAAGTGGTTCCATTTGTTGCACCTGTGACATTGCTGGCCATATGCAGGACATTTCTCCCGTTTTGCCTCATGGTTGCTTCCATAATTACTGCAATAATGAATTTGTTGTGGGGCAAACTTTTCTGACCTGTGTCTGGGGAGTACAAGTTTTCTTTTTGTCATTTGTTGAACACTGTCCACATTTGTAAAGTTATGCTTCAGTCCGGCTAGTGTTTTAGTGTGTTGGTCAGTCAGTTCATGTATTTGGCATATTTCAATGGCTTTTGTCAAAGTTAGCTCATTAACAGGAGTTTTCTTATTCCATCGTTGAGTTTTCAACAGCTGTTCCCGTCAGATTTCACCCCCCCCCATGTTTTATACCGAATGAGGTTCTGATATTTATCAAACTGGTTAGGATTCACACTTGCTGCTAGCCTAGTGGACAATGTGCTGACATCTGACGCTGTTGTGCACCAAAAAAACCTCAGTTCGATTCCCCTCTGCCTGGTCTTTTGTATTTTGCTTCCTGTCAACATATTTCATATCATAATAAATGGCAAAAAGGCAAAATATGAACATTTAAACTAATGCTGATTAAACTCCATCCACACACAGGATAGAAGCAATATCTTTTAAGTCAACAACTCTCATCATATGGGGTTGGGGGGGGGGGGGGGGCAGCTGTATTTTTTCCATCGGATTCCATGGCCCCCATGTTTTGTACAAAATTAGGTTTTAATATTTATCAAACTGGTTAGGCTTCACACTTACTGATAGCCTTGTAGACAGTGGAACGACTGTGATAAATAACATTTATTTGCTATATTTAACAAATATTCTTAAAATCCCTCTCTGACTGCAAACCACAGTGTCTACCCCAACCTCGCAATACGACTGCAGGCCTTTTTACAACCCAAAAGTATGCAGACCTCTGCAAGCTACAAGGAAGACACAAACCCTGTAAAAAAAAAAAAACTGGCTCTCCTGCATTAATTTACAGATGAACTGATCTATAAATACACATACATCCCAGAATACAGGGGGAGTACTCTGGGCTCGGGCCAAATACTGAGCTCGGAGCCCTCTCCTCGGACAGCACGCCAAATATACTAATTACTCTATTTGATTATTTGTAAGGGTAAACCCGTGAATATGGTATCTTGGTTTAATGCATACTTTATGATAAAAACTACGAACAAATTACCTCACATATATGGTGTCTCATATCAAATTAATGCTCATTTCACAACTTACATTGTCATGTATGTGACTTCCTCATCAGATGCAGTGCGTGTTTGTTCTATTAATTGGTGCATAAAATGGACAAACAAAAGCCAAAGAGGAAGTTCCCACTCAGGAATTCCTCTTTCATCATTAGTCAGGACCACCTTGGGGAGAGTGCCAGAATCCAAAAAGCTAAAAGCCAGTGCACAGCCTCCACCCACTCTCTCTTATCATCAACTGTTCCAAAGACAACTCCTGCGGCCTGGTCTCTCTGGCTAGGCCGGTAGGCCTCGACCTGCCCAACCATGTGCTCACATGAGAAAGAGTAGAACTTAAAAATGCAAGCTTGTAATCGTTCCTTCATTCAATGCAGAAGATATCAATTGCAACTTCAGCACCATCGGACCGAATTCAGGACTTTCTACTGCAACCATATATTCGGACGGTCTTGCATCTCTAAGGCAGAATGCAAGTATCGTACTATGTACTAAATTGCTGATAGTTAGTTAAAGTTGTGAACCTCCTTTGTCAACAGAGGGGCTTCGCAATGAATGCTAATGATTCCTTCCGGGTTGTTGACTTAACTCCATTTCCTGTTCCCACTTTCGATTTCACTCCTACTTCCCCTTTTACCTATGCACGTGTGATTCGTGTGTATGTATGTGTTTCTTAGTTAGTTACGTGTTTGTGACGTAGTTACAGTTTTTCTTGATTGTTTACACACATTTTCTGAAAGCATGCCTCATACTCTCAGAACTCTACATACAAATTAAAAAACACACACACAATGAGCAAAACCCCTCAATTCTCCTCCAAAATGAAACTTTACATTCAAAACATTGTTCTTTCTTCTCAAAATGGTATTTTGTTTTCAAATGACACACACAAACCATCATATGAACAGACATTTATAAGAACCAGTTGAACACTGATGTGCTCTATGTAAAACACTATGATGAATGGGAAACACTATATATATATATGTATGTATATAAAATAGTCAGAACACATAGATACACGGTAACAAATATATTTTATTTTTCCAACCAACGCAAAGAAGAATTTACTGGATACAGTAAAAAAAACTATGCTGCATCCTCTCTTCGGTTTCGGTCTGGCCACAGCGCCACATCACAAGCAATGTTTTCCCTGGCCAAGCAGCGGGGGAAATATCGCCTAGCATGGCGAGTCCAGCCACGAAAAGCATCAACTGCTATATCTCCACATGCGTCTTCCATAGCTTGGAGAAGGGGAATACGTGTTTGTGGATTTCGGTCATACACTTTCCATCTCCAGGCAGAAAAAAATTCCTCAATAGGATTGAGGAATGGGGAATATGGAGGGAGATAAACAACTTAAAAGCGTGGGTGGGCAGTGAACCAGTTACGAACCAGAGCAGCCCGGTGGAAACTTACATTGTCCCAAATGACAATGTACCTGAGCTGCTCTGGGCCGTCTATCTGATCTGGGGGAATGAGTGTGTTGTGTAGAGTGTCCAGGAATGTGATCAGATGGGCAGTGTTGTAGGGGCCAAGGGTCGCATGGTGATGGATGACGCCGTGGTGGGTAATCGCTGCACACATTGTGATGTTCCCTCCAAGCTGGCCAGAGATTTCAACAATGGCACGCTGGACAATGATATTCCTTCCCCTCTTTCGTCTTTTTGTGAGGTTGAATCCAACCTCATCAATGAAGATGAACTGGTGCTCCACTGCAGCCACCTCTAGCTCAAGGACTCACCTGTTGCCCTTTTATGCTAAAGCTCTGTAACAGGTGTTTGCCCATGTGAGGAGTCGGTGTGCATATTTTCTGCCTGAAAATTGTGCCAAATGCAGAGAATTGTGTGTAGTGTTTTGAAAAAAGTGTGTTTTAGAACTGCAATGTGAGTGTAAAGCAGGAATTGTGCTTGTAGTTTAGCAGAATTGGTTCAGGGGGTTGGTGCATGAGTTACATGTTGTTGTGTCTCAAGTACCAATATTTGTGTGTAAACAATCGAGAAAAACTGTAATAAAGTTCATGCACAATACATATTTGGTTCTGACTCTGTCTGCGTATAAATTTTCACTTAAATGATTCTGATTCTGTCCATTGTTGATCTGAAATTACAGCTTTTGTCCCCATTATAGTTGAATCATAGGAGCGGATACAAAGTTGCCTTACCAAGGAAATCTTTTATTATCATTTGTATGTCAGACATAGGAGAGAAGTTTGTTCTATCGTCTTCAGGCCATCTTCATGAGTTACATCAAGCTTATATATCATGACAAGGGATCTTACAATTCCTTACAAGGTGGAGAAAAACAAGTTGGTTTCTTTAACATAGAATGTATACTTCATACATACACATTCGATCCTCCTTATAGGGAATACCGTATATCATTAGGTGTTTACATCATGGAGCAACTGCATCAGCTGAAACATGTGCTACGTGCAGCCTTCCATAATACATGTACACATACATTCCTGTGAAGCCAAAATGGTCTCTCCTTGCCTGTGCATACCATACGTGTTAGAGATCGGTCAGGCTCTGCAGTCAGCCAACCACAACGATCGTCATCTCCGGAGTACTAATCATCCACACCTGAAGCTCATTACCTCATGACCAGCTCTAGTTATAAGCACACACTTCACCTCTGCAATTTGTCTGGTCTCAGCTTCAGTTATGGACTCTATACCTGTGATTACCAACCTTGATATGTTCCTGCTCCCTTGTCTTCGTACTTACCCTGTGTTCCAGTTCCGTCGTCGTCGTCGTCGTCTGTCTGTGTCTCCATTCATCTGCTCTCCCAGGAATCCCTCATCACTAGGGATGGGCATGTCGATGCCGCACTATCGATATATCGATACTCACAAGCTACTTTCTTGGTATCGATATCTCCACAAAAATATCGATATTAAAATTAAATTAATAATTTCTGCATCAATTTCTGCAAAAAGTGTTTTCGGTACTTCTGTTTAATGTTTGTGCTAAAACTGAAATCCCCTCTCTGACATTTAGCTCACCCGTGTCACGTGATGACTGTGAGAAACGCGAGCAACGTGCCCCGCCCACACGTACACGACACTTTCACGGCACGCGGCGCGCATATTGTCCGTATGGCAGAAAGAAAGCGTAGCGTAGTGTGGTGCTACTTTTCAACGGCAGAAAAAAGTATTGCGAGATGCAATATTTGTGACAAGAAAGTGTCACACAGCAGTAGCACAAGCAACCTCTTTAAACATTTTTATTTATTTGTTGTGAAATTTACTTTTGTAATAAATTTATTAATGGCCAATATGTCTTATGTGTCATGTGTGGATGTAATTTGCCTTTAACTTTAATTTTTTTTTTTTGAAAAATCAAATACACATTTAAGAAATTAGCGGTATCGGTATCGATATCGGTAAAATTATACCCAAAAATGTCGGTATCGTATCGAATTTAAAAAGTCAGGTATCGCCCATCCCTACTCATCACTTCAGCCCCGGATGCGACGTGTGTGCCCTGTACCTCGCCAACCTCGGATCTTCCATTCATCTATCAAACAGAAAGACTGTCAGTATATTGCTCTCTCATCTTATACTTGTTTACGTTTCAACTTACCTGAGTTTGTGGATCCCGCAGTGTTCAATAAACCTCCTGATTTGATATACTTCTCCGTGAGTCTGTGTTCCGTTACAATACGACACTACGCGTTCATACAGACTTGGCTCATGAAGCTTATACTTTCAAAACACGCATTATACATTTGATTATGTACATAGTTTCATGAGCATCTTTACTGAGTTACAGATTGTATTGATATGTTTAATGATTGGGGAGGGTTGTGCAATATCTGTAATTCCGGTTGTGGTTTTAATAGAGTTCCTGATTTGTAGGAAGTAATAGGTGTTATTTCCCTAAATTAAATTTCTGCATTAATTCTGCGAAAGTGATGAAGGCGTTACCAGAGAACAAATGATGTATATATGTGATGCCTTTCTCTTTCCATTTGGTGTTGTAAAGTGGCATATGATTAATTGTGAAATCCGGATTATTCCATATAGGTGAGTTGATCTGTGGTACGAGCTTGTGATTTATCAATGTATTAGTTTTCCACCAAGCAGTGAGAGTTTGTTGTTTGATTTTACTTGTGAGTGACGGAAGATCTGAAATGATTATTTCCTTACATTGTTCTAACTCTAGCCATGAATTTTGGGTAGTATCATTTCTGATCCATTTACAAAGATATTGCTAAATTTGGTGCTGCTAGACCGCCTATAGCTTTTTCTTTTCTTTTTTTTTAAGTTTTTGTAAGCTTATTTTTGTTTTTCCAGTAAAATTTGCTTATTTGATTTAATGGTGTAAACCATTTTTGGTTTGGTTGTACAGGAGTCATGGTGAATAAATAAAGGACTTTAGGTAGTATACACATTTTAACTGTTGCAATTCGACCTAGAATGGAAAGTGATAGATTCATCCATTGAGTTACAGTTTTTTTTCGATTGCTAAATGACAGTGGGCACAACTGGAGTCACATGCAAGTACTCCCAACTTTTGAATACTTCACCACAAATTGCATATCCAGATACAGGTCTCATATAGAGGAACATCCCCCAAAAAGAATTTTCCTCCTACCTCATTTCATTTCGGAGTTATTGCATATCAAATATTAAATATTTGAAATATGAAATGAGAAAACTTTATTTTTTTTCCCAGCAGTTTCTCAGCAAGACATTGTCCGAATTAATTTTTTTTTTTTTTTTTTTTTTTAAAGAGTAAACTTATGTTTCAAATGATACCAACCTTTTGACTCTCCTTGTAATAGATTTGGCGTTATGGGTCATTATTTCGGTGCATGTCAAAAATAAGAGAAAAAAAATTAAGACTTTTAAATTTGTTCCAAATGCTGTAACTTTTGAAAACTTTATCCGATAACCTCAAAATTTGAGCCAGATACAGCTCACATATAGAGGAACATAACAAAAAAAGAATGAACTCCCAGCCACATTTTCTTCATTTTTAATTCGTTTTTAAATATAAATATATGAATTTTTTTTTCATTTTTTCCTATTTTTTTTTTTTTTTTTGGCTGTTTATTTGCTGTTTCTCAGCATACGAATGTCCAAATTAAAAAAAAAAAATTCATTTGAAAATTTAAAAAGTTTCCTTTCAAACGATACCCACCTTTTTACGGAGCCCCTAAAGGGACGTGGTGGTGGAAAAAAAAAATGGAATGGGAGGCATTTTTTTTTTTTTTTAAAGAAATCTTTTGCATTCCCTCGCAAAGATATAATCGTTCCCTTGCAAAACCTGTTGTGAGCTCGGACATAACTTTCCTTTTTTCCGTTGGTAGTGGTTCAGAAAATTCACTTTCACAATGGACAGGTTCATAATTTTATTTTGAACTTGGACTCAAATATAAAGAAATGCGTTCAGTGCTTAGTTCGAGGCACGGTTTTGACATAAGTGAAAGACACCTGAAAAGGATATTGCGCGAAAGAGGATTATTTCGACGCAAAAATTACTCGAGCTTAGTGGACCTTGTAGATTTCATCCGTAATCAGCTACAGGTCTCTGGGCAACTAGAGGTTAAAGATTCAGAGAACTTTCCTCACCAACAACCAAAGTGGTATTGCATAGAATGGAAAACATAACAGGTATTTGTTAACGTTTCCAGCATATTTTCAATTCAACAGCTTTCAGTAGCGTCAAGTTCTTAAATCCATATTTTTTTTAAACCATTATTTTCTTTGTAAACAATACATGTGACACTTGAAAAACATAACAATCAAATAACAATTTATCAGTTGTCATTTACTGTCTGTGGTTAAACTTTATGTAATTAACAAAGAAAGTTGATTGTTCAGAGTAATTTTTGTACTAACAACACAAGTGATATTGCATAAGATGAAAAACAGCTCAGCTATCTGTTTCAATTCAACACTCTAACAAATATCAAATAAACTGTACTAATGGATCTGGTGACATCCTTTGAATGACACTAAACCTAACCGTTTATTGGAACACTCCAAACCAAATTGAAAAGTAAATTCAACGTTATGAAAAACAAATGTTAAATAAATTATTAATATAGGGGCAATTGAAATGAATCCTTATCTAAAGACTGCTGTTGAATGTAGCTTGCTGTTCTTTAACCCATGGAACACAAAAAAAGAATCTTCACATTGATTGTTGCCAACAAGTTTATAACTACAGGCTGTCAAGTTCCAAAGGAGTGATTATGATGACTATGAACTAGTCCTGAGCAGCGTCAAATTCACAGAATGTCCATTTCAAAGTAATCACTGGACAGAATGCTACCAAACTCTGTGCGGAGGTCAGGGTAAGAACTGCTCCACAAGTATGAGCAACTGGTCTTCTGCTGAGGCCAGATTCTGCATTGAAGCTTACCTTGATTTGATCAACACATATGACAGAAGAACCAGTACAGAAGCGTCGAAATTTTTCTGCTTTGCTTTGATCAGCATTTCTAACATAACGTTGCAGATGATTGAATACCATCTGTTCTTTCTGAGAGCGAATCGCCTGTGTTGTTTGAAGTAGCTGTGCCACTTTTTTGCCAGTGGCTTTCTTTGTGTCATAGAGAGACTGTAGACTTTCCTGGTCTGGTACCTTCTGCAGTGCAAATGGCATTGTTTTGGAGAAGCAATCTATTATATATTTGGGCTCTTGAAGAATTGCTTTATGAGCCATTGTTTGGATGGCAACCTCCATGGAGTTTTTTGGAGGGATGCAATGGGAGCCCATTCTTGTGAAGAGGTAGTTGTGGAAAGATGACATCAGGACATTATCACTGACTGAGTCAATTCCATGCATGCATGCTAAAATGAAAGCACTGGAAAGTCTCACTGGCAGTACACCGAGGTCAAGTAATCCTTTTACCCAGATCCTTCCTACTGCCTCCCATTCAGCTTCAGAGAAGTCTGGTCTCAGTCTAGGAACACGCTCATCTTCCCCTTCACACTGTTCAAGGAACTGATCCCAGAATGCAGTGTAAACTTCTCTGGACACTCCAGCATCATCTACAGCATTCTCATTCACAAATTCCATTTTCAGAGTACATCGAATTATGCTGCTATCCATGAACACAGCCAAAAGATCTTCTACAACCTTTACCCTGTGTATTAAAGCGTGCACATCTTTTGAATTTTCGGAGTTTCCAGATGAAATTGTAGGAGAAAGGTGGTTTCTTGAATGTGATGGCAAATCTTCTGGTGCTGATGGCATTTCATTACCCATCTACAAAAAGGTAAAAAAAAAAAACATTTTACAAAAAACTATTATTTATCAGGAATCCTTATTCCAGGATTTTTACAATGTGTCAATTAGTTCAGTGAAAAATAGTTTTGCCCCCCTTATATTGTTGTTTAAACTGAACAAGATTTTCTTTTGTGTCACTGTAAACTGGCACTCTTATGTATCAAAATTATAATTATACTTATTCTCAATCACTTTTGCATGAAACAGTCCCAACATTCTTTAAACTGTAAGTTTAATTGTCTAAACTGTTTGCTGGATCATCAGAACTCTATTGCATGCCTGCAAGATGTAGATTAAAAATAAAGTCTTTTTGTCATTATGTGAGCCATATACATAAATATATTACTATATACAGTATTTTTTTTTCTACTTTTTTGTTGACATTGACTGCTTTCTATACTATACAAGCTGAATGTTCTTGTGTGTCACACTGAGCTTTTTAGATACAGATTCAGACGGTGTGTAAAAATTGACTTGGAAATGTCAATACTGTAGTACACAAAAATAAAATGAACATTTGTATTCATGCAGGGCAGTGTTTCCCAAAAGCATCATAAGCCCAAGTTGACCGTAGCTCCACTACCACCAATGGAGCTACGATCAACCTAGGCTTGCAATGCTTTTGGGACATACTTATTCGCTCACCTACTGCTTTTCCCCAACTATATAGTAGAGAAGTAGGTGACAATTACGGTTGCTTGTTCATTTTTACATTTTTTCTCTATTATGTCTTTCTCTTCAGTGAAAAGCAACTGTGAATTTTCAGATTACACACAACATTAAAAATAACTGTACTGTATAAAGACATGCATTTATAAAGTTAAGGGATGTGAAGCGGTTCCTCCAGACATTACAAGCATTCAATCTCAAAAATATTTATGGAATATAACATGTCTGACAGATTTTGACAACTGAAAGGATTATTTTTTACATGTGATGGCTCCCACAATGAACAAATATTTAGAAGTTGTGAAGAGTTTGACAGTTTTCATGCAATACACATGCAATTTGCTTAAATCAATAAGAAATTCAAATCTGATTTGAATAAGAAACTAATTGTTCTGAGATCTGAACCTTTTGTTGTGCGTGAAAAAATTTGAGAATTGAGCCAAAGCGATTGAGAAAAAGTGTAAAATATCCTTTCGATCGTTTACTGTATTTTGGTTAGTTTTGGAGCATTTTAGTTTGGTTCCAAGTTTTCTTTATTTTCTTATTATCTTTATTACACACACCACATGAAATTGCGATTTTAAAAATACCCACTAGGGGGCTATGAGGGCAAACCAAAATGGCCACCTTGATTCCAAATGCTGTAACTTTTGAATACTTCATGGGATCACCACAAATTAGATATCCAGATACAGGTCTCACATAGAGGAACATCCCCAAAAAAGAATGTTCCTCCTACCTCATTTCCTTTCTGAGTTATTGCATGTGAAATATGAAGTATTTGAAATATGAAATGAGCAAACTTTTATTTTTTGTATTTTATCAGCAGTTTTTTTTAGCAAGAGATTGTCCGAATTTAATTTTTTTTTTAATATATAAAAAAGTAAAAAATTATCTTTCAAATGATACCAACCATTTGACTCTCCTTGCAAGAGATTTGGAGTTATGAGTCATTATTTCTGTGCATGTTAAAAATTTGTTCCAAATGCTGTAACTTTTGAAAACTTTATCCAATCACCACAAAATTTGATCCAGATACAGCTCACATGAGAGGAACATCACAAAAAAAAGAAAGAGAATCGCTACCGTATTTCCTCCTTTTTAAATTAGAAATATATTAATATTTTTCATTTTTTTCCAAAATTGTTTTTGCGGTTTATTTGCGGTTTCTCAACATTGAAAATGTCCAAATTTAATTTTTTAATTTTTAGGTATTGCATGTCAAATATGAAATATTTGAAATATGAAATGAGCAAACTTTAATTTTTTGTATTTTATCAGCAGTTTTTTTAGCAAGAGATTGTCCGAATTTAATTTTTTTTTTTTTTAATTTAAAAATGTAAAAGGTTTCCTTTCAAACAATACCCACCTTTTGACTCCCCTCGCTATAGTTTTGGAGTTACGAGTCTTTACTTTTTTGTGTGTCACTCAGAAAAAAGAACTCTGAAAATACCCTTATGGGTTTAAAGGGATATGCTTATGTTGAACTTTAATCTCAGAGTGTTCAAAAATAACATCTTTAAAAGTTACAGATACATCTTGTTGGATTTTATCTTTAATAAATGTTTTTTTCCATAGTTGTTCAGTATAGAAACACAACCGAAATAAATGATAGACAGTTTTCTGTGTGAACTTGAAATGAACATCTTTTATCAATATTGGTTTTATATTTCATCATAAAATATTTAACAGGATAAAATGTATTTATTATTTTGAAAGACTTCATTGGTAAGAAAATATTTTTGTTGTAATGACCAAATCTTTTTCCACTTTACATTTTTTAAATAAATTATTCTAGTAAAAGATTGCAGGAGATATAGAGAGATATAGTATCTTCAAGAAACAAAGATCTAACTTTATTGTTTCTTTTTCCCTGAAAAACATGTTTTATCTATTGGAGTTTCTGTTGGCTCAGGGAAAGCAGTTATAGTAGGAGAGTTAATCCCCTCATAAAAAAAACCCCAAAAAACCCATCCTTCCCTTTTCCCTTCCTACTCTAGCTTATGGTACTGAGCAATGTATGAAACTTGTATTGTGAGCACTTCCTGTGTTATTTGCCAATTCATGAAGAATCGCTTGTTTGTTTTCCTCACTTGCAAGTCGCTTTGGATAAAAGCGTCTGCTAAATGACTAAATGTAAATGTGAGAGTGAGTGTAATTTTCAAAAAGCGTACAGATTCCTGTTGGAATCGCTTCCAAAACTATATATGGCAAATTCTTTGGTAGTAACTGGTATATTGTATTCTGTGTAAGTCATTAGTAAACCTTTGTTGTTAAATAGCTGACAAACTAAAAGTAAACCATTATTAAACCATTGATCAAAAAATAAAGTTTTATTTTTATATAAAATATTTTGATTGTTGCAAATAAAGTACCTGTTGGCAGAAATCTGAAAGATTGATAGGAATTTTTTTTTTTTAATGTTTTTGTGACATGTTGCACATCAATAAAAATCGCATACCTCCAATATGTGACAAAGTTTGTTGTGGGAAAATATTCCACATAGAATCTTGATTTTTCAAATACTGATGAAGTCAATTTATTTTGAAAGTGTAATTTAAAGAATTAAAATCAATAAAATTTAAGCCTTCTTTGTTGTAAGAATTTAAAATAATATAATGGCTTTTGTTTTTCCAGACAAAACCCGTTAGGGCTCTATCAATCAATTTACATGTGGTCCAGTACTTGACAAATAATGCATTTATTTCACTACAGCTGTGATCGTCACTACGGGAAGCAGAAGGTGTCCGGCTTCACTTGTCTGTTTTCAGCTCCTCCCCGACTGCTTGTTCAAGATGCATCGGTGCTGGGCAGACTGATCGGTGTATGACATCAGAATGCCTCGAGAGCGTTTGGAGAGCATACGACTCGTCATAGACATATACACTAGACGTCGCCTGGCTGCGGCAGTTCATTGGAACGAATGCGTCAATAGCGCCGCCATATTGGAACAGGGTCCCCTCCTCTTTAATGCATCAGCGTCAATGTAGGCAAAGGTCTAACAGAAATAAAATCACCATAAATCGTCATGAATTTTATGATACACAAAGCAATTTGCAGGTGGAAACAATACTTTTGGCACAATAAATATGTACTACATACCCCCCCCCCCCCCCCCCCCCCCTTAAATCAATGTAGTGTTTTCAGGGACCTGCCTTGTTTTTCAAATGTTATACAGTGCATGTCTAAACTCAGCACACTTCTATATTGATTCTATATTGATTTTAGTTGCACACAAAGTCAAAGAGAATACAATGAAGCAATCAGAAAAGATCATTCCCAGGTAGAGATCGCTGCATACATGAGGTAAAAACACAGCACTCTTTTTCCATTTAGACAGCGAATTAACGCAGTTGTGGACACCACAAGCTAAACAATGTTATTGTATTTTATTTAATGCCATGTCAGCAATCAAAGCTATTTTCATGGCAAAAATTCAATTACAAAAATAAAAATATCATAAATACAATAAAAACAAAACGAATATAAACAGCAAGTCATATTATACAATTTTTTTTAATGATAATAAATGATAAATTATAATAAATGATAATATGATAATAAAACCTTTTCAGGCGTAATCTCATTAAATATGTCCTTAAGTGAAGTAACTTCATAAAAGAGCTTCTGCTTGTGTTCAGTCCAGGACAATCTAATAAAATATGTTTGACAGATAAGGGAATCTTACAAAACATGCATAAAGTTGGGCCTTCACCTTTAAGCAAAAACGCATGGGTCAATTTTTAATGTCCTTATTATGAGCTTCAGAATCTACAAACAAAAGAAATCCATAAGTCCATAGTATTTAGTGTACTTCCAGGGACACAGCCAAGTGAGAGCAGAGTAAAGGCTGGCTGAAAGGGTTTGTTCCCAGTTTTTTGTTGTTTTAAACAGTTTCTGTTTTTCCTGTCACGTCGCAGCTCATCATATACAATCGGGGTAAACAGCCAGAACTAGTATCTTTGGATAAACTTGTTCAGGTGAACGCTTTAACTTAAGACTCATCTCCGTTAGCCAAGAATGCTGACTGGAAATAGACGGAGATTGAAATTAGACACAAAACGCCAGTCGGAGAAACTATTGAATAGAGACAAAATCAACTGTCCACATTCCCAACATTTTACGATCACATTACATTGATATAAATACTTTCTGTTCATTGTCGGTTTCCTAACTGTCATGGGTAACTAGCATGGATTAGCTGCGGTCGTAACCAGAAATATAATTTCGTAACATTCAATATCATAAAACACATTCTCACTTGTGAAATGTAATCCCTTGCTGTCTAGTTTTTAGATTTCTTTCATTTAAACATCCATACGCAGTACAAAAGTCCATGAATTCAAAGTACGGGCGGAGAAAGCAGCATTACCGAGCTTCTTCCTTTGACAAGACTCCTGTTCCAAGATGGCGGCGGTTTTGACGCATGCTGAGAGCCTCAAGGCGACGTCTGGTGTATATGTCTATGGATCGGCCCGCGCAGATGCACCTCGAACGAGCATATCGCGAGACAGAAGCAATTAGTCACATGCTCATAGTCATCATTCGCGAACTAGAGAAAAACATCGATGGGGAGTTAAATCAGGTATGTGATTATTTGCCAACATTACCCATATTTACAGCAATCCTATTTTCTGTTTTTACTCTTCTGTCGTATTTAACAAAGTACTAGTATTGAGCTGCCGATTTCAGCTGAGGGAAATAAAGAGCTCTATTTATTTGTTCATGTTATTTAAGATCTGAATAAGGCATAAGCGGGAAGTGCCAAACAAAAACGAAATCTCACAAAGCTACAATGTGTCTCTGCCCTCAGAATGAATTTGGACTCTTAAGACAAATGTTTACGATTATCTTTGCATTGGACAAAAGTTCAAACCAAGTAGCATGTAGCATAAACGATGGCATACATTTCACAAAATGAAGTTTGCTAGGTAACACATTAGAAAACAAAATTAAGGCGAAAGAATTTTGGCACTCCGTGGTGGTCTAACCTTATTGTCTGAACAATTTTATGTTGTTGTTGTTGATGTGGATGATGTACTTTTGACTAACCTTTTGTTAGTCCGATTGACACCCGTGTTAGAAGAGTCGCCACTGTGCTGAATAGCCAATGCAAAATGTTTCATAGTTATAGGAAAGTCTCAAGCATAATTTGTTTGCGTAAGTACGTATCTATCTAGATATCTACTTACTCTAGACCTATCTAATAGAATTTCCTTTATTTTCATGTAAGTTTCTAAAAGTGATAACAATTCAAATGGAATTTTAATGCTCAAATCTAGCAAATTTCGTCACGTGATTTCACTGACATCATGAAAGACACAAAACAAGAGGACAGTTAGTCCTATACTAAACATCACTGAATCAACCTACATATGATTTTACAGTGATACAATTCAATTCAAGGGTTAGACCATGTAGAGATCACTCCCTTTGATAACAGTTGCAGGTTACCACTTTTAAATGGTGTGCCTGTACCATAGGTTTTGTCATGTGTTTTCCCTGTCACACTCATTTTGTTTACTTGTAGTCACTCTCTTTTGAGCCTGGCCCCCCATTTAAAACCCTCTACTCATGCACCTGTTTGGGGCAACTGTATGTGTATAAATGGATTAGTCATTGATAAGTTGCGATCACTAATTTTAGGCTCACTGACAGTGACATGAATCAGTTTTCAATAAATAATTATATTCAAAGTTCATACAAGTTTCAGACATGCATATGCACTTTTAAACGCTCTCTCCACCTTTGATGCCACGACTAAAGTGCCCTTGAGCAAGGCACCTAACCTCTAATTGCTCCCTGGGCGCTGGAGCAATAGCTGCCCACTGCTCCGGGTGTGTGTTCACTGTGTGTGTGTGTGTGTGTGTGTGTGTGTGTGTGTGTGTTCACTACTCACTGCTGTGTGTGTGTGTGTGTGTGTGTGTGTGTGTGTGTGCACTTGGATGGGTTAAATGCAGAGCACCAATTTCAAGTATGGGTCACCATACAGGGCTCCAGACTAAATTTTCCTCTGGTTGCACTGGTGCTACCAACTTTCTCAGTTGGTCGCACCAGCACATGATTTGGTCGCACTTTTTTTTTTGCTACAAGATCGGATTAATCAATGCATGCTTGATGAATAATCCTCTAAGTCTTATATATATTAAATTAAATATATTATAATATATTAAATCACAGTGGCTGATGGACGATATAAATGTGATATGTATAATTTATATTTATTTTAATTCATATGAAAAGTATGAAAATTAAATTAATGAATATTATAATGCCTTAATAATTATATATAAAACTTGTAGTACTTGCTGAATGTTGAAGGTAAATGAGAAAATATTAAACTCTAGTTTGTCTTTCTGTAACTAATAATATAAAAGCAAACACTGTACTTTCTCACATACAGTTTACTTTCTTTCTTTGTTGTGGTTGGTCAGACAAAATAAACCAAAAATTTTCGGTCCATTCACATTTGAGTCTATTTTGTCTAGTCAGTTTTTGAGTCGCTGACAAACTAACTGCACGGAGCGCGAGCATTTTCTGCACACCAGCGGTTACACAACGTAAGCAATGATGCTGCGTTTGAATTTTCGTGAGAGACGTGCTTATATACATTACCTTGACAACACTATTTGACATTAGCGCTGGCCAAACATTCTCTCGCGGTCTATTGAGGAACTCTGATCTGAGCCGTTGCTTTTGAAGTAACTTAATGCCTTTCTACCTGTGCGCTCATCATCAGTTGTGTCTGTATGCTGGCTCGTCCTTTCCACCAGCATCCTTGACCTCCAAAATTTGTTTATTTATTATTATTATTCAGCTATTAACATTTTCATTTTTATATGGCTTAATGCCTAAATTTCCTGAATTCCTAATTGGCACGTTTCATCATCATTGAGCAATGCGTGTGTACGTTCGCTCTCTAGCGGTTAATAAATAGAACTGCATGTGTCTTGCGGAAGAACATTGTAGCCGGAACTACTTCTCTCTGTTTGTCTGTGACGAGTCACGCAGGTACTGTGATACTCCGCAGCCGAGCCCGGTCTGAAATAGTCTGAATATGAACACTTATTATAGGCGCACCGTAGTGATTCAGGATAAGACAAAAACACGGTTTGGAAAATGCATTCATGATATACTCGTTCATTATATAAATTTAGTTCATTTTGAAAACAAAAGTGTTACGGACGGCAGCAGCTGCTGATACCTCGTTCTGTTACACACGCACGGATAACATGATCATGCACTCGCACAAATGCGACCACATAAAATTAACTCGCACATCCTCAAAAAATGGTCGCTTGGTTGCAGTCGGGAATCCTGCCATACTTGACAATACGTCACGACTTAACACTTTGTTTAGACTAGGCAAATGATCATATGAATGAAATGCATTTTACTCATTTTAATTGGCATGAAATGAAAATTGACCATTTTTGTTTTCTTATTACATGTTACTGGGCTTTTTGTTAATGTTTAATCATGCATTTATTTTATATAATATACATTTTGTCTTTAATCTTTAAAAGTCTCATAATTTGCTCCTCCTGGGATATCACTCAATTGACGTCTGTCGACTTCGTGTGGTGCAGTCAGCATCTGATTTGAAGCAGTGCATGTTGGATAGAAATTAATATAAAAAAATTTTACATTTTATTCAGTGTTCTGGTAAGACATACTTTTCAATGAACATACAAATTGAAATAAGTAGGGCTGGGCATTGACAAATTTCACGATTCGATTCGATTGTAATTCACAAGCTTGCGATTCATTATTCATTCATTGGGCCTATCAGGTGCAGTACATGGCAAATTTCTTCAAGGTAAAAATATCTCAACTAATGCTGTAAACTATACAGGGAACTCCAGTTGGTACATTATATTATTGGAGATTTAATATTAATGGATTTGTTGGCTACTCACATTTATACAATTATAATGTTATATTTTTTTTTAAATGATGTATTTTTCTTCTTGATTAAAAAAAAAATAAAACATTTAAATAGTGCCTGTCATAACATGACACATTCAAACATGCATGAAGTATTGAAGAACTGGTTAAATAAAAACATAATGCAATATAGTGAAAATATTTAACAGAGTTAATTTTTGTCGCTGACTAAACAAAATAACGTTTTTGGACATCGAACAGCTTTTCCAAGGTAAATGTAACATTAAGTGACATTGTTTACAAGCTGTTTTAATGACATCTTTCCACAGTTGAAACAGTGATTGAACAATTACATGAGACATGATGCAGATTTCGGTACATTGTTCTACATATTTAAACCTACCTTTGGATGTTCATTCATGTTTATTTGGTGCTGCAACTAGAAGAAGTTGACATGATCATTTCACTTGCAACAGCGATCTGTCATGCCAAACTGTATTTGTTAAAATTTTGTAATAAAATTGACATTATTTGAAAGTTGAGACTTTGCTTGATATCAGAAGTAACCGAGCACAAAGCTTATTACGATTGTGAATTCTTTGCGATTGCATGGATTCTTAAATTCTTGAGATTTTAGAATCGATATTGGTTCATCAAAAATGAGAATCAGATTAAAATTGGGAAATCAATACTTTTGTTTAACCCAGCCCCTGAAATAAGTAAAAGACTGTATAAAGTGTCTGAGAAAGTAAATACTAAAAGTAAAGAAATCAGGAGATCATAGTGGTTACATAATGAGGCAAAGAGGAAAAACACAACAACAAAAAAACAATCCCATTCATAGGAAGTGAGCTGACATGGCCTATATCATTAAGCACAAGAATAGGATTGTCAATGTATAAGTTAGAAGCTTTAATATATGCTCTAATTTGTTTCCAAAATATTGAGGACTGACCTATTACAAAATGACCTTCTGCGCTGTTGAACAGACTCTTAGTTACATGCTCTGTACAAATTTGAACCACCTTCCTTCTGTTAATCAGTTTTCCACCAAGACCATATTTTACTTTTTTTTTTTCATTTTTCATCATTTGGCAGACGCTTTTATCCAAAGCGACTTACAAGGGGAGCAATTAGGAGTTTCATGTCTTGCTCAAGGGCACTTTAGTCATGGTATTGAAGGTGGAGAGAGTGCTGTTCACTCACAATCCCCACTTTCAATTACTGCCGGCGTGGGAATCGAACCTGCAACCTTCAGGTTACAAGCCCGACTCCCTCACCATTAGACCATGACTACCCATAAATTTGATCAGCCCAATAATATGCTTTAAAAATGGTACCTCAAAAATCCCCCCTTTCTCCATAGACTCACTGTTTTTACAGTTCCATAAAATGTGATTATTTTATCTAATTGTTTAAAATGAGAACGTGGTATGTATGACAGAACAGACTGAAATAAGTAGAGGAATCTTAGTAGACTCACCATCTTAATTGCATCGATTTAACCAACCAATGAAATTGGCAACGTATTTCAATGAAATTTTGTCCGATTTGAGGCGGTGCCGATGGCATGCAACTGATACCATTAAAGTACCATAAATTCAATTTGACTGCAGCCAGTTTCCCCGAGCTCTGTTGATGACACTGCTGTCTCACAATTGGTCATTAGTGATGATTTGTCTGTTGTGGTCTTGTTGCAGGTTTTGATCGTCTTGATAGTACAGTGGTTTACCGTGGTAAAGTGAAGTTGAGTAGGGAAATGTCCAGCACAGCCATGAAGAAGAAGGTGAGTTTAACCACACTGTTTATATTACACTGACTGTTGATGTTTCACTTCACTTTCAGTTAAGTTATACAACTTTTAACATGTGCGCACTGTCTATTAGGGCTGGGTGATATTGCCAAAAAGAATCTTTGTATTTTTGGCTGAATGGTGATATACAGTATATATCTTGGTATTTACTACATTTTGGATTTAGAAAAAAAATAAATAAATGAATACACATACTGTTGTCCTGCACACAATGTTCAGCTCAGTTCGTATACAACGGCGCCAATGCAGGCATATCAAAAACACTGCTGAATATCAAGCAAGTGTCCCCAACTTAAGCAAGCCAAAGGAACCAAAACTCCAACAAATGGAGAAAAAAACCTTGGGAGAAACCAGGCTTAGTCGGGGGGCCAGTTCTCCTCTGGTCAACAGTGAACACTTGTCCGATACTCAGGCAGAGTTACAGGTCATTAAACCGATTTGGAATCGCAACAGTCAAAATATTTAATCTAGTTCCATCTAGTTTAAGATCTTTTTGATCACGCCGGTATGGGACGGTTTGTTGGGATATGTGCCACTGGCTGATGAGTCGGTAAGGTCTTAACAAAGGATGAGCTCGTTAACACAGTCTCCGCCGACACCACAGGCCACATTGCTGCCGCACACAGGCGCAGGTTCCCCGTCCGACCCGGACACGGCCCGGATCCAGCCAATCACGTTAATTGGTAAACCTCGGGATAAGCAGAGAGACAAAAAATTAGCGTAGACGCCATTCTTCTTCTGATGTAACGAGTACATCTGGTGTTATAGGAAGTGTTCCCGGTTCCGGCTGACCTGATCTATGCAGCCTAACAATCCTTTAACGGATATGAAGACAAAAGTTTATAGTGCGTCATGTGTATGCCAAGTTAAATAGATGCATTTTTAGTCTAGATTTAAACTGACAGAGTGTGTCTGCTTCCCGAACAATGCTAGGAAGATTGTTCCAGAGTTTAGGTGCCAAATAGGAAAGGATCTACAGCCTGCGGTTGATTTTGATATTCTAGGTATTAACAACTGGCCAGAATTCTGAGATCGTAATAGACGCGAAGGACTATAATGCATTAAGAGCTCACTCAGGTACTGGGGAGCTAAGCCATTTAGTGCTTTGTAAGTAATTTGCAAGATTTTAAAATCTATAATCTATGTTTAACAGGGAGCCAGTGCAGTGTTTACAGAAGTCATGCTACACATGTGCAAAAAACACATTTTCAAATCACATTAAATTGTAACATTGTAACATTACAATCTAAAAAAGAAGTGAAATAAATGAGAATAAAAACAAAAGCATAGACTAATTTTATTATGCTGGTTTGATTTCCCTATTACAATAGTCACTTTACAGTTACTGCCATTACAAAAAAATACACTAATAGGTTTAAAATTCTTCATTTGGAATATTTATTTTTCGGCAACATATTTTAGTAAAATGTATATCTTAGACAGAATTATGGCTCTCCTATTCTGTTGCGCTCCATCTGTTTGATGCTCAATTGCACGCCGGTGCTCGTTCACTGAAGTGTGAACTGTGAAGTTTAGTGGAAATGAACTTGCTTGCATAAGGCTCGCCCACTCCTGACAGCAAAATGGAAATTATTTGCATGACATTTACAGATGGAGAATATACCTGTGAAATGTACGTTATACGCCACAAACGCATTAAACGGCGCAAGTATATGTCAGCATGCATCTGTCAGATCTTTAAACTATGGGTCAGATTTACGAGACGTCACATGACGTGAGAGCGCAATTCCACAAAATTCTCAGATGGCAGTGGCAAGTTTTGCACGTGATCTACTGCTGACGTGCAAATTAAAGAACACAGAAGCCATCCTTTGGTTAATTTACTAATAAATAAAAACCGTAACTAACTTAAGACATGAACTTACACCTAATATTATTATCACAAAAGATCAGGTTTATGCAGTGAGGGCCTAATTAGGAAAGGTGTTTCAGTCCTGAATCCGGAAATGTTTTGTTCATTCTGGAGATTACAGTAACTGCTTGAATATTTTAATTCAGCTTAATGAACAAACGGCTGAAGTCACAACCGCATTCTAAAATATAGTCGCAAGCTGCAATCCTATTAAACTTTATGAAGATATAATGAATTTATATGCATTATCCATTCATAATAATGATATGAATTCATATGTCAAGTCAATCTATTGAACAATTAACTATGAGATCTAAAAAGATTTGTTATCCTGTGGCTTCTTCTGGTGGACAATATTCGTATTATTGCCCAGAAGTTTAGTGAGAATTTATTTATTTTTTTTTCAGTTTGGATGCATGAATCTAAATGTCTTATCCTATGGTTCCCTCTAGTGGACAACGTTATTACAACATGTTGTAGTCCGTCGGCCATTTTGAGTTGCCAAAAATCTCTTTCCAACTTCTCCTTAAACCATTTGACCAATTCACATGAAATTTTGCATGTGTCATCTATAGACACTTAAAGAATTTTAATTAGTCAAACGTTCATTTTGTAGCCATGGCTCCATACACTTATTAAACTATATCTTATAAAGCATTTGATTTATCCAAATTCTTTTTACAACTTTTTTTTTTTTTTTTTATCAGTGTTTCTAGGTGATGCTTTCTAAATTTGGTGTTAATTGGACAAATGGTCTAGAAGGAATTGGAAAAAGTGTGTTTATCAAAAAGCTCAATGGCAGAATTATTTTATGCATGGCAAAAAAGCAGAGAGATGGTTTTGGAGATATAAGCAAAAACTTAAAAATACATATTATACAATCCCTCCAGTAAAACGCGGATTTTTTTGTGGTTTTTGCGGGCAAAAATTCTTGATTATGTGGCACGTTTTCTTAAAAAATGAGACGGAATATTCGGGATATTTTTGCAATTTTATTTGTTGAAACTGCGGGAACTTGCAAAAACTGCGGTTTGATGCGGACTCATTAACCCTAAGGGTATTTTCAGAGTTTTTTTTTCTGAGTGACACAAAAAAGTAAAGACTCGTAACGCCAAAACTATAGCCGGGAGAGTCAAAAGGTGGGTATCGTTCGAAAGGAAACTTTTTACATTACAAAAATTAAAAAACAAAAAAAATAAATTTGGACATTCTCATGCTGAGAAACTACAAATAAACAGTAAAAATTTTTGGATATCTTTTTAAAAATTAATATATTTATAATTTAAAAACGAATTTAAAATGAAGGAAATACGGTAGCGAGTTCATTCTTTTTTTGTGTTGTTCCTCTATATGTGAGCTGTATCTGGATCAAATTTTGTGGTGATTGGATAAAGTTTTCAAAAGTTACAGCATTTGGAACAAATATTTAGTTTTTAAATCTTTTTATCTTATTTTTGACATGCACAGAAATAATGACTCATAACTCCAAATCTCTTGCAAGGAGAGTCAAATGGTTTGAAAGATAATTTTTTACTTTTTGAAATGAAAAAAAAAATTAAATTCGGACAATGTCTTGCTGAGAAACTGCTGAAAAAATACAAAAAAAGTTTGCTATAATATTTCATATTTCTAATTTTTCATATTGACATGCAATAACTCAGAAATGAAATGTGGTAGGAGGAACATTCTTTTGGGGGATGTTCCTCTATATGAGACCTGTATCTGGATATCTAATTTGTGGTGATCCCATAAAGTATTCAAAAGTTGGAGCATTTGGAATCAAGGTGGCCATTTTGTTTAGCCCTCGTCGCCCCCTAGTGGGTATTTTTTAAAGGCGCACTTTCACGTGGAGTAACTCGTGATCAAAGCATGGGATTTTGTTAATCTTGGAGTCATTTCAATCGGGAGCATCCACTGTAAGTAATGATGTGCCATTTTCCACAATCTATTCCTGTTTTATGCTGAAATGCCACTTGATAGCTACATTTAGTTTTAGCTAGCAGCTGTGCGCCTGTGGGGGTTTATGTGTCGTAATTGCGTGATCGATATCTCGTGATTGCATCATTGGATTATGACGATGTTGGACTCATTTTAATCATGAGAATCAGCTGTAAATAAAGATGCCCAATTTCCCACAATTGGTGCATGTTTCATGACGTTAGGAGCCAAAACGTGACATAAATGCTGCATCAGTTTATTTTTTACATTTGGGTCTCGTGGGGTTTCACGTACAAAAAAATCACTCAAGTTTAGTCAAAGCCCAAAACAATTATGCTCGTTGTGTTCTACTCCATGAGACCTTTCCGGCGGAACAATTAATTAATTACCTTAATTAACACATGGCTCAAACTTACAAAACATTGAATCAAACAAGTTCTGTAGCTTTACGGACATCTTCTGTTAAATTAAGTGCTTCCATTGCACAAAGTGCAATCTCTTACAGCAACGTAAATTACTTTACATAGTGGTCCAACACGCAGTTGCACGGAGTGTAAAATAATTTGCACCCACTATCATGTAACACACCGGGAAACTGCTTCGTGCAGTCTTTTGCGCTTATTTTTTATGGCAAATGAGAATTATTTGCGTGCTTCACCCTGGTTTCACCGCGGGGTTTGCAGATGATGTTCACGTCGCATATTTACATCACTTCATAAGGTTCCCATGGCATTAGGGGAAAATAATGGAGCTTTACTAAACGCAACATTTTAATAATCATAAAAATTACAATAGGATTTCAGTGCTACATGCTTGAACCTCTAATAAGAAGAAAATCAGCACAAACACAATAGGGTTCTGACACCTTTGGTGCTTGGACCATTAATATCTAACCATGTAGTAATGGCAACAGTATCAAACATGCAGTGTCCATAAAGTCGTTAAGTTTTACCAAGATTGACAATGTAGTTAAATAAATGATTCCTGCTGTCCCCTCATGAATGTGGATCAGAAATGACCCTATGCTTGTTTTTGTTTTTGTTTTTTTTGCAGGTACTGTTGATGGGTAAAAGTGGCTCAGGAAAGACCAGTATGAGGTCAATTATATTTGCCAATTACATCGCCCGAGACACTCGCCGCCTTGGAGCCACAAGTATGTGATTTACGAGAAATAGTTCCCCATCCTGTCATGTTTGATTCAAACTAACTTTGTTCCAAACCTGCATGACCCCTCAAGAGACATCAATTGTTGCTTTAGTGACACCAGACTCTGTTTGACCTTGTGCGTTTTGTGATCATAGCTTTGTTTAGCAAAAATGCAAATGAGATTTGAGAGCTGCAGAGGAGGAGAAAATTTCCCAAAACACATTAAACATTAACTAGTCATATGCTGATTGTTTGGGAGAGGGACAGTGAGAGTGAATCCTATTTTAGGACAGTTTTCTGAATTGGCTATTCTGCTCAGTGGCTTAAATCATCATTTGTAGTGGTACTTTTAATATGTACTGTATAATTACATAAGATAATAATTATCATGACTGGATGGAGAGTTGCAAATGTTAATGTCAACATACATTATCTTTTGACATACAGGCGCCGGTCATATAATTAGAATATCATGAAAAAGTTGATTTATTTCACTAATTCCATTCAAAAAGTGAAACTTGTATATTATATTCATTCATTACACACAGACTGATATATTTCAAAATGAAAATGAGGAAAATCTCAAATTCAGTATCTCAGAAAATTAGAATATTACTTAAGACCAATACAAAGAAAGGATTTTTAGAATTTTTAGGATCTTGGCAAACTGAAAAGTATGAGCATGTACAGCACTCAATACTTAGTTGGGGCTCCTTTTTCCTGAATTACGGCAGCAATGCGGCGTGACATGGAGTCGATCAGTCTGTGGCACTGCTCAGATGTTATGAGAGCCCAGGTTCCTCTGATAGTGGCCTTCAGCTCTTCTGGATTGTTGGGTCTGGCATATCGCATCTTCCTCTTCACAATACCCCGTAGATTTTCTATGGGGTTAAAGTCAGGCAAGTTTGCTGGCCAATTAAGAACAGGGATACCATGGTCCTTACCAGGTTCACGTGTGTGCAGGTGCCAAAGTCCTGTTGGAAAATGAAATCTGGATCTCCATAAAGTTGGTCAGCAGCAGGAAGCATGAAGTGCTCTAAAACTTCCTGGTATACGGCTGCGTTGACCTTGGACCTCAGAAAACAGTGGACCAACACCAGCAGATGACATGGTACCCCAAACCATCACTGACTGTGGAAACTTTACCCTGGACCTCAAGCAACGTGGATTGTGTGTCTCTCCTCTCTTCCTCCAGACTCTGGGACCCTGAATTCCAAAGGAAATGCAACATTTACTTTCATTAGAGAACATAACTTTGGACCGCTCTGCAGCAGTCCAGTCCTTTTTGTCTTTAGCCCAGGCGAGACGCTTCTGACACTGTCCAAGAGTGGCTTGACACAAGGAATGCGACAGCTGAAACGCATGTCTTGCATACGTCTGTGTGTAGTGGTTCTTGAAGCACTGACTCCAGCTGCAGTCCACTCTTTGTGAATCTCCCCCACATTTTTGAATGGGTTTTGTTTCACTATCCTCTCAGGGTGTGGTAATCCCTATTGCTTGTACACTTTTTTTTCTACCACATCTTTTCCTTCCCTTCGCCTCTCTATTAATGTGCTTGGACACAGAGCTCTGTGAACAGCCAGCCTCTTGCAATGACCTTTTGTTACTTGCCCTCCTTGTGCAAGGTGTCAATGGTCGTCTTTTGGTCAACCCTCAAGTCAGCAGTCTTCCCCATGATTGTGTAGCCTACAGAACTAGACTGAGAGACCATTTAAAGGCCTTTGCAGGTGTTTTGAGTTCATTAGCTGATTAGAGTGTGGCACCAGCTGTCTTCAGTATTGAACCTTTTCACAATATTTTAATTTTGACGATTATAACTGACAACTAAGGAAAATGCAAAATTCTGTATCTCAGAAAATTCGAAGAAATAAACATTTGAAATATATCAGTCTGTGTGTAATGAATGAATATAATATACAAGTGTCACTTTTTGAATGGAATTAGTGAAATAAATCAACTTTTTGATGATATTCTAATTATATGACCAGCACCTGTATATGTTGTGCCTGGATCGAACTTCATTTGTTTAAACAAATCAATGTCATTAATGTTGAAATGAACGCAGCTGTATTAAGCAAAAAATATAAGACTGACAACTGTAGTCTAGTGCTGTGTAAAACTTCACTGTAGTAATCCAAATACTTACGCTGCCATCTCATCGTTTTGAAATACGAGAGCCCTGGGATGTTTTGTTTCCAGATACTCTTGCATATGTGTAACCAAATCATTGATGTGTTTCTTGATCAGTGAAAGGTAAAAATCAGCTGGGTTTTTCTTATTTCAGTTGATGTGGAGCACTCTCATGTGCGATTTCTGGGCAATCTGGTGCTGAACCTATGGGACTGCGGTGGGTGAGTGTCATGAGCACCCTTGTACAAAAGAGCTTTGTTGGATGGCATTTGTGAAGATGCTTACTATTTCGCGCCATCTATAAATGTGAATTGTACAGACAGGACACTTTCATGGAAAACTACTTCACGAGTCAGAGAGATAACATCTTTCGCAATGTAGAGGTGTTGATCTACGTGTTTGATGTGGAGAGCCGAGAGCTGGAGAAAGATATGCATTACTATCAGTCGTGTCTGGAAGCCATCCTGCAGAACTCGCCTGATGCAAAGATTTTCTGCCTGGTACACAAGATGGACCTGGTCCAGGAGGATCAGAGAGACCTGGTATGACATGGTCACATTGATTCCCCATAATGGCCCCAAATGATTCATTTCATACAATGTAGTTACTGTGTAATTGTTCTTTGTACTTGTATTTTATAATTTGCTACATGAAGTTAATAGCTGTAATTGTATCTAAAATTACACTGCAATTACATCACAAATTATACACCGTTTAACGTAACGTTAAAATTGCCCGTACCATTTCATTTTCATTTTCATCATTTAGCAGACGCTTTTATCCAAAGCGACTTACAAGGGGAGCACTTAGGGGTTAGGTGTCTTGCTCAAGGGCACTTTAGTCATGGTATTGAAGGTGGAGAGAGTGCTGTTTATTCACAATCCCCACTTTCAATTCCTGCCGGCGTGGGAATCGAACCAGCAACCTTCTGATTACAAGCCCGACTCCCTCACCACTAGGCCAACAATAAGTACATTGTACCTACATTTTTTTTTAATGCAAGTAGATAGTAGTTAAAGATACCACCTAGTAAAGTGGCATCCCAGGAATCAATAGAAAAGAAATAAGAATATATATTTTTGCTTGCATTAAACTGAAACAAGTCCATGCAGACTGTCTTCAGACTGGTAAAATACAATGAAATTAACAAACCATGTTAATTAATGTTTTTTTTATTTTTAGATATTTAAAGAGCGTGAGGAGGACCTGAAAAGATTGTCTCGTCCCCTGGCCTGCACCTGCTTTAGAACGTCCATTTGGGATGAGACGCTGTATAAAGTGAGACCTTGTGCATTTGTCTGCACCTGCTCAGAAATCAAATTTAAATAATAAATAACAAATGTTTTACAGAATACAATGAGAGGAAAAAGAGAAGCAGCAGAAGAAGCCCTGTGCCTTCTGAAAAAAAAAAAAAAAAATTATATGCTGTGCCTACCGTATGGAACAGGGAGGGACAAGAAAAATTACCTATTGAAGTTCTCTGTACTTCTCTTAGAACCATTTAATGATGCGCTCAAGACAAAATGTACCCTAACAAGTATTTTTAGGTCACCATGGTCCTTGTAAGGCACATGGAATAAGCAATTGTGGTTTAATATCTTTAAGACCTTTAAGAGAATATAGTTATATCACGTAACTAATTCCAAAGGAAAACATCCACTTGATCTTACAGCACAGGTGAGACACTAAGGATCTTGCATTTGAAAATATATAGAAAAAAATCAATATGTTGTAAATTAATATTCTTGCAACATAAAGAGTATAACAATTGATGATTGAATGAGTACATAGCTATCAATAACTAGAACTCAAAAAGAAAAGATTCATAAAAAGGAAAAAAAGAATACAATTGAATAAATTTGAATATGAATCATTTCACATACACAAACACAGTCAGAAAGTTCAATATCGTCTGTTTGTTTCTGCAGGCTTGGTCCAGTATCGTCTATCAGCTCATTCCTAATGTACAGCAGCTTGAGTGCAACCTGCGCAATTTTGCTCAGATAATTGAGGCAGATGAAGTCTTGCTTTTTGAAAGAGCTACTTTCCTGGTTTGTACCAAACTGAAACACTATGCTTACACACATTGCGCACACACACAACACTTCATTAATGCTTGCACAATACTGACCACATTTTGTGATTTTTTTTTTTGCCCGGTTTGTTTGCCTGTGCACCATGCACACAATTTGTTGTGTGGTTTTGATTTTGACTAGAATGCACTTCAAAATAATTCAGTGCTCATGGATACTATAATATTATTGTTCTCTGGCTTCACAGAGGTTGGTTTTAATAAGTGTAAATAATGAACGGCCAGGTCTGGCATGGCACTACCCACACTGTGCACGTAAGGTGAAGCCATTTTATGGTGACCCTTTCAAGCAGGATGCAAATTTCAAATTGTTTCTTAGTTTAGAGAAATATTTTAGGTTCTATTATGTTTGTGATTCATTATGTTTTGTCTGTCAATGCTAGCTCAAAAGGTGTGTGTGTGTATATGTGTGTGTGTGTGTGTGTGTGTGTGTGTATATATATATGTGTGTATATATATATGTATATATATATATACACACACACATACATACATAGAATAAAGAAAGGGAAAGATCTAGGAATGTAAAATAACAGCATATTCTTCACTGTATAAATTAAATCCATATATTATTATTAAACTGAGACCGCTAAATTATACTGTTCAACAGTAATATATTTCTTACACAATTACTTCAAGTTAAACTGAACTTTAGTTTGATGGGTTGCCATGAAGACTTTCTACTTGAGTTTCTGTGTGTTTATGGTATGATGATATTTGATTAACGTTAAAACGCAGATAGCAGTACAGTGGGAATATTAGATTGATTAACAGACCTAATACAACTCAATTTAAAAAAATCGGTTTGTTACTGTGGGGAGAACAAGTATTTGATACACTGTCGATTTTGCAGGTTTGCCCACTTACAAAAGCATGTTGAAGTCTGTAATTTTTAGCATAGGTACTCTTCAACTGTGAGTGGCGGAATCTAAAACAAAAATCCAGAAAATCACATTGTATAATTAAGTTATTAATTTGCATTTTATTGCATGACATAAGTATTTGATCACCTACCAACCAGTAAGAATTTCGGCTCTCACAAACCTGTTAGTTTTTCTTTAAGAAGCCCTCCTGTTCTCCACTCATTACCTGTATTAACTGCACCTGTTTGAACTCGTTACCTGCATAAAAGTCACTCAATGAAACAGACTCCAACCTCTCCACAATGACCAAGACCAGAGAGCTGTGTAAGGACATCAGGGATAAAATTGTAGACCTGTTCAAGGCTGGGATGGGCTACAGGACAATAGGCAAGCAGCTTGGTGAGAAAGCAACAACTGTTGGCTCAATTATTAAAAAATGGAAGAAGTCCAAGATGACGGTCAATCTCCCTCAGTCTGGAGCACCATGCAAGATCTGATCATGGGGCATCAATGATCATGAGGAAGGTGACGGATCAGTCCAGAACTACATGGCAGGACCTGTTCAATGACCTGAAGAGAGCTTGGGACCACAGTCTCAAAGAAAACCATTAGTAATACACTACGCCATCATGGATTAAAATCCTGTAGTGCTCGCAAGGTCCCCCTGCTCAAATTTGCCAATTACCATCCGGATGATCCAGAGGAGGAATGGGAGAAGGTATGTGGTCTGATGAGACAAAAATAGAGCTTTTTGGTCTAAACTCCGCTCGCCAGGGCAACTAAGGAGTGTTTACGTAAGAGGCATCTCAAGGTTCTGGAGTGGCCTAGCCAGTCTCCAGACCTGAACCCAATAGAACATCTTTGGAGGGAGCTGAAAGTTCATATTGACCAGCGACAGCCCTGAAACATGAAGGATCTGGAGAAGGTCTATATGGAAGAGTGGGCCAAAATCCCTGCTGCAGTGTGTGCAAACCTGGTCAAGAACTACAGGAAACGTATGCTCTCTGTAACTGCAAACAAAGGTTTCTGTACTAAATATTAAGTTCTGCTTTTCTGAATTATCAAATACTTATGCCATGCAAAAAAATGCAAATTAATTACTTAGAAATTATACAATGTGATTTTCTGGATTTTTGTTTTAGATTCCGTCACTCACAATTGAAGAGTACCTTATAAGTGGGCAAACCTGCAAAATTACCAGTGTGTCAAATACTTGTTCTCCCCACTGTATATCGGCCTTTTTCATGCTATAGCCGATATGCCAGTATATATGGTTGTTAATTGTTCAAAAATTGGCTGATTCATCAGTGCATCAATACAAAACGGTGGCACATTGTCACATATGGATATAAGCATTTAAACTTATCCTAAAATAAGCAAAAATGCAGGGACTCAGACATCTGTGTATTTGGTGCATTTTTCCTATTGTTTTTTGCTACATGGGCCTTTCGTGCCTTGCACGGGGGTAGATTGAAATTGGGAAATATCTTTAGAAGTTATGAAGGAACCTAAAGATGTTTGTTCAGCCTCTGCAAGGCATTTAAAGTGACAACGGGGTCAATTTGGTACAGACTCATTGATTTACTCAAAGATTTCCAAAAGGTTAAAAGCTTTCCTGAAGATCAGAGCGGAAACGATCATAGTGAATTGAAGTTGAAATTGAAGTTTTTAGGTCCCCATCTTTGAAAAAGTGGGCTTTACAGCTTCAAAATAGTTGTGGTGTTGCCAGATTTCTGTGAAGGATTCATTGACCAGAAATTTCAGGGAACTTGAATGTACAATAGGGTTTAGTGGGCCGTTGGAGTCCAAAGTCACTTTTCCTCATGTTGCCAATGAGGGATTATTGCCTGCCAACAACAGGATGGTTTGAGTATAGATTTGTAATTGCGAAACACAAGTGAATGTGCAAAGCACAAAACTTTGTTCTCAGTCAAACACAAACTTTTTTACAGAATCAGAACATCATTTAACACCAGGTTATCTGAACATATCTATTGCAAATTGTGAGAGACACCGCATTCATTCTTCCGCTCTCTGCCATCATTGTAAGCTGGTGCCAGACATCCTAAATGCCAAGCACCAAATGTCTGAAAGCTGAAGTTCTTTGGATACTGAGCAGGTTATTTCTATGGTAATAGTTTAAATAACAAGTACCGTTTGACAGGTATACAGCTTCAGTCAAACACTGCAAACAAAGAACAAAACGAAACAAAAAAAAAAACTAAAGGGAAAAGTAAAGTGAAGATGGTTCTGGTAAACCTGGTTAGAGTTATTTGACATGTATGTTTTTCTTGTCAGGTGATTTCTCATTATCAGTGTAAGGAACAACGTGATGCTCATCGCTTCGAGAAGATCAGTAACATCATCAAGCAATTCAAGCTGAGTTGCAGGTCAGTCAGACTCCATTCATTTAGTTGAAAGTGCTGAAAACGGCGTCATGGTAATTTTGACCTTTCTTACTGTCCCACAGCAAGTTGGCGGCCTCTTTCCAAAGCATGGAAGTGCGCAACTCTAACTTTGCTGCCTTTATTGACGTGTTCACATCCAACACTTACGTCATGGTGATCATGTCAGATCCATCTATACGTAAGCATCAGCATGCAACAGTGGCAATGGTTTTTTTTACCCCAGATAATCTCACATTACATTCTACTGTGATCTTACATGTTTGGAGAAAAACATTTATTTTTGCCAAATACTATCTAAATTACTGGGTGATACTGTGTTCATTAGTTAAGTGTAATTGATTTCAATTGTAAGGAAAATTATCGATTAATAGTATTTGAATTGTGTCCTAAATCTATTTGAGAGGCGGACAGGGGTCAGAGTAAGAAAGGCCTTCGATGTTTGGCTGATCAGTTGTGTAGTTGACAGCAAACGCTAAAACGCTGCGCAGTTTTATGCGTTCAAAACAATCATAGTAAAATTATAGTTGAACGTACCTCGCAAAAAGGCTAATTAATATTTACTGCACACACATACTGTATTAATTTACATCGTTTATCACGTCAGATAAAATGTATGGCTGTGTCAACAAACTCATCACAAACCAAATACAATAACACTGTTCATAAATGAACATTACACTTACACAATGCAACTTGTATACAATTTTGGCATTTGACACATTTGATGTAGTGACAAGTATTTCACTAAAGCTACAGAATAAAACAAAATTACAGCCAACAGCCTTGAGGAATTTTTAGTGAACATAACCTCACCATTTTTCATATCATATGCATAGGTAAGAACAAGACATTCAAACACTAACACTGTTGATTCACACAAAATAATCATCAGTAAAGGAATCCATATAGTTACTCACCTGTCTATTAAAACACATGCAAGATAAGCGTCTCTGTCTAGTTATTAAATTCCACTCCGATGTTGATCCTCGTTTTATTTTTCTTCTTTTCCCAAAATCTTCTTGGGTCATTTGGTTGACCCATACGTGTTTACGTTTATGGGAATTGTCTTTTGTTGACAGAAGAATGTTAAGGAAAGTGTGTTCCATAACGACGCTACAAATACTATTTCCGCATTTGTCCATTAAACTATGTTTTCATGGTTTCTATGGCATTAAAAGTGGAAACCGAGGGTAACACAGATATGACGTCATTGACTGGCTACTCCCACACACGTCCCGGAGCCTTGGTTAAAATCGCAATTTTTTCATGATTTACAAATATTGGGAAATCGTAATTACTCAACTCAACAAATATCTAACAATGGCCTAGTGGTTTTTGGATTTTTTACATATTGCACCTTTAAGCCATTAGAGAATTAAAAAAATCTAGTATGGAGGTCAGAAGTCCATGAACTAACTTTTCTGCATCAAAAACAGACAGCTTGTTTCATTACTTGTAAATATTTAGGTATTTGTTTTGTAGGTGTAGGATTTCGGTTTTCAAAATACAAATTCATGGGTCTTTAAATGGCAGTGAAATATTTGAGATGTTAACATATTCATGAAATTTCTGAAAATCATGCTAAATTCCATTGTTTTGAATATTAAGAGGTAAATGGTTAATTCTCCCTTTTTTCTTTAATTATTTAAAAGTTGGAAGTCATGTCACAGAATGTGTTTTATATCCTTAACATCGGAACACTCCTTTTTTACTTTTATTCAAATATTGGCATTGATGAAGTGGTATGTCTGACCATTGACACAGTGGTTTATTTGAATATACAGAAGACAAGAATGAAAGCAGATAAAAATGGACAAAGAATGGACTGATAAGTATAGTGTGAAAAAAAATTACAAATGAGAAAATCAGGACACTAAGGGACCTAAGAGCCTGGTGCTCCATACTTAACTTGTGTTTGGCAGCTTTCAGAGCCTGCCTGCAACAAGAAACTATCCTTGAATTTCAAAATACCTCCAAATAATTCTTTCTTCATCTGCACTTCAATTGAGGTTAGAGAAAAGCACATTTTGACCCAGAGTAAAGCCTCTTACTCTCTTCCAGCTTCTGCTGCTACCCTCATCAACATCCGGAATGCCAGGAGACATTTTGAGAAGCTTGAGCGTGTGGACGGGCCCAAACACAGTCTACACATGCGCATGCGCTAGACTGCCAGCATAGAGAGGTGTGAGTGTCTGGACCAGTCCTTGCGTTTCACTGATTAGCCTTCATTGTTTCTTTAAATCAGTTTACATTCGCTTGGCACAGCATGGCAAGTGGAAAAAAGTATTTTAAAACTTTGCAGTTAAGGCCTATACAATTCATGAAATTTGCCAAATCTAGGGTAAAAATTGTAGAATGAATATTTATGTTCTATGATTCTAGTGATAATGTTTGGAAAACGTGAATAATAAATATTTTGGTGGCTGCTGTTTTACTGACGTGCTAATCCGTTTTTATGCACAGGTTGATGAGTGATCTGCCGGGAATCATCAAGGACAATTCTTCCTATTTTGCTGACTTCATATGCTTCTAGTGTTTTCTGTCAAGAAACTAATTCATCTGATATTAAAAGGCAATAACATGCTTGTTTCCTCACTAATGTTGCAAAGGAACTGTAGTTCTAAATGAATGTTGTAATGCTCTCTTAATATATGTTTTGTGTCATGAGGTGGCTTGCCAGCCAGGAAAGCTAGATCATGAAGTCAGCATTCTTTTATATATCATCTTATATTAAGCATTATCGGATTGCTGTACTGTTTCCAAATGTCGAGCAGTTACCTTTGCAACTACTATTGGTCTCATTCATAAATTAACAACTTGATCTACAGAATCATCTATTATGAATATTCTCAATAAGTACAGATTGTTCTGTAATGTCTTTCTGTACAGCAAACCCATAGTTAATAAATTTCGATGAATCTGTATTTTGAGGTGTACTGTCCATCTAAACCTAAAGGGAGAGCCTGATCTTGGCATGACACTTGAAAAACAAAAGTTTTGTCATCTGTGTTTTTTTGTTTTTTGTTTTTGAAAACGGTTGAGAGAATGTGTTGCAATGATTGCTTCATATAACCTTGTCTGAAAGTTTAAAATGGCTTAAAGTCCATAACATTTTATAGTGGTTTACAGGCCCTATACTCGCTAAGAAACTCATTATGGGAATATTGTAAGTCGGAAGAGTTCAGAACAGGCTAAAACAACTTTGTTCAGACCGAGCAAAATGCCTGCTTGTTGGTGGGTGTAGCTTGAAAGTTCTTCGATGGGTTGAGGTCAAAAGTTTTGGTATTAGAAGAAAAGGCAAAAAAAAAAAGACAAAATGTTAGAATTAGAATACAGTGGGTACAGAAAGTATTCAGAAATGTTTCACTCTTTGTTATATTGCAGCCATTTGCTAAAATCATTTAAGTAAAAAATTTTTCCTCACTAATGTACACAAAGCACCCAATATTGACAGAAAAACACAGAATTTTTGACATTTTTGCAGATTTATTGAAAAAGAAAAATCACATGGTCCTAAGTATTCAGACCCTTTGCTGTGACACTATATTTAACTCAGGTGCTGTCCATTTCTTCTGATCATCCTTGAGATGGTTCTACACCTTCATTTGAGTCCAGCTGTGTTTGATTATACTAATTGGACTTGATTAGGAAAGCCACACATCTGTCTATATAAGACCTTACAGCTCACAGTGCATGTCAGAACAAATGAGAATCATGAGGTCAAAGGAACTGCCTGAAGAGCTCAGAGACTGAATTGTGGCAAGGCACAGATCTGGCCAAGGTTACAAAAAAATTTCTGTTGCACTTAAGGTTCCCAAGAGCACAGTAGCCTCCATAATCCTTAAATGGAAGATGTTTGGGATTACCAGAACCCTTCCTAGAGCTGGCCGTGCAGCCAAACTGAGCTAGAGCCCAAAGATCACTGTGGCTGAGCTCCAGAGATGCAGTCGGGAGATCAGAGAAAGTTGTAGAAAGTCAACCATCACTGCAGACCTTCCCCAGTCGGGGCTTTATGGCAGAGTGGCCCAACGGAAGCCTCTCCTCATTGCAAGACACATGAAAGCCCGAATGGAGTTTGCTATAAAAAAAAAAAAAACACCTGAAGGACTCCAAGATGGTGAGAAAGGAGTGCCTTCACAACAACTCTGTGACTGTTCTTGAATGGCCCAGCCAGAGCCCTGACTATCCCCAAATCCAGGTGTGAAAAACTGGCTGCATCTTTCCCAAAAAGACTCATGGCTGTATTAGATCAAAAGGTGATTCTACTAAATACTGAGCAAAGGGTCTGAATACTTAGGACCATGTGATATTTCACTTTTTCTTTTTTAATAAATCTGCAAAAATGTCAAGAATTATGTTTTTCTGTCAATATGGGGTGCTGTGTGTACATTGAGGAAAAAAAATGAACTTAAATGATTTTAGCAAATGGCTCCAATATAACAAAGAGTGAAAAATTTAAGGGGGTCTGAATACTTTCCGTACCCACTGTATCTATTGCTTTCCTAATATTTTGGCTATGCAATGTGAAACAAATGTGATGACACATTTCATTTGTACAACCATCCATACAATCGGTAAAGTCTTTAAAATAGATTTATTTATATTTTATTTTTAAATAACTAACCCCTTTACTTGAATGAAAAAAAAAAATCATGAAATCATTGAAAAACATGGGGCATATTGAAGTTACAATGATCACATTAAATGTTCAATATAATGCCTTTCTTTTAATGACAAAGTTGTTATTACAAGCAAAAAAGCTGCATAAAGGATTTCAACAAAGTCCTACAAAAAATATTCCCCAACATGTAGGACATCCAGTCAATTATATTTGATTGTATGACTCATGAAAGCTGTGTTAGATAAGGCTGTAATTGCTAAGAAGAATTTAGAATCAAATAAATATGATGCTGCTTCAAGTCTATTTATATGGCCTTTTCAGCAAATACGCGCTTGCAAAGTGTTACAAGACAGACAAGATTAAGAAAATGCCCTTTAAATGAACATGTAGCTAAAATAAAACTACAAATGGAAAAATTCTAATAAATATTCCACATTTTCAGACCACCATTTTCAAATGTCACAAGAAAATAAAAGAAACATTACTAAAAATGTAAAGTGGTAATTTGAGGAACTTTTCAGCCAGAAATTGATGTACATTTGCAAATTGGTCAACATTATAACTTCAAAATATCAGTTATACAGTATCAACCAATATGGGCTACTGGATATGATGTCATGCTTTTGGGCAGGTGTTGGCAACCTGTGGTATGCCTTCCAACATTGGCTTGTGGCATGTGACAATGGCTAAAAAGCTTTATGTATTTTATTTAAATAAAGTCCCTTGAAATTGAGCACGGCCTTACAGTAGAAGGTAATCATTTCTTGTAGTCACACAGCCTGTTTTATTAAGTTAGGCAAATACTATTAAAGAGTGAGACTAGATCCTACAATACAATCATGCATCCAGAGGTGCACTTCTGTGATTATTCCTCCGCTCAATTATGCCGACCGCTGCTCTAGGGCTTCTGTTACCACCCATCCATCCCATAGTTTTCTCAGCTATAGCAGCTGTAGAGTCAAGGGCTATTGTTATCAATAAATATTTTAAATAACATAATAAAAATATTACATACTATCTACTCCACTTTCATACAACACAGAGTCAATCTGTGATCTATACTGGTCAAATGTCTTCTCTGTACATGAATATGCCTTAGTACGGAAGCAAAAGTCAAACCGATACGCTCTCCAGTGTTTGCAAACATATAGGTCGAAGTGAATGGAATCTGGGACCTCATTTATAAAACGTGCGTATACACAGATTTGAACTTAGAATGTGCATAAGCTAAAATCCACGGCAATGTCTTTGACATGGAAAAGTGTTTAATACCGCATCAGGGCAGACATGCACCTTTCCCTTTGGCAGAGTATGGTATTTGGAAATCTAGGCAATTCTTGCTGCTCACCATTCTCAAGTATAGGATTTGGGGTGTTGACTGATGCTATTTTATATGTTAATGACGTTAATTAGGTGGAGTGAACCCATTGATCTGTGCACAATGTCTCGTCATTCTGACTGCCCTGTTAGTCCTCCCATCTCTTTTGCTTTTTGGGAAAAGATGGATACTTGTAGTATTTCCCCATGATCACTTCTCATTTGTAGAAGGGCCGCTAAAACAGGGGTTCTCAACTCTAGCCCACAAAGTACACTTTCCTGCCCAGTTCAGCTTCAATCTTGCCTGTAGCTTTCCAGTAATCCTGAAGACCTTGACTAGATTGTTCAGGCGAGTTTGATTAGGGCTGGATTTAAACCAGAGACTGTATTATTATAGGGAGATGAGAGGGTCCGTATCTCTTACCATTGGAGAAAGTGTAACGGCTAACCTAATCATGCGCAGCACCTCTCAGCCTATTATGTAACGGCCTCTGGTCACCTTTCCTGCGCACTGGCATTCTTTACCGTTAGCATTAGCAGTTACGCTTTTTTGGCTAATGCTTGCAGGGTTGTCATCTAGTGGCTTTGGCTAAAGCAGGAAAGTGGACTTTGAGGACCAGAGTTGAAAAGCTCTGCACTCAACACAGAGCAAAAGTAAATCAATGACAACTTATTAATATGATTACAGACACCCAAATGACATGAATTACTGTCGTTGACAACAATCTAGAAAGCAGAGCAGCGCTCGCTCTTCTCTGTGGGAGGTTTCCGCCCAACGTTGAATCTAGGCTTGAACGAGTGCTCTGATATTAGCTGATTTATTTCATTCTGCTTGTAGGTTGCCAGTTTTTGAGTGAGCCAAGGTCCTTTAGGTTGACTTACAGCTCCTTGAAAATATTTTATACACGCCCGGCCTATTAAATACATAACCTCTGCAATGTTCAGCAAGACACAAACTCCAGACACCGCCAGCATGAAGATAGTAAAAATGGTTTTCTCTGTAGGACGGGACACAAAACAGTCCACTGTATTGGGACAGGGGTAGGAGTCACACTTCACAAGACGAACCATTTTGATATCTGGATAGATTAGGTAAAAAATGTACAAGAAAACCACCTCAAAAATTATGCGGAAAATGATGCTTATCATGTAAGTCCACCACAGCGCACCGGAGATCTTGTACTTCTGGATTTTGATGGTCTCAAAGTCCTTTTCACTACCCCGACCGGACATCTTGAGGATCTTTTTCTCTATGTGCCGCCGATGTGCGACATGCATGGCAACCAGCAGGGCTGGTGTGGACACCAGAATGAGCTGCAGAGCCCAGAGACGGATGTGAGAGATGGGGAAAAACTGGTCGTAGCACACACTGTTGCAACCGGGCTGCTGAGTGTTGCAGGTAAATCCAGACTTCTCGTCTCCCCACACACTCTCAGCTGCCACTACCAGCACCATGATACGGAAGATGAAGATGACAGACAGCCAGATCCGTCCGATGCCTGTCGAATGCCTGTTCACTCCACTGATCACGGCATAAAACGAAGCCCAATTCATGTTTGGTTTGAAGACTAAAGAAAAGAGAATCCAAAGCACAATGACTTTTATATGGTTCTTGACCGTTTCAAAGATCAAAACTCTCCTCTCCCCAACTCTGAACTGAGTCCTTCTTACACTTTAATAGCCAGAAATTTGGTTGAGGGAATATGCCGTATATGGCAAATATAAGAATGTTTTTAGTCACTACTTAATTTCTCTTTTCTCCATTTTTTTTTTTTGGAATCTACAGTTGCAAAAGGAACCTTTAACCATCTTTCCATTCGCACCAAGAATTCTTTTAAGATTTGTTCTCTGAAAGGTTCTTTGAGGGATCAAAAACTGTGACAAAAACTATGACATCCCTGAGAGGAAAAAAAAAACCTTTTGGAACTTTTATTTTTATAAAGTCTAGAAAGGAAAATAGTCCATAAAAATAATCCTTTATTAGTCCAACTTTTGACTGGTAGTGTATTTAACAAAAAATATTTACCGGGTTCAGCATGTGAGAAAGCCTCTTATGCTGTACCAGATGCAAATATGAATAAGAACAGACTATATTCTTGGCATTTTATATATACTTGGTTGACAAAAATACAAATACGTATGTTATGGTCACTGGTTAAGAGCTTGGCCGGTGGTCTAGCACCAAATATCGTCACCTGACACGAGGCAATCTGGCCAATAGCAAGCTTACAGTTGGCTCACACAATAACCTCCACAATAATTCTCCATATACACAAGTACAGGATATTTGCTGTGGTCAAAGCAATTCATCTCTTTAAACGACATAAAGAATCTAAATTCCCACGTTTTTGATGTGCTCCAAAATTACTAAATGAGTACTGAGCAGTCAAATGAATATCTGATAATAGTAAATGAAAAGATCTATAAAGCAGTTTACCTTCAGCTGAGACAATAAAGAGACATTTCCAGGAAACAGCTAATGGCCTCGCTAATGATCACCATGCCCTTTTGCAAATGCAATGAACTAACACGTTACTAGCCACAACCTTGCACTGTGGCTGTCATATGCACTTATATAACCCATTTATACACAATGCTGCTCTTTATGGAGGCTAACAAGACTCTTCAGAATTCAGATCAAACGCCTTGATTTCCACCCACCGAAGGCAGAAGAAAGAATCTGTGTGGACACAATGAGCAGCAACATTATTCATTGTGCCTGGCAGGGAGAGGAAATGAGGGGCGTTTCTGACCCGCTCTCACTTTATCAAACACAGCACAATTTATCAAAGAAGGTTGAGTTGTTAAGAAATAACACTGTCAGGCTTTTGTGTATATTTCTAGGTTCAAACTGTGGTGAAATCATTCATATCGTGTAAATGATAAATTTAGACTGGCATAACGCACCAGCCTTTTTTCCCCCTTTAAATTCCTCAGTTATCTGAAGATAAGATCACAAGATCTAAAGATGGGACACCAGTAAAATAATTATTTGTGCATTTCTGCATTTTGTTGAATAGCTCTAACTTTGGCAAACAAATTATACCCGATCTCAAGGGCAAACTACTTTTTTACAAGTTGGGAATTTCAGATGAATTCATACGATGCAAATTTTATGAAAATCTATCAAATCTATCTATCCATCCATCTATCATTTGACCACATCTATCGATCTGTCTATCCATCTATCTATCATTTGACCACATCTATATCTGTCTATCTATCTATCTATCTATCTATCTATCTATCTATCTATCTATCTATCTATCTATCTATCTATCTATCTATCTATCTATCTATCTATCTGTCATTTGACCACATCTATATCTGTCTATCTATCTATCTATCTATCTATCTATCTATCTATCTATCTATCTATCTATCTATCATTTGACAGATTATCAATTAATAGAATGCGTAGCTGATATAAAAAATTGGATGACTAGTAATTTCCTACTACTAAATTCAGAAAAAACAGAGATTCTAATTATTGGACCAAAAACTTCAGCACATAAAAACCTAGAATACTGTCTAACACTTGATGGCTGCTCTGTTAAGTCGTCTTCATCAGTTAGGAACCTCAGTGTGCTCTTTGATACCAATCTTTCATTTGAAAGCCACATTTCTAGCATATGTAAAACCGCATTCTTCCATCTTAAAAATATATCTAAATTGCGACATATGCTCTCAATGACAAATGCGGAACAGCTAGTTCATGCGTTTATGACCTCGAGACTAGATTACTGTAACGCTCTATTGGGTGGTTGCCCTGCTCGCGTGATAAATTACAGCTGGTCCAAAACGCAGCAGCTAGAATCCTTACTAGAACCAGGAAATATGAACATATTAGCCCGGTTCTGTCAAAACTGCACTGGCTCCCTATTAAACATCGTATAGATTTTAAAATCTTGCTAATTACTTACAAAGCACTAAATGGCTTAGCTCCCCAGTACCTGAGTGAGCTCTTAATGCATTATAGTCCTTCGCGTCTATTACGATCTCAGAATTCTGGCCAGTTGTTAATACCTAGAATATCAAAATCAACCGCAGGCGGTAGATCCTTTTCCTATTTGGCACCTAAACTCTGGAACAATCTTCCAAGCATTGTTCGGGAAGCAGACACACTCTGTCAGTTTAAATCTAGACTAAAAACGCATCTATTTAACCTGGCATACACATGATGCACTATAAACTTTTGTCTTCATATCCGTTAAAGGATTGTTAGGCTGCATAGATCAGGTCAGCCGGAACCGGGAACACTTCCTATAACACCAGATGTACTCGGTACATCAGAAGAAGAATGGCGTCTACGCTAATTTTTTGTCTCTCTGCTTATCCCGAGGTTTACCAATTAACGTGATTGGCTGGATCTAGGCCGTGTCCGGGTCGGACGGGGAACCTGTGCCTGTGTGCGGCAGCAATGATCTATCTATCATTTGACCACATATATCTATCTATCCATCTATCTATCTATCATTTGACCACATCTATCATCTATCTATCATTTGACCACATCTATCTATCTATCTATCTATCTATCTATCTATCTATCTATCTATCATTTGACCACATCTAGCCATCCATCCATCTATCTATCATTTGACCAGATCTATCCATCTATCAAAACTTCTAAAATAAAACTTAAACAATTTCAAACTTTAAGCTTTTAAAACTTCAAACTTTCTATCTAGGCTTTTTCAAGCCAACTTAAAAGTTTGTTTCAACAAACTTTTCTATCTAGTTTTTTGTTGTTCCTCTTTTCTGGTAATGAAAACATTGCATGTTGTAATTACTGATTTGTCTTCTTCAAATTAAAGTTCTTTGAGGTATGAGAACATGCTAGTTTGCTGAGAAAATCAGGTTAACGTCCACATTTATAAGTGTCTTATGTTGACTGCACCGATGCTGGGACAATGCATATCTGCATACTCATTTCAACCAATAATGTTTCAGTAACATTTTTCCGAAAATATATCAGACCATGCAAAGTCGACTTTAAAATTCTTAGAAATAATTAGACATTCTTCTATCTTAGAACTCCTGGTTATTTATTTTTTTAAATTCTGCATTAAACTTCTAAACCAAAAAGAACATTCTATGGCAATGAACATAAAATATTTTCTGTAATAATATCTATCTTGTAATAATGTACATGGTACACAAACCAAATGAACATTACAATATGTACCTATAACTGCAAATTTTGTGTTCCCCTATATTTTTTAGTATGTATAAGGTCGCAGAGAAAGAATCAACAAAAACGCATAAGTTTGGTGATGACTGAACAGATCATCAGATCACATCATTTCCTGTTTGGAAGGTAAAAGGAAATCAGATACTTCTCCCACTCCGAGGACTGTTGTCGTGTTTGTTCTTGGATACCACCTGGGAAATAACATCAGAAATGTTACTATAAAGAATTTATGTATATTGTGGTGTTTTTTATGACACTTAAAAAGGTGCCACTGACTTCTCTTCAACTCCTTGTGCTCGTTACATCTGTGTATGGCAAATCTGTTTTGAGCAAGTCTCATAGAAAGGGAATCACTTCTCCTAAAGGAATGAAACAAAAAGGACAAACATTAGAAATTACTATACTGTAGATTAAGAACTGCTGATATTGTGAAAAGCATTTTCCTGGCTTCTAATTCCCAGTCAAGGGAAAAAAAGAAAAAGTCTTATTTGATACAGACCACAATGTGTTCAATCATAGCGGCTCATCGTTTAACTTAAAGGAGCATGTTGTAATGAAAGTACAATAAGTACACGAATTTAAGTTAAGTAAGCAAATTTGTATTTTTTTTTTACATGGGATAAGCCAGTCAACTGTAAAGCTTGTCTAAATACTTGACCGAGATATACTTGATATACAAAATACTTGAATGAGAATAGGGTCACCTTACCTCATGGCACCAATCTTTCCCTTTTCCATGAAGAGTTCAACTTCGTCTTCTGGGTAAATCCTGGCATAAAGTGTCTTGTTCTGGACTTTACTTTTGAACCAGCTGATTGCATCAAAAGACCAGGTCTCTCCATTTACTGGCCTCACCTATAACACACAAAAAAACAGCTTAATGCTTTAAAAAAAAAAAAAGAACAACCTGAAACTACAATATTAATAGCATCACCCACATTTGCCAGTGAGACCTGCAGCGCTTGCACAGGTCTGGATGCAATTTCTCCACTCATTTCCTTAATATCCCGAAGAGACACGCAAATGTCATCTCCATAGTCAATCCTCCTGACTTCCACCTTAATGTCTGTGCAGAAATGATCATCAATGACGCGATTATAATGAGAATTGGCCAATATTGCTAAAATTAGAAATTAAACATGAAGAGGTTAACCCCACCCCAACTCAAAGGCAGCCGGAAAAAACATTGCATTTCACAGATGAAATAAATTGTGAACAGGATAATGAAACTATAAAAACTTCTGGGTGAACCGCACATTTAAAATGGCTTTGTCTTACCTCTACTCAGCTGACATATTTTGATGACCTGTCCACGGCACCATATATCCTGCTTGGGAAACCACGCCATGACATAAGCTCCAATATCTGGGATGCTTTTCATCTCTGCAAAAGATCTACCGCTATTCCTACTTAATAAAGGAAACAGAAAAAGAGAGACAATAATACCTGAACTGCGCACACACACACTGTAATAATAAAATAAAGATATGCCACTCAACTTACGGAATCATTTCAGACATTTCACAAAGATCTGTGTCCTTGTGTTGTATGAAGAACTTGTTTGGGTGAACAAAGTGGGCGATAACAACTGGTATCTCCTCAAATTTGCGACTCTGAAACTCTGGGATTCGGACATGTACACAGTCATCATCTTCAGGTTCATCGGTCAATCTGCTGGAGCCTTTATATTCCTCCAGAGGACACAACTTTTTTGAGGGACAGACGCTTTGACTGGAGAGGGTCGCTTTACAGTCATCTTGGAAAAAATGGACCATGTCATTTAGGAATGGCTCTGCCTTTGAGTGATTTGTCTCTGAGAGAATAGTCCCCGTGTCCCATAATTCATTGTTTGTGGTAATCATCCAGTGGTGGGCCACACAATCAACACTGATGCTTTTCTCTGCAAATATAGGTTCAGAAACTTTCCTCTCAGAAAAGACCTTATTCTCCACATCCTTCTTGGCACTGGTCAAAGCCATGTCTCTCTGATCCATAGATGCTATTGCATTACTGTTTTGTTGATGCATCAGCCTCAATGATGCCCAAGTTATGTTTGTCCTATATTTGACTTCTTTAGCTGATAAAGCTAGTTCAGACACTTGCTTTGAGTTTTGACTCATTTTCAAAAAGTGAATGAGCTGAGAGGATGATAATTTATGATTGCGAATTTCGTCACTTGCAGTATTTTGCTGAATTGTGTTCTTTGGATTAGGATGAATCTCATTTGGGTTGAAGATCTGATTTTGAAAGCCTTTCGCAAGTATTCTCTGATGCATGTTGATCTTCTGAACTGCAAAACCTTCAGGCTGTTGATCAAAAACATCCAACATATGTCATAACAGTTGCAGGTTTTTTTTCAGATAAAAGCAGAATATATTTTTATTTTCAAGTTCATGTTAATTTCAAGTTCAAAGTTGCTTCTATCATTCAAGCAATTATTTAGTCATTAGTTAAAAACATTTTATAACATGGACCAGGGTCAGAAATAACCAGGGCCAAAATCCAGAGGTGGGGGACTCGAGTCACATGACTTGACTCGAGCCAGACTTAAGTCGCAAATTTTAGGACTTGAGACTTGCTTGACAAATATTAATAAAAGACTTCACTAGACTTTGACACATGCGTGACTTGGGACTTGACTCGGACTTGAGTGAAATGACTCGAAAAGTCTTTTGTTTAATATATATCCGTTTTTGAACGCGCCACACCCTAACCACGTGATGCAGTAGGCAAGCAGAAATCTGACGTAAGAGAATGGACACCTGACTGAACAGGCAAAATTCGGGAAACGTTACCAGGATTATGTGCAAAATGGTGCTAAGAAGAGAAGAACAGCAGTGTGCAAGGCCTGCAAAATGAAGATATGTGATACAAACACCACCACTTCGACTTTCATTTGACAATTCAAATTCCACAAAAAAATGTAAGTGATGAAGTCAGACCCGCTGTTTTCAGCCGTCTTGGCTAGTCAAAGGTTATACTAGTTGTGATGGACTTAACGTTTAGGACATGTTAAGAGTTTACTTTGAATTGGTTTTGAGTTCATTAAACAGAAAATTGGGATAATATCAGTGCTGTCAATGTTAATGCATTAACGCATACGATTATTTCTTTCCAGTTTAACGCGTTAAAAATATTAAACGCAATTAACACAACATCCGTTTTTTTCTGTCATCCTTTGGCTTGCTCTTATTCACGCAAAACCATTTAAGCGCACCAAAAGAGAAAAAGAACGCGCGGATGTCACACACACGACGCGCAAGTCAAGTCAAGTCAAGTCATCTTTATTTATATAGCACTTTTTACAATGCAGATTGTGGCAAAGCAGCTTTACATTAATAAGAAAATGGTGTCATTGTGCAGCTTATTCTATATATTATTGATTCATTCCGTTGCAAATATCAGTAGTTGCAAATATATCACTTGCACCTGTCAATGTTGTAATATCTGCGTTATTCCTGGTTTATCTTGTGCTGCACAGTAACCATGGCAACAGACACGGACAGAAATAAAACAAGGATCAATATTGGCGTGGTGTTTCCGCGATGGCGAGAGCTTTGCGACAAACTTTTACTTGATAGAGACGGCGCTCTTGCACGTTATTAGACAAGGTATAAGCAAATGTAGACTACATAAGACTAATCAATGTTATACAGCTCAACATGATGAAGTGTTAGAATATCATCAGTATGATAATCTAATGTTGATCTAGATTAATGTTAAGTCTCATACTAATATAAACATCACAATACACTCAAATACAGTTTAGTATGATAGTATAACGTTAGACTAAGTGAAACAGCGCTGCCTTACCTCCGTTTTAATTCATCAAATAAACGGACCTGTAGGAGTAGCATTTCAGCACTTATGAGTAGTTCGGTAGAATGAAACGTCCTCGTTTCTTTATATCCCCCGGGACTCGCGTGTGTCTCTGATATCGGTCTCTCATTAGCAATCGCACCCGCGATTTGCTACCACTCTGCCTCATACCACAGTCATGTTCAAAACATGCATTCACTTATCCATAAACATCATTTCCCCAGAAATATTATTAGATCCATCGGCATGACGACAAGTTCCTTGATCCCATATTCACTGCGTCATCAATCTACGGCTTTGTTATTGTTGTGAATTGTTTAGCAACCCCTAGCGGACTAAAAAAACTACATAGTGCAACTTTAATCCTTTTTCATGGTCTTCTGCAATGTTTGAAGCATATCAAAATAGATGTACCTAAATACTTTCATGCTTTTATTTTGGCATCGTTTCAGTTACATTTACATTTTAGGCTACGTAGTTTTATTTTTAGATTTTTATTGTATTAACAACTCAGCTGTATGTGGACACCTTTTGAGTAGGAATGCATATTGCAATTTTTTCGATGCAAATAAAACTCCCATAGTCCAAAACTACTGTATTTTTAACTTATTTTAGTATATAAATTCATTCAAAAATTTGTATGACTTGCCAGTGACTTGCTTGACATAAAGCAGTGACCTGACTCGATTCTCATAAAATTTCACTTGGACTTACTTGTGACTTGCACATATGTGACTTACTCCCACCTCGGCCAAAATCTTACAAAATGTGAACGAACTGCTCAAGATATTTAAATGTACAGACAATATTTTTTACGGTCCTGGACAGTATTCCCAGGGCTGCCCCCATTAGTAAACTAACCATTAGTCGACCAAAGATTTATAAGTCACAGAGAGGGAAAAAGTCAAGCAGTCTGTGACGGACAGATCGTTAACAGCTTTTAATTACAGTACATCAGGCAGGACATACAAACGCTCAACTGTCATTCATCGACCTCAAATATGGCTTGTCATCTGAAACATGCAAGTAGTTGCAATTTTACATGGCCGCTTGCTTTAACGTTACCCTAGAAAAATGTGGGCTGTTCAAGCGTTTGTGTGGAGTGTGAACATTTAATAGTAGATCGTTTACACGACAGTTAACAAGGAGGCGCCGGTGCGATCACTTGCACTAAAAATAATTTTTGGTCATACAGATAAGAGTAATTCATCTTTTGAATTAGTGTGCAATAACACAATAACAACATAACGTAATGCTTTTGAAAATTAAAAAAGCAAACAGGGTGCGCTTTCTGCTGTCTCTCGCTCTCTGAACTTGAGCGCGCCAAAAAGAAAGAACCAAAACTCCAGGTAAACTTGCCTCACAGACATGAAAAATATCTATAAAAAGTGAAATGTCTACTTTTAAATGAACCAATTCAAATGGAAAATAAATATTCTTAGGTTATATAATCTGTATGAAACGGATTACATACAGCATATATGCGCGTCCACTACTGCGGTGCTGACAAGTCAGTATCAATGACTTCATCACTGCAGCCGAAAATACAGAAAACAGTCATTTATTACTTATTAAAATGCTAAAGCAGTCTCCCTGCCATTTTTCCTGACACATTTATAATCATTGCTGCTGCCGGTGCACTGTGGCAAGCTTTATGGGTACGCTTGAAAGCTGATGAGGCTATGTAAGCATTAAGGACTCTTTATTAGGATTTATATACACTACCGGTCAAAAGTTTTAGAACACCCCAATTTTTCCAGTTTTTATTGAAATTGAAGTCCAGTGAATAACCAGAAATGGTACAAAGGTAAGCGGTAAACTGCCAGAGGTTAAAAAAAAAAAAACGTTTAGGTTACCAAAAACTGAAAAATAATGTACATTTCAGAGTTATACAAAAAGGCCTTTTTCAGGGAACAAGTAATGGATTAACAACTTGTTCTGCAGCAATGGAAGTAAATTAAGCCTTGAAAGTTGATGCTAACAATTCCTACAGGTGTCCCAACTTTTGTTGATTACTTACAAACCCTCTGTCTGTATAAAAGCAGTGTTGGAACAGACTGTTACTACACCCTCTTAAGCATTATTTGGACTGTATTGTACTGCAGGAAGTAGTATATTGCTCTCATAATGGCGAGAAAGGCAATTATCAAAGGAAGACAGACAGACCATTATAACCCTTCAAAGTATAGGTCTTTGCTTTAGAGAAATTGCAAAGAAAGCCAAGGTGTCAGTGAGTACAGTTTCCTATACCATCAAAAGGCATTTGGAACCTCTGACAGGAAGAGGTCTGGCAGACCCAAAGCCACAACAGAATCAGAAGACAAGTTTCTGAGAGTCAACAGCTTGCGTGATAGGCGGCTCACAGGACAACAGCTTCAAGCACAGCTTAACACTGGTCGAAGTAAGCAAGTCTCAGTTTCAACTGTGAAGAGAAGACTTTCCTGGGCCATGAAGCACCGCCAGTGGACTACTGAAGACTGGAAGAAGGTGTTATGGACTGATGAATCGAAATATGAAATCTTCGGTTCATCATGCAGGGTTTTTGTACGCCGTCGAGTAGGCAAAAGGATGGTTCCTCGGTGTGTGACACCAACTGTCAAACATGGAGGAGGAAGCGTGATGGTCTGGGGCTCTTTTGCTGGATCCAGAGTCGGCGACTTGCACAGAGTGAGTGGCACCCTGAACCAAAACTGCCACCACAGCATTTTGCAGCGCCATGCAATACCCTCTGGTATATGCCTAGTTGGTCAGGGGTTCATCCTACAGCAAGATAATGACCCAAAACATACCTCCAGGTTATGTCAGAACTACCTTAGAAGAAAAGAACAAGACTGTAGGCTTCAAATCATGGAATGGCCAGCACAGTCTCCAGACTTAAACCCCATCGAGCTGGTTTGGGATGAAGTGGACAGAAGGGTGAAAGCAAAGCAACCTACAAGTGCAACACATTTGTGGGAACTTCTGCATCAGTGTTGGGAAGAACTTTCCGTACAATATTTGATTTCCATTGTAGAAAGAATGCCACGAGTGTGTTCGGCTGTTATATCTGCAAAAGGTGGCAACTTTGAGTCAAAAATTTAGATTAAATTTTGTTAAACAAAACGATTCCATGATTTCTTTTTTATCTCCAATTGTTTATTTGTTCTATGCTTTAATTTCAGAGTACATTGAGACGTTAAACTGCGTGAATTTCGATAAAAACCCGGAAAAATGGAGGCGTAAAAAAAACTTTGACCGGTAGTGTAAACGACTCGTCACTCTGGTTGGGATCCATAAGCAAGCTTTATTATAAACAGGGTAGTCAAACAGGCAGGGGTCAAAACACAGCAGACAGATATAGTAGGGAATAAGCAGATCGGTAAACGGGTCACAGTCCAGGGTCGAGGCGGGCAGAAGACGATCGTAAGTAAGTTCCAGGCAGACAATCCAAAGGGCAGGTAGCAAAAGTTCACAGACGGACGGTGGACAGTAGTTCCAGCAACGGGTAATCCAACAAAGAAATAACGCTTAGAAATTTCATAGGAATGAACAAGACCTCGCTCAGAGCCAGTGTCTCTGTGCGACTAAATACTGAGGCAGATAGGTATCAGCTGTCCGGGGTGATCAGTGCCAAGGTACGGGGCTTCTGGGTAATGTAGTGAAATGAGTGTATAAGCAAAAGGAGTTAGTTATTCGGGTGATGGTGCCCTCTGATGGTCAGAGGAGGGAATCACGGAGCTCGTTTCCATGACAGGCAGTGTAGTTTATTAATAAATGTTTGATTATTTGAATAATCTCTTAAAAAGAATGACTACTAGTCGACCAGAAAATCTTTAGGTCGAGGACAACCCTAGTTTTCAGTATCTTAAAAGGCTGGTTCAGCTGATTGTGGAGCTAATATGAAGAAAAAAATGCACCAAGTACCTCAGGAATAAGTGTTAAATCCTTTAATTCCAAGAAAACCAGATGGATACAAAAATATTTTTTAGCTAAATAGGATGTAAGAAATAGTTTTATTTAGGGTAGTCGTGGCCTAGTGGTGAGGGAGTTGGGCTTGTAATCTGAAGGTTCGATTCCCACGCCGGCTGGAATTGACAGTGGGGATTGTGAATTAACAGCACTCTCTCCACCTTCAATACCATGACTAAAGTGTCCTTGAGCAAGACACCTAACCCCTAATTGCTCCCCTTGTAAGTCGCTTTGGATAAAAGCGTCTGCTAAAGCTAAATGATGAAAAATGTAAAAAAATAAATAAAAAAAATAAAGTAAAATTTAGATATTTACAATATTTTTTTCACTGGAGTGATGTACCAAATGGATGTACCAAATGCGCCCCCATGTATGGATTTCTCCTTATTTGTATGTTTTTGTTAAAATTATGAAATAATTTACACTTTTACACAGTTTTATTAAACAGCATAATTAAAGTCTTCAGATTTTATCATTTATTTCAATGCTTAGGCCTACAGTCTATATTTATTTATTTATTAGGTCATATAAAAGTGTAAGCATATACGATGATTGCATTCGAGGGCTCTGTGTGTGTGTATTTGTGCTCGCATATGATATGATACTAGTCTTAATGGCTTTAAATAAAAAAAAAAAATGGCCCTTTTTAAAGTAGTAAAATGACTTGAGACATAGAATGCTATATTTTTCAAATGCCCTCTATTGTTGTTAGTTAATGTTCCAAGACTTCTGATCATCAAAAATGAGAAAGATATTGAGTGAATGCTCTCCACACATACTGCATGGTCAAAAAAACCTTTCACTTCAATCCTGCTAAATTCCAGCCTTATCCCATTCAGAATTACTTACAATACAATAAAAACCTATAAATAATAATAATAAAACGTACAGTACTTAAAAACCTATACATAGGAGTCTGAGAAAAACGTTAACTTCAAAGTAAAGTGTCAGATGTCTGAGAGGCTTTTGCATTTGAAGTCTTCTTATTTGTATTCATTCATTTGATATTAGGAAATGTTTTTTAAAACCATGTTTTCTTTGTTTTTCAGACCGAGTATTGAGTTCTACTGAATCTCTTTTTATACCTTTGATGCATATTGTTCACTTCAGTGCATCTCCCTCAAAATAAAATATATTAGGAAAAAAAGTTATTAGCATGATTTTTCACTTCACTAGATCCTCATTTACTGTCAAGCGAACTATTGATTCACTAGTCTAGTAAAAACTTGCCAAATGATGTTTGATGACATTTACATCTAGCTTGTCCACTAACCACCGGTGAAGCTCTCAAGGCATTGATTTACATTTCATTTACATTTTTCATCATTTAGCAGACGCTTTTATCCAAAGCGACTTACAAGGAGAGCAATTAGGGGTTAGGTGTCTTGCTCAAGGGCACTTTAGTCATGGTATCGAAGGTGGAGAGAGTGCTGTTCACTCACAATCCCCACCTTCAATTCCTGCCGGCGTGGGAATCGAACCGGCAACCTTCAGATTACAAGCCCGACTCCCTCACCACTAGGCCACGACTACCCTCATTGACTGCGCATAACTCACAATAAGGTGCACGGGCGCCAGGCACGTTCTCTGCGAGGTGTTCTAATGAATCAGTTAAAATAAACTTCGGATATATCTAACTAATGTTGATATAAGAAATAAATGTTGGCCGTTTACTGCTAGTTCCGGGGTTGAATGCGACTCTTTCCCAAACACGCAGTCCAAAACGCATCCGCCAAAGAAGCTCGCAAAAGACATCATCAGCTACAGCACCACATCATTCAAACAATCAAACAGTCATCCGAAGAAATAACACATGGTGAAATGAAACTTGACCAGCATCAACCTCTTGAAAGAAGCACTGCATTCTTGTGCATTCTGAAAATATGTAATGTACTGAATTATTAAAGCTTGCTACACTGCAGAATGAGCTGGATTATATTTATGAAGAGAAAGCTAGGGGTGCCTTTGTTAGGTCAAGACAAAAATGGATGGGAACAGGAGAAAACAAAATACTAATGTTATTTTGGTTTAGAAAGAAAGAAATGGAGAAATAAATTCTGTAAACAAATGAATAATAAGTGGATTTACTAATGATAATCCCAAACTGTAGAATTCAAATAACTAAATGATGCAGATTTTTTTCTTAGTAATTTATCAACCGATATTTATAAGATACAAAAGTTCAAGTGATAAAGAATTAGATAAAGGAAATTACGAATTGTACAAATAGTCTTAAAGAAAAGAAGTCTCCTGGAAATGATGGCTTGAGAGGGGAGTTTTATTAAACCCTTTGCCATGACCTTGCACCCTTTTTACTTTACAGTTTTTAAAGAAGCAATTTATGTTTGAGAAATGACCGCATCACTAAAACAAGGGGTAATTACACTTGTACCCAAGCCTAACAAAGACATATTGTTCATAGAAAACTGGAGATCAGTTAGTTTGACTTAAGAAAAATCTAAATACAATAAATGATGGAGAATAGTCTGGATTTCTGAAAGGCCATTGTTTTGGAAATAATCTTAGATTATTTTTAGCTTTAACTGATTATAGATATCTTATACCAGATGATATTTCAATAAAGCGTTTGACACTATTCAACATTCGTTTATGTCCAAAGTTTAGGTAATTTTTCTCAAAAAGCAATTCGTACATTTTATAAATGATTCTAATAGTTCAGTCCAGTTGTCTCACGATACCCGTCAGAGATTTGATAAGGGCTGTGGGACAAGACAAGGATGTCCTTTATCACCTTTTCTCTTCATATTGGTTACTCGGGTCATGAGTGCTCATGTCAAAAAAGCAAGTTTAAAGAATTTTAGCGTTTGGTCAAGAGATTAAATTTAGCTAGTTAGCAGATGATACCACAATTTTAAGAAAGCATAACCTTCTTAGCTTTGATAGTTTTATGGATTTTAATTATCTCAAATTGGTATTTAAATGTATAAATAATCGTGTGTCATCACTGAATTGGTCAGTAGGCGTCAGAGCTCTCACAGGGCAAACACACGAGCCACTATTAGTGGTGACTGTCTTGCCCCAAAGTAGAAGGCCTCTTTTAGTCAGTCTGCTACTACTAATTTAAAACAAGAGACCAATGACAATGCTTTTAAGAGAGGACTTAAACAATGGTTAAAAACAAAACAACAGTGCTCACATGAATTATCTTTTATACTTAAATTGCTTTTGTGTTATTGTTTGATTGTTGCCTTGGCTCTGCAGCTTATAAATGTAAATAATTTTGAATGTTTATTTTTGTAATTTTAGGGTATATTTTCTCTTTTCCACCTTTTCTTTACTATTAGTGTTGGTATTATTACTTGCAGTCCCTGACAAAAGTCTTGTCACTTATCTATTTTGTAGAAACACCTGCTATTAGACTTTTAATTAATCACTTGGTGTTAGAAATAGCTCATATGGAAAGCTAAAACCCTCCCAAACGATGATTAATGCACTGAAATAAATTAGTTTCACTGAAAAAAGACTTATCATTTAATCAAAATTTTGGCAAGACAAAAGTTGTCGCCTATACAGAAATTGAACAAATTTACTGCAAATACAAAAATATGTCAGCAAATTAAGTCGTGGTGCTATGAGATCCAAATTTGATATCTTGCATGACTTCCATGAGCTTGAAGGACTGCATCCATGCGGTTTGACAAGGATTCATACAATTTATTGATGAAGTCATCAGGAATAGCAAAGAAAGCAGTCTTGCATGCCTCCCAGAGTTCATCAATATTCTTTGGTTTCATCTTCCATGCTTCCTCTTTCATCCTACCCCACATATGCTCAATGATGTTCATGTCTGGTGACTGGGCTGGCCAATCCTGGAGCATCTTGATGTGGCGATGGAAGTATGCAATGGAGAACCATCTTGCTGCAGAATTTGGCCTCTTTTATGGTTGGGAATAAAAGAGGTAGCTAAGATATCTTGGTATTTCAGACTATTGCTGTTGCCTTCCACCCTGCAGATCTCTCGCACACCCCCATACTGGATGTAACCCCAGACCATGAGTTTTCCATCACAAAACTTCACTGTTTTCTGGGTGAATCTCGGATCCATGTAGATCCATGCATCAACTGTGGTGTAATTCAACAGAAGATTCATCTGAAAAATCCACCTTCTGCCACTTTTCCAGCGTCCATCCTTTTAGCAGGCTATGGGCCTTGGCAAATGCCACACGGTTTTTCAATTGTCTTTTGTTTAGTGCTGGCTTCTGGGCACTGATTCGACCATGGAGGCCATTTCGAGACAGAATCCGACAAACTGTTCTGGTTGACACCGGGACTTCATGTGACCAGGTCTCGTGGAGCTCTGCTGCAGTGGAAAATGGGCTGGCCTAGGATTTTCAAGCCAACAAATAGTCCTCTCGAGCAGTTGTCTAGCAGGGTCTGCCTGACCTGGGCTTGTCAAAAACGTCTCCAGTCTCTTCAAAAAATTTTCTTAAATACTCTCTACTTGATGCTGTGACAGATTGAAGGTGTCTGCTACATCAGCAGTGGATCTGGTCTTCAGCTTCCTGATAATCAAAACTTTAGTCTCAGGGTGAATCTCAGGCATGTTTGCAGAGGTCTAGTTGCAGTTGATGTGAAGGTCTAGTATACTGCGGTTCTTTTTATACACACCTGAGACCTAACTGATCCATTACTAGTCACTGGTGAAGCTCAAATGACAAGGCGACAACACTATCATGTCTTTGGAAAAATTGACTCAATGGGCTTTACCAAGTTGTGAATATTAGAATACTTTTTGAAAGTTTCGTTTTGCACTGAAACATTATTACAAAAGCTGTTGGGATTAAAATAAGCCATTTCTTGAAAAAAAAAAAAAAAATCTTTCTTGATTAGAAATATATTTCAGCGGCACTTCAGGTCAATTTGTACACAAGCGACAAGATTTTTGTCAGGGACTGTATATTGCTAACATTGTTATTATTATTATTATTATTATATCTATTATCAGCATTATTATTGTTGATGGTTTTATTTATTTATTTTTTACTCTTTTTTTTTTTTTGAAAAGCCTCCTGTGGACTGGTGTGCTAAAACACTTAAGCAAGTGCATGTGGTTTCTCCAATGTAACTGTGGTCTCCATGTCAAATAAAAAGAAAAATGAAAAAAAATAAATACTAATGATAATAATAATAAATAATAATGAATTAAATCTGAAATCATGTAACATTAGAGACCCCAGCTCAGTCACTTTTAATTTCCACTAATTTCATAACTTGCAGTTAGTAAGGAGTTAATTTAGCAGTTCATTGACGTGTAGGAAACACAGGGACATGCCATCATGTAATAATACGATTTGATGTTAATTAATAATAAGCCACTTATGTGCGGTCGTCGAGTGGTAGACATTTGAACTTGAAAAGGAAGAGTATCAAAGACTTTCTATACTTTGAAGGACTATAGTCCTTCGCGTCTATTACGATCTCAGAATTCTGGCCAGTTGTTAATACCTAGAATATCAAAATCAACCGCAGGCGGTAGATCCTTTTCCTATTTGGCACCTAAACTCTGGAACAATCTTCCTAGCATTGTTCGGGAAGCAGACACACTCTGTCAGTTTAAATCTAGACTAAAAACGCATCTATTTAACCTGGCATACACATGACGCACTATAAACTTTTGTCTTCATATCCGTTAAAGGATTGTTAGGCTGCATAGATCAGGTCAGCCGGAACCGGGAACACTTCCTATAACACCAGATGTACTCGGTACATCTGAAGAAGAATGGCGTCTACGCTAATTTTTTGTCTCTCTGCTTATCCCGAGGTTTACCAATTAACGTGATTGGCTGGATCTGGGCCGTGTCCGGGTCGGACGGGGAACCTGTGCCTGTGTGCGGCAGCAATGTGGCCCTGTGGTGTCGGCGGAGACTGTGTTAACTAGCTCACCCTTTGTTAAGACCTTACCGACTCATCAGCCAGTGGCACATATCCCAACAAACCGTCCCATACCGGCGTGATCAAAAAGATCTTAAACTAGATGGAACTAGATTAAATATTTTGACTGTTGCGATTCCAAATCGGTTTAATGACCCGTAACTCTGCCTGAGTATCGGACAAGTGTTCACTGTTGGCCAGAGGAGAACTGGCCCCCCCGACTAAGCCTGGTTTCTCCCAAGGTTTTTTTCTCCATTTGTTGGAGTTTTGGTTCCTTGCCGCTGTTGCCTTTGGCTTGCTTAAGTTGGGGACACTTGCTTGATATTCAGCAGTGTTTTTGATATGCCTGCATTGGCGCCGTTGTATGTGAACTGAGCTGAGCCGGACGATTACGTCACTGTTTTCTGCAGTGCTGAAATACATAAATTAACTAGACTAATAACTATTGATATTTGCAACGGAATGAATCAATAATATATAGAATAAGCTGCACAATGACACCATTTTCTTATTAATGTAAAGCTGCTTTGCCACAATTTGCATTGTAAAAAGCGCTATATAAATAAAGATGACTTGACTTGACTTTGATAGTGTTCAAGCCATTGAACAAACGTCTCTTGAACCATGTATTATTATTTATTTTATTATTATTATTTGCATGTGCAGAGTTAGTTTTAAAAAATATTGACCTAAATATGATTTCACTGACGATAACCAATGCTAAAATCTATCAGTTACTTACTTTTCGCTCCATCAGTTGAACACAGTTCCTTGATCTTGGCTCATTTTGACCGGAATACTGAATCAGTGAGTTGTCGACTCCAGAACAGTTGAATTGATCCGATTCGCGAACAGGTTCAAATCGAAAGAATCAACTCGTTCACGAAACGGACATCGCTCTTGCGTCATCAAGTGGGGATTTCTTCTAATCAACAAGAAACAAGAAATATGTTTTTAAGTAATGTAGTCGAGCACCAGTGAAGTAAAAGTAAGGGTTTCGTCAAATAAAAATACTGATAAAATACATATATGCGGCTCAAATTTTTATTCAACGTAGAAATACTTTGTTACTGCACCATTAACGTTTAGTTTAAATAACAAATGCTTACAACATGGCCTTACCAATATCAACTGCGAAGTTTCTTCGTTTCTCTGGGTTGAATTTCTTTGCGGATGTTTACCGTCTAGTGTTGTAAATAAGAATTGCGTTTTCTCGGAAGGATGTTCATCTTTTAGGACGAAAATCGGGGAAGTTGAGGAAATTAAAGTAACCGCTTGTGCACGAAGCAGTCAATTAAAACAAGAAAAAGCTAAAGAAGAGCTGCAGGTTTGTTTTAAGCAGGGCCGTTTCTAAGCACAAGCGAGCATGGCGGTCGCCAGCTGACTGATTTAATTAACACCTGCACTGAGTACATTTAAGCAGCTTGCTCGATTTTTTTATTTTTTATTTAATGTTTTGAGAAATACAATAATTTCTGATTACCGTCTATAGGTCATTCTACAGAAATGTCCACTTTTGGTATGGCAAGATGTCTTAAAATGTAGCCTATTTCTTTTTCTAACATTTAAACCACATTATTAGATTACCCTTTGACTTTATGAATAGGCCCTACACATAAATGACAGTTTAAGGATTTTTTTTTTTTGTGCATTTTTTTAAAGACAGCATGTACCTTTTTGTCACTTTTGTTACATTACTTCTCTGGCAATTGTAAAGATTTTTATGAAATATTATTTCTCATTTTTTTTCCAGCACATGCAGTCAGAATTACATAATGAAAATGCAAAAAAGTAGGAGATTGTTATTTATTTTAATCAAGTTTGTTAAAAGTGATTGGATGTTTGTTCATTTGCACAACCGTGTATTTGCTATAACAATGAAAATATTTGAAAAACGGTGATAAAGAATTATGCAATCCTTTAAATCTTAATTCTTGAGTGTAGCAGAATTCAATGGATGTAAAATTATGATCACATTTTATTTAATGTGTCAAAAAACAGTAACATCAGTGACTCAAAAAATCACCAGTGATGTCTATATAAAAGACCAAGAATCCTTATTCTTCAAATGTAATTGAGTAGATTGAGTAGACTAAATTGTTACATTTGGTATACAATCAAAGACTTTTACTGACACTTAGTGAAAGCAGTCAGTATAAGATCACAAACAACATTTTAAAAATGCCTGTAAAATAGGCTGTGTATAAAGTCACTGCTTCTCAGCTGTACTCAATTCCTGCCCATAGAAGGATTAACAACGATAAAGAAAAGTGAGAATCACAAAATCTTAGTGCTATTTAATGCAAAATAACTAAATTAGTAGCTTTGTATAAAGCTTAATAAAATATATAAATGGGTTTCACTGATCTTCACTGGTGTTACCCTTAAAAGGTGACACTAGTGACAGTAACTCCAGTGACAATTTTCATGCAAAAATGCATTGTACAAAATGCCTGCAAGGTATCAAACCACATGTTGTCAGTCATGGTATATTCACTAAATTAAGTAGTATTCTTTTTTCTTTTTTTTTTTACATTTACATTTAGTCATTTAGCAGACGCTTTTATCCAAAGCGACTTACAAGTGAGGGAAACAAACAAGCGATTCTTCATGAATTGGCTAATAACACAGGAAGTGCTCACAATACAAGTTTCATACATTGCTCAGTACCATAAGCTAGAGTAGGAAGGGAAAAAAGGGAAGGAAAGGGTTTTTTTTATGAGGGGATCAAGTGTTCACGGAAGAGATGAGTTTTCAGCTGTCTCTTGAATATTGCCAGGGATTCTGCATTCCTGATGAAAGTAGGGAGATCATTCCACCAGCAAGGAGCAGTGAAGGAGAATGTTGAAGGAGAATGAACCTCTCTGTGAAGGTACCACAAGCCTTCGTTCCTTTAGTGATCGCAGGCTTCTGGTGAGGACGTAGCGTTGTAGCAGTGTGTGGAGGTAGGAAGGTGCAGAGCCTGTGGTGGATCTGTAAGCAAGCATCAGCGATTTGAACTTGATGCGAGCAGCGAGGGGTAGCCAGTGCACGTGACGTGGGCTCTCTTAGGCTCGTTGTAGACAAGACGAGCAGCAGCGTTCTGGATCATTTGAAGAGGTTTGATTGCACTTGACGGCAGACCAGCCAGAAGAGCATTGCAATAATCAAGCCTTGAAATGACCAGGGTCTGGACAAGAAGTTGTGTTGCGCGCTCAGTCAGGAAGGGACGGATTTTCCTGATGTTGCGAAGTGCAAATCTGCATGACCGCGCCGTCTTTGAGTGGTCAGTCGGTCATCGAAGATAACTCCAAGATTTCTGGCCGACTTTGATGGGGTAATGGTGGTTGTACCAAGCTGTATGTTGATGTCGTGTTGTAGAGTAGGAGTGGCAGGGAAGACTAAAAGCTCAGTCTTTGCCTGGTTGAACTGCAGGTGGTGTTCTTTCATCCACGTCGAGATGTCCGCCAGACAGCTTGAGATCCGTGCAGCTACTGTGGAATCATCTGGTTGGAAGGACAGGTAGAGTTGTGTGTCATCAGCAAGCAGTGGTAGGAGAAACCATGTGCCTGTATGATGGGACCCAGTGATGTAGTATAAATGGAGAATAGGAGGGGACCAAGAACTGAACCCTGAGGAACCCCAGTGATCAGTTCATGAGGTTTGGATACCTCCCCTCCCCAGGCGACTCTGAAAGACCTACCTGTGAGATAGGACTCAAACCACTGAAGTGCAGTACCTGAGATACCCAGTGACTAGAGGGAGGACAGAAGAATTTGATGGTTTACAGTGTCATTTTTTTAATTCTTTAACAATAAAGTAGATCATACCAGGGAATTCAACTAAAAGCTTCATATGGAATTAGGATTTTTTGATTAAAATTTCTGATAGCTGATAAGAGACCATGGAGACTTTCAATGGGCCTTTCTTCATAGATCTTCAAAAAATAGGAAAAGGAAAGTCAAGTGATGTCATCAGTGTGATTTTTATTTCAAAATAAGAGATTTTTTGTTGAACTGTAACACCAGTATTTTATAATATTTATTCTGCATTCTATTTTTTATGTAATTTACATCATATATTTGGTAGTTATGTTTACATTATTGTATTTTAAACGGTAGAAAAACAGTTTCTGACATCAAAATAAAGCACTTTCCCTTTGTACATGACAGTGGTGCTTGGAATTATAATTAATTAATTTTTTTAAATTAATTAATTAAAAAACAAATATTGCCACATTGATGGCTCAAGAAGGTGTAATTGTTCTATTAAATTGTTCATTTGTAAGGTCTAGTTTTGGTTTTGTTCATGTTTCAAGGTTCATGTTCATGTTTCTAGTCTTTGTCATTGTCATGTGTCATGTTTGTTATTCCATGTGCTCCAGCTGTCATGTCATGTGGTTCCCCTGTTTGTCATGTGATCCTGCCATGTGCTCCGTGTCATGTGATTCCCCTGTGTTTTGTCTTGTTCTGATTGGTTCTTGGGTTTAATCACTGTTCACAGGTGTTCATCGTTTGCCATTAGTCTGTCTATTTAACCCTCATGTTTCCATTGAACCTGGTCGATGTTTGTGGATTATTCCCTGTTACACTGTGGTGAGTTCATGTTGTTCCTGTTTGCCAAGTCATGTGAAGACTTCATGCCATGTTCCAAGTTGGATTTATGTTTGTTTGCTGAACTTTGAATAAACTGCATATGGGTTCTCACTTTAAACTCGCCTCCAGTGGATTCACTTACAATATTGAACAAACTTATTATAACATGCTACAGATATACACGGATGGCTCTAAAGGTCCTGAATCTGGAGGAACAGCAGCAGCAGCAGCAGTTTTCATACCCCCAATTCAAAGTAAAAATATTAAAAAGAATTTCAGATCATCTATATGTTTTTACTACAGACATTGTACCAATATCTTTAGCTCTTCAGTGGATGGAAGAAATACAGCCAATAAGATCAGTAATTTGTACAGACTCCCTTTAAGTTTTAAATAGCTTGTTAAGTAGAGGTTCAACAGCAAGATATGATATTTGAAGTGTTGGAGTTATGGTGAACTTTCTGTGGGTACCATCACATATGGGTGTGGAGGGAAATGAGGCAGATTGTCTTGCTAAACAGGCTTTGAAACATTCACAAATTGACATCAAAGTGTTAAGTAAAAAAGGGTTAATAGCAAATGAAATAGTAAAGAAATGGCAGAAGGAGTGGGATAGTGGAACAAAAGGTAGACACTCATAAAATTCAAGAAAAAGTAGGTATAGAAAGAAGAAAGTTTGGCAACAGGAAAGAAGATGTTTTAATACCAAGAGTGCGCATTGGACATTGTTCGATAAATCAGTGTTTGCATAGAATGGGGAAGCATGAAACTGGAAAGTGTGATAAATGTGGTCAAGCAGAGAAGGCAGAACACAGCAAGATTTCGTCTAATTCAAGCTTTGAGATCCTTTGGAATAGATAATTTGTCTCTTCAGGTTCTGTAAATGGCCCAATACAATCAAGAATATTTCATGAAGTAATTATTTTCTTAAAAGAAACAATACTGTTTAATAGAATTTAATGTGATATGAATGTATGCATATGTGCGTATGTGTAAATATATATGGATGGATGGATGGATGGATGGATGGATGGATGGATGGATGGATGGATGGATGGATAGATAGATAGATAGATAGAATAAATCCCCCCCATCTTATTGTTTCAAACCATAGACATAATAAAATACATAGACGCCCCATTGGTCTCTGGATCGTACGTCAACGGCGCCGCCATATTGTGCAGGTCAACGTTCCCATAACGCTCATAACTGGAATTGAGGAAAATGCCTGTTTCGTGTGATGCTTGGGGCTGTAGAAATCGCCACACAATTGAATACACGTCTCGGGGAATAACCTTTCACAGGTACGGCTGAACATTTGTTTCTGGTTGTATTTGGTCATATAAATATGTTGATAGTAGTTGGTCACCAGAGTCAGTCAGAAAATAGCTAATTAGCTGTTAAAGTTAAAGTTAGCTGCATGAGTTAAAACGGTCTATATTATAGTTTTAGCATATATTACTGTGCGAGTAAACCTCACTCCTCTGACCTCAAGAGATGATGTTCTGGCGACAGACGGAAGAGGTTGTATCCTCCGCTCGGAGCGGGTAGAGAGGGACCCGGGTGGAGGGGTTTCACATCTTTATTTTCTTAAAACCGACTTTTAAGACAAGCACTCGTTTCGGATAAGTGACTGACATTTTGTGAATTACTGTTACTAGCTCACTTTTCTCACACATTGAAGGTTTCCCAGAGACAGAGAGTTGAGGAGACGGTGGGAAGAAGCTGTAAGGGAAGGTTTTTCCAGCGTGTTTGATTTGTTTTTGACGATTTGCTTCATTTTCACAACGGCGGTAAATTCTAAACACAAGAAAAGCTAAAACGGGTTAAAAGACAGAAAATGCCTTTTCCACAATAAGAAATCTTTTTTTTTATGTGAAAATTTAAATTCTCTCATTATGGGCGTTTTCAAAATTCTTATCCAAGAATAAAGCAGCCAAATACAGGACAAGTCTGAGCTTTAACTATTAAAATAAATATATATTTTTTAAGTCTACTATCGAGGTTTTAAGTAACTAGAGATGGAACTTTTTGTACATCATAAACCACTGAAATCGGTTGATAAATGTAAATAATGTTCGTTTTTATCCAGAGAAACCGCAGCTCGCCAGTTTACTTGTATGTGTTTACAGTGCAGTCTTGCCCTCAGCAATATGGCGGACGCGTTGACGTATCGCTGCAACGTTCCAAGGCGCCCAATGGGGCGTCTATGTATTTTATTATGTCTATGTTTCAAACTCCCCAACCATTATGCGCTCCATACTCCTATCCAGTAGGTGGCGCGAATGCGCCGTTTAAGTTAGTCTGCAAACCACCATTAACACCAGAAGAAGCAGAAGAAGATTACAACAACAACTTTATGGAGATGTCGAGCTAAAAACGCTATACGTCTCGTTTCGAGTTTAGTGTATGCATCATATTGTTTTGGACGCTTGCAGTTGTTATATATTTAGCTAAATATTGCAGTTTTATTGTGATTATACTAGCTGGGTTTACAACAGTGCATTATATTGACACAGTATGTTTACTTTGGTCATTCGGATATAAAGTTAGCATATCGTGTGTATGATTATATTGGCCGTGTGCTGACTGAAACATTACACTAGGGCGTCAGTGGACAGATCCCATAGCTTGGCGTTTCATCGGCACTAAGCGGTTTCTTCCGCTGGAGCTACACTGGAATTCTTGACTAATGAATAATAATTAGATGACGTGAGTCGAAAATTCCAACGCTGTTAGAAAACAATTAAAACCGCTACATCGACATTGGGGAATCACTAGTTAGCTCAGTATTAGGATCCTTATGAAAACGTAAAGCTAAAGGTAAGTGAATGATTTTTTACCATTATATTAATGCAATCAGGTGTAAACAAGTGCTTGTTACTTTATCGATAAACTGGGTGCTATTGTGATGTGCAATATAGTGTATGACCTTATAAATCAAACTAGCTGTTTTTTTTTAAATATAGTGAATAAACCCTTCTATTTGGTCTTCCTAGATGCTTAAATAGTGAAAAAACAAACAAACATGATTTTTCATATGCCGATGTTTCATTAATTTTCCTAATTATATAAGATCATACAGAAATGTGATTTAATGACAGTGTCCACTATGACACGGTTGCACACAAGTGATGGTTGTGGTAATACTGATTTTTACAAGTTACCAATTCATCTATACAAATTGTCCGCAAACCACACACAAGCTCAGACGAGTTCAGAATATGGCATGAAGCAAAATCATGTGCAGTATTAGGATCCTTATGAAAACGTAAAGCTAAAGGTAAGTGAATGATTTTTTACCATTATATTAATGCAATCAGGTGTAAACAAGTGCTTGTTACTTTATCGATAAACTGGGTGCTATTGTGATGTGCAATATAGTGTATGACCTTATAAATCAAACTAGCTGTTTTTTTTTAAATATAGTGAATAAACCCTTCTATTTGGTCTTCCTAGATGCTTAAATAGTGAAAAAACAAACAAACATGATTTTTCATATGCCGATGTTTCATTAATTTTCCTAATTATATAAGATCATACAGAAATGTGATTTAATGACAGTGTCCACTATGACACGGTTGCACACAAGTGATGGTTGTGGTAATACTGATTTTTACAAGTTACCAATTCATCTATACAAATTGTCCGCAAACCACACACAAGCTCAGACGAGTTCAGAATATGGCATGAAGCAAAATCATGTGTAGTAAATGTGCATAACAGAAGTATGAAATGCTTTGAATGTTAAGGCATTGATCATAAGAGGGTTGCATGTCCACATAAGGCTCATAATGCTTGTGGTCATGTTTTAATTGTTGGGGAAGTACACCCGGCTCAGGCTACGAGTTAAGTCCATTCTAGTGCTGTGGGTGATTACATGAGGTTGAGTGATGAACCAAAAGTGGAATACTGAGGGAAATTTTTATAGCTGGTGAATATATACAGTCAAGCCCGAAATTATTCATACCCCTGGCAAATTCTGACTTAAAGTTACTTTTATTCAACCAACAAGTTTTTTCTTGATTAGAAATTACACAGGTGTCTCCCAGAAGATAATAAGACGATGTACAAGAGGCATCATTGTGGACAAAATGATTACTCATCTTTTATTTACAGTTGAACAAAAAGTGGCATGTCCAAAATGATTCATACCCGTCTCAATAATCAATAGAAAAGCCTTTATTGGCTATTACAGCAATCAAACGCTTGCTATAATTGCTGACCAGCTTTTTGCATGTCTCCACTGGTATTTTTGCCCATTCACCTTTAGCGATGAGCTCCAACTCTTTCAGGTTGGAGGGTCTCCTTGCCATCACCCTGATCTTTAGCTCCCTCCACAGATTCTCAATGGGATTTAAGTCAGGACTCTGGCTGGGCCACTGCATAACGTAAATGTTTTTGTCTGCTAACCATTTCTTCCCCACTTTTGCTGTGTGTTTTGGGTCGTTGTCGTGCTGAAATGTCCATTGGTCCCCAAGGCCAAGTTTCTCTGCAGACTGCCTGATGTTGTTGTTAAGAATTTTGATGTATTGCTCCTTTTTCATGGTGCCGTTTACTGTGATTAGGTTCCCTGGTCCACCGGCTGAAAAACAACCCCAAAACATTAGGTTCCCACCACCATGTTTGACAGTGGGGATGGTGTTCTTAGGGTTGAAGGCTTCTCCTTTGTTACGCCAAACGAAGGCTACATCATTGTGGCCAAACGATTCAATTTTTGTTTCATCTGACCATAAAACAGAGGACCAGAAGTCTTCTTCTTTGTCCAGATGAGCATTTGCCAAGGCCAAGCGGGCTTTTGTGTGCCTTATCTGGAGAAGTGGTGTCCTCCTTGGTCTGCGTCCGTTGAACCCAGCGGTGTGCAGTGTCCGTTGGACTGTCTGCCTTGAGATGTTGCCACCAGCAGAGCCCAGATTTATCAGGATGGCCTTGGTGGTGATCCTTGGATTCTTTTTTTTTACCTCTCTCACTATCCTCGTGGCCAGCACTGGTGTCACTTTTGGCTTCCGACCACGTCCTCTAAGATTTTTCATAGTGTGGAACGTCTTGTATTTTTTAATAATACTTTGCACTGTAGCCACTGGAACTTCAAAACATTTAGATATGGTCTTATAGCCCTTTCCTGACTTGTGAGCAGCCTGCAAGTCCTCTGTGAGCTCCTTTCTCTTAACCATGACTGTCCACAAACCAACAGCAGAGAGCTCCTGTTTTTTACCTGTTGAGTTGATTAAAACAGCTGTTACCAATGAATCAGGGTAATTAGGATGCTTTAGAACAGTTTTGACTATTTGGAATGGTATAGGTCTTTAGATTTTCCCATAGACTGTGACAGTTGGCAAAGGGTATGAATAATTTTGGACATGCCGCTTTTTGTTCAAATGTAAATAAAAGATGAGTAATAATTTTTCTTGTACATCGTCTTATTATCTTCTGGGAGACACCTGTGTAATTTCTAATCAAGAAAAAACTTGCTGGTTGAATAAAAGTAACTTTAAGTCAGAATTTGCCAGGGGTATGAATAATTTCGGGCTTGACTGTAGTTAAAGTAAGTGGAGTAGGTGCAGAAACAGTGATTGGTGAGATAAGTGGAAATTAAATTGAGCAATAACCTGAAACATCTGACGGCTTTGAAGCGAGTAATGAAAATGAGATTGTAGATGATGCTACTTGTTTAGAATATTTATGAAATTGGTTGCTACATATAACTATGATGTGCTGAGTAAGTAGAAGAGATTTTGGTTAAAGAAGAAAATTCTGTCACCATTTACTCGCCCTCATGTCATTCCAAACCCGCAAGACCCCGAAACACAAATGAAAATCTTTTTGATGTTTGAAAGCTAATTCCTTCCATGAACAACTACGCAACTACCACTTTGACGCTTCAAAAAGTTCATAAAGTGATCGTAAAACTAATCCATATGAATTGAGTGCTTTAGTTAGAAATTTTAATATTAATAAAAGTGCTATAATAATAAACATGCCTTTACTGGAGTACTGAATTGCTTTTAACACGTCGATGGTGTTTGGATGTTAAGTGAGTGCTCAGATTCAATGTGTCTCTCAGGTATTGGATTTTAGCATGGCTTATTTTGTAAACGACATGATTCTTGTCGATCTCCTTAGTGATGTCTTTATAATAGGCTTGTGACGGTGAGGAAATTGCTCACTGTTTAATACCGGTATCAGGGTACTTCCTCTTTTGCACCTTGCTTTTAAATCGCTAAGGCCACACGGGCATTCATAACTGTGTGGAGAAGAGTGAGTGTTTTAAATGAATTCAAATGAAAGTTGAGCTTCCATAGGAACGAACTGAAAACGCTCCACGGCAGTAGACACTGTTATGAATGCCAGTGTGGTTGTGCGCTTTTAACCTTGGCTTCCAAATTAGCGCCAGTTCGGGGGCAGCAATTGCTTGGGTTCATTATTATTCTTTATGAAAAACACAAGAATTACAAGAACAGAACTAATCCCTTCCAGGTTCCCTATTAGCACTTGGTTTGAATCCAAAACATTGCAAAATATCCAAAAATCTTCTGCAATCATCAGTCAGCTCCTGACTCATGATAAATGAAATCTGACTGCTGCTACTCTCGTTTTGCTCATGCTGCATTGGGCACGTGCTTTCAGTTTTTACCTGTAGTGTCTGTTTTCTAACAGAACTAAATGATTTTTATTACTTAAAAAATGTAACCGGTGGTGTGGTATGGTGTTTTTATATGTTCATTGGGCCTTAACAATAACACAGTCTAGGACGCACAATGTCTGGCGTCACTGAGAAACTGCAGCCGTGGTGGGGAGAACTGGCCCCCCGACTAAGCCTGGTTTCTCCCAAGGTTTTTTTTCTCCATTTTGTTGGAGTTTTGGTTCCTTGCCGCTGTTGCCTTTGGCTTGCTTAAGTTGGGGACACTTGCTTGATATTCAGCAGTGTTTTTAGTATGCCTGCATGGTGCCGTTGTATGCGAACTGAGCTGAACCGGACGATTACGTCACTGTTTTCTCCAGTGCTGATATACATAATTAACTAGATTAATAACTACTGCTCTTTGTAATGGAATGAATCAGTACAAATATATAGAATAAGCTGCACAATGACACCATTTTCTTTGGGAGCTGCTGTGCAGCCAAATTATTTGCCAATTATTAACGTAAAGCTGCTTTGCCACAATTTGCATTGTAAAAAGCGCTTTATAAGTAAAGGTGACTTGTTTTTAAAGCTGCAGTTGCTTATTTGTCTCACGAGAGTTGGCAACTGTGGTCGTGCCTTTTTTCTTTAGTTTTTGCTGCGTGGATGACAGTTGATTTGGAGGATATTAGTCTCCTCCCCGATGATCAAAAATTGCTTGTGACACGTTGGTCTATGCAAAATGTGAGAAAACACAAAAATTAAAATTTTCCACTGACAAATCTGTGTAATAAATAAAATAATATGTCAGCTTGTGTTTTGCTGTGTGAATGATGTTCGCTGGAGGACAGTAGTCAGTGAGTCTCCTCAATGATAAATTTTCAAATTTGCATGGGACACTTGTCTATGCCGAAATGTGGAAAGAAAACCAAAAACGAATAACATCCCTTATAATAGAGAAGTATAACATTAACCAAGCTCTCTAAGATTGTAACCACCTCAGGCATTGACCCTACAGAGCTTCCGTGTTTACGTACAAAACGCAGGCTCAGTGTTGGCCAATGTTGAGCCCATGTTCGGATGTACACACAGAAAATCTGCAACGAAAATAACGTAGCAGTTTGACGGGACATTATTTTTGGTTTTTGTGCACAAAAAGTATTTTCGTCATTTCGTAGGATCATTGACTATTTAATCGATGTCTTTAATACCTTTCTGGATCTCTAAAGGTGCAATGATGTTGCTGTCTATGTGTGGATCAGATACCCTTGGGTTTCATAAAAAAAAATCTTGATTTGTTTTCGAAAGACATAATGACGGGCGAATACTTAATGACAGAAATTTCATTTTTAGGTGAACGAACCTTTTAAGAAATTTGAGCCAGGTACCTCTGAGTTGACACGGAACGACCCTGCTATGTAATGTATTGTGGGATGGAAGTTGTGTACTGGCCGTGGCATGATGTCGATGTCCAAAAAATTTCCCGGGAATGGGACAATAAAGTCTATTCTATGCTATTCTAGCCTATTCTATTCTACTAGACTTGCTAACAACATGATATAAAACTCACTCTCACTCTTACTCATTACTTTACTGGCAATAGGGACCAAAGGCTGTCTTGTGGCCTGCAGGATGGGTATATGCTGTAAATTTCAACAGTGTTTGCCTTTAGACCAAACCTAAAAATTAACTAACCAAAAAAGAAAAAAACGTTTTGCGACAGAACTAAACAAACATACAAAACAATGCAGTGTGCTGGGCTTAATGAGTTCATTGGATATGTGCACATATGATTTGTATTTTGACCAGCTGAGAAATTGTGAACATTTTTTAAAATATGTAAAGGAGTCAAAATAGTGCAGGGAAATCCTCTGTTGCACACAAACGACAATCTGCTGAAACTTGGTGTGCACCAGGGTTTGGATGGCAGCGTTCACACTTAAATGATCCACAATACTAGAGCAATTTCACTTGAGTTTGTTTTAATCAAACCAAACCTGTAAAAGTTAAACACACCCTATAATGCAGTACTAAATGAAATGCATTATCACACTGCATGTTTTTGTTATTTTAAGTAATCCGTCTGGTTTTTGTTTCTAAAAAGGTCCTCAGTCACATGTGGAAGTGAGGGCCTCGTTTTAGGCAGCAGAAACAAAGAGCGGACTTGGCGGTCACATTCTACAATGAGGAGAACTGTCAAAGCGTGTCAAAGGTAAACAGTAGACATGGAAATATTGAAATGTCGTCCTTACCCGTAAATCATTAATTCTCCTAAAAATGTCATGTTACTGATGTTGTTAAATAACTGACCTTTTTTACTTTAGCAAAAGGATGTTAATTTCTCTTCTGAGCTTGGCATTGATTTCACTGGCACTTTTAAAACTGCCTCTCTTTCACATGGACCCAAAGCCTGTTGAAGTACCAGTAGACACCATCTACCGAGAGGTATGTCTTCCTTTAATTTAATTTGGCATTAGATTCAGGAAGTATCTACACAATTTCTGTGGTCCAAATTATTTTAGCTTCTGTGGGGTTAACCGAATCAAAAATGTTAACAAATTCAAAATGACAATAATGTAAATGCATAAATACGTAATAAACATTATTTTTTAAAATTATTATTATCATTTTTTTTTTTAGAATTCTGTGGCATTGGTTCACAAATAAAAGTGGCATAGTTTGGATGGCATTTTTGGTGCCAGATATATTCAGTGGGTATGGAAAGTATTCAGACACCCTTAAATTTTTCACTCTTTGTTATATTGCAGCCATTTGCTAAAATAATTTAGAACTGAGCCTTGTGGTACTCCATATTGAACTTGTGATCGAAATGACATGTCTTTGTTTACTACTACAAACTGATAACGGTCAGATAAGTATGATTTGAACCATGCCAATGCAATTCCACTAATTCCAGCATAATTTTCTAGTCTATTTAAAAGAATATTGTGGTCGATTGTGTCAAAAGCAGCACTGAGGTCTAGTAACACTAATAGAGAGATACAACCATGATCTAATGATAAGAGCAAATCATTTGTAACTCTAATGAGAGCAGTCTCAGTACTATGGTACGGTCTAAATCCTGACTGGAAATCCTCACAGATACCATTTCTTTCCAAGTAGGAACTAAGCTGAGATGATACTGCCTTTTATAGTATTTTTGACAGAAAAGGTAGATTGGAAATCGGTCTGTAATTGGCTAATTCACCAGGATCAAGTTGTGTTTTTTTAATAAGAGGTTTGATAATAGCCTGCTTAAAATTTTTTGGTACGTAACCTAGTGATAAAGATGAATTAATGATCTTAAGTAGAGGATCTATGACCTCTGGAAGCATCTCTTTCAATAGCTTAGTCGGTATAGGGTCTAACATACATGTTGTTGATTTTGATGATTTAACAAGTTTAGACAATTCTTCCTTTCCTATAGCAGCGAATGAAAGGAATTTTTCCTCAGGGATACTACAATCCACTGTCAGATGTGATACTGTAGTAGACAGTTGCATGGCTATAATTTTCTCTCTAATGTTGTCAATCTTGCAAGTAAAGAAGTTCATAAAGTCATTACTGCTGTGCTGTTTTGAAACATCAGAAGTTGAGGCTGTATTTCTTGTTAATTTAGCCACTGTATTAAATAAATACTTAGGGTTGTGTTTATTTTCTTCTAAAAGATTTGAAAAATAAGCAGATCTAGCGGTTTTTACAGCCTTTCTGTACTCCATCATTTTCTCTCTCCATGAAATTCGAAAAACTTCTGGTTTTGAATTCTTGCAGCTGCGCTCAATTTTTCTTGCTGCTCTCTTAAGGGCCCGAATGTGCTCGTTATACCATGGCGCTGGACTAATATCCTTAATCTTTTTTAAGCGCAAAGGAGCGACAGAGTCTAGAGCGTTCAAAAAGAGAGCGTCAATAGTTTGTGTTGCAACATCGAGTTCTTCTAAGCTGTCTGGTTTGCTAAGTTGATGAAACTGATCAGGAAGATTATTTATAAAGCAATTTTTAGTGGTAGAAGTGATGGTTCTAACATATTTATGGCAGACAGGCGGTTTTCCAGCCTTGGTTAAATGTAGCACGCATGAGACTAGATAATGATCTGAGACGTCATCGCTCTGCTGCAGAATTTCAACGGCATCAATATCGATTCCATGTGACAATATTAGATCTAGAGTATGATTACGACAATGAGTTGGTCCTGACACGTGTTGTCTATCTCCATTAGAGCTTAGAATATATGTTAATGCCAATCCCAAAGCGTCTTTTTCATTATCTACATGTATATTAAAATCACCAACAATAAGGACTTTATCCACAGCCAGTACTAACTCCGATAGAAAATCAGCAAATTCTTTGATAAAATCTGTATGGTGCCCTGGTGGCCTGTATACAGTAGCCAACACAAATTTCAAATGAGATTTGTCACTTACATTATATAACGTTACATAGAGCACCATCACTTCAAAAGAGATGTATTTGAAAGACTTTTGAGTAATACTGAAGATATTACTATAGATTACAGCAACACCTCCCCCTTTACCTTTGTGCTTACCTTGAGGTTCATGTCGATAATAGTAACCTTGAGGGCTAGACTCATTTAAAGTAATGTAATCGTCTGGTTTTAGCCAGGTTTCTGTCAAACACAGCACATTTAGATTATTTTCTGTGATAATATCATTTACAATAGGTGCTTTTGAAGAAAGGGATCGAATATTCAGCAAACCAAGATTTATCATTTGTTTATCTTTATAATCTCTGTTTACTACTTGTTGAACATCAATTAAATTATCACCCGTAAATGGGTTTGGAAGTTTTCTGTATTTATTAGTTCAGGGTACAGACACAGTCTCTATCTGATGATATAGAGACTCTTTCACCTAGATGTGTTGGGATTTATCTGAATTCTGTGACGTGAGACAGCTAGCAGACGGTCGGTTTAGCCAGTCTGTCTGCTTCCTGACCTGGGCCCCAGTTAGTCAAGGTTGAGCTCTAAGACTATGTGCCATATTACTAGAGAGAAGAGCAGCACCACCCCAGGAGGGATGAATACCATCTCTTTTCAACAGGTCAGGTCTGCCCCAAAAACTTTTCCAATTGTCTATGAAACCTATATTATTCTGTGGACACCACTTAGACAGCCAGCCATTGAGTGATGATAGTCTGCTAATTATCTCATCACTCCTACGAGCAGGAAGGGGTCCAGAAAAAATTACAGTGTCTGACATCTTACGTGCGATTTCACACACCTCTTTAATATTAATTTTGGTGATCTCCGACTGGCGAAGTAGGACATCATTCGCGCCGACGTGAATAACAATCTTAGAGTATTTACGATTAGCATTAGCCAGCACTTTTAAATTTGCTTTGATGTCAGGCGCTCTGGCTCCCGGCAAACATGTGACTATGGTGGCTGGTGTCTCTGTTTTCACGTTCCATGTAATAGAATCGCCAATAACTTGGGCACTTTCAACAGGATTCTCAGTGGGTGCGTCACTGAGTGGGGAGAACCTGTTTGATGTTCTAATCGGAACGGAAGAGTGGTGTTTTTTCCCACGACTAGGCCGCCTCACGGTCACAAAGTTGCCCTGCTGCACGGGCTCTACATTTATGACATGTGAATCCCTCATCGCTGACAGAAAAAGCTAAACTATGCATGTGACAGGCAGTGCAAGTAACAATGAAAGGAGAAGATGACATAGCTTACCGTGTTCGTAGACTGCTCCGACTTACCAGATGTTTGATGAACTTGTAGAAAAAGGAGAGCGCGACAGAAATGACGGTGGGCACGGATAACACAAACTAGCGTAGTGCTAACGCGTTGTGATGGTGATTTAGATTAAAAGATTAAAAACTAGCGATGTCAGATTAATGTGATAGGCACTATAAGACAATATCAGATATATAGTGAAGATAAAGTAGACAGCAAACAACCTTGAAAAATAACCTTGGTTCCCTGGTGTTTTTTATATTTATATATTTATTTTACTTTTATGTTTGTTTAATAAATATTCATTGCATCCTGCTCTCCCTCACCTCTCTGTGTTACGTGGTTAAAAGAGCATGTTTAACCTGAGAAGAGGGCCTAAGATCGATTCTTGTGGCGCATCATACTTTACCTCCCTGTTGTTTGGTCAGATATTTTCACCAAGTAGTAGCAGTCATTTAGGTAGGATCTAAACCAGATTACTGCCTGTTCACGGCTGCCAAAACATGATTTTTTGGTTTTATTTTTAAGGTAAAAATAAATGTTTTCAGTTTGTGTTGAAATAAGGATATGCTTTAAGCACTGTATTTTAACTTACAGCGCATCCATTCCTATGTCAGAGAGATATTGGCCAAAGAATGCAGACCCTCTTTTGCCCGAAAGAGAATGGAAGCTGAACATCACAGCTCCACACCAGTGGCTGAGCCCTTTTTGGACAAGAACACTCATTTAAATGATCAAATATTCCAGTATCCCCCACCGTTTGGTTTCATGGATATGAAGAACAAGCTTCAAGAAATCTTGAACCTCTTACCAGCCTCTTCTGAAGTGAGACATGGAGGGCAAGATTGTCGTCGATGTGTAGTGATTGGAAATGGAGGGATACTGAAAGGACTAGGACTTGGACATCTTCTTAATCAGTTCGATGTCATCATCAGGTGAGAGCCTATTTCTATTCATTTGTGTGATTTTAGCTTTAGGTACGGTGGCCGAGAGAGCTCAACGCGCCGCAAATAGAAAAAAACATCAGCAAATTAAGAAAACGTGATCATCAGTTTGACAACACGTGCTGCAAATCCTCACAACACCTGCGAACACAGAAATGCACTGCAAATAGCACAAACCGAAACGGAAATGTTTCAAGGGAACCCCAAAAATTGACGAGCCCTACTAGGACCTGCTTATTAGCTGTGGCCGAAACCAGTTCAACTCACCCGTTCACTCATTCACTAATCCCTATATATTGTACGGCATTAAATACTTTAAAAAACTGCAAACAAAAATAAACACACATTAACAAGTGTACGTTATTTCATGTATTTATTATTTTTAATGAAGCTTTTTTTTTAGTTTGCTAGAAGTCTGCTGAGCTTTCACAGATGACGTGGTCGTCGAGCGCCTCAGGCGGCCGTTACGATGACGTCACATTAGTACGCTACAGATGATTAACAAATATTTTTAAATCATCCACTATATTATCATTTCTTAAAGTTTAATGAGTTAAAAACAATGCCACATATTAAAACACTTTGCTGTTAGTGAAACACATTACATTGAGTTAATACCTACATAATATATTTTAATAATATTTTTTTAGCTTGTGTTGTTAAGTAGGGTACGTCAATTTTTGGGGTCCCCTTGAAACATTTCCATTGTGGTTTGTGCTATTTGCAGTGTGTTTCTGTGTTTGCTTGTGTTGTGAGGATTTGCAGCACATGTGTTGTCAAACTGATGATCACGTTTTCTTAATTTGTTGGTGTTTTTTTTCTATTTGTATGTGTTTTCTTATTTGCAGCGCGTTGAGCTCTCTTGCCCACCGTATTTAGGACCTCTAGGGATATAGTTTTGTTATATTTTTTATATGTTATAGATTTCTCTGTATTTGTGTCTTTTCTGATATGCCTTAAAAGGTTGCCTCCAAAATCTGAGGAACTATCATTTCTGCCAAACCGACGTTAGCTATAGATTATCAAATAGATTATAAATATTTCAAGTATTAAAATAATAATAATAATAATAAATAATAACAATCTTCATCATCAGAAACTTGTACTCTGTTTTTTTCCTTAAATTTAGATAAAAAAGAGAAAAGTCCCTGTTTCCGGGACTGTCTGATGGTACATTATAAAATAAAAGCCCTCCAAAACTATTCATATGGCTCTCAGAGTTTTCCTCACTCAGTATTAGGACTAACCTTCTCAGTGTCACAAACTTTTTCACAATGGAAATAACCCCATAGCACCATCTAGCATCCAAGTTGTCCTCTCTTACTTACCAAATGTATGAATCTTTCTAAAACAACAATACAAATATTCGGCACATAATTACATTTCATAACTGAAAAGGTGTATAGTGATATCTTCGACTTGTTCATTAGGGTGTTAGTGTCAACTCGGTCTAGGGCATCGAGGAAAAGGTGACAAAAAAAAAAAGAAAGATGAAAGGTGAGACCACATGGAGCTTCCCTTTCCCAGTCCCAGCCAGCACTAAATACTCTGTCAATCTGAGAATTATTGCAGAATGTTTTATTATTATTATCAAGAATGCTGTTACAAACACAAAAAGAGAAGACTTCAGGAGGGGGCATAGCCAACATAACAAACAAAACACAACTAACTCAATTTTAAGACTAACTTACCTATCATAAAAGACAAAAGAAACTTCCTTAACTCCCTATAACTTACCCAAAAACAGGAGAAAAGGGATTAAAGAAAAAATGGCACCCTCCTCCCTACAAAGAAAGAATATTTAACAGAAGGGGAAAAAAAAAAAAACATTGAAAGTTGATGTTATCCGTTTAGGCAAAAGCACAACAGCAGTATCAATTGGAACTCTATCACAGGTTTCAGTATCTACTGCAACTATTAACTAGTAGATCAACTGGCAACAAATGTCTGGGGCTGTAGGGAAGGTCCATGGGGAATAAAGTGGCTCTGTCTCTCTCCTCTGCCCTCTCTGTCCATTCCTGACTGCTTTGTAGCTGGTTTCTAGTAGGTTGATTCTGGGAAACGAGCGTCAGGTGCCAGCGAGCAGCAGCGCAGGAGAGGGAGAGAAAAACAAAAACGGACAACTGCCCCCAAATCAGTACAAAAAAAACGTCATAGGACGTAACATTAGTAAGTTTGTAAAACTGCTTAAAACCAATACACTGAATTGAGTGTGCATGTAATGTGATTATTATTTAAAAAATATCTCTGAAATCCAAGGAAGGGACTAACAAGACGGAAGTGAAGATGTGAGAAGAACAGTCTGAGAACTTTATCTTATTAGATAATAGACAGAGTTTTCCTTTGGGGACATTTGCATTTATAAAAGTTAATAAATTGCAATAGATTTTATTCCATTATTCAGCATATTGCGAAATGAATAAAATCACAATAATATTGTATTGTTCATGTGACATCTTATCGCTGTGCCTTTGTTTATTCCCACTGCAAGTGGCTTCATGAAATTGGCCAATGGTCTTGCAACCCATTTGAAGGTCCTATTACTGAGTTTCACACTTGTTTGTCAAATGTTTGATTTGTAAATATTTAAAAGAGCAGGGGAAACTTGTTTGTCTGCAGACTGAACAGTGGTCCTGTCCAAGATTTCAGTGTAGATGTGGGGAACCGCACCTCCATCAGGATGAGTTATCCTGAAAGCTGCCCAAAGGTGTGGGAAGATATGGATTCAGATCTCAAATATGTGGCTGTGATCTATAAGTCTGTGGACTTCCACTGGCTTCGTGCAATGATTACCAACACATCCGTTGTGAGTGCTTGTTTATTCATCAGTCTTTTAATGTCTCGTTTAATACAGTACAGTATGTGTGAAAGTCAAGTTTTAACATAACTTTTCAGTCGCTGTGGGACTGGCTGTTTTTCTGGCAGAATGTGCCAGTGAGTGTTCCAATCAAGGCCTCCCAATTCCGCCTCCTGAATCCGGAGATTATTAAAGAGACGGCCATGGATCTACTTCACTTTCCTAATGCTAGAGAACAGCTCTGGGGCTGGGACCAGGTGAGTTACTTTTAATTCCTTTTTACAGGAGAAAAAAAACCAAAACAATAAATGCATATGATATATTTTTTCCCCTGTTCCCTCTCTAGAATGTCCCTACTATAGGAGTCTCTGCTCTCAACCTAGCAACATACATATGTGATGAGGTGAGCTTAGCAGGCTTTGGCTATAACCTCAGCCAGAAAGAGGCTCCTCTCCATTACTATGATGACAGACCCATGACATCCATGTTAAAGGAAGGCATGCACAATGTACAGACTGAGACTGTTTTCCTTAAGCATCTGGTAACTTCAGGCAGTATTACTGACCTTACAGGTGGGATACACTGAACATTTCAAGCTAAATGTCTTCTTTACTACCAAACACCTTCGCGGGCCAAGCTTTCGCAATACCGCATGTGTATAAGAATGTGGAGGAATAAGTTAAACTCTATCAATGGAAGGAAAATGTAGTATGTTATGCAATGTCTTAGTAACCTTGAAGCTGTGAGACAGGTGCTGTGACTTATTTGATGTCGAACTTTTAATTTTCATTTTAATCTTTTGTTTTAAAAAGATGTTTTACCAAAAAACGATATTTTGTTGTGATTTAAAGCAGTTTGTTGGGTTTTTAGGATTTTTTTTTTTTATTTAATTTAAAAAACAAATTTGTCTGACCATGCATCAGATTTGTCATTTAAAATAAGACCATATGTTGTTTACATTGTGTATGCAATAACTGTACTTTTCCAACAGATGGAGCTGTTGTAAAAAAGAAATAAAAAAATACACTTAGCCTAGTAAATTTCTAGCATAAAGAGAAACTACATTCATTCCTTTTTGCTGGTATCTGCCACTATTTTGAGAAACTGCAAAGATTCGAAAGATTAGCTCTAAGGGCTGCATTAGCTGGCATCCATGGCTTTTAGTTTTAGTTTTTGAGATCTTTACCTCTCAAGTTCCTTTTACACAAGACATCGGTAATATTCTGAGCCCACTTCCCCAAGTTATTTCCAATCAGAAATTTCTGTTAAAATTATATTTCATTTTCATTAAACTATTAATTTAAACGTAAAGTGAAGAAAAGAAGGCATGTAAGTTGTGATGCTGGGGAAAAAGCTTGTAGTTTCATTACTGAAATCAATAATCATGTAACCGTTCCAAAAAGATGACCTTGGGCCGTCTACAATCTTAAAATATGTTTGGTTTACAGTGTTAGTATTTTAAAAACATATTGTTAAAAACACAAAACATTCAACAACCTAAGTTGTTTCATTTTATCGATGATGGAACAGAAAGTGTAATACTTTAATTCATAACAAATACATACAATTAAATACATTATATACACTGCCTGGATCATTATTGCAGTGATTAATGTGTTTCTGGCATGTTATATATAAACACAATACTGACTTTGGCATAAATAAAACATTCATTAGTTTTTGATGATGCAGAGGTTAAGTGTTTGTGACCTGCTGATAGCAATCCTACACAGGCTTCGTCTTGATGTTTTTGGTGGGTCACCAACAATTGTTAATTGCTGCCTCCAAACTTCTTCTGCAATGAAAATGATTTCTTGTATTACGTTAACTACAACATAGTTAAGTATTTTAACAGTAAGTACATTTATAAAATACAGACTAACAAAGCCACAGCTCAGAACATTAATTTTCTAAAGTATAGTCTCCTGTTTACAAGAATGTTAATGCGAATACAAACCAAATGGAAGACAATTGATTATATACTATTTTCATTTATATGAAAATGGCATATAAATGTTTATATAATGCAATTGATAAAATGAAAAATAACAACTAAATGACTTTAAAAGAGAAAGAAAATGTTTGGTTTCTTTATCTAGCACATGGCATGACATTTTTGACAGAAAATGCACAGGAACTTGTAGATACACTCTTAAAAATAAAGATTGATGGTTCCATGAAGAACCTTTAAAGGTGCAATATGTAACATTTTGGCTGCAAAATATCCTAAAACCACCAGGCCAGTGTTATATATTTTGTTCAGTTGAGTGCTTGCAATATCCCAAATGTTTCCAACTCTTTGTAAATCATTAGAAAATTGCGCTCCGGGGCGTGTGCGGCAATAGCCGGTAAATGACGTCATATCCGTGTTACCCTCGGTTTCTGTTTATACTGCCGTAGAAACCGTGACAACATAGTTTCACGGACAAATGCGGAAATAGTAGTTGTAGCGTCTATCAAGCAACTGGCTTGTTTCGCGCAGCCGTTATGGAACACAATTATTCTTTACTGTTTGTAGCTGGTCCCGTAAACGTCAACCAAATGAGCCAAGAAGATTTTGGGACCAGATGAGAAATAAAACGAGGATCAACATCGGTGTCGCATTTCCTAATTGGAGAGAACTTCGCGACAACGATCTTTCATTTGGATTTTTTAACTGACAGAAAATGTCTTGTTCTTGTCTATGCATATGATGACAATCATGTCATCAAGTGCAACATTTATAAAAAGACTACCTCATCCATGAACATGATATATGATTCCCATCTGATTGATTGAAATCAGCGGTGGAGTTGAAGACGACAGTTCCCATAATTCAAGCTACGCCGTTGTCGTCGTTGTTTTGATTGTACGCCCTCTAGCGGCCAAACATTTTACATATTGCACCTTTAACATCCATGGAAACTTTCCATTCTACAAAAGGTTCTTTATTCTGAAAAAGGGTTAATCAGATTATTAAAGAAAAAAAAAATGGTTATATTAAGAACTGTTCATTGAACCAAATGTAACACTGAACCACTGTACTTTGGGGAACCAAAAATAATTCTTCTATGAAAGCAAAAAAAATTAATTAAATAAAAAAAAAAAAAAATTAAAATAAAATAAAATAAAGAAAAGAAAAAAAAAAACACTTTTGGAACCTTTATTTTAAGTGTATGTGGGATTTGTTAAACTATAAGAACACTGCAAAACTGGAAAAAAATAAAAACAGTCTTAACTGCTGCAACCAATTACGCAACAATGGAAAGTGAAACTGATTGAAAAATATTTCTGCTCTGCAAAAGTTGTAGAATAGCATATTTAGAACCAAGACAGGTTTATAGGGGATTGTGTTTTTGACACTTAGCTGTAGTGTAGTGCAGCATAAAAATCACATCACACTTTTCATTATGTTAGATGCGGGGTCTTCGTGTTAATTGATTGAGGTACTTCTGTCTCCAGATTCACAGAAGATATTCTTCATTTTTATTCCTATTGTGAAGAAAAACAATACAAATTAGTGGTCAAAAATAAAAACACAAAAAAGCATAATATTTTGACTACATATAGTGCTAATCAATTTTTTGAAAAATGTCGCCAAATTGCAACACTCATGCACATTTCCATGTTCACTCAGTGCTTTTCATCGCTCTGCTTTGCCAAAACATTTTTCCCCTCAGACTCACTGGCTCTACTTGACAAAGGGATTTCTTTCTTGGACAGTGCCCCTCCTCCAAACCCTCCTCCTGTTTCCCCCTCGCCTCTGTAACAGCTGCTCTTTGGAGCCGTATCCTAAGAGAGTGATGATCGGTGTTTTTTTATTTCAAAGTGTTTTTTTGGAACAGATGGCCAAGGGAGAACTGGGGAGACAGCCAAGACCGCGCTGGGGAATGTGCCAATTCCTGTAGTGAGCGAGTTCTCTGGGTTCCAGCTCGCGTGCCTTCCCTCTGCCCTCTGCCCTGAGTGGCGCCAGCAGGACTTCCCAACTAGTGTTGCGAACATCTGGTGTCTGGCTCTAATGGGGGGAGGGGGAGGCGCACTCAAACAGCTTCCTTTTCAATGTGCTTTGCTGAAGGAACGTATTAGCTCACATAAGGATGGAGGGTTGCCTTCCTTCGCACATAATCTGTTGGGCTTCTGAAGACCCTTCCATGGCTAAATGAAGTGCAACCTAACTATTTGACACAACACTGATTAGATTTGACATTAACAATTGAGCAGCGGTCAATTATAAATGTTAAATGTCATGAAAACATTCCGTTATTTCCTACAAGAGGATAATGGAAAATATATGTGTAACCGTACACAAACCATGAGGACAAAGACTATCATTACGGAGGGAATGCACATGTTGATGTAGGATAACGCTGCAGGAAATTGGGACTGTATCATAAAACTCCCCACAAAAACACATCAATCACTCCATTTATTTGCCCGGGATGCTTTCTCAGCATAGTGGAGGAAAAAGCTGGCGGGACAGCCAGTCCTGCCTCTGACAAAAGTTGATCATTTCATTTAATGAGATCATTATTAGGCAAGAGGAAATTCTCTTGAATTGGTATGTATGCACATATGTTCTGCCTTGGTTACCATTGTCATTATTTTGCAGAAAATAGCTAATGGATGACAGAATTATGTCTAAGAATACAGAATGCAGTTCTGCCTTATCCTTCTGTTAGGCAGTCTATAATTATTCACAATTTGCTGGGCAAATGTCATGGTTCACATGAGAGCAACATGCCTTTCTAAAGGCATGGGTTTGTTTTATTTTCCAAAATAATATAATGAAGATAACCAAATACTTAAAACTTAAAGACTTAAAGAGCAAATCGAAGGTGGGAAATTAGGTTTTTCTCCTAGTTTTATCATATAAGAGCCCTACACACAGAATTCGGTAGCCCTTCATGAGACACTGGAAAACTTCTTTCCGACTGACTATTTACCTTCCTCTTCTTGGACCGACCCTCGGCCTGTAGAGTTCTAGTGCACTGATCCACACACTCTCTAAAGCTCATGTTGCGGTGGTCTGGTGTATAGTCCAGGTCGGCAAGCTGAGCAAGGGACAGTATGTAGTTGCAAGCTATTCTTAATATAGCCAGCTTGGAAAGCTTCTGTCCATAAGAGTAGCAGGGTACCTGTAAAAGTAGATTACGGTGTCATCACAAAAATAAATTTCATTCTATTATGATAACGAGAACACGAGGCCTAAAAAGTCTATTATCTCTTGCAAAACAATTAGTATGATTGGTAATTCATCAAAAATCTACTTCACAGTCTGCTACACTAAAATCAATTAGGTGTTTGCTGCAATAGTTCTACACTGTTAATGTCTTTAAACGCTTATTTATTTGATCACGGCTATCTTCTCAAGTAGTTTGACTTGGCGAAAAAAAAAACTAGAGCAGATGGCGGTATGGATGCGTTATATTCTTTGATGATCTGATTCTATCACTGTTAGGTTTTTCATCATTTAATTTAAACTTTGCTTTGTGCTGATGGTATAATTCACAATTATGTAACATCTCCGTCTCCAAAACGGCGCACATTAAAATGATTGTTTATTAAGCTATGCGGGAATTTACCTGCTTTCTGAGCGCCTCAAAGGCTGCACTAATGGTGTGCACGCGCGTCCTCTCGCGCGCGTTCGCCAGTAGTCTTCGAGTCTGCTGAATGGCTTTGATCTCCGTGACGACGCCAGACTGCTCTCCAGCGCGTCTCCTAGGTGATTCCGCGCTCTCGCTTCTGCCGCTGGCTGCAGGCGCCTGAGAGGCTGCTCGCTGAGACAACATAACGCGCTCCAAAGGAAAAACCTGTGAATTGCTCAAAGCCGAAACTTGGGCGCTTGTTTTAGCAATTTTGTTATTGACAGTTTTCTCGGAAATCACCGTGTTAATCCTCATATCTAGGGCAGTATTTAAAATCTCGTTTCCGACACTCACCGCGACGATTTCCGAGCCGTGCGTCTCTTTTGGACAACTATCTCCCAGTGTCTCAGCCATTAGATGCGAGTTCTTATACAATTTCAAGTGAGGTAAATGATCGTCACTGACAGGCTTAATTGGATCTCGTGCTTTCCGTTTTAATTTCTTGTCTCCTGACATCGTGTTTAGGATCTTGCATTGACCGTTTAGATGTGGATTCTTCATTTCGGATGTCCACCCTGACTAATAGTCCGATAAAAAATGAAAGGCAGAGAAATGTTGTTGAGAGGTAATACACAAGCACGCTGTAAGTGTCAAATCAGCTGCAGTCTTCTAGGAGTAACATGTCTGCTTCCCTTGTTTAAAACTCCATGTCAGTGTATTTTTGAGGTGACGTGCTTCTCCTGTGGTATCCAAGAGTCCTGTGAAGTCAGGCAGACATTGCCAGGACATTTTTGTGAATGTGCTCAACAGTTCATCTGTGTTTATTCAGCCTCAGTTAACACAGAAGCCCCTGTTGGTGAGATAAGTCAGCGCCGAGAGACCGCCCAAAATAAACTCTCAAGAGGACCTAACACATTACCAATGAAAGCATTCTCTCGACAGTTTTAAAATGATGATGATGATGATGATGATAATAATAATAATAATTACGACGTTGTCACACTTAATATAATTAGCCATTGTTTAAAAAAGCAGGTCGTGTCGAATGAGTGAGGTTTGATGGCAGTAATTCATAATCACAATAGACAGTTGCAGAAATCTTTCTGACTGTATTTTTATAATATTATAGATTATAATGATAACTTATTCAGAAGTTGCAAAAATTTTTACACCTAGTATAAAACTGTTTATAATATAAATCCTATATTATATCGCTTGCAAATAAACACTGTAAATCCAAACAGGTTTATTGACCTAATCTTATTTTTATTTATATAAATATATTTCTGCTTAGGTTAAACAAGGTTATTGTTCACTGTAAACCCCAAAGTCATTATTACTAAACCTATAATTGGTCCTAATTAAACAAATGTCATGGAATAATAAATACCCAATAATAAAACCCATCCATAAATTTTGAATTCTTAAATCAAAAGACTATAAGCACACTTTTTTAGGTGGTTGCACACAGTGAAAGTTTTTTAGTAGTTTCACCTCCTTGAATTTGAATTACATAGTGTTACAGCCCACCGCACTTATACCACTCCTCTCAGTTGTGAGGTAGTTTGTAACAGTTTAGGGATAATTTGTAGACTTCAAAAGAACTTTAATTTGTATCAAGTAAAAATGATTAAAGTCAGAGATAAACAGAACACTTCAAAAATGTTTTTCACTGTTCTGTTTGGATGCTGAATGTTGATGTCTGTGTGACACAAGGTCACTTGCAAAATATTGACACAACTAGAGATTAGATTGTCAAACTTTACAATAACGACTCATTTGTTAACATTAGTTAATGTGTTAATTAAAAAACTAACAATGAGCAATACTTCTGTATTCATCAATATTTATAAATCCTTGTTAATGTTAATCAATAAAATAGTCATTCATTGTTAGTTCACAGTGCATTTACTAATGTTAACAAATACAACTTTTGATTTTATAATCGAGATTAATAAATCAATATCTAATCTAACCTAAACATTCAACAAACTTTGTGATTAGTGATTGCAAATAAAGAGGAAAATATCTAAAGACGAGGAGGAAAAGAATGAAAATTATTTGATGCTAGAGGTCAGAGGAGAATGGGCCGATTGATTCAAGCTTTGCTTTGCTTTGCTCTTCTATCAAGAAGAGCAACTTTGACTGATATAACCACTCGTTACAACCGAAGTAGGAGATCCTCAAAGTATTCCTTCCACCGCCCAACGATGTCCCCAGTCGAAGTCAGCAGATTCCCACCCCCCACTGTAAACAGTGTTGGCAGGGCACTGCTTCCTCTTCCAGAGGCGCCGGACGGTTTGCCAGAATTTCTTCGGGGCCGACCGATAATCCTTCTCCATGGTCTCACCGAACTCCTCCCAGACCCGAGTTTTACCCGGGCTGTAGTCTGCTTGGCCTGCCGGTACCCGTCAGCTGCCTCAGGAGTCCCCTGAGCCAACCAGGCCACAGCCACAGACACGTCTTCCACTGAGGAAGCAGAGGCCGAGGTGGGATCACCCATCACCCAAGCTGAGGTCACTGAGGTAGTTGGAAAGCTCCTTGGTGGCAAGGCAGCGGGGGTGGATGAGATACGCCCTGAGTACCTCAAGTCTCTGGATGTTGTGGGGCTGTCTTGGCTGACACGCCTCTGCAGCATCGCGTGGCGGTTGGGGACAGTGCCTCTGGACTGGCAGACCGGGGTGGTGGTCCCTCTTTTTAAGAAGGGGGACCGGAGGGTGTGTTCCAACTACAGAGGGATCACACTCCTCGCCTCCCCGGGAAAGTCTATGCCAGGGTACTGGAGAGGAGAATAAGGCCGATAGTCGAACCTCAGATTCAGGAGGAACAATGCGGTTTTCGTCCCGGTCGTGGAACACTGTACCAGCTCTATACCCTCACTAGGGTGCTGGAGGGTTTATGGGAGTTTACCCAACCAGTCCACATGTGTTTTGTGGATCTGGAGAAGGCATTCGACCGTGTCCCTCGTGGACCCTGTGGGGGGGTGCTCTGGGAGTATGGAGTCCGGGGCCCTTTGCTAAGGGCTGTCCGGTCCCTGTATGACTCCGGCAAGGCTGCCCTTTATCACTGGTCCTGTTCATAGTCTTTATGGACAGGATTTCTAGGCGCAGTCAGGGGCCGGAGGGAGTCTGGTTTGGGGACCACAGGATCTCATCCCTGCTTTTTGCGGATGATGTTGTCCTGTTGGCTCCATCGGGCCAGGACCTCCAGTGTGCACTGGGACGGTTTGCAGCCGAGTGTGAGGCAGCTGGGATGAGAATCAGCACCTCTAAGTCTGAAACCATGGTTCTCAGTCGGAAAAGGGTGGCTTGTCCTCTTCAGGTTGGTGGAGAGCTCCTGCCTCAAGTGGAGGAGTTCAAGTATCTTGGGGTTTTGTTCACGAGTGAGGGAAGGAAGGAGCGTGAGGTCGACAGATTGGTGCAGCTTCTGCAGTAATGCGGTCGATGTACCGGTCTGTCGTGGTGAAGAATCTCTCGATTTACTGGTTAATCTACGTTCCTACTCTCACCTATAGTCATGAGCTTTGGGTCATGACCGAAAGAATGAGATCCCGGATAAAGGCGGCCGAAATGAGCTTTCTCCGCAGGGTAGCAGGGCACTCCCTTAGAGATAGGGTGAGGAGCTCGGTCACTCAAGAGGAGCTCAAAGTAGATCCGTTGCTCCTTCACATCAAGAGGAGTCAGCTGAGGTGGCTCGGGGATCTTTTTCGGATGCCTCCTGGACGCCTCCCTAGGGAAGTGTTCCGGGCATGTCCCACCGGGAGAATGCCCCGGGGAAGACCTAGGACACACTGGAGAGACTATGTCTCTCGGCTGTCCTGGGAACGCCTCTGTGTCCCCCCGGAAGAGCTGGAGGAAGTGTCTGGGGAGAGGGAAGTCTGGGAATCTCTGCTCAGACTGCTGCCCCCGCGACCCGGCCCTGGATAAGCGGTAGAACATGAATGAATGAATGAATGAAACAACCGAGGTATGCAGCAAAGCATTTGTGAAGCCACAACATGCACAACCTTGAGGCGGATGGGCTACAACAGCACAAGACCCCGCGGGTACCACTCATCTCCAATACAAATAGAAAAAAGAGGCTACAATTTGCATGAGCTCACCTAAATTGGACAGTTGAAGACTGGTAAAATGTTGCCTGGTCTGATGAGTCTCGATTTCTGTTGGACTACAACACCTCATTGTAGATGTCTAGGAGAAACAGAAGGCTCAGAGAAGATGGATGCTTATGACCCACCAAGAACCACTCATCTAGCCTGCCTGGAGTGAGTTCCTGTCTCTCTGCTGACCAGGATCAACTCAGCCTGGAGGTGGTGGCTCACATCCAAGAGCTGACCCAAGTTGTGAGTGTCAATAATAAATCTGAGCACACAAATTTTTTATACTCCTGAGCTGCACAGATTTAAAGCACATGCACACACAAACAAATGGCTTCCTGAAGACAACAAAGCTGTTGACATGTTCTCTAGGTGCCCCTTATGTAGACTGCCGGTAAGCCTAAGATGTCACCTGACTGCAGTAGCCAATCATGATTGCTGTTTAGCACAAGCGCTTCAGCCACTGGCTCATGAAGAGTGATCCCCATAGCATCAACTCTTCGATGCAGTGCGAGCTCCACTTGAGGACAAACTAAAGCACATTTGTATGCGCTTTACCTGAGTTCTCAAACCAGCGATACTCCACCCGATGCGCCAACCAAAAGGGCCGCCAGTCGACCATCCAAGAGTCCAATGCTTACTCTAAAAAACTTACACCTTCCTAGCACCCTCAGATTCCTCCGTTTACAACATTGCTCCCCTCATACAGCCCCACCAGCCACCAACCTCAGATTTGCTTAATCTCGCCAATAATTTAGCAACCTTTGTTCCTTCCAAAATTTCTCCTTCTCCCTTTCCAACAATTCCTGGAGTGGTCTAGAGCAGGGGTTCCCAAACTTTTTAGCCCGCGACCCCCATGATAAATGGGCTGCTGCTCCGCGACCCCCCGCCCACCTCAACAACCCCCCCCCCCCCAACCCGTCGCGTGAAAATTTACAGCAAATCGATTATATGCCCAGTCTCAAAGCACACAAAGTTATATTTCATTGTTCTACGTGAAAAATCAGTGTTACAATTCTGCATGAGCCGCTCGATATCCACCTGTTCTCTCTCGGAAAGTAACTGTGCAACTATGTTGGGTTGAACATTGTTCTGCCATCAGGAACCAGTCGGCAGGTCTGAGCGACGCACACGCGCGCTCATGCTAATCCGACGGTCAACGTTTCCGAAACACCAAGTACTCGGTAAAGCATTTCTGTGTCATGCTGAATAATTCTTCCTCATTTCTCTCAGCATCACACATATAATGGAATATCAATGTCAGTTTTACACATCAAAACGATGTCCTTCATTTACAATCACCTCAATGATCTCCGCGGCCTCACCTGTAAATCGGTTTTTCTGTTGTGGATATTAACCACCGTTTCATTTTAAAGCAGGTATTATTTGTTTGTAACCTCCAAACACCTTTAGCTTTAGCAAACAACAGTGCGTGATTGACGTTGATTGTGATTGACGCTGACGTAATCTCGTATAATGTCTGGGACAAAATTACAAATTTAATTAAAAAATATACATTATATATATATTTTTAATCAGACTTTTCTGCAAACACCATTTAATAAGTATTGAATTAAATTAATTGCAACAAAAATATATAGGGCCTATATATTTTTTCCACTTTAAAAAAAAAATAGAAATCATCTCGCGACCCCTGCGCGGGGTACCGCGACCCCCACTTTGGGAACCACTGGTCTAGAGTGTGAGGCTGTCTACACACTCAGGAACCTCTCCGTAGCCTTCTCTGCATCTTGCATTTGAGTGCAGAACCCAGTGTGAGGCCACCCCGTCATCTCTCCCTCCTAATTTCAGCCCGTCCACTATCCTATACACCCACCCACACCATTTCAATGGAGAATGGAGCCCTCTTCTGTCTCTAACCTGCTTGCTATGTGTCCAATCTTTTGACCAGGACTGTAATTTTAAATATTATAAGCTTATACAAAATTTTCTTCACATGCTGTGCAATAATATGTGCATGCATGAGATCACAAAAATGGGGTGGACATTATATTAACGTTAATACAAAAGATGATATGATCCTGTTATTAGCATGCTCACAGATTTCAGAATCATAGAGACCAGATATTGGTTCATATTGGACTGCATCCATATGATACTGAGATCACTGACTAAAAGCAGGAAAGTGTTTTTTTTTTTGCCTCCAGTGCAAAAGGAAACACCAAATGCCAGGTATGTAATGTATCTTTGACTCTCATTTATATAGTTAACTATATTCTAAATAAACTACAAACAAATAATTACATATATCTTTTGTCATTCCCTTCTTTCTTTGTTCACTCAGTCACATAGCTTCCTGAATGAATGGCTCATTATGTGGCCTCTTAGGCGCAGGGTCTTAGGTGTGGATCACAGCATTATTCATGAAGATTCACACCTTCGTACATATGGCCTTGCTAAACAAAATGTCTTAGAAATTTACAATCTATACACTGTTTTATATGACCGAGTAGGCAGGATGATATGTTGACATCATTGTGAAGCAAAAACTCTAAACTAAAATATACTAAAAAAAATTTCACAAGACATCTGGGAACTGTATGTGTATTTTTTTTGTTTGTTTGTTTTTTTAAAAACCATGCATATACACAATTCTCTCAAAAATACAAACATGTACACACATATGATTGTAGCCTAGCTTCTGCTGAATACAGTGTAATGAGACTTTTGTCATTAATATGTTTTATAAGCAACTGAAAAATCACAAATGTCAGAGCATGTCAAAACTACTCTAGGACCCCAAATCAGCCTTAGACCCCAGAGGGTTAACCTCTGTGAGTTTAGCCCTGGTCTGGGTCCTGAGTGGCCTGGCTTTATTCTTCTTGCTTCTTCAGGCTTTGCTTCTTCAATTGCTTAGGACTAATTACTTATCAGTTTCTATTCCTCTCCCATAGCACGATGTGATTGTACTGGTTTCCCACCTTCAGTCGAAATAAACCAGAAATCCTATGCGAAATGCCTACTTATATAGCCAGATGGCCTTGCCCATTCTGGCAAGATCTTGCGGGCTTCTTCACCATAGGCTCATGTAGCTCTGCTGTGCTGTCATTGGTTCGTTTCATTATAACTGCGCAAACCAATGGCCGTGCAGTTTCACTGTGTGATTGAAAAAAGCTTCAGTTATCGGAAAAAAGGAGTTTTCCCCGCCGTGTCTAGTAAGATGCAGTACTCGTTCCCGCTTCCCAGGGAACCAAGGTTACGATAGTAACCAAGTGCGTTTATCCTCTGCTTTGCCAGGGAAGTGGTTACCCTCTGTGTTGTTAGAGATGGTTTATCTACTATAAAGTTAGGGAAGATTTATACTCTGCTCACCAGGGAAGGTTGAATACATTACGATGTGTATTAACTAGGTTATCCTCTGCTCTGTCTAGGAAGTGTTGAAAGTGTACTGTTGTGCCAGAAAGACATTACAAAATGTTGAGAAGAAATGCTAGACTAATTCCATCAACTGAGAAAGGTGGACTAGCTACCCCTTTATGGAGAGACAGAGAGTTTAAATCATTGTTATGAGAGCACATGGACTCAATACTGACTGAGTCAGTCAGATTAAAAAAAAGTACTTGGGGCATGTATCAGAAAGAAAAAACATAAGGCATAAGGTGTTGTAATGACGAGCGAGTCAGCGAATAAAATCCAAGTGCTGCTTCAATACCAAAACGTAGTCGTACAGGCAGTGCTCAACTCAATAACAAACAGGATCAACACGGGAAAAGCGAACTCATAGTCAATATTCCAGGCTAAGGTCAAAGGCAGGTAGATAAACAATAGGACAATGAAACAGGCAGGATTCGAAAACGGGCAAAAACAAGACAAGGGTAGCGCTCAGTAATGTACAGTATGAACAAGACTTTGCAATTAAACAGGGAAACAGAACAGCTGGCTACAGCTGGGCAGTAATTAACCTAAGGGGCTTATGGGAAGTGTAGTGTGGTGTAAGGAGTCCATGATAGTGTTCAGAAATGGGAGGGCGACATCTGGTGGCAGGTGAATGGAGGACAACAGAACAGGATACATTGCTAAGTTAAAAGAACAGAACAAACAATTGACCCTTCACAAACAGTTTGATTGACAGACGATCTAACCAATGATAACGCCGAATCCGCCAACTTATCCGACAAAGCCGTCAGGGAGTAGCCTATAGTAGATTAACCTTGGTTAACTTGAAATTTTGTTTGTACTCGCGTCTTTCCACGGTTGAAACATCATTCCTTCTGATGTATATTCATGTTTATTTGATGCTATAAATGAACTAGAATGAAGAGATGATCGGTTCACGAGCCGCTTGAAGGATCTGTCACGACACATTAAGGAGCCACTGTAAGGTATTTAGTGTTTAAACTGCAACTTAAATTACAATATTTTAAATATGAAACTGTTTCATACGTTGTCAGTGTCCTCTTTGCTCCGGAATATACTTTTCACTGCAGGAGAAAAACCACTGTGTGGTGCAAGAGAGCATGGGCTGTCGGGCATTGCAACAGGGGGTGGGTTTTGCGAAGGGTCAACTGCACACTCAAGTGTCCTGTCTCATGAAAAAGCTAGGCCTCAATAAAGCCTGAATCAAATGTCACTCAAAAGACAAACAGTCAGATGAAAGCTATCCTCACTTATGTTCTTTATGTAGAATTGAGGACAGTATAAATATTGGATTGATGAACAAAGATGTAAATGAAGTTGAAGTGTAGAGCAATACAAAAGGCTCAGAGTAGGGTTAAAGAAAAGGGGTTGACACTATTCCATCTACAACCCCCATAGTGCAGTTACAATCAGTCAGTACATTAAAATTTTTTCTGAGTTTTGGAGAGAGTTGTCCAGAAAGATGTGGCTTTATTATATGTCTGTAGCTGAAGTCCCCCATCACATATCACAGGTCTTGTCTGAGTCAGAATTCAATTTTGAAAGTGCTGTAAATAACATGCACAAGAACATTGTTGGGCCAAAAGGGGACTCCTCAAAGATCACTAGTTGTTCTGTTCCAAGTTTTCTTGTCATTTGTACGGTATGGATAGTTATGTAGTTTGGTGCCCCCAGTGGCAGTTCTCTAGAAAATAAGTGATCAAACTTCTCATGCAGTCAGCTCCTCAATCTTTGGATGCCATCCTTTGTTTTGCATTTGTAAAAGCATCATCTGTAATTTAATTCTTCTTTACATAATACCTAATGATACATAGCCTTTGTTTGACATGGCACTCAACCTGTTAATTTACTTTAATAAGATCATTTCTCTATATGAGTAAATATTTGTTTTGCCACCAATTTCTTGGTCATCTGACAATCCTATTTAAGTAAATTGATGACATTGATTTCAGTTGGGGTATTTTCAGAGATACTTACATAAATGCTCTTTAGTTATTGGCAAATTTTTCTGATTGTTGTTTATTTGCTGTTTTTTGCAGTTTTACTCTTAATTCATAATGTACCTGGCATCTTATTAATTGTCAAAGACAAAGATGAATCCTGACTCGTCTGTACTAAATGGATGGAGTTTGGCTGGCTGTTAAATTGCATTGGTAGATGCAAGGAGAACAGTACACTAGTTGTGTACAGAAGAACGATGAGACTCTAAGGGGTCCACTGAAAGATTTTGTCAGTCAGCTGCAGTATACCGTGGATTAGCTGACACTCCAGAGAAGGTGCTAGAGGTTAATGAACCACTGGTCCGCATGTGATTTGATGGGCTTTCATCTGAGTACAGAAATTAGCTACTTGGGAAAGAGAATCTAATGTCAAGGCAAGAGTAAAAATTGCAGCAACATCCTTTGAGGCCAACACAGAGAATCAACAGAAACTTAAATGTCCCAAGAAAGTGGGCAGTTGCCATTACTGTGGTAAGCCAGGACAATGGATGAAACAGTGTAGGAAAAACAAAAAGAACATAAGAGAAATTAACAATGTTACTCAGCTCCTACTCAAGCGACTCCCATCGTCATTAAACTCATGGGGCAGCTTGCTGAGGTGTTAACCATTTGGGCTTTGAGTGCTAAATTTCCCCAGTAATTTACAGCAAAGGAAGACTCTTTGTAAAATAAACAAAGGGAAGTTGTCTGTCACTTCCTCTCATTGGGTGGGACACTGGTTAAGTACACTCACAGCTTTAAATGTTGTGCAACAGCACACTCCATTTACTTATCCATCCTCCATGGGTTATGATGTCTGCTATGACTGATGTTAAATTAATGGAGGGAGATGTCTCACACTGTAAAGTTTCCAGAGTAACTACAGGGACCGATAAGGACACACAGACCAGTGAGGAGCCCAGGGAAGAACCGAAGTGCAACAGATCTCAGGGGCCAATCCTGTGGTGAAGACTTCCTCAGAGGTTTAAATTTTAAAGGTTTAAATTTGTTTTATGTGAGAGTTATTAGAACTCTCAAAGGGGGGACTGTGGGATTACAAATCTAAGAATCTGTGCAAGATCTGCTAATCCTACATCCTGACGTATCATCACATGAAATACTGAGGTGAAGTACATTGTTTGTAGCATTTTAAGGTAAAGATGTTTCCAGCGAGAGTTTTCTGCAAGTTCCTGTTCTCCTTATTGTAAATCAAATAAGACAGATGGCCAGAGCAGAACTGGCCCCCTGACTGAGCCTGGTTTCTCCCAAGGGTTTTTTTTCTCCATTTGGTCACCTGTTCGAGTTTGCATTCCTCACTGCAGTTGCCTTTTGGCTTGCTTAGTCGGGGACACTTGATATTCAACAATGTTTTTGATCTTCCTGAACTGACACCATTGTGTAGTATCTGGACTGAATCAACGATGATCGATTCAACTTTAGATTTTAGGAAAAGCTTTTAGCCTCTTGAACTGCATAGTTATATCACTGCTGACTCCAGCCAGTCTGACTTTAATGGGACAGTTGTCACTTTTGTTGTTCGGGCAGGGGCATAGCACAAGTTCCCGGGCCCTATGCATGGGCAATCCTGATGGGCCCCCCCGACACCCCGACAAAATATATTCCAGACTTTTCAAGGGCCCTCTCTCCCTTTGGGGCCCCGGTAATCAGTACTGGTTTTACCCCCAGTCCGACGCCCCTGTGTTTGGGCAATGCTAAACAGCAACACCACAATGCGGCTTCAAAAAATCTTAATCAACTCCCCCACATGTGTGGTCAGATGATCACCAATACACACACATTACACACACACACACACACACACACACAAAGAGACTTTCTCGGCATTTATCTCATAACTTCAACTATTCCAAAATGAATTTCTCCCTATTATATAAGATTAGTTACAACTGTTAGTTGTGTTAGTTTTACTTTAAATGTTTACATTTAGGTATAAGAATGTATCTCTGCTTTAATGTCTTCCACACATATCCTTCATGGATTCAAAATGTTCCTCTCCGAATGTCTCAGACGTAGGTGTTATGTTACGGTAAAATTTATTATTTTTCTATTTTGCCATTCTTTGATCATCTCTCTCTTTCTTGCTTTGCTTTCGTCATCCCATATTGTATTCTTTACTTATATTTAGTTGTATGTCTTCGTATATACATGTATTAAATCCATTGTGTTCACACTGGATTGTCTCTGTTGATGTTCAAGAATGAACCAAGTCACTTTGATGTTTCTGATTTTCGCTAGCTATATGCTTTTGTAAGTACTAGGATAGAAGAATTCTGCTTGGCCAGAAGAATAACCTCCTTTTTAAGAGCTGATAAAACTCTAGAGTAATGAGTCAAGAAGTATTAAAGATATCTGAATATCCTTTTGTATTCTGGTTCTTGAGAAACTTTCTTTTTGGTATCTTCATTTTAAAGACCCTCGATGGTTCAGTCCCAGAGATATGGAGATCTTAATGTGGCTCCATGAGTACATTGGTAAATACATGTACATATTTTCAGTGGTCAAAAACCAAATATGGGTCATTTTGCATACAGCAGATGCTTCTTTTATTTTAAAGAGTAACATCAGAAGAACAAATAATGTTGAAAGTAACTGATGTTTTTCTTTCATCTCAGATGCATAGAGCATACCTGTCTGAGTGCCATAAATATACCTTTTCAAAAGTTTGCATGATTCGAGATTTAGTATTCAAGATTACTTAATATCCTTCTAGATTCTCATTATTAATAAACCTTTCTTCTGGAATCTTCATTTTTAAGTTCAGTTATATGACTGAACTATATAGGGCCTTTAAAATGAAGATTCCAAAACAAAAGTTGAGACTCCATGTGTCAGGGTGGGTATGGTGGAGAAAGGGAGCGAGGACTCAATTGCAAGAACAAATGGGCTTTTATTTTATAAAAAATAAAACAAAGAAACAAAAACTATCCCAAGGGGGAAAACGGACTCAACTCGACTCATACAACAGACCGAATTCAATATGAGCAACATTCAAAAAATGATCCAGCACAGGACTGCAAACACAGGGAAATAAAAAGGGTAGCAAACGAGGCAGGTAATGAGGGAGGACAGGTAGGGCATAATCAGGAAACAAGATGGGTGGGGTCAAGACAATGGACAAGAGAGCACATGGCACAAAGAAACATGACAAGCCATGTGCTCACAGCAAACATGAAAAAACAAGAGCACATGGCTAATGAAAACAATCATAAGCCACGTGCTCACAAAACGAGACATGAACGTAACACGAACGCACAGCCAGCGAGCACACTCAGAGACTGTGTTTTCATGCAAAACACGACAGGAAAACACACAGCCAGTGACACACACAAAACACGACTTGAAAGCACGCGGCAGGTGTAAACAACCACGTGCAACATAGAACACGACAACACTGACAAAACACAAGAACGCACGGTGAGTGAAATGCAGACTGTGCGCTCACAGTGAAGACAGGACAGGGAGCACGAGTGTCCGAATCCCGACCTGAAACCGATCCAGACATGTATGCCGGGATACGAACAGCACGCTCCCAACATGAAACAAGACATGCAGACAAGAGAGCGCACACCTCGAGACCGTTATTTTAAACCAATAAAATAAACTAGACCGAAGTGACAGAACCCTGACACCATGTCCAAATTGTTGAATTTTATCCATTTTCAATGGTCAAGAACCAAATGTAGGTTTAAAACATCTGATAGTTAGTGTTTAAATAAGAATGTCTGAAGAGCAAATAACACTGAAACTAGAAAAGTATCATGATTTCCTCAATCAATTTTTTTACATTCTTCATTCTTCAGACATTCCTCTTTAAATGCAAGAAACAATCAGCTGTGTGCAAAGTGAACCACATTTGGTTTTCAATCAATGAAAATGGATAAAATTAAACAATTTGAACATGGAGCTGCTTTGAGATCCCCATATCTATGAAACTTAACTATAGAGGGCCTTGAACTATATAGAGCCCTATAGGGCCTCTTTTGGAGTTGCATGCATGCAAACTTTGGAAAAGGAATAAACAAGATACATTTCTAGTTTCAGCATTATTTGTTCTTCTGGTTACACTTTACTTTAAGGCTCATTAGTAAACATTAGTTAACATGAACTAATATTGAACTGCTTTTATACAGCATTTATTAATTTTGTTAATGTTAATTTCATCATTTACTAATACATTATTAAAATCTTGTTAACATTAGTTAATGCACCGTGAACTAACATGAACGATCAATGAACATCTGTATTTTCATTAACTAACATTAATGAAGATTAGTAAATACAGTAACAAATGTATTGCTCATGGTTAGTTCATGTTAGTTAATACATTAACTAATGAACCTTATTGTGAAGTGTTAACGTTCTTCTGATATTTCTCTTTAATATAAAAATAGTATCAGCTGTATGCAAAATGACCCACAACTGGTTGGCCGATGCCTGACATCCGCGTATAAAGGAGATAACTGTCTATTTAAGCAGATATATTTGTCAATAATCGTCATTCAAAAAGGGAAAGCGAAACTAAGACTGCAAGTACAGGTAGCTACTGTAACATATTGTATATGTTATACATATATGAGGTTGATAGGACATCCAGTGGTCATCTGATAAAATGACATCCAGAGTCACGGGTGTATGTTTTGTTACTCAGTTAAATAAATTTACATGATGGCACAGCGGCTCGTGTTCGTCTGTCTGTCTAAAGAATAGAACATGCTGTCAGAATGAAACTGATATAAACACAGAAAAGAGGATGGCACAGTTACAGCCACCACCGCCGTTGATTCTGCATGGCAACCTATCGGAAAATTGGAAGAACTGGATACAGAGGTTCGAACTTTTCTCGTTAGCCAGAGGCCATAAAAGAATGTAATACATTTGAGTTCTCAGAAGAGGAGAGAAATAAAATAGGAGTACTAAAAGAAAAGTTTAAAAATTATTGCGAGCCTTGAAAAAACCTACCGTGTATCAGACACGTGTTTTTCACAAGGGCCTGCAGAAACAATCGACTTGTACGTCACTGATCTGAAAAGCAAAGCAAAAGACTGTGAGTTTGGTGATCTGCACGATTCATTAATTTGTGATAGGATTGTATGTGGCATATGAGAGGATCAACTAAAAAGCAGACTTCTAAGAGAAATGGATCTCACATAGGAAAAGGCCATAGACATTTGCAGGGCCAGCGAATTCACGTCAAGTCAGATGAAAGCACTCAATAATTAAGTAAATGTGCACAAAGTTGAATCCATAAAGCCAAAGAAAAAAGACACCAAATCAGAGCAGACGTTAGTGATGAGAAAGGAATGCAGCAGATGTGGCAAAAATCACAAGTACAGAAAATGCCCAGCCTACAGGAAAACATGTAAGTCTTGTCAGAAGAAAAATCATTTTGCAAAGACTGACTCTGCAGGTCTTTGGTATTACAACCTGCAGAGTCAGAGTAGAAGAATGCACATGATTGAACGAGATGGTAACATGTTTATTGGTACAGTGACAGTGGAAAAAGAAAGAAATGTATGAATGAATGAAATATGCAAGAATTATGTAAAGTTTTAGTGGATACAGGAGCTGAATGTACATTCTCAAGGATTTTGACGATCTATTTGAAGGATTAGGCTGTTTACCAGGAGAACACCACATACAAATAGATTCAAATATCAGACCGGTTGTGCATGCACCAAGAAGGGTACCTGTAGCTCTGCGAGAGAAAGTGGTTGAAGAACTATGAAGAATGGAGCAGATGGGGGTCATCGCAAGGCAAACTGAGCCAACTGAATGGGTCAACAGCATGGTAACTGTAGTTACATCGAAGAAAATGCGCATTTGTATGGATCCTAAAGATCTCAATCTGGCAATAAAAAGAGAGCATTATCCAATGCAGACAATAGAAGATGTGGTCTCAAGAATGCCGAAGGCAAAGTACTTCTCTGTGCTAGATGCAAATCAAGGGTTTTGGCAGATAAAGCTGGATCATGAAAGTTCAAACCTTTGCACAATGAACACACCAATCAGGTGGCACCGTTTTCTGAGGTTATACCTTTCGGTATATCCAGTGGGATTACAAATTTATAAAATGTCATGTACATGGTGTTTTTTACATTTTGAGTTACAGTCTCAGGGGATTAAGTCAGGCAGACATTAACATTTGGTCTGTGGGTATCTTCCTGTTTATTTGGCATGACAAGCTGAAGGTACAGTTGTCCCTTTGGTCTCTATGATAATGTAAAGGTATGGGCAATACTGACTGATTTGATTAGCACCCCCTGCATTCGAATGACACTGTTATGCTGATTAAATCAAGGCTGGGAAATGGGAACGGACATTTGTCTCCACTCATTGTCTCCTCCTATACTGTAGGCATCCCTTCCTGTTGAACGTATTTAAAACTGCAATGTACACTAGCTTAGAAAAGACTTGGATGACTACAGCAACGCACGTTTTCTCAATAAAGAGCAACTTCTGCTTAAAAGATATCCCAAGATCTCAGGAGGGTTGACGAGGAAAAAGATTCCTTCAATCCTCAGCATCAGAAGTCTTTCAGAGATCCATCGCACAAATGATAGAAGGACTGGAAGGCGTGGTAAATATCATCGATGACTTGCTGGTGTGGGGAGACTCCATTCAAGAGCATGATGAAAGGCTAATAAAGCTGCTGCAATGTGCAATAAAAAAACAATTTAAAACTCAACAGAAAAAGTGCAAAATAAGAATTACGGAGATCAAATACATTGGACACATACTGAGAGCTCCAGGAGTTAGGTCAGATGAAGAAAAGGTAAGGGCAGTGACTGAAATTCCACCACCACAAAGCAAGCAAGAACTTCAAAGATTTCTTGGAGTAGTGGAAAATCTGGCAAAGTTCATTCCCAATATGTCTGACATAAGTGCATCTTTGAGGAAATTGCTGGAGAAAGAGACAGAGTGGCACTGGGAGGATGCACAAAAGTAGAGTTTTGAAAAACTGAAATATTTGGTTACTCAAAGTCCTACTTTGAAATTCTTTAATGTGAGCAAACCGGTCACATTGTCAGTAGATTCCAGTTCAGAAGGAATAGGCGCTGTGATTCTGCAAGAAGGAAGGCCAGTGGTTTATGGCTTGAGAGCTCTGAACGACTGTCAGCGTAGATACGCACAAATTGAAAAGGAGTTGTTAGTCATAGTTTATGGATGTAAGAAATTTCACCAATATGTGCACGGTAAGGACATCACGATTGAAAGTGATCACAAGCCATTAGAGAGTATATTTAAGAAGCCGCTGCATCAGGCTCCTATGAGAATTACAAAGAATGCTTCTACAACTACAGAAATACAATCTGAAGGTGATGTACAAACCTGGTAAGGAACTATACATAGCGGATGCTCTAAGTCGTGCTTATTTACACAAATAGAAAGAAAATCTGCTGGAAGAGGATCTAGCAGTGAACTGGATCAAGTCCCAACTTCCTGTTTCAGAACAGAAACTGGATGCTTTCAAAGAAGCAGCAGCAGAGGATGCAGAGATGCAAAGGTTGAAAGAACGATCTATGATGCCAAGATCAATACAGAAATACTGGACATTTTGAGAGGAAATCAGTTATGAAGATGGTCTGTTATTTAAAGCAAATGAGCTCATTGTTCCAAATCAGCTAAGACAGGAAATGATCAACAAGACACACGAGTCACACCTGGGAATTGTCAAATGTAAGGCAAGAGGCAGAGACATTTTGTACTGGCCAGGTATGTCGCCACAAATTGAGGATGCGGTATCCAGATGTGCTACCTGCAATGAAAACAGGAACAACAATCAAAAAGAGCCATTGTTCCAACATGAGGTGCCAGGACGACCTTGGGAAAAAATAGGTAGAGACATTTTTTACCATGGTGGGTCAGCATTTCTGTTATGAGTGGACTACTTTTTAAAGTACATTGAGGTAAAACTACTCAGGGACACGACAAGCTGTGAACTCATCAGAGAAATGAAATCCATCTTTGCAAGTCATGGAATTGCAGATATTGTAGTATCTGACAATGGACCTCAGTATGCAAGTGCTGAATTTTCCAGTTTTGCAGAGGAATGGGGTTTCAAGCATGTGACTTCAAGTCCTGGTTATGCACAGTCTAATGGACAAGCCAAGAGAGCAGCGCAAACAGTGAAAAATCTTTTGAAAAAAGCACAGAGTAGTCAATGTGATCCATACATAGCACTAGTGGAATACCGTAACACGCCAATGGAAGTGATAGGATTATCACCTGCACAATTACTGATGGGGAGACGCCTCAGGACGAAGCTTCCAACATCATCTGCATTGCTAACCATGGAGACAATGTCGCAAGTGCATGAGCAACTTAGGCAGAGACAGAAGAAACAGAAGCAGTACTACGACAGGATGGCTAAACACTTACCGGATCTGCAACCTGGAGAAGGAATAAGGATGCAAAAGGGAGATTCATGGAAGCCAACTGTTGTTCTGGAAAAGCATGAACAGCCACGTTCTTTTATAGTTAAGACTCCTGATGGAAAGCTGTTCTGGCGAAATCGCAGAAATTTAAGAAAAACGAGAAATAGACTTGTCAACATCTGAGAAACGCGTTGACATGGATACCAATAGGCAGCAGTCAGTTGATGAATCACAGAGCAATGCACTCGAGAATAAGGACTGTTCAAATGAAAGAAATGATAATGAAAGCGAAGTGAAAGAGCAAACTTACTGTACGAGGTCTGGAAGAATTGTAAAAATACTTGAAATATACAAAGACTGAGAGTTAATACAATGTATGTGCATTGTTGGATGTGCAATAAGTTTGAGATGCAATAGTTTGAGTATTAATGCATTTGTGAAAATGTGTTGTATAATTTGGTAGGTATGCTGAAAGTTTGGTAAAGTAAACTCAAAAGTTGTTTAAAGTTTGTGCAGAAGTTCTATGCATCAGTATAAAGGAATATACTTAAGAAGGGGGATGTAACATATTGTATATGTTATACGTATATGAGGTTGATAGGATATCTAGTGGTCATCTGATAGAATGACATCCAGAGTCACGGTGTATGTTTTGTTACTCGGTCAGTTAAATAAAGTTACGTAATGACACAGTGGCTCATGTTCGTCTGTCTGTCTAAAGAACAGAACAGCTACCATTTCTTTGGTGATTCCTGGAATCCAGACAGTGCAGGATATCTTTCTGTGTTAACAATGGACACACTTTAACACTACATTTTGCTTAATTCTGTGTTGAATAAAACAAACATTGCTTACTTGTGGTTATTGGTTCCAATTAGTTTAGTCAACTCTGGGTTAATTTCACAGGAATACCCTCAGGATTTTCTTCCATTTTCCGGTTATTAAAATCTCGTTTTCTTGACTTACCACAAGTGCTATGTTTTACCATAACTAATATCGATCTAGCTTACTGCAGTGTGCAACAAGTGTCTCATAACAGCCACTGAGCAAACCCACAGAGTTGAATTATAACTTTCCACACACAAATGTATCTAATATGATAAAACAGCACTGCTTTATACCCCTCTGAAGGGGTGGATTCTGGAATCTACTGCCGATTCAATATATATATTTTGAGCGATTTATCACGAAATTATCTTTCTAAATATTGAATTATTTAGAATGACTAACTTCAACTTATGTTAAAGCCTTTAATTTCCTTTTCATTTTCAAACATTTCATTTTGTGGAAAGCTCCTGCCTCAAGTGGAGGAGTTCAAGTATCTTGGGGTTTTGTTCACGAGTGAGGGAAGGAAGGAGCGTGAGGTTGACAGACGGATTGGTGCAGCTTCTGCAGGGATGCGGTCGATGTACCGGTCTGTCGTTGTGAAGAAGGAGCTGAGGTCTCGATTTACCGGTCAATCTACATTCCTACTCTCACCTATGGTCATGAGCTTTGGGTCATGACCGAAAGAATGGGATCCCGGATACAGGTGGCCGAAATGAGCTTTCTCTGCAGGGTGGCAGGGTGCTCCCTTAGAGATAGGGTGAGGAGCTCGGTCACTCGGGAGGAGCTCAAAGTAGATCCGTTGCTCCTTCACATCGAGAGGAGTCAGCTGAGGTGGCTTGGGCATCTGTTTCAGATGCCTCCTGGACGCCTCCCTAATGAGGTGTTCCGGGTATGTCCCACCGGGAGAAGGCCCCGGGGAAGACCTAGGACATGCTGGAGAGATTATGTCTCTCGGCTGGCCTGGGAACGCCTCCGTGTCCTCCCGGAAGAGCTGGAGGAAGTGTCTGGGGAGAGGGACCTGGATAAGCAGTAGAAAATGAATGAATGGATGAATGAACATTTTCAAACACTAGAAAATAATGTTGAATATTGTCTGTACCTCTGACTTCGAGAAAAGTACAACTTATCAGTATGTTTTGGTAAAGTTTCCTGTTCAGTGCAGAGTTCAGATCAGCTTCAGCCTTGAAGAAACTGTGAATCATGTGTATCTTTGTTTGTGCGCTAAGTGTTCTGTACAGGTCTGTTATGGGTACTGGTGGACTGTTGTCTTCTGGACTGGAGACCTGAAGGCGCCTAGGCCTGACCTAGAGGGACATTCTGTGCCTAACTTTTAGGGTCCGAATGGAAGAAGATATGCTTCTGACTATCTGTCCATGTGTGGAAAATTACCAGTTTTGCAAACTGCAAACTATTCTTTATTAAAATTTTCTTCAATTTATTTTTTTAAACTCTGACTCCGGGTCTTCGTTTATCATAATTGGTCTTTTGGGTCTTTAACTGTAAAATCCCCACATACACCACATACTCTTGCAAGCACCATTATTAATAATAAGTATGCAAGAAAATATAAATGGATGCTTGCCTTTGGCAAGCACCATTCATAAGTATGCAGAAGAACATAAATGGCTGCTTTGCCTTTGGCAAGCACCATTAATAAGTATGTAGAAGAACATAAATGGATGCTTTGCATTTGGCAAGCACCATTCATAAGTATGTATAAGAACATAAATGGATGCTTTGCCTTTGGCAAGCACCATTCATAAGTATGCAGAAGAACATAAATGGTTGCTTTGCCTTTGGCAAGCACCATTCATAAATATGCAGAAGAACATAAATGGATGCTTTGCCTTTGGCAAGCACCATTAATAACCAGTAGAACAGTATGTTGGCTTTCCCAAGCCAAGTTTAAGTTTAAATAGCATTATAGTAAGTTGGCTTTTTCAAGACAACTTAATAATAATAATAATAAGCTTAAGTAGCAGAACAGTAAGTTGGCTCTTTCAAGCCAACTTAATAAGTATGCTGGAGAATAAAAATGGATGCTTTGCCTTTGGCAAGCACCACTAATTATAAGTATGCAAGAGAATAACAATGGATGCTCTGCCTTTGGCAAGCACCATTAACAAGAATGTAAATATCCTGAAGAAAATGTGAATGGTGCTTGCAGTGGCAAAATTCGGCACTCGGTTGCTATGGTGTTCTGAATGTTTGCTAGGTGGTTGCTATGGCAACTTGGCTGTTTGCAAGGGTGTTGGTAGGCAGCTGCTAAGGTACTTGGGGTGGTTGCTAAGACATTGCAAGGCGGTTACTAGGGTGTTCTGGGTGGTTTCTAGGTGGTTGCTATGTTAGCCTGGGTGGTTGCCAGGGTGTTGCTAGGCAGTTGCTAAGGTGTTCTGGGTGGTTGTTAGGCGGTAGCTATGGTAACCTGGGTGGTTGCTAGGGTGTTCTGGGTGGTTTCTAGGTGGTTGCTAGGCAGTTGCTAAGGTACTTGGGGTGGTTGCTAAGGTGTTGCTAGACAGTTGCTAGGGTGTTCTGGGTGGTTGTTAGGCAGTTGCTAGGCAGTTGTCAAGATTCTTGGGGTAGTTGCTAAGGTGTTGCTAGGCGGTTGCTAGGGTGTTCTAGGTGGTTGCTAAGGTAACCTGGGTGGTTGCTATGCGGTTGCTATGGTAACCTGGGTGGTTGCTATGGCTATTTCCCAAGCCAACATAATTAAACTGCCTTTGAATGTACTTTTTCTAAGCCATTTAAACTCATTCAAACTCGTCTATCTTATTTTTCTAATCTATCTATCTATCTATCTATCTATCTATCTATCTATCTATCTATCTATCTATCTATCTATCTATCTATCTATCTATCATCTGACCATTTCTTTCTTTTCAACCTAGCAACTGCTTAGCAACCACCCAGAAAACCATGGAAACTGCCTAGCAACCACAAAATTCACCCTGGCAATATCCTAGCAACCAGCCCGATAACCCCAGCAATCGCATAACAACACCATAGCAACCAGTCTGATTACCCTAGTAACCGCAAAACAACACCCTAGCAACCACCCTGATTACCCTAGCAACCACATAGCAATACCTTAGCAACCAATCAGAATACTTTAGCAATGGCATAGCAACACCCTAGCAACCAACCAGATTACCCCAGCAACCGCTTAGCAACACCCTAGCAACCACTCAGATTACCCTAGAAACCACATAACGACACCCTAGCAACCATTCATATTATCATAGCAACCGCACAGCAGCAACTTAGCAATCACCCTGATTACCCTAGCAACCATTCAGAATACCTTAGCAACCACATAGCGAAATCCTAGCACCCATTCAGATTAACCTAGCAACCGCATATCTATCTATCTATCTATCTATCTATCTCTATCTATCTATCTATCTATCTATCTATCTATCTATCTGTCTGTCTGTCTATCAATCTATCTCAAAATCTATCTATTAAAACTTCTAAACTAAAACTTTATTTCAAACTTCACACTTTTCAAACTACTTCAAATTTTCTGGTTAGGCTTTTTCAAGCCAACTTAAAGTTGACTTTATTATGTGATATTCTACATAAACTATTTCCTATATATAATATATACAACAAATTATTTACTATTACTTCTCACTTAATCTTTTATTCACTATTTGCATTAAACTGTAGTTGTACCATATCATATGTATTACCATAAAGGATCCATCAGTTATCTTATTGTATGTTTTGGAGTATCGATCTGTAAATATCAGTATCATTTTAGTGCTATAAAAATACAGAAAGCAGCCTGTGTGATTTGTATCTGACGATTTGCTTCATTTTCACAATGGTGGTCAATTCTAAAAAGCTAAAATGGGTTAAAAGACAGAAAATGCCTTTTCCACAATAGGAAATCCTTTTTTTCATTCAAAGTGAAAATTTAAATGATCTCAATATGGGCGTCTTCACAATTCTTATCCAAGAATAAAGCAGCCAAATACAGGACAAGTCTGAGCTTTGCCTATTCCTTATTAAAATAAATATATTTTTTAAAGTCTACTATCGAGGTTTTAAGTAACTAGAGATGGAACATTATGTACATCATAAAACCACTGAAATCGGTTGATAAATGTAAACGTTATTTTCGTTTTTATCCAGAAAAACCGCAGCTCGCCAGTTGACTTGCGTTTGTTTACGCTGCAGTGTTGCCCTCGGCAATATGGCGGACGCGTTGACGTATCGCAGCAACGTAATGTATTATATTACGTTTATGAACCAGCAGGTGGCGGTAATTCAACTTGAAGTTGTATACCAGCAGCCATGAAATCCAAGAAGAAGAAATCACGTCAGCCGTGTTACGTGTGCAGCGGAAGGCGATTGAGATTTGATGTTTACGCTGGTCATATTGAATCCCTAAACCAATACAGCAGGTACGTGTAAAATATAAATATTAATGTTTATTTTATGCCAAGTGCAGTTATCACACAGGTTAGAGAGTGAAACGGTTTCGGTCATGAGTTTACGGAGGTTACGGAGCAGCATCGTTGATTTTATGAGATCCGAGTTGTTAAAATAATGAATAAATCAATTAAATCTTGTTACTTATTCCCTCTAAATGAACGACATACGTTTTTAATTCTTCAACTGTGATTTGATATAGGCTTTTCTGAAGATTGTATCTGCTGTGTAGCACTGTAGCTGGCCTGCTAACAGTGCTCAAGAGTATACATGAGGCAGAATATCATTTCATTTACACATAATGGGGAATCATTTAGTACAAATGCCGGGTTTATAACAGTCTCTGCATTTTACAATCTAAAGTAGCTTGATCCTTTATCATCACAAATGTTTTAATGGCGTGGACTTGTGTACTAACCCCCCATTGAAGGCTTTTATTAATGTGATTGCGGATTATTGGTTTGTGATGTTTGTGATATTTGGCAGGGCTCAATGCTAACATATTTCACTTTTGCTAAAAAAAAAATAAATAAAAAAATAGAAGCACATTCAAAAATTTAGTAGAACTTTATGATCAATAACACAAATTTTTACCATTATAAGAGCATTTTTCTAATGTTATTAAATGTGTGCATAATCTTGTACATTTCTTAAAATTGATATAATTTTGTTTTAAATGTTAGTTTGAACAAATTCAGAACAATAAGACGGATTACTACCAACCGAGTAATTAAGGGTGCGTTCACACTTGTCATGTTTGGTTGGATTAAAACGAACCCTGGTGCGATTGCTCAGTTAGTGCGGTTCGTTTGAACACATGTGAACGCTGCCATCCGAACTCTGGTGCGGACCGAGACCCATCTTTTTCCAAACGAACTCTGGTGCGGTTCGATTTATATATGAACGCAACACAGACCAAAAACAAGACATGATGTCACAAGATGCGACGCTACAAGTCAGCTGATTTGACGACGCGGAAAGATCGGTGTATCCAAAATGAGTCGAGGGCAAACGTGGAGCAACGAGGAGGTGAAGCGCCTCATCAATATTTGTTTCTGCATACAACGGAGGAAATCCTGCTGCTGTTTTGAACGTTTTGAACATTTTATGAGCTCTTCCCGAGTTCTTAGCTGGTAAAAATAAAGCATATTGACACGCATAAAATGATGGCGTTTAATCCAGTGCACAGCGTTGTTTTGAATGTTCGCGAATGAAACTCCGTCGCGAAATATACGTCATAAAAGCCGACCAATCAGGTTGTGACCGTATCCTTATGCATTTGGTTTGGTAACTTAAGGTTCGCTGTTAAAAATGCCAGTGTGAACACTAAGCGGACCAGGACTATATGTTTTGTTTTGTTTTTCGGTTCGGATCAAACCAACCGAACTACAAGTGTGAACGCACCTTAAATCAGTATTTCTCCATCCATCTTTGCACTGCAAAGTGGCACAGAAGCTCCATCTAAAGTGTTATTTAAATATGCATTTACGTTGACCGTTTAAGCAGCTCGTGGGTAAATAATGTTGTATGCATTTTTTAAAGTTAATTTTTTGAATTAAGAAATATGTAAAGTTTTAATGCTTGATATTTTAAATTTTAAAAACAGTCTGTGGAAATATACGAAAATAAAGTAAACATGAAAATAAAACCGCCAGTAGGTGGCGGCAAGTCTTTATGTAAGAGTCGATCAATCGTTCAAAACGCAGATTCTTTCAAGAATTGATGTTGCTTGGTGTGGGTTTGATTGACAGTATTTTCACGAAATACAGCAAAAACAAAACCGTATTGTGGTTAAAATGTTAAGTCGCTTAATACCAACCTTGCTCATTGGACTTTTGTACATGATCAGTATCACAATCTATTTCCAATCATGCCAATACTGTGAGAAACAGGAGTCTTACTCGTGTGATATTGCTTACTTAGCCCAGGGGTTCCCAAACTTTTTAGCCCGCGACCCCCATGATAAATGGGCTGCTGCTCCGCGACCCCCCCGCCCACCTCGACAACCCCCCCCCCCCCCCCCCCCCCCCCCCCCCCCCGCGTGAAATTTACAGCAAATCAATTATATGCCCAGTCTCAAAGCACACAAAGTTATATTTTATTGTTCTACGTGAAAAATCAGTGTTACAATTCTGAATGAGCCTGTTCTCTCTCGGAAAGTAACTGTGCAACTATGTTGGGTTGAACATTGTTCTGCCATCAGGAACCAGTCGCGCAGGTCTGAGCGGCACACACGCACGCGCGCTCGCGCTCATGCTAATCCGACGGTCAACATGTCCGAAACACTAAGTACTCGGTAAAGCATTTCTGTGTCATGCTGAATAATTCTTCCTCATTTCTCTCAGCACAATATCAATGTCAGTTTTACACATCAAAACGATGTCCTTCATTTACAATCACCTCAATGATCTCCGCGGCCTCACCTGTAAATCGTTTTTTCTGTTGAGGATATTAACCACCGTTTCATTTTAAAGCAGGTATTATTTGTTTGTAGCCTCCAAACACCTTTAGCTTTAGCAAACAACAGCGCGTGATGTACGCAACTTGATTGTGATCGACGCTGACGTAATCTCGTATAATGTCTGGGACAAAATTACAAATTTAATTAAAAAATATACATTATATATTTTTTTTAATCAGACTTTTCTGCAAACACAATTTAATAAGTATTGAATTAAATTAATTGCAACAAAAATATATAGGGCCTATATATTTTTTCCACTTAAAAAAAAAAAATAGAAATCATCTCGCGACCCCTGCGCGGGGTCCAACCACTGACTTAGCCTACTATATATTAGGCTTGCTGCGATTTTCTGTGTAACCAGTGTTCAACCACTACATCACTTGCCCACTGCCCTCCATTGTCAATTTGATTGATATTATAGTAATTCAAATCATTTGGTTCAGTTAGAGAACAGACACTACAGTTAAAACTGATTATGTATGCTCAATGCAGCGTGAGCTGAAAGAGAGTCGCAGCAGGAGTAAGATTTCACCTCATTTCGATGGATGATTATTTGGTTTCAAAGCAAAATGTAAAAGCTCCCCTTTAAGTAAGTGTGTTCTACTGTTTTGTGTTTTTCATCAAGAATAATAATGAAGCAAATTCAAGCATTTGCCCATCACTGAATTGCTGCTACTTCGAAAGCGAAAGTAAAATGGCAGCACGGGCATTCATAACTAGGGATGTGTGATATTGACAAAAATGGATATTTTCTAAGATTTTTCCACTAATGATAATCAGACGATATTTTGCATCGTTCAAAAATGTTTTATTTGGCAATTTAATTGGTGACAAAATTTATTATATCTTTCCATCTGTTGGTTTTTCTGTTGTAAGGAACTTTCTTGCTAAATGATTCGACCATGTTTGCTGCGTGTGTGTTTTTGATTTTGCTCTGTCTGCTGCAGACGCACCATGTTCAGCTGACCCCTGAAGCTTTTCCTAATCCTCATATGAGGGCAAAGACTATGATTATTTAATACGCAGCTTGTCAGAGCTCTACGGCTCTGTGATCAGTAGTAAATGCTTCTCCATCTGAGCACCAGAGGGGGCTCTTGCACAGCAGAAGAAGATAACATGCGTCATATCGCTGTAGCTGAATAAACAGAAGATTGAAAAAACATGAATGTTATTAAATGTTGTCTTTTGTTGGACAAGATGTTAATAAATGCTTCTCATGTCAGGAAAGATGTTTGATGTGCGTTGCTTTTTCAAATGTACATTATAAGCATTATTAGCATTTGGAGCCGTACTTCATTGACAGTTTCTTCACTCATTTTAACTTCTGTCAAACACCACGCAATAGTACTTAGTATATACTTAGCAACATCACGCAGTGAATTCGTACAGCGTATTGATTGGTTTCTAAAAATGAGTGAAATAATTCATAATATGATTTGGTGTCTCGTTAAAACATCAATTACGATATTATCGCACACCCCTATAATGTGCATGTGTTTTTTATTCATTTTTGGTGGCATTTTTGCTCTCAAGCACCCGCTAATTTCTGACCTTTTATTATGACAATCCAGTTTTAGTATTTCCAGTTAATTTGGCTGAAATATCAGCAGCATGAGACAGTCTGGTAAGTACGCATGCTGCGTCACACCAGTTTCACCTTGTAAACAATCTTTGAAGTGTTGTCAGTCGCACATCTTTTGCACTTGCTCTGGTGACAAAGTCTTTGAATGAAGGCATGAAAAGCAGCTGATCAAAGTACAATATGTAACTGTTGCTCAGTCAGTGTAGATCCATGTTTGGGATTTGTAGGCCTACTTTTTATTCCGATTGTATCTATTCATGAGAATCGATCGCACTCGCACTGGTGAGCCTAAATATTTTTTCACAGTTGCACGCATTAGCACCAAAAGTTGGTTAAATGACCATGATGTTGGTGTGCTTGACTGGACAGCAAATTCACTAGACCTGAACCCCATTGATAATCTATGGGGTGTTGTCAAGAGGAAAATGAGAAATGAGACTAAAATGCAGATGATCTGAAGGCCACCTGGGCTTCCATACCACCTCAGCAGTGCCACAAACATCACCTCCACCTCCGAATTGAGGCAGTAATTAAAGTAAAAGGAGCCCCTGCCAAGTATTGAGTAAATGAACATACTTTCCAGAAGGCCAACAATTCTCTAAAAATGTTTTTTGTGTTGGTCTAATGAAGTATTCTAATTTGTTGAGATGGTGAATTGGTAGGTTTTTGTTTGCAAAAATCTTCAAAATTAAAAGAACCAAAGACTTAAACTACTTCAGTCTGTGTGCATTGAATTGATTTGTGTATTACAAGTTTCACAATTTGAGTTGAATTACAGAAATGAACTTTTCCATGACATTCTTATTTATTGATATGCACCTGTATATTTGTCTATATTCGGCATTCAAAAAGGGAAAGCGAAACTAAGACTGCAGGTATAGAAAAACAAACCATAAACAAAGCATCAATCATGCTGATCACGTTATTTATTCATGTATTCGAGTCCTCAGGAAAAATGACGTAATATTAGAATAACCCATTGTCTGTGCTGTCATGACTTATTCGCTTGCTTTCATAACTTTTGTTCATATTTTCGTGAACTGGCTTTTACTGAATAGCCAATCAGACTTCTCTCTCTGCTCGACGCGGATTCAACAACGAATTTGTCCGGAAAAAAGCCGATGAGGACCAATGTCAGCTGACGGTGCAGAACAAGCAGTTGCGTTAGGTGCTCAGTCAGGAAGGGACGGATTTTCCTGATGTTGCGAAGTGCAAATCTGCATGACCGTGCCGTCTTTGAGATGTGGTCTCTGAAGGTCAGTTGGTCATTGAAGATAACTCCAAGATTTCTGGCCGACTTTGATGGGGTAATGGTGGTTGTACCAAGCTGTATGTTGATGTCGTGTTGTAGAGTAGGAGTGGCAGGGAAGACTAAAAGCTCAGTCTTTGCCTGGTTGAGCTGCAGGTGGGGTTCTTCCATCCACGTGGAGTTGTCCGCCAGACAGCTTGAGATCCGTGCAGCTACTGTGGAATCATCTGGTTGGAAGGATAGGTAGAGTGTGTCATCCGCATAGCAGTGGTAGGAGAAACCATGTGCCTGTATGATGGGACCCAGTGATGTAGTATAAATGGAGAATAGGAGGGGACCAAGAACTGAACCCTGAGGAACCCCAGTGATCAGTTCATGAGGTTTGGATACCTCCCCTCCCCAGGCAACTCTGAAAGACCTACCTGTGAGATAGGACTCAAACCACTGAAGTGCAGTACCTGAGATACCCAGTGATGAAGGACAGAAGAATTTGATGGTTTACGGTGTCGAAGGCAGCAGAAAGATCCAGCAGAATGAGAACAGATGATTTGGAACCAGCCTTTGCAATTCGCAGGGATTCCGTGACAGACAGTAGCGCAGTCTCTGTGGAATGGCCATTCTTGAAACCAGATTGGTTGACATCCAGATGGTTGTTCTGTGTGAGGAAGGATGACACCTGGTTGAACACAACACGCATAAGACTAGATAATGATCTGAGACGTCATCGCTCTGCTGGAGAATTTCAACATGGAATCGATATTGATGCCGTTGAAATTCTGCAGCAGAGCGATGACGTCTCAGCTCATTATCTAGTCTCATGCGTGCTACATTTATCCAAGGCTGGAAAACCGCCTGTCTGCCATAAATATGTTAGAACCATCACTTCTACCACTAAAAATTGCTTTATAAATAATCTTCCTGATCAGTTTCATCAACTTAGCAAACCAGACAGCTTAGAAGAACTCGATGTTGCAACAGAAACTATTGACGCTCTCTTTTCGAACACTCTAGACTCTGTCGTTCCTTTGCGCTTAAAAAAGATTAAGGATATTAGTCCAACGCCATGGTATAATGAGCACACTCGGGCCCTTAAGAGAGCAGCCAGAAAACTGGAGCGCAGCTGGAAGAATTCAAAACTAGAAGTTTTTTTCGGATTTCATGGAGAGAGAAAATGATGGAGTACAGAAAGGCTGTAAAAACCGCTAGATCTGCTTATTTTTCAAATCTTTTAGAAGAAAATAAACACAACCCTAAGTATTTATTTAATACAGTGGCTAAATTAACAAGAAATACAGCCTCAACTTCTGATGTTTCCAAACAGCACAGCAGTAATGACTTTATGAACTTCTTTACTTGCAAGATTGACAACATTAGAGAGAAAATTATAGCCATGCAACTGTCTACTACAGTATCACATCAGACAGTGGGTTATTGTATCCCTGAGGAAAAATTCCATTCATTCACTGCTATAGGAAAGGAAGAATTGTCTAAACTTGTTAAATCATCTAAATCTACAACATGTATGTTAGACCCTATACCGACTAAGCTATTAAAAGAGATGCTTCCAGAGGTCATAGATCCTCTTCTTAAGATCATTAATTCATCTTTATCACTAGGTTACGTACCGAAAAATTTTAAGCAGGCAATTATCAAACCTCTTTTTAAAAAAACACAACGTGATCCTGGTGAATTAGTCAATTACAGACCGATTTCCAATCTACCTTTTCTGTCAAAAATACTAGAAAAGGCAGTATCATCTCAGCTTAGTTCCTACTTGGAAAGAACTGGTATCTGTGAGGATTTCCAGTCAGGATTTAGACCGTACCATAGTACTGAGACTGCTCTCATTAGAGTTACAAATGATTTGCTCTTATCATTAGATCATGGTTGTATCTCTCTATTAGTGTTACTAGACCTCAGTGCTGCTTTTGACACTATCGACCACAATATTCTTTTGAATAGACTAGAAAATTATGCTGGAATTAGTGGAATTGCATTGGCATGGTTCAAATCATACTTATCTGACCGTTATCAGTTTGTAGTAGTAGAGATGTCATTTCCATCACAAGTTAAATATGGAGTACCACAAGGCTCAGTTCTAGGACCGTTGCTTTTCACTCTGTACATGCTACCCTTGGGAGATGTCATTAGGAAGCATGGCATTAGCTTTCACTGTTACGCTGATGATACTCAGCTCTATATTTCCTCGCGCCCTGACGAAACCTACCAATTCTCAAAATTAACAGAATGCGTAGCTGATATAAAAAATTGGATGACTAGTAATTTCCTACAACTAAATTCAGAAAAAACAGAGATTCTAATTATTGGACCAAAAACTTCAGCACATAAAAACCTAGAAAACTGTCTAACACTTGATGGCTGCTCTGTTAAGTCATCTTCGTCAGTTCGTCAGGAACCTGGGTGTGCTCTTTGATACCAATCTTTCATTTGAAAGCCACATTTCTAGCATATGTAAAACCGCATTCTTCCATCTTAAAAATATATCTAAATTGCGACATATGCTCTCAATGACAAATGCAGAACAGCTAGTTCATGCGTTTATGACCTCGAGACTAGATTGCTGTAAAGCTCTATTGGGTGGTTGCCCTGCTCGCGTGATAAACAAATTACAGCTGGTCCAAAACGCAGCAGCTAGAATCCTTACTAGAACCAGGAAATATGAACATATTAGCCCGGTTCTGTCAAAACTGCACTGGCTCCCTATTAAACATCGTATAGATTTTAAAATCTTGCTAATTACTTACAAAGCATACCCCAGTACCTGAGTGATCTCTTAATGCATTATAGTCCTTCGCGTCTATTACGATCTCAGAATTCTGGCCAGTTGTTAATACCTAGAATATCAAAATCAACCGCAGGCGGTAGATCCTTTTCCTATTTGGCACCTAAACTCTGGAACAATCTTCCTAGCATTGTTCGGGAAGCAGACACACTCTGTCAGTTTAAATCTAGACTAAAAACGCATCTATTTAACCTGGCATACACATGACGCACTATAAACTTTTGTCTTCATATCCGTTAAAGGATTGTTAGGCTGCATAGATCAGGTCAGCCGGAACCGGGAACACTTCCTATAACACCAGATGTACTCGGTACATCAGAAGAAGAATGGCGTCTACGCTAATTTTTTTGTCTCTGCTTATCCCGAGGTTTACCAATTAACGTGATTGGCTGGATCTGGGCCGTGTCCGGGTCGGACGGGGAACCTGTGCCTGTGTGCGGCAGCAATGTGGCCCTGTGGTGTCGGCGGAGACTGTGTTAACTAGCTCATCCTTTGTTAAGACCTTACCGACTCATCAGCCAGTGGCACATATCCCAACAAACCGTCCCATACCGGCGTGATCAAAAAGATCTTAAACTAGATGGAACTAGATTAAATATTTTGACTGTTGCGATTCCAAATCGGTTTAATGACCCGTAACTCTGCCTGAGTATCGGACAAGTGTTCACTGTTGGGCAGAGGAGAACTGGCCCCCCGACTAAGCCTGGTTTCTCCCGAGGTTTTTTTCTCCATTTGTTGGAGTTTGGTTCCTTGCCGCTGTTGCCTTTGGCTTGCTTAAGTTGGGGACACTTGATATTCAGCAGTGTTTTTGATATGCCTGCATTGGCGCCATTGTATACAAACTGAGCTGAGCCGGACGATTACGTCACTGTTTTCTGCAGTGCTGATATACCTAAATTAACTAGACTACTAACTACTGATATTTTCAACGGAATCAATAATATATAGAATAAGCTGCACAATGACACCATTTTCTTATTAATGTAAAGCTGCTTTGCCACAATTTGCATTGTAAAAAGCGCTATATAAATAAAGATGACTTGACTTGACAACTCGTTCAAGTGTTTTTGATATGAATGGTAGGAGAGAGACAGGTCTGTAGTTGTCTATGAGTGATGTGTTTAGCGTGGGTTTTTTAAGCAGTGGGGTTTCTCGAGCCTGCTTGAATGTGGTAGGAAAAGTGCCTGTGTGGAGAGACGAGTTAATGTGTGTAAGTGCTGGTAAGAGAGTGGGAGAGAGAAGGTGTGAGGGGATGGGGTCTAGAGGGCAAGTGGTGGGATGAGTGGAGAGGAGAAGTTTTGATACTTCCGCCTCCGTGAGAAGGGAGAAGGAAGAGAGAAGATTGGTGGATGAGGAGGGGATGAGTTCCTGTGTGGGTGGTGCAGAGAACTGGCTACTGATGGCAGATGTCTTGTTGGTGAAGAAACTGGCAAATTGATCAGCAGTAAAAGATGTGGTGGGTGGTGGTGGAGGGGGACAGAGGAGTGCGTTGAATGTCTTGAATAGTGAGCGTGTGTTTGTAGCGCCGTTGATCTTTTCGTGGAAGTATGAGGACTTAGCTGCATGGACTCCACCAGAAAAAGATGATAGCAGATCTTGGTACGAACCTAGGTCAGATGGGTCTTGTGATTTGAGCCATTTCCTTTCTGCTGCCCTGAGTTTGGTCCGGTCATTTTATGGGCAAATGGACAAAATAGGGGTCCGTGGGATGGGGGCATGGCTTGGGGCCGTGGGCGTGGCACCCCGGCTCATTTGCCGACTTTAATGGGCAAATGGACAAATTAGGGGTTCGTGGGACGGGTCACTTCCCAACTTTAATGGGCAAATGGACATAGGGGTTCGTGGGACAGGTCACTTCCGAACTTTAATGGGCAATTGGACACAATAGGGGTTTGTGGGACGGGTCACTTCCCAACTTTATTGGGCAATTGGACACTTTAGGGGTTTAGGGGTTTAATCTTTGTTTATGCTATAATAGTGATTTTCTCTTTGTCTTTTGTTGTTAGATTAACATTAATGACACAGGTGGCAGCAGGTTCATTTGGCGGCTTTCACTTTAAGACCTAATTCGCAGATCCAATATTTGCATCCATTTTCTTTCTCAATTGCAGGCATCCTACCTTTCCCGGAAGACTCGGGAGTCTCCCGAGTATTGATAGTGTCTCCCTGACACCCGCAAATTATATACAACATTCCAGAAATCAAGCATGCAAGAGAAAAGCCCTGTTTTCACGTTATTATGATGATTTTTTTTTTTGTGGATCCGATCACAAATGGACAGCCAAGATACAATAGTGTTTCCACCTGCTATTATTTGGGGTTTTAAATGCGTCTCCTGTGTGACGTTTTGCTGGGTGGGATGCATGTTTTTACCAACATACTCGCTGAGACAAGCATTTTGACATTTTGTGGGTATGTGTATGTTCATTCACAAAAAGAGAATTGAATTGAATGGTTTAAAACCGCTAAAACGCACGCAAATGACAAACTTTCACTCTATGATAGTTAAACTTTGTAAGTAATGTTATATTTAACTGATCTGTACTTCAGCAGTTTTCACCTAGTTTATACCTTAGTTAAAAGAATTTGTCAAAAAGGATGATTGTCTGTGTCTGACAGTTCAGTATGCTTTAAAGCTTAACTGGCAAAATGGCAACAAGGCTTCTTGATGCAGCAATTTGATTGGATATTTGGGCTGTAAGTCATTTCTGTTGTAAGGTCAATTCTGATGCCAGTATCTGTTCTTGTGATATAACTTGCAGATGTCTGAGCATGTCTATGAGAAGTTCCTTGCTCCAGATGAGCCATTTCCACTTCTTTCACAACGAGGAAACTTCAGTGAAGATGCTACACTGGATATTAGCGACTTTGGGTGTCAGTTGTCATCTTGTCACCGAACAGACCCTTTACGCCGCTTTCACAGCAGCAGGTAAGTGACTGGTGATTAAGCAGGTGTTTATTAGTGATGAAAAAAGGAATACTAATATATTATTATTAGGGGTGTGACGAGACTACTATCCCACGAGACGAGACACGAGATTGGGTTCACGAGACGAGATTTTTATAGTATTTTTAAGAAATCCTCAATAATTAAACGTATGAAGGGAAAATAGTCTTTCATTCAACTGAAAATCAAAAAATGCAAAAATGTTGGTGCATTTTGAAATAAACTTGTCATGCATGTCATTTTACTGCTATTTTAATGAATTATTTGCTGTAAAACAACATGCAAACACTGCTAAATGTTTTGCCACAAAAATCAACCAATTGTTTTCTGCCTTGTATAATTTCAAATGAGAAATCTCACTGAACTTCGTTCTATAGATTCAACATAAAATAAACAGTATAAATAAAATAAACATAAAAATATCAAACTACACTTTAAGTGTCACTTTAACTGCAGTACAAAGTTGACCATTTCCCCGTCACTATTGATTGTGTGGCTGTAACTGTTATATAGTTAGTATGTACACCGAGAAGTCCAACCGTTAACAGTAATAGCGATGTTTTCTGCCTCTTTAGGGGCCGTTCACATATCGCGCCTAATAAAGCGTGGAAAGCGCGGCAGCGTCGCTTCCTCCTACTTTTGCAAGCGTTCGGGAGCTTGCGCTTCTGTAGCATCTGTCGTTGCTCTCCATGACCATCGCTTGGTTCTTGTCAAATGACCTGCGGTGCGCTTGCGGCATTCTGAAATGTTGAGATGTTTTCATCTTGCCGCGGCACAGGGGCGCCAGGAAAAACCGAGCGCGCCGCACCACATGCGCGCACCTTCCATTTTGCGAGAAAATGCGCGCGATATGTGAACGGCCCCCAAGAGTCTGTACAATCTTGGCCGAGGTGTACGGCATAGTTTTCTTACAATGTTTACACATTGTTTGTGTCTTGTGTGTTATTCTTGCGCCAAAAACCAAAATGTTTCCACACAAACGATTTGAAAGTGGCGGGGGCATCTTGAATAAAAATTTCACCCTCACACTGATAGCACCACGAGACTACTTTTCACCTCGACGAGAAATCTCGTCGCGTTTTAGTCTCGCGAGATCTCGTGGTACGAGATCTCGTCACACCCCTAATTATTATATTATATTATTATGTTGTATGTAATATGTACACACTCTTCTGGAAGCATTTCTTTCAGTAACTGAGTCAGTATAGGGTCTAACATACAGTGGATACGGAAAGTATTCAGATCTCCTTAAATTTTTCACTCTTTGTTATATTGCAGCCATTTGCTAATTATTTAAGTTCTTTATTTTTCGTCATTAATGTACACAGCACCCCATATTGATCGAAAAACACATAATTCTTGACGTTTTTGCAGATTTATTAAAAAAGAAAAACTGCAATATTACATGGTCCTAAGTATTCAGACCCTTTGCTCAGTATTTAGTAGAAGCACCTTTTGATCTAATACAGCCATGAGTCTTTTTGGGAAAGATGCAACAAGTTTTTCACACCTGGATTTGGGGATACTCTGTCATTTTTCCTTGCAGATCCTCTCCAGTTCTGTAAGGCTGGATGATAAACGTTGGTGGACAGCCATTTTTAGGTCTCTCCAGAGATGCTCAATTGGGTTTAAGTCAGGGCTCTGGCTGGGCCATTCAAGAACAGTCACAGAGTTGTTGTGAAGCCAATCCTTTGTAATTTTAGCTGTGTGCTAAAGGATTCCATTGGGTCACTCTGTCATAAAGTCATCTTTATTTATATAGCGCTTTTTACAATGCAATAAAGTCCCGACTGGTGGAGGGCTGCAGTGATGGTTGACTTTCTACATCTCTGGAGCTCAGCCAGAGTAATCTTTGGGTTCTTCTTTACCTCTCTCACCAAGGCTCTTCTCTCCCGATAGCTCAGTTGGACGGCCAGCTCTAGGAAGGCTTCTGGTCGTCCCAAACCTCTTCCATTTAAGGATTATGGAGGCCACTGTGCTCTTAGGAACCTTAAGTGCAGCAGAAATTTTTTTGTAACCTTGGCCAGATCTGTGCCTTGCCACAATTCAGTCTCTGAGCTCTTCAGGCAGTTTCTTTTACCGCATGATTCTCATTTGCTCTGACATGCACTGTGAGCTGTAAGGTCTTATATAGACAGGTGTGTGGCTTTCCTAATCATGTCCAATCAGTATAATCAAACACAGTTGGACTCAAATGAAGGTGTAGAACCATCTCAAGGATGATCAGAAGAAATGGACAGCACCTGAGTTAAATATCTTAGTGTCACAGCAATGGGTCTGAATACTTAGGACCATGTGATATTTAAGTTTTTCTTTTTTAATAAATCTGCAAAAATGTCAAGATTTCTGTGTTTTTCTGTCAATATGACTCCATATATATATTATATCAGCCCCTCCCTTTTCTTCACAGTTCAGCCCATCTAAGTAGGTGGAAAGACCCATGTTGTAGAGTGTCGATCTAAATAGCGATCCGCCTTTATGGGTCCTGTTTTTCTTATGTCATTGTTTGGACTTTTATCTTATCATATTTTTATTTCTTCATTGGGCACGTGTATCCCATTTTCCCTTTATTGTATGTGTAGGCTACCCTATCTCTGTTTACGTTTGTGTTAGTGAAATAGCCTGTATCTTAGTGAATTCTTCTGTGGGGTAGTGGACTGCGTGTACGGCTAGTTGGTTCGTTTTGCTCCGATATATATATATATATATATATATATATATATATATATATATATATATATATATATATATATATATCTCAGAGCAAAAAAGCCCTGACCATGTCTAGCTGTCTGTCCAGCTTTTTGTACCATTAGCCACGTGCTAGAATGCCATGTCAAGTAAGAGCTCATTCAACTTTGAAAAACATGTCCTGGGGGAACTAGAGATCTTCTCGGGTACTAAAATCTGTACCCGACCGAAATTGAGCTGAACCCGATGTGCATAAATGATTTTTTTTTTTAAAGAAAAGCTCAACGAGAGTCAAACCCGATAAAAAGACGAGTCTGACGCAATGGAATTTTTGTTTCTGAACCTCACTGGAATTGAATGTAAAAAGCAGTGACGTCTGCACAGCCTGCACTTTAAACAGACCAAATCAGAGAAGACAAATGAGAAACAGCACCGCAGGTGTAGATTTAAAAGTATGCCCATTTTCCAACCTTTTTAAATGCAATTCATTCTCTGATATTGTTTCGTAACATTTACATTTTTAACCCATTTTGTCTGGTTATGTAGCCAGTGCAATACTTTGTGTATGTCAGAAATGTAGACGATGTAGATGAAATGTTTTCAGTGGAATCTCACAAATTGTTTTGTCAAAAGTGGACCTGTGAAGACTTCTAGTGTGAACTGCCTTCAAGTCAACAACAGTCACCTCTTTGCAGATGGAACCTGACATCATGCGGCACTAGTGTTGCCAGTTCAGAGTGCAGTGAGGAACTCTTCTCCTCTGTATCTGTGGGTGATCAGGATGACTGCTACTCCCTCTTGGATGATCAGGAACTCGCCTCCTTTGACCTGTTCCCAGAAGGTAGTGTCTGCAGTGATGTGTCCTCCTCCATCAGCACTTACTGGGATTGGTCAGACAGTGAATTTGAGTGGCAGGTGAGCCCTTAATTTTGAAATCCTTTTAGTTGTCGCTGTAATTGTATTTTATTTCCTAACATATAGACAAACTGTTGATTACTTTATTGAAGAATTTGCTGAACCAAAACTGTCATTGTAGTTACCAGGCAGTGACATAGCCAGTGGCAGTGATGTGTTGTCAGACATCATACCCAGCGTGCCCAGTTCACCCTGTCTTGTCTCAAAAAGAAAAAACAAACCACACCGAAATCTCGATGAGCTGCCCTGGAGTGCCATGACTAATGATGAACAGGTTGGTTTATTTTATTTATGCACTGAAAATATAAAATGCACCAGTATGTGTTGTCACATACCAAGGGTGGCAAACATTGGTCCTGCAGAGTTTAGTTCCCACCCTAATTAAACACAACTGAATAAGCTAATCAAAGTCTTAAGGTTTACTAGAAAGCGACAGGCAGCTGAGTTTTTATTAGGGTTCGAGCAAACCTCTGCAGGACCGTGGCTTTCCAAAAGCGACGTTCGCCACCCCTGTCATCTGACTCTGAGATCACCAGTACTGCTGTCAATAAATCAACATGGGACATATTAAATGCTGAGAAATGTTTAGTAATGTCAGTTTTTTTCAATACAACTTTTAAATTATGTAATGAAAAATGTTAATTAGTTACGAAAGGAAGACTTTTCTCTCTATTTACTTGTTGTTCTGTTTCTTTAGAGCTTCTACTGTTTTTAATGTGACTTTAATGTTTTTTTTGCTTTTTAGGTGGAATATATTGAATATTTGAGTCGAAAAGTAAGCACAGAGATGGGACTTCGGGAGCAACTTGATATCATAAAAATAATCGACCCGAGCGCACAGATACTGCCGACAGACAGCGAGTTCATCATTGAACTTAACTGCCTCACAGATGAAAAACTTAAACAGGTAATGAATTATACTTTCTGGAAAATGATTTGGGGGAAGTGACCTGGTTAATGCAACTCAGTGCCCACTCCAAACGAAATGACATTCATTTAGTAGGGCAGTCGTGGCCTAGTGAAAGTACAGGAAACAGTAAGGAAGAATTATTTTTCTGTCAGGGGAAAATATCCTTTTCTTATAATCAAATAATAAGCAACACTGAGTGTTCACAGGATGAACAGATTGATTGATTGTAATGTGAATGGTTGCTACATCCAGTTAACAATAATAATGAGTTATGAATGATTATCAACATTTCCCCTTTGAGCTAATTTGCTACACGCCCCAATAATTCTAAGGAAAACAATAGGGCCTTTGCCCTTTCAGGGCTTGGAGCAATTCCAATAGCGTCTTCACACCATATGTGCTCGAGCCATAATGAATGCAGCAATTCCAAGAGGGTCCTCACACCTTTTGGTGCTTTGGCCCTAAATATACAAGGACATAATAATAATAAAAAGAAATAAAAAAAAATAATTAAAAAAACATTCATACGTTTATATTTATATTATTAATCGTAATATATTCATACTTTTATTTCCTTAGGAATAATTGCATTTTTCCACATTTTTTTTTCATTTATTTTTTTATGCACTGTATATTTATTTTTGCAAACTCACAATAACAAGAAAACTTTGTGCCTTTGTCTCCGTGAAGCGTTATTAGTACCTGAGCATCAAGGTGCGAGGACTCTCTTGGAATGTTTAAATAAATTAGTAAGAAATCTGACTGGCTGATAAAATATCTAGCTAGATAACTAACATATATGGTAGGCAAAGTTAACAGTTCAGTTTCTAAAAAGTGTATCTAGTATTAGACAAGTATTTAAGTGGGTAATTAATTTGCATTAAGACAAAATTAAAAATGAATTGTTGGATCCTTAAAACATGTCATTGATTCAGCTCATAGGCAGCCAAAGTTGGCAACCCTGCTTAAATTTGGAGTTAATTTAATTTGGTTTTGCTCAATTTAACAATTTAGTGTAGTTAATTAAAAGTTATTGTTCAGTCATTCAGATTTCTGTTGTTTGTTTAGGTGAGGAGCTACATCCGTGAGCACAGTCCACGGCAGCGTCCCAGCATGACACGTGATGGCTGGAAGAGGAGCATGGCAAGCAGTGGCAGCACCAGCGGTGTCAGTGCTCACAGCAGCAGTAATGCCAGCATGGTAAGCAGTGCCAGCAGTAGCACCGCTTCCACGGGGTCAAATTCTTCCACAAGCATCAGCCGTGCACACAGCGATGGAAACTTGGCCACTGCTGCAGAGCGAATACGAGACTCTAAGGTATCAGCACTCAGTTACTTCAAGACATTAAGAAAAATAACATAAGACGTGTACTGCAAAGGTGATATGTCTTAATATATACTGTGGAGCCAGTGTAATCTGATTCACAAAGAAATTTGTCTTGTATGATGAAATGATAAAAATGAAATGAAAAAAAAAAACCCTGCAGATTGACAAATCATTCATTGTACTCAAATGGCACCCTAATCCATTTTTAAAAATTAGTCGTGATTGGAATTCTGGCTCTTTTTAAGGAACCCGATCATTTGGCTCAACTCTTTCAGCTCCCAACCCTTTTTCATTTAGTACCACTTCTGGCTTTTTAAATTCAGACAAATATTGTTATGTTTGGCTTGTGGCTGATATGTATGCACATATTTAACTTATATTATTCAATATAATTATTATATTATATTAACCTTCAAATTTACATTATCTGGTTAAAAAAAAGACTTCTCTAAATCTAAAATCATTAAACACTATTACATGTGTACTGAACATTTTATTTATATTGAACTATCCAAAATAAAACCATTTCAAGGAAATAACAAATAAGGTTGTTATAGATTTTTAGTAGACCCTGTTCAATATATTTTTACCTTACAAATTCTACATTCTGCCTTTGTTGTCTGTTTTTAAAATACATCCAAATTATGCTTTGTTTGCGTGTGTTACTCATATTCTGATCTGATATTAAGGATGATCTTATTATATGAATTTTATTTCATTTGAAAAAGTAAATGTGAAATGAGCTGCAGCTTAATATGAACAACAAACTGCACATGTGAAAAAAAAAAAAAAAAAACTGCAATTAAACGTACTGTAACAGCCTAGGTCCCACTTAATGTCATTCCAAAGAGCCATTAGTTTAAAACTGAGGTGGTGGGTACAGGAACTATGGTTGTAACTATGGTAACAATAAAATGCTGAAAAAATGTTCCAATATCACTGAAATGACTGGGATTTTGCACATAAAACAAAAACTAGTACATTACAAAACTAATAGATCTGTGGATTTTATATTTTGAGATTTCCCTCTAAAACGTAACGTGAATATTAATAATGAGTTTAGGTCATCTTTTCGCGGACAACTAGAGGGCGATGGCGGACCACACTTTAAGAATCACTGTCATAGACAAACAGAGAGAAGTAGTTCCGGCTTTCTTCCGCAAGACGCATGCAGTTCTATTTATTAACCGCTAGAGAGCGAACGTACACGCGCATTGTACAATGATGATGAAACGCGCCAATTAGGAATTCAGGAAATTTAGGAATTAAGCCATATAAAAAATTAAAAGGTTAAAAGCTGAATAATAATAATAAATAAACAAATTTTGGAGGGCAAGGATGCTGGTGGAAAGGACGAGCCAGCATACAGACACAACTGATGATGAGCGCACAGGTAGAAAGGCACTAAGTTACTTCAACAGCAATGGGTTACACCAGAGTTCCTCAATAGGCCGCGAGAGAATGTTTGGCCAGCGCTAATGTCAAATAGTGTTGTCAAGGTAATGTATATAAGCACGTCTCTGTCGCGCAAATTCAACCGTAGCGTCATTGCTTACGTTGTGTAACCGCTGGTGGGCTGAAAATGCTCGCGCTCCGTGCAGTTAGTTTGTCAGCGACTCAAAAACTGACTAGGAAAAATAGACTCAAATGGTGAATGGACTGAAAATGTTTGGTTTATTTTGTCTGACCAACCACAACAAAGAAAGAAAGTAAATTGTATGTGAGGAAGTACAGCGTTTGCCTTTATATTATTAGTTACAGAAAGGCAAACTAAAGGCTAATATTTTCTCATTTAACTTTAGTATTCAGCAAATACACATTTAAAACAAATATCTGAATATCTAATTAACATTAATTTCACAGACTTTACAGATTTATTCGAATACAACAGTGAGATTTTCTGAAGTGTTTGTAACCGAGTGAACGCGTGTATTCTGTGCGTGACAGTCGATCCGTGTGAAATGAATTTAGACTTCAGTTCAGCTTCACTGGAAACGCGATCGAAATTATATATATTATATATTAGAATTTTATATATATTTATATTAAGGTTTTATGTATAATTAATATGGCTTTATATATATGAATTAATTTAATTTTCATACTTTTCATATTTCTAATGTATTAAATATGAATTAAAATAATTATAAATTATACATATATATCAGATTTATATCGGCCATCAGCCACTGTGATTTAATATATTTAAGATTAAGACGACTATTCATCTAGCATGCATTGATTAAAACTGTTGTAGCAAAAAAAGAAAAAAATGTGCAACCAAATCTTGTGCAGGTGCGACCAACTGTGAAAATTGGTAGCACCAGTGCAACCAGTGGAAAAGTTAGTCTGGAGCCCTGGGTCTAATTTAAAATTTTTACACCAATTTGGTGGGTAGCTTCCTTAATGATCTGTGACTATGGCTGCATTTGCACTGCAAGTCTTAATGCACAGATCTGATCTTTTGACCAAATCCTTGTTTTTATTTTGTTGTTTACATTCACTTTAGACATCACTGGTATCCTATATGTGTTTACATTAATTCCTGCCAAAAATTACTTTCTTGTTGATTGCTTTATATGTGACGTTATATAAAATAAAAAAGTTGAGTTTTAGTGCAAGTGCATATAGGTACGTGTGCTTCATATACAACATTAGAAAGCTATCTTTGTTTAAAAATAGCCATTCACAGGCCCAAAACATGGCATCTGCAGATGTGAGTGTGAAGCAAGCATTTATGGGACAATGTTGTCATGCACCAATTCACAATGAGTGGAAAGAGAATTTTAGGTTGACTCAACAGTCATTATATTCAACAACATCATCAGCATACGTCATTAGCCATTTCTGTCATTGCACGTGTAAAACTTTACAAACAAGTGTTTACATGTCCTATCAAATGGATTATAAAAGGTTTATCCCATCCCTCTCAAAGCAATTCAAATTTCATTCTGATTGGACTTTTAAACTGATTGTAATTGGGAAACTATGCTCCATGTAAATGCACCTGGTGTAATTACTGTAGTAATTTATTTCTTTAAAAAGAATTGCATTAGTAAATGCTTTGAAAATCCCACATCAGCCTTGATCAGTTGAACAATATAAGAATAGACATGAAACTACTCTTTTAATTTGTTCAAATAAATGATATAAAATTGCATAAATTTATGCTTGAACTAACCAAAGTATTTAAAGCAATGTTACATTAAAAGCATACAAAGTTAAATTTTGATGCTAAATCCACTACTTGGGGACCAAGCACCTAAGGTGCTAAGGCACCTATTTTATCCCTTATTTTTCTTATTAGGGGCCAAGCCCCATAAACTTTTATCACAGCCGAATTGTTCTGTTGTCAGTTCCGCTGTGTTAAAGGTCTATAGGGCTACAGCCCCTCGTTGAAACGATTTCAAAATCCGGACATTTTCAGATACAGGAGAAGAGATGCTCTTTTTTTCTATATTCGGATATTCTGATTGCTGTGTACAGAATTTCTGAGAAAGCCGTGGCTAGTAAACATACGTAATGATTTCACCAAACATTGTCAGTGCTCACCTGAACTAACCGCAGCGCTGCAGACCTGACAAATGAGATCAGAATGAATGAACTTATTCATTTAAATTTAATATTTTAGTCATTATGCGTCATTTTTCATTGACCATCATTTCACTGTATGCAATTCGTAACGTTTGTCGAAATTCATAATTAATATACAAAGCAGTTGTGCTGTCAGTGTATTTTCTGATTAATGTACTACAGGTAAAACCAAAAAACAATAGTTAAACCATATTTGTAGTAACACTGTGTGAATACAAGTGGTAATCAAACCACGCAAAAAACATAGTTACTACATTTTCGTAATGGAGCCCATTAGTAAAATTCAAATAGTAAAATGTAAATTCAGCAGGTGTGAAATACGATCACTAAGAAAAAAAAGCGGTCTCACCCATGCTTTCCTCTATTCTTGTTGTGTCTGGAAATTGTGAAAACCTGAGGTAAGGGTTTCATTGTTTAGAATTAGAGCTGCCGGATTGCGAAGTAACACCGGCTAGGGGATTCAGCCATTAGTTTTGATTGTGCTGCGATGGGACCACAAGGAGCGATACACTGCTTCGCTTATTTGAAATAGGAAGTGTGATAAAGGCACATTGTATTTTATTAGTGGCCGTAGCCCCTATTGTAAATGTTAGTTTTATTTGGGGCCAAACCCTGAAGGGGCTGTAGCCCCTATTATATCTGTTGGTTTTCTTCTTATTAGGGGCCAAGCTTCTAAGGGGCTACAAATACTATTGTAGCCATTGGTTTTCTTATTAATTTTCTTATTTTTCCTCCCCAAAGGGAGTCTATGGCAGCCCTATCAACAGAGCATGAGAAAATTATGAAATTTGGTACAATTGTAGAGATGGTCATGAATAGTAATTGGACCAAATTTTTAGTCTCTAGGACCAAGCGCCACCACCAGTACACCAAACATTAAACTTAGTACACCTTATTCGTCTCTTCATGCTGATGCCATCTTACATTTAAGTCTCTGTCCATTACAGTAGTGGCCATTTTGAAAAGTACAGTGTTCCATTTTTTCGCTTCTCCTTCAAATTTTGTCCAAACTTTGATAAGGTGATCTTTGGACCGAGCCACATAGAAATGACTGTACAGATTTTTGATTTCCGTTATGGTTATTTAGATATTCGTCTCCGAATGTGACCTTGCTTGTGTTTGTTGTTTGTTGGGGACACTTGCTTGATATTCAGCAGTTTTTGGTATGCATGCATTGGCATTGTTTTCTCCAGTGCTGATATACATAAATTTACTAGACTAATAACTATTGATCATCGCAATGAACAATGACACCATTTTCTTTAAGAGCTGCTGTGCAGCCAAAAATTATTAGCCAATTATTACTGTAAAGCTTCTTTGACACAATTTGCATTGTAAAAAGCACTATATAAATAAAGGTAGTTAGCTTAGCATGCTAACCAGTTGCCATTCCTTTTAATGTGGCTCTACATTAGCTTAGTAACAGCTGGGTAACATGCTAAGGAATTTTAGAGTTGAGCCTCTACTTATATATATATATAATATATATATATATAATATATATATATATATATATAATATATATATATATATATATATATATATATTATATATATATATATATATACTTACTTATATAACATAATTCTGCTTTAAATGTCAGCGAGTGGTGGTTCGCTTGGCGACAAAAGCTCATTAAAGTGGGTTGATTTGATTTGACAATAACGTACAGACTCTTATTCTACCTGGCAGAAATAAGGCCGTCCTGAAGACTGCGCGGTTTAACCAGTCAGATGAAAGGGCCAATCAGACCAATCATTGACTGATCAGATTAAGCGCCACCCACATGTGCGAATGAAATATTAAAGTCATAAACCGATTTGTAGATTGCAAATGAAAAATGAGAAATCGGGCTAAAAATCTAATTTTACGTTTGTTAAACTAAACGAAAAAATAAATAAATGAGCCTTTTTATTCAAGTTTCATTCCATATATCCAGACTTTATTCAATATATACAACCAATCATATTAAAAATACTATAACATATACATACATACAGTGGGGCAAAGAATTTAGTCAGCCACCAATTGGGCAAGTTCTCCCACTTAAAAAGATGAGAGAGGCCTGTAATTTTCATCATAGGTACACTTCAACTATGAGAAACCGATTGAGGGAAAAAATCCAGAAAATCACATTGTTTGATTTTTAAAGACTTTCCTTGCAAATTAGGTTGGAAATTAAGTATTTGGTCGCCTACCAAAAAGCAAGATCTCTGGCTCTCACAGACCTGTAACAACTTCTTTAAGAGGCTCCTCTGTCCTCCACTCATTACCTGTATTAATGGCACTTGTTTGAACTCATTATCAGGATAAAAGACACCTGTCCACAACCTCAAACAGTCAGACTCCGAACTCCACTATGGCCAAGACCAAAGAGCTCTCAAAGGACACCAGAAACAAAATTGTAGACCTGCACCGGGCTGGGAAGACTGAATTTGCAATAGCCAAGCAGCTTGGTGTGAAGAAATCAACTGTGGGAGCAATTATTAGAAAATGGAAGACATCTAAGACCACTGACAATCTCCCTCGATCTGGGGCTCCACCCAAGATTTCACCCCGTGAGGTCAAAATGATCACAAGGAACAGTGAGCAAAAATCCCAGAACCACACGGGGGGACCTAGTGAATGACCTGCAGAGACCAAAATAACAAAGGCTACCATCAGTAACACACTACGCCACCAGGGACTCAAATTCTGCAGTGTCTAGGCCCGTCTGAAGTTTGCTAGAGAGCTTTTGGATGATCCACAAAAGGACTGGGAGAATGTCATATGGTCAGATGAAACCAAAATAGAACTTATTGGTAAAAACTCAACTTGTCGTGTTTGGAGGAAAAAGAATGCTGAGTTGCATGCAAAGAACACCATACCAACTGTTTCCACATGGGGGTGGAAACATCTTGATTTGGGGCTGTTTTCTGCAATGGGACCAGGACGACTGATCTGTGTAAAGGAAAGAATGAATGGGGCCATGTATTGTGAGATTGAGTAAAAACCTCCTTCCATCAGCAAGGGCATTGACGATGAAAGGTGGCTAGGTCTTTCAGGATGAAAATGATCGCCAAACACACCGCCCGGGCAACGAAGGAGTGGCTTCATCAGAAGCATTTCAAGGTCCTGCAGTGGTCTATCCAGTCTCCAGATCTCAACCCCATAGAAAATCTTTGAAGGGAGTTGAAAATCTGTGTTGCCCAACATAGAGGAATGGGCCAAACTACCAGCAACAGTGTGTAAAAACCTATGGAGACTTACAGGAAACGTTTGACCTCTGTCATTGCCAAAAAGGGTATATAACAAAGTATTGAGATTAACTTTTGTAAATGACCAAATACTTATTTTCCACCATAATTTGCAAATAAATTCTTTAAAAGTAAGAAAATGTGATTTTCTGGATTTTTTTCTCATACTGTTTCTCATAGTTGAAGTGTACCTATAATGCAAATTACAGGCCTCTCTCATCTTTTTAAGTGGGAGAACGTGTTGGCTCCATCAGGCCAGGACCTCCAGTGTGCACTGGGACGGTTTGCAGCCGAGTGTGAGGCGGCTGGGATGAGGATCAGCACCTCTAAGTCTGAGACCATGGTTCTCAGTCGGAAAAGGGTGGCTTGTCCTCTTCAGGTTGGTGGAGAGCTCCTGCCTCAAGTGGAGGAGTTCAAGTATCTTGGGGTTTTGTTCACGAGTGAGGGAAGGAAGGAGCTTGAGGTTGACAGACGGATCGGTGCAGCTTCTGCAGTAATGCGGTCGATGGACCAGTCTGTCGTGGTGAAAAAGGAGCTGAGCTGCAAGGCGAAGCTCTCGATTTACCGGTCAATCTACGTTCCTACTCTCACCTATGGTCATGAGCTTTGGGTCATGACCGAAAGAATGAGATCCCGGATACAGGCGGCCGAAATGAGCTTTCTCCGCAGGGTGCTCCCTTAGAGATAGGGTGAGGAGCTCGGTCCCTCGGGAGGAGCTCAAAGTAGATCCGTTGCTCCTTCACATCGAGAGGAGTCAGCTGAGGTGGCTTGGGCATCTATCTCGGATGCCTCCTGGATGCCTCCCTAGGGAGGGAAAGAAAAGACTATAGAAAGACTTTGTCTCTTGGCTGGCCTGGGAACGCCTCTGTGTCCCCCAGAAGAGCTGGAGGAAGTGTCTAGGGAGAGGGAAGTCTGGGATATATATATATATATATATATATATATATATATATATATAATAATAACTATTTTAACATTCACTATCACTTTTTTTGTCAATTCATCACTTAGTTTCCATTCCAGTATTAGTTTTGACAGTTGTGCCACATTATGAGTAAAATGAAACCTGAAATGGTGTTTTACTGAGATTTGCAGATAACATTGTAACCCATCATGTATTTCAAATACTATCTACAATCTACAAAAAAAGTGTCTGTGTTTGTGTGTGTGTGTAAGCATGCTTAGTGTGTATCAACAGTGATGGGAATAACAGCATTATAAATAAACGGCATTGTTTTTTTCAGTAACGAGTAATCAAACGAATCATTGTTTCCCCCTTTATAACGCCTTTACTGTTACTGACAATAAAATGGAGCGTTACTATAATTGAGCTCACTTAATTGGTTTTCATCCGAGTACCTCTTTCAGCCATAGGACCTGCAAAGTTTTTTTTCTCTGTTGTGTGTGTTGGGGTGGGACACATAGGCTAACTGATGGTGATTGGTGTGTGTGACTAGAGATGACAGACCTCCAAAGCATTTTGCTGTAAAGAAATAGTACTGGTTAGTAATACACAAATATAATTTTATACTGATAATAATGTGTGATGCTCTGTGTTTGTGTCTGTGTCAGATCATGCGATCGGAGCACAAGCTCAAACCAGAATAGCCTTTGTGGCATGCTGGATTGAAAATATGTGAATTTATTTATTTATTTATCTTTTTTTGTCAACTAGTAGTTGTTCATTTTACAGTTGTGTTCAAAATTATTCAACCCCCCAATGCTGTAAATGGTTTTAGAGAATTTAGAGTACATTTGTAATTGAATTCAGAATGAAATCCTACAAGGACTTCTTAAAGAAGCATATGCAACTAAAATGACATCAATTGGTTTTGTAATACAGTAGTAAATGTTTCTTTTGTGAATTCTTCATTGACACAATTATTCAACCCCTTAAAGACTACCACTCTGAAGAACAGAGGTCCATTGAAGTGTTTTCAATCAGGTATTGAAAGCACCTGTGGATGTCAGGGAGCAGCAATAAAGCCTAATAAGCACCAATTAGGCAGCTTTAAAATGACTGTGATACTCAGCTCCTTCTAGACATTTACTGGTGTGGTTACAAACATGGTGAAGTCAAGAGAATGGTCCAGGAAGACAAGAGAAGAGGTGATTACTCTTCACAGGAAGGGCAATGGCTATAAGAAGATTGCAAAGATGTTAAACATACCAAGAGACACCATAGGAAGCATCATTCGCAAATTCAAGGCAAAGGGCACTGTTGAAACGCTACCTGGTCGTGGCAGAAAGAAGATGCTGACTTCGACTGCTGTGCGCTACCTGAAGCGTAGAGTGGAGAAAAGTCCCCGTGTGACTGCTGAGGAACTGAGAAAAGATTTGTCAGATGTAGGTACTGAAGTTTCTGCTCAGACAATACGGCGCACCCTGCGTAATGAAGGCCTCCATGCCAGAACTCCCAGGCGCACCCCCTTGCTGTCTCCAAAGAATAAGAAGAGTCGACTGCAGAATGCCAAAAGTCATGTGGACAAACCACAGAAGTTTTGGGATAGTGTTCTGTGGACTGATGAAACAAAATTAGAACTGTTTGGGCCCATGGATCAACGCTATGTTTGGAGGAGGAAGAACAAGGCCTATGAAGAAAAGAACACCTTGCCTACTGTGAAGCATGGCGGGGGGTCAATCATGCTTTGGGGCTGTTTTGCTTCTGCAGGTACTGGGAAGCTTCAGCGTGTGCAAGGTACCATGAATTCTCTTCAGTACCAGGAGATATTGGAGGACAATGTGATGCAGTCCGTCACAAACCTGAGGCTTGGGAGACGTTGGACCTTTCAACAGGACAATGATCCCAAGCATACCTCCAAGTCCACTAGAGCATGGTTGCAGATTAAAGGCTGGAACATTTTGAAATGGCCATCGCAGTCACCAGACTTAAATCCGATTGAGAACCTCTGGTGGGACTTAAAGAAAGCAGTTGCAGTGCGCAAGCCTAAGAATGTGACTGAACTGGAGGCTTTTGCCCATGATGAATGGGCGAAGATACCCGTAGCTCGCTGCAAGACACTTGTGTCAAGCTATGCTTCACGTTTAAAAGCTGTTATAACTGTAAAAGGATGTTGTACTAAGTATTAAGATTGAATGTCACTTGGGGGTTGAATAAAACTGATAATGATGTGAGCAGAGAAAAGACATTTGTGGTTATTTCATTATAAATGTTATGTTATATTTGTCTGACCTACACGTGCCTCTTTGATTTAATTGTAAGCAGGATGACTGAATGATCAAAATCAATGTCAAACCGGCCAAAACAATCAATTTCAGTGGGGGTTGAATAATTTTGAACACAACTGTAGCCGTTAGGTGACTAATCGCATTTCTATTAATTTAATATCTTAAATACTGGAGAGAATAAACCATAATAATGAGTGTGTACGTAATATAGGCTATATAGCTCTCATGCACATGCAAAAAGCTTTACATAAAGAACCGTGAAAAGTAATGGTTGTGAATGTGACGCTACACATTGTTCTCATGCAGAGAAAAATACATTGCGGAGAAATGAGGACACTGACAACCCGTCGACAGACATATGAAACCGTTTCATATTTAATATATTGTACTTTTTTAAAAAGAAGTTTAAACAATAAATACCGTATGCTGGCTTTTTAGTATGTCATGACAGATCGCTGTAGCTCCTTCAATCGGCTCGTGAACCGATCATCTCTTCATACTAGTTCATTTATAGCTTCAAATAAACATGAAAGGACATCAGAAGGAATGTTGTTTCAAGCGTAGAAAGATGTGAGTACACATGTTTTTTAAGTTCAAGTTAACCAACGTTAATCTATACTCACTGCTTAGTCAGACAAAATGGCGGATTCGGGGTTATGATTGGACAGATCGCCTGTCAATCAAACTGTTTGCGAAGGGTCAATTGTTTAATAAACTAGTCTTTTCTGAATCAGTGTTGGCCGCAAAGATTAAGCTGACATCGCTGACTCTCATCTCCGAATAGTTGCCTAGAGAGAGAATGCACATTTCATTCGAATTACATCATCAGAGAGTAGCCCATTTCTTTTTGTTTTGAATTATTTAGTTTAGAAGTAGACATTTCAAGCTCTCTATAGATATATTTCTCATGTCTGTGAGGCAAGTAGCCTACACTGAGTTTCGGTTCATTTAGCCTTAAGACATGCGCCGGCACAATCACTTCCATGTCATGATTATAGGCTATTGTCTTCTATATTTGATACTTATTTATTAAATCCAGGCAATTGGTTTATGAAATATTGATTAAAATTAAGAAAAAATTTTCACAAAACGAAATTCACTTTAAAGGAAAGACTTTCTTAAAAACAAAATTTAATGAAGTTAATCAAATAGATGAAATTAAAAAAAAAAAACATTTATAATAGGCCTTTTTAAACATAAATATAAAACTAAATATATTTTCTTTAATGGATACCAACATGCATGGTCTGTGCAATATAATTAAAAAAAATTGATTGAGTCTCTATGTGTTGGGATTTATCTGACTTCTGCGATGTGAGACATGTAGCAGATGGTCGGTTTTGCCAGTCTGTCTGCTCCCTGACCTGGGCCGCAGTTTGTCATGTTTCAGCTCTAAGAGTATATACCATATTACTAGAGAGAAGAGCGGCACCATACCAGGAGGGATGAATACCATCTCTTTTCAACAGGTCAGATCTACCCAGGTAGGGGTAGGGGTCCAAAGCAAATTACAGTGTCTGACATCATACTTGTGAGTTCACACACCTCTTTAATGTTAATTTTAATTATCTCTGATGGGCAAAGTTGGACATCATTAGTGTCAATGTGAATAATAATCTTAGAGTATATATGATTAGCATTGTACCATCTGGACTAGATCACTGATGATCAATTCATTTTTAGGTTTTAGGAAAAGGTTTTAACCTTCTGACTTAACATAGGTAAATCTTAGCTGGCCCCCCACGGGCAAGCGACGGTTTTACCGGCTACATCCCAATGTAAAACAGGATCACTATGGGTCTCCCTGACTTAAAAAAGATCGGAATCAACTCTGGTCAAATTCTTTACCCCACACAAGACCAGTGCTTGTGGGACAAGGAGTCCACGCACACACATAGAGACATTCATCAAAATATGAATATTCCCAACTGTTTTTTGTGTTTTTCTTTTCATATGCATGTCTACATCACCCCCACTTAGTTACATCTTGTAGATGTGTTAGTTTCACTGTAAAATGCTCATATTCAAATGAAAGAATGTATTTGTCCTTTAGAGAGTCCTAAACTCATGATTCTTGGATTTAAAACATTACTCTGCGAATTTCATTACTAGATATTGGTGTTATATCATGATATGCATTATTCTACTTTTATGGTTCTTTGGGAGGAAAAAGGACTCAGTCAGACAACTCAGCAGATCATGCAAATTAGACCATAGAAAGAGACAAAGAAAAGTTCTTCCGCTAAAAGTCCATGTTCCCTATTGTACAATGTACAGGGTTTTGATAAGATAGCCACATCCAAAGCAGAGCCCTATCTAGAGCCCTTCTGTTCTTATTATCCACAATTAAGGTTTAGATGCATGTCTCTAATTCTGAAATTTTCTTCGTTTATGAAAAGGGAATCCCTTGCCTCTGACAGAGAAAGCTATACTAAACAGGTGACAGGCAATGGAAGTAACACTAACAGGGGAAGATGACATGATTTGCTGTGTTTGTAGACTCCTGAGTTGTTTGATGGACTCGTAGAAAACGGAGCGTGTGTCTGGAACTAAGTTTCTGCACACATGCAGATTCAAACATGTAAACCTAAAGTCTTAAGTTAATAATTAATACATTTTTTCCAATGGAAATGATTCAATCAAAAACTCACTTTAGCATGATAACCTTTCCTAGAGCTGCTGTAAAGCTAAAAAAAATCTGTGCAGTAATTTTCCTATTGTCACTGTGAAGGTGTTTTAAAACAATCTGTATTGTAAAAAGCGCTATATAAATGAAGATGACTTGACTCATTTCCGCTGTTGTCAGAAAAAAATGCTAGTGATCGTGCCAGTGCCACCATGTCTTGCAATAAACATGCTGTACTCTAGCTTCCACACTCAAGTTCAGATACTTCGATATGCGCCTAATAACAGCACACATTTATCTTGTTTAATATTAGAGCAGGCAGTAAAGTTTAAAGTTGCTACTTCATATTAGAGGCGAACATTTGCATTTTCTGCATGACATTCTGTAATTACTACAAGGACAGTGTTCCTGAATTATTTATCTGTCCCTCACAGACGGACCGTGACGTCATGTAACGTGACGTCAGGGAAGCACAAGGAGGATGTTGTAACAAAAACAAGGTTTCTTTTATAAAAATCCAGGTAAGTAACACGTCTTGATACAAACAACAGACCGGTGGGGTATTCCAAAAAGCAGGTTATGCGACATACCTGGGTAAGTTTAAAGGTAAGTTAGGCGGATAATCTCAGCTTTCGGTTCCAAAAATGGAGATAAGTTTCATGGTATGCAAGCAGCCATGTCAACTTAAGCTCTGAAAATAACCTGCTCCGGGGCAGGTTTAGTTTCAGGGTTAGTTTGTTTCAGAGAGGTGACGGAGCATGGCATGCCCTTTTGAAGACGATCCAGTGGATGTGGAAGCGCAGATTATATGAAGTCTTTTCCACCGTGAGAGGGTGATAAGACCATGTATTGATGTGTTTTCGATGCGTATCCAAATGGATATTTGCGGCAACGTTACCGTTTTTCAAAATAGTTATTTAACGGTAAGTTAACCTTGCTTTCTGGAATACAACCCAGGAGTGAGGGAAACACAGGGTATAAATACAGACACTAAGAGGAGTGATAAATGGGGCACAGGTGAAGGAGGTGACTAATAATGGCGAACAGTTGACAAGAATGAACTAATGATGAAGGGGAAAAACCAAACACAGAGAACATGTGACATGAAACAAAACAAACAGAGTCCAGAACAGTTATACATTTAACATTACCTCTCCCTCCCGGAAGGAGCAACCCCGCGCCAAACAGAGTACAAACAGGGAAGGGGGGCGGGCAGTTCAGGTGACCTCCAGGGTGGATCCAGGCACTCCTGTTGGCCCGGGGGGGTGTCTAGGGCGGAGCCGAGACCTCAGCCGACCAGGGCGGCGGCCAGGGCAGAGCCGGGACCTCAGGCGACCGGGGCAGAGTCCAGGGTGGCGGCCAGGGAGGCGCAGGGCTCTCAGGTGCCCGGGGTGGATTCCAGATCTCTGACTACCAGGGCAGAGTCAAGAGCAGCGTGGCCCCTGTCCCCTTACCCCAAAATTTTAATGGGCGGTTCATGCTCTGGAGCGGATTCAGTGATCTCTGGAGAGGATTCAGGAAGCCCTGGAGCAGATCCAGATGGAACTGGACCGGCCTCACAGAGCTATGGAGCGGATTCAAAATGAACTGAAGCGGATTGACGCGGAACTGGAGCAGGCTCTGGAAACTATGGAGTGGCCTTGGGAAACAAGTCTATGAGCCATTTTCCGTCTGCTGGTGTGTCCATCTCCGTGCAGGCGGCGGCCGTCTGGTCGTGTGGCTTGGTTGTGGCGGCCACCTCACACTACGGTTCGGGCTTGCTGTCGGAGAGGAAGAGACTGCCATTCTGGAGCTTCTAGATCCAGCATCCAGATGCTCCAGCTATGGCCTGATCTCTGGGAGGAGAAGGAGACGCATCGTTGGTGAGTCCATCTTCCTGTTAAGGCCCGTTATTCTGTCACATAACGTCATGTCAGGGAAGCACAAGGACGATGTTGTAACAAAAACAAGGTTTCTTTAATGAAAATCCAGGTAAGTAACACATAACAAACGATAACGGACCAGGAGTGAGGGAAACACAGGGTATAAATACAGACACTAACGAGGAGTGATGAATGGGGCACAGGTGAAGGAGGTGACTAATATTAACGAACAGCTGACAGTAATGAACTAATGATGACCAAACCAAACAGAGTCCAGAACAGTTATACATGTAACGTTGACTAAAACGATTAGTCGACTATTAGGGGCAGCTCTAGTGTAATGGTATATTGGATCCATGCATTAGCTCTTAAAGTGACAGCTGCCTAATATACCTGCCTCAGTCTATCATTAATGATAATCAAACAACAAATGACAAAGGGAAATCACTCATTACCTAGTTCTGCTATGAAACTGATGATGCAGGCTGATAGGTCTTTAACTCATTCAGTAGCGATCATCATCATTAATCTACAAAAATCGGCTGATTGGTTGATGTTACATCAGCGGCCAATTAGCTTGCTGCTCAAACATTCAAATACTTTGCTTTGTTTTCTGTTTGCTGTTAGCAGTCTGCAGCGCACTTTCAGATGGCATCTGAATCAGCATCTAAGATGAGTAAAAATGATCTTTTGTTCCTCATTTGCGCGTTTTAATCTACTGTCGTGTCAGCAGATGCACGAGTATATCTCTGAAGCATATAAACAGCAGTTTTATGCAGCAGCGGTCTATAATTGCTACCGCTACTTTATAAGCTGTTTAGCATGGCTATGAAAACTGTTGAGTGATATAAGCATTGCGCTTTATCGGTGTTTGTCCTATTTAACGGTATTACTCAATGATGCATTTATTTATTTTCAAGAGCAATGTTTATTAGCAATGCTTAATGTGTGCGGTTGATTTCAGATGCTAATGTGTCTGATTCACATTAAAAGAACTATCAATACAGTTAATACTAAGCATCACGTTGTATATAATCTGGTTGAGTCCAAGTGTAAACTGGATTTTTATGCGGTTGTGTCTATGCAGCAGCAAATGGTTTTGTTGTATTTCTGCAAGTATGCTGTCTACATATGGATGAGAAGGTACAGTAAATAAGCATTCCCATTCAATGAGGATATTAGCTGCATAAAACAACAACACACTGTTTAGTCAAGGGTTATATTATTCATTATCACTCTTAATGGTTTTTAATTGTCAAATAAAAGTATAAGGGTTATGTTATCATCATCAAATGACTAATTGATTATACTTGCTCAGGTGGATGCTAGGTTCCCATCTCTATCAGCTATATCATTAAATCTATCGCTCAGGAGAACACACAGCATGCATTTCTAGAGCCAGGCTGGTCGGCAAGATAGCCAAGGCACACATACATAGTAAAGCATGCGGTTCCATGAACAAAAATAAATAAATTGCACTACATAGGTTGTGCCCCGCTCTCCCCTAACGCTTTTTGGCTTTCTCAGTTTGTATAGAATTTATTTTGTTCCAGATTAATTTCACACATGGTTGGTACAAATATGTGGCTTTGTTTCATTAATACGGTGTATACAGTGTATATATTCTTTATCTACCCTGAAAGAAGAGAAATGAAATGTGACACCATAGGTGGGCACCATATGACACTATATGACAGCTTAAAATGTTATCTGATTTAATGAAAAAAAAATATACATGAAAAACTAAAATGTTTTGTCAATGAAAGACGATCTTTTTTTTTTATTTAAAATAATAGCATTTTTTAATACATTTAAATATTTTTGTAGTTTTACGATGAAAGCTCTGCAAAACACTTATACAGTCCAGGTCAAAGCAATACATCCAATGAAACATATTCAGACATTCAGAAAAACACAGAGCTGAACAAAACACTCTCCTCCCTCCACTGACAGCTCTCACGATCCAGTACAAATGCTGTAAATTATTGAAATAGTATTTTCTAAATGTTTTTCCTCAGTCTTTATTCACCTTTTCCCCTGTAGGGGATTTTACAGTTGAAGACCCAAAAGAGTTGAAAAAAATAAATTGAAGTTTGATCATCACAAGTCTCACAAGGAGTTCGTAGGCCGCTCTCTCTCTCTCATACATTCACATTTCCACAACAATCATACTCTAACAGAGCCCACTGACTACGTCATTACTAAGACACTGATTGGTTAAGAACACAAGACAAAACTGGTAATTTTCCACACATGGACAGATAGTCAGAAGCATATCTTCTTCCATTCGGACCCTGAAGTTAGGCACAGAATGTCCCTCTAGGTCAGGCCTAGGCGCCTTCAGGTCTCCAGTCCAGATGACAACAGTCCACCAGTACCCATAACAGACCTGTACAGAACACTTAGCGCACATACAAAGATACACATGATTCACAGTTTCTTCAAGGCTGAAGCTGATCTGAACTCTGCACTGAACAGGAAACTTTACCAAAACATTCTGATAAGTTTTTTTTAAGTTTACCTAGTTTTTTCTCGCAGTCAGAGGTACAGACAATATTCAACATTATTTTCTAGTGTTTGAAAATGAAAAGGAAATTAAAGGCTTTAACATAAGTTGAAGTTAGTCATTCTAAATAATTCAATATTTAGAAAGATAATTTTGTGATAAATCGCTCAAAATATACATATTGAAGCGGCAGTGGATTGCAGAATCCACCCCTTCACCCCCCAATGGTTTCTCAACAGAAATACATAGTTAATTATGCCAATTATATCTCTAACTGTATAGAATAGTATCATTCTGATAGCAGGGCACATTGTAACGCAGTCTGCGCAGCTGGTTATTATCTTCTGCTAGTTTGTGAAGCATTAAAGCATTCTTTTTCATCTTTTGCGCCATAGCTTTATTGGCTTCGCCTGTACATCTGCAATGTGTCTGTTAGATATTTGTGTTGAGCCAGGCTCTGCTCTTTTCTGTTTCCTGCTTTGATGGGGGTTAATTCATGTATGTTACATGTGCAGCAGCAGCATGTTTTACATGCTCACAGCAATGTCTGTGAATGCATTAGCAGAAGCAAGTCTCAGTACTCGCAGATCTGTTCTTCCAAGTCCAAATACATTAACATTGTCATAACCATTACCATGCAATCTTAATTACCATACCAGTCTCGTTGTCATGACGGAACTGATCTTGCCTCAATAACTTAAGTAGCTTTAATAAGGATTCATCTATATGTGTACAGTAAGACTTTGCAGCATTATTTACATTTTTTGTTGTAGGCTATTACTTATTTGAATACCACTGTTAGTGCATCTTCCTGAAAAACTTAAAACAATGTTTATTTCATTTTTTTATTCTCCTTCTGTTGTATTTATTTTTTCTCTTTCGTTTGTAATTTCTTTCTTTGTTCTTGTTCTAATGCTGTTTACTTGTTTTAAGGGACTTTTTCTTACATTAGGTAACCTAGTATTAGTTTTTTGCTGAAGTATCAATTATTGTGAAATTTCAGTGATATTTAAAATTGCACATATTGTGAAATGACTTTTGATCATATCGCCGTCAATTTTCAATGTTAACTAAAAATAATCATATGATTTTTGCCCTAATTGGTGCATCCCAGCTTTAAATGCTTTGCTATTCTTAATTCTGCTGTGATCATCATCTTTTACAGAAACGCTCAAAGCAGAGGAAAATGCAGCAGAAGGCTTTACGTAAGCGCCAGCTGAAGGAGCAGAGACAGGCTCGCAAGGAGACATTGAGTGGTCTCTTCCTGAATGAGGAGGTCCTTTCACTTAAAGTCACAGAGGAGGAAGACCATTGTGATGATGTTGATGTATTGATGTGACGAGAGTGAATTCGGTGTTCCTTCTAAGCCTCTTCCATGCAACATTAATTACTCTGTTCTAGACATCTCTCGGCAATCAGGGGCCTGATGTATAAACGTTGCGTACGCGCAAAAAATGCATTGAAATGTGTGTATGGAATTTTCCACGCACATATCAGGATGTATAAAAAAATAAACTTGAGCACACTCTTTTACTGGAGTGAGCGAAGTAAACAATGATTTTAAACTGTTTTCATTTAGATTATATATTCCACTGTCATTAATAGAGTTAAAGGCATAATATGCAAATTTCACTGCTAGAGGTTGTTTTTCCAAACAATAATGGTAACACTTTACAGTGAGGTTCATTAGTTACCTAAACATTAGTTAATGTAATAACTAACATGAACTAACCGGAACTGCATCTACTAGTCTTTGTTTACATTAGTTAATGAAAATTTACATTTTTACATTCACTCACTTGGCAGACGCTTTTATCCAAAGCGACTTACAAGTGAGAAGTTACCCTTGGCGGGGATTGAACCGGGTCTGTGGTGCATTAGTTGTGAGTGGTTACTCACTGAGCTGTTCATTGTTTGTTCATGTTCGTTCACAGTGTATTAACACGATTAACAACTAACAAGATTTTAATAATGTATTAGTAAATGTTGAAATTGACATGAACAAGTGCAGTTCATTATTGGCTAATGTTAACTAATGAACCTTATTGTTAAGTGTTACCACAATAGCAAAGGCATGACATCATGGTTGTTGTCGTATTCACCACCACAGCCGATGGAAAGCAATCATGGGTGAGCTAATGTATTATAGTTTTATTAATGTTATTGTGGTATGATGTGGGGCGGGGCCAAGAGTTGCCGTTTTCATTGCTTATATGCCGCTGTCGGCTGCTGCTGCTCCTTTCGTTTTTTTGGTTTTTGTTTATTTGACATTTAAAGTAATGTTTAACGTCCGCCTCCTTCTTCCCTTAACTTTGTTACAGTTAGATTTGATCCCTTAAATTCACATTATTTTCTTTCTTTCTAATAAAACAGCCGTAAATGTTACAGGTCACTTTCTGACTAATTGAAATTGTGGGGGTAAAGCAGCACTGTTTTACTTGGTCAAAACAATCATACTAAAATACTTTGAGTGTGTTGAAAGTTGTTATATCTAAGGGTGTAACGGTACAGGGCTTTCGCTACGATGTACCGAATGCATTACATTGCAACTTTAAGGTCGATAAGAAATTCTTCAAATTCTGTCCACAGAATCATGGAATTCAAACAGAAAATCCCATTTTGGCACGCTTTGATGAGGTGTGACAGATCTCTGTATACACGGCCAGTTCGAGAAGGGTCTGTCTGTATCCCGCAGTAAGTTACGCATGCCACGAAGATGAATGAAGCGTAGGCATCATTGACTAAAACAATCTTTTAAAGTAAATTATTTTGTTTTATGAATGAAGTGTGTATAAGATGAGCTTATATTGCTTTTCGAGTATGAAACGACAGCTAGTAGTAAAAAAAAACCTTTTTTTTTTTACCTTAAACTTACAAGGAACGTGAACTAGGAGAAGCGCAGTCCTAGTGACCACTCAGCGGTTGTGTCTGGGATACAGCTATGGCCAGAAGTGAGGCAAACTCTTAGGATAAATAACAGTAAATTAAATGTGCTACTTATCAAATTGTGTTTAATTAAACATCTACATCTTGCAATACTGAAAATACAGTTATTAAATGAAATGAATAAATATTAATATTGATGTGCGCATGTCCAGCTGCCATAGCTATATCCCTTTACCGAGTAAGGGGCTCTGATCTTCTCGTATCATCTCTTTTTTGTCATCTCGTGTGGTTCTGTGTGGTTTGGACAACTTCAAGTTACGCCCCCTTCCTCTTGCAGTCCGCAGACAGATTCTATTGGCCAGTTCAACTGGCAGAGTGGAGCGCGAGTGAACACAAGATGGCGTTGATCAACTTCCGTTCTAAACTTTTCCGCACTGCTAATAACAGGAGTTTTTACATCGACGCAAAGATCTAGCTAATGTTAGTAATTTCAAATGGGCGGATTCAGGATTAAAGAACGGCGACTGGCCTTCCAACGAGTGGAAAAAGTCGGCATTACATTGTTGTGTACCACTTTGTAGTAATTTGTCACGCTGTAACTCCGAAATAAGTTTTCACTTGTTTCCCGTAGATAGTGCGGTAGCGCTACGAAAATTACTTGTGCGTGTAGCAGGCATTTTAAGCCGCGAGACTTCGTAGTGACTGCTGGGGGTTGAGGAGATTTTAAAAAAAATGAGCTTTACCGGTTCAATGCTTCAAACTCAGAGTCCGAAGTGGAAACAGCGGCTGGTCAACTACCAGTACGGACCACTGGTAAAGGCATGGGCAACTCAATGATGTATAACTCTGGACTCATGTATACATGACATTTCACTTTTTGCTTATTCTGTGCTTGATGGTTTCTAATGAATGTATTCCTAAAAAATAGTTTATTGTAAATACGTTCTAATGACTATGTATTTACAATACATTCATAAAAGTATTTACAAGAAACAAACAAATGTATTTCTAATCTAATAGTTTCTTGTAAATACTTTCTAATGAATGTTCTATAATTTTGTTTAACATTTACTTACCAGAATGGATTTTTGTTGTCATCTTTTACATTAAAAAGGTCATTCTTTTCAAATAAAACTCTTTAAATGCCCTCCTCCAGATACACATTACAACTAAGGAAAGTTTAGAGTTCTGCATTTTATCTGTCTCAAGGCATGACAGCATTAAGAGGAGGCCACACATAGAAGTACATTTAAGGTAATATTTATTATAACACTTAATATTATTTATTATGAATGATGCATGATCCTGACACGGTGCCACTCTACAGTGTATACTCTACACCAATAGCCATCTACAGCTAGAGGTGGTGGTGGAGGGGCATCTGGGTGGCGTACTACAACCCGGCTCACTGGTAAAGGATGTTGGTAGGATATAGGACTAAGTTCCTGGACTTTCCCAAAAGTGTAGTCAACCAGTGGGATGTCAGCATTTATCACCATGGTGGTGATGAGTGGAGCGATGTCTGTCAAGAAGTCTTTGTACACCTCGTCAACTTTGAGGGAGCTCCCCACGCACTGCTTTGTAATGTGTGCTCCTTTCGGATCATTTAATTTCACAATCAGGACTTTAAGAACAATTTTACACTCAAACAACAACCACAAAGTTATGTAGGAGGCTATAGAATTATATAAGACAATAGATATTACCGTACACCGTCAGCAACCATAAACCGCTTTGGCTTTGAAGAAATTAACACGTCACTCACTCTGCCTGGTTTCAAACCCTATCGATGACGCAAAAGAATGATCAAATTAATTTAAACTGTTGATTCAACATACTAGATCAGCTCTTCACACATGGAAGATTGTTGTAAATACTATAATACAATATACCACAATTTACTTCAGTCTGCTATAGTATTTTTTCCTCAAACCATGGTTTGGATGTGAACACATACTGACCATGGTTCTTGGCTTGTGCGAGAGCTGCTCTGTATCAGTGCCGCTAAGGACAGGGGGTACAGCAGCAGGTTCAGAGTGGAGTAGTGCGCGGTCTGGAACGGCAGAGCAACATTGTGGTTGCAGAACGCTCTTCCAGCCAAACAGGAACACTGTCACTGAAATGTCAACTGGTGAGCAGTCCTCAAAGACAATCTACACATTAAAACAAAATGTGTGTCATTTCACTTTTAGGACACGAACTTTAGGATACAAAACTGAAAATGAGAGAGCTGAGAGTAGGCTGATCAGGTAAGGTATGGGAATAGCCTCAACCATGTCAGGTTATCAAGGGCATCATACACAATGCTGTAATCTAAGGATATCCAAACAGATCCACCTTTATCACCTCTCTCAATTTACTCACTTTCATATAGTGTTAGTAAAACAGTGAACGTTGACTGGACAATGCATGGATTATAACAAACGTACAGTAAAAGAGCAGCAGCCGTCACAACCAGTTACTGTGGTTTCCATGAAAGCTAGGTGTATGTTTAGGTCATATAATTTAGCCCTTTCATTTCACTCAACCCTTAGCCCTACACACACATATCTAGCTAACGTTACCAGTTGATGTTAGCAACTGTTACTTTGCAACCTGTTGCAAAACGGCAGCTCGCTAGGCTTATTTTATTCCTAAATTACAGGCTAACATTACCTTTCCTAGCCAGAAAGTGAACTTGATTGAGGCTTTGTACTGTTGAACACTTCTTATTTCTACTCCCACTCTGAGGTCGTGAGGTCTTGCTCTTTCTCATGGACCTGTAACAGGTAGCCCTGACGCGCACTGTTGTATATAAGAATTGTTATCTTTGAGTAAATAAATGACAGAACAAAAAATCAATAAGAGAAGGTGGGAAGATAAGTGGACATATGCAAGAAGGGGCTCAAACAATAAGTTCTTTTACTGCTATGATCAACTCCCGCATCAAGGCTGTCTCAGTTCTAAGTCTAGGAGAAACTGAAAATCTTTGATATAAATAGACAAGTTACTCAGCAGGAATGACAACTCAAAGTGAGCAAAAACTAAGTTTTTATGGTAAGCAGAGGAGTTTAAGAAAGAGAGATGAAAAAAGATACTCCCTCTATTAAAGATTATAAGTATAAGTAGCGAGTCCACTGCAATAATTAAAATACTAAGACAATGTAAATCTCGAGGTGTGTGAAGGGAAGCTGATAATAAAAAGTCATAAAAAGTGATCAGGCGTAATCTATAAGAGGCTAGGATGGCCAAGGGAGATAAATTAAACGAAAGAACCGACTATAGGGGAAGAAAATGTTAAGAGAAATCAGAGAAACCTGAAACCGCGGGGGTATTGATTAAAAAAACAAAAAGGAGTGGGGGTTGGGAGACGGGAGACTAAGGGAAAGAGAAAGGGGGAAAGGACAGACAAGACAAGAAAGGGGGAATGTAATTCTAAAGAGAAATTTTAGAAACAAAGAGATAAGTCAGGTGGAGGGGGCAAACTAAGGAAACAAAGAAGATCAGAAAAGAGGGGAAATTATACCTACTATTGTCGCAAGGGAGGGAGCCCAACCAAAAAAAAAAAGCAGAAAAATCATAAAGAAAGGGGCGTATCGTCCGAAAACAACGCAGGAAAAATATTATCGCGAAAGGACCCAGACTATTTTCCTAAAGAAACAAAAAAACTCAAAACTACTCAGTCATCCCTCTTTCGCCTTGTGAAAAAACTACTTAAGTCTAAAGGAAGGAATCCGCCCGACGAAGTACTTAAAGTTACTCAGAGGAGATTATCTAATAATCCGAGGATCCCCTCCCTTAAAATTAATAAGAAGAGGAATTAATAGAATGCCGGTATCCTACTGTAAAAATATCTAAAATTCACTCTGATGTAAACCTGAAATAACCCAGAATAAATGGAACCAAAAAAAAAAACCGAACGCAAAAAGAAAAGAAAGAAGAAGAAGAGATTTAAGGAGAAATAGAAGAATTGAAACTGAGAAAGGTGAAAAATAAAAAGTAAAGAATTAGAACTTCTTCAAGAAAATAAAGGGTAAGAATGGGTCCCCAATAGAAAATGGAGAAGAAAAAAATTTCCCTCCCGAGATAGCAGAGTCTCAAAGACCAAACTAAGAGGAACGAGATCTGGAGTGAAAAGTAAAAACCAAGAAGAAGGGATTAAAATTCGTATGAGATTTTTACGAAAACCCACTCTATAAAAGGAGGACTCAAAGCACCAAAGAAAAAAGTCAAAAAGAAATAAAAGAAGCAAACAAAGACCAAAGCCCAGAAGAAAAAAATCCATCCAGCTCAAATCTAGCCGCAGCCAGCACCAACAATCCCTCTCTGGAAAAGCACCTCTCCCAGAGGGAACTCTCGACTCTCTCAAAACTCAAAAAAAAAGAGAGGAACCGACTCCCCGAACTCCACCTCCACAGGAATCCTCTGGTCCCACAAGCCTCACCTGCCAGAACAGAGATCAAACCAAAGACCTCGAGCCTCCTAAAGAAAGTCTTCCCCGAAACTACCCTCCGGGAATCAAAAAACCCCCGAAAGAAGGAAAGGGTGTGAATCAAAAGAAACAGACAGAGCGGACGACAGAAAAGGAAAACAAACTCACTACGACAAGGACAAGACAAAAAACAAGGTAGCCCTCCTAGACCTCAGAGCCAGGGATCGATGAAGTAATGTCAAATAAAGGAGAGTGCAGTCCTCTGGACGCAGGAAGAGGAAAAAGGAGGAAAGAGAGATAGGTGGAGGAGCTCCAGAGTTCAAAAACAAAGGAACCAAGCAAGTACTACAATCAAGCAATATTAAGATGGGCAAAATGGGAACGGAAAAAGAACGGTCGAAGCCCAAAACGAAAAAGGAAAAAAATCAAACGCAAGCAAAAGCGGAAAAACTCAAGGATTCCAAAGGCGGAAACAACAAACAAAACTAGGAGTCAAAAAAAAAATGAAACCCTGGGCTCTGACAATCCTGAAAGTGGGACGAGGAGATGATGGAAACGTATGTAGGGAAAAAGCACGGAAAGAAAGCTGAAAAAATAACCTCAAAAAGCTCAGAAGATGGGATACCGGTCTTGTGTATGGGGTCATAAGTGGAATGAAAAAACCAATGAGGTGCCTAATAATAATAGGAAAAGAAAAACGGACTGAATACTGCGTCTCGGTAAGGTTAAAAGAGTACCAGAAAGGACCCGACCACCAAAACTGGAAAAGAAAGTTCAAATAAGAATAATACATGCTGATGGGAAAACCAGAGGAACAGAGTGGAGGGAACAAAGAGGAGAGGAGAAAGAAAGGGAGAGGGCACGTGAAGGGAAAATGAGGAAATGGACAAATGAAACAGAAGGATGAACAAATTGCCCATCAAGAGAAAGGGGAATGAACCAATATGAAAGCTGAATAATGCAACAAGGGGGACATGAAAACACTGCCCAATTGGCCATGTGAGGAGTGTAAACTGCTCTTTTAAAATGAGTCTGGCTTGTGCAGGATGAAGAAGCAAAACTGATCTTTGCAACCATGAACATGATGATAAATGAGAAATAAAATAATGATAACTGTAAATTTCTGAGTCCTGTAAAATACTAATGTAAGAAACACAAATGCTATAACATAAAGTAGCAAGCAGGCCTTGGATAATGGAGAATAATAATAAGCATAAGTTCATGTCTTTATATTGTAATGGCAGCTTGTATTAAGAAAGAAAATAAACTGTGGTGTGGATGGAAAGGAAAGATTAAAGGACCCTTGACAAAAAGTCATGTTAATGGTAAATGCAGTGAGACTGAAATATTATCATTGAATTGGGGGAAAGAAATAGTGACTCTGAAGCAATGGAATAAAGAGACGCACTAAAAACAGAATGGCAAACGTTTTGCACAACAAAAATGTATGACCCGAATGTCATGGGGAAATGATGATGCCGCAATGGAAAAATTGAATAGGGATGTATAAAACAAATAAAAAATGATCTGTCACAGAAAGTGTATGTGCTGCAAACCAACCCGAATTGGAATGACAACGGACACCAGAAATATGACAAAATTTGCCTGTCGGCTGGAAATGCCCAACAACCGGCTACTAATGCAGAAGAAGAAAGAAACACGAATGTGGCAGGAGACACCTCTGACCGAAGAGACGACTGTCGTGTATTTATCCTAGACATGTCAGATGGACGGAGGGGTGGGAAAGGCAGACGGATGAAGTAAAAGGGTGTAGTGGAGCCACTAAATGGGTAAAAACTCTGAGAACTCAGCAAACCAGTGACGATGAGCATGCCAGACTGTACAAAAAAAAATAAAAACTGTGCAAACATAAAAAAAAACAACACAATTAACCACACACAACCATGCCACACTTTGTTTTAATGGTAGGACGAAGCTGTCCACCATGACTGTCTTGGGAGATTGCCAAACGCCTGCATTAACATCCCACCATGACAAAGCAGCCTGACTTTACAGACAGGACACTTGATGGCCTACCACCCATAGCAAATGAGACATCAAGGCAACTAACATGTTGCAAAAAAATAATGGGGTGGTGGACTGGTGCAACAGATGTCAACGCAACGGGCAAGCGAAGTGAGCATAGCTCGGGGACACTACTGCGCTAGCTCCAGCTAAAAAAACCTGTACACAAACCCCCAATACACGAATAGTAGTTTGGAGTAGCAGCAATAACGGATGGCCAAGTGAACCCAACAAACAAATCTGATTGATTCAAAAAAACTTTGAAAAGAAAAATGAAAGTAGCATGGGCATTGCAAAGGAACCAAGTAAAAAAACAAATATCACAGAATGAAATGTAGCACCCAGACAACTGCATCAAACAACATTGGCCAACATACACAACAAAAAGTACACAGATGACAAAGATGCATGTCTCCAGAGTAAAGGGATCACAAGTGCTAAACCATGACATTCACATTTTCATTCAAAAAAAAGCACTCTCATTTCAAAAAAAGTATCAAATCTAGGTGGCAGACTATCTGATAATGAAACCCGCCCTTTGTATCTGTCTTGAAAAAGGGGGAAGGCCCATCCTAAGATCAATAAAACAAAAACAGAAACGAACTACAAAATTTCAAGTCATTTTATTACCCCAATTTTTTGTACGAAAAAAACACCCAAACATCAAGCAGAGTAAAAAACAGTGAGAGGTTACCTTACAAACCACAGTATTCACAAATCATTTTTTCCACAAGGAGATTTGCCACAGCGCAGGAAATGTACAACAAAGTGTGTAGGCACATGTAGGAGGGCCAGCCAAGAGCTGAGTGAAAAAACCAAAAACAAGTGACCGTGGGGCACCAGACGACACCACTAGGCTATACATAAATTGGACCCAAGAACAAGTGTCAACACATGACGGTCAATGGGGATGCCGCATATGTTGAAAATGTTCTTAAAGGCATGGGTGGAAATGGGGCCCCAAAAAATCAAAATGAAAAAATGGGGTAGCAAAAACTTTACTAAAAGAAATAGTCAAAAGGGGGGGATAAAAAATAAACCATAAAGTGAAATGGGGCACATAGCGCACAATTGGAGTGGGCAGACCATTGGATGAAATGCCTATAATAAAACCAAAATTAGCAAGAGGAAATGGCTGAAACTGTGGGGGGGGGGTGAAAAAAATTATGAATTCTAAAATCAAATGGCTGAAGATGGACTGGTAAACCTCCCCCCTGCCCTGACACATATTAGAAAAGCAGTGGGGGGAGGCTGTGATGTAATGGGTGGCAAAGTGATACATGTGCCTGCAGGTAAGAGTCATTGGGGTGGGGAACCACTGCAAACCAGTGAAGAAGAAGGATGGGGTGAAAAGGGAATTTTATGTGAGAGATACATGCTAGTCTGTTGCATAGCGAGACTGGGACTCAGGTAAGGCGAGGTGACCAACCTGGAAGCACCACAGGACATGGTCATAGGAGCAGCGCTGCAGAGGACTGAAGGCTGAAGACGAGTGGAAACAGGGTCGTGGTTAAGGACTTGGTGAAGCGAAACGTGAAAGCGGAAAGAGAAACTGGGACTGAGCAAGGTTTGTCTGCTCCACCCCAACTGTGCAAGGGTGTCCAAACTGCAACCCCAGGAGCAAACGAGCCGAACACAACAAAACCTTAAAGATCCCCCAGGGAACCCTTACGAGCGAGGATACCCCAGGGAGCTGAGGACGAGTCGACGCAGGACCTGCAAGGCCCTGACCCCAAAGCAACCCCCATCCCATACCCAAAACCCAGGAGCCAAAGTAAGAGATCCATAACAAGAAAAGATGTGGTGTTCGGGGAGAGCTGTAAGTGAAAAACAAGTTATAGCCGTTGCTAAAGAGAAAAAAGACTAGAGAATACAAAAAAGTGGGAAAAAAAAGTAAAAAAAAGGAAGACTCTTAAAGTGTAATCTAAAAAGAAAGAAAAAGTTTAAAGAAGAAAGACAGAAAGAAAGTAGAAACCGTTTTTAACCATCGCCCCGGAATGCGCCTGGTGTACTGCAATCCCCGAATAATATGAAGAATAAAAAACCAAGTTGACAGAGAAAAAATGATCGAAAAAAGGGGAAAAGAAGATAATCGGAAGAATTAAAATTTAAATTAAAATTTAATAAGGAAATTGGATAAATTTTGGAAGATTTTTTAAGTTTTTTTTTTGTAATTTTATGTTATTATTTTATTTTTGTTAAGCTTATGAAGTTATTAAGAGTGTCAATATTGTAGTGTTCATATACATTTTCTCCTCATCTCATTACAAACTCTCTCTACAGAAACAGACATGAGGTCTGTCCTGTCTGCTGGAAGGGTACATGAGAGGGCAGTTAATTCTAGGAAGCCAGATGAAACAAAAACAACTTCTCACAAACAAAGGGCAGTTAAACAGAAAAGACAAAGCATGCAAAGCAAATGCTGTTTTTGACAAAGTGTGGAACGTAAGCATTAAGTAAGAATAAGTATAAATAAGAGAGAGAGAAGAGAGATACTACTACTCCTCTCATGCATGCCCAATGCTGCTGTGTGTGTGAGACGAGTCCTTGCAAGCAAGTATAAATAAATCTACCTTCATCTGATATTACTCCTCTAAAGTATTCATTGAATTTCCACAACACTGGTCAAGTCAAGTCAAGTCATCTTTATTTATATAGCGCTTTTTACAATGCAAATTGTGGCAAAGCAGCTTTACATTAATAAGAAAATGGTGTCATTGTGCAGCTTATTCTATATATTATTGATTCATTCCATTGCAAATATCAATAGTTATTAGTCTAGTTAATTTATGTATATCAGCACTGCAGATGTCCCTGATGAATCTTTGTTTTAAACGGTGGTGGATTGGACATCATTCATGTTATGCTCACCCTTAATCATATATCCTCAAAACACTTTACACTGGATCAAATAGCCTGTCAAGTTGTCAAAGTTAGCCAGTAACGTTCACTAGAGCTAGCTTCTCAGTCAGTTAGACAATGTTGTACCCCTTTTGTTTGCCGCTTGTTACATCATTCATCCTTCACCATCATTCATATCTTCTCTCTATTCATATCTCGGAACCAGAAGCGTACACTCAAGAAACCGGAAATAGTAAACGTCATCCCGCGCAACTAGTCCATTTAATACTAGTTCCATAACAAACATGAATGAACATCTGAAGGTATGTGGAAAGTTACAGTACAACTTACTGAAACGGTCCAATCTTGTGTAATCGCTTAATCGGTGTTTCAACGGCGGAAAGACAATAATCACAATAATTACACATTTACTTCAGAAAACCCATTCAGTGTCCACAGCTTGTTAGTTCGCTAGAGAAATTAACTTGCTTAATCTGTATTAGCCTATATGATTTTACTTACTCATTATATTTTACTTAACCTGTTAGTGATGTGTAGATTGTTTAATGCATGTTTAAATATATCTGTCATGAAAATGACTGCCACTGTGAACTGTATATTTCAAATTGGTGTAAAACACTATCATTTTATAATTAGATTTAGAAGTTAATGCAAAAACCGCCTTACGTGCAGCTTGCATGTTTGCATATAATGTTGTTTGTGTTGATTATTATATAAAATAAATGGAGATTAAATTTAGACTAATAGTTTGGGCTCAGTTGTTAACCTTTATTTTTATAGTAGCATTATGTTTAAGTAAGGGCTCCCCTACATAGTTTATAGTATTAACAGAGATATTTTTTTCATCCTTAAACTTCTAGTTATATTTTAATTTAATATATTTAAACAGAGACACGATTTGTTCAGTAAAGCACTGTTTTTAAAGGTATTTTCAACATTTACAGGGGCTATTGCCATCCGAATCCAGAATGTCAGTGTTTTTCTCCCATCACCCATGTAAAAACCCCTGGAAAAATTACCTACTGTTGTTTGAGAAATGCTTAGGTCATGTTGTCATTTAATTGCATCCAAATCCACATCTCCACATTCACTGTAATTTGCATGCATTTTAAATATGCACACTTTTATTTCTGAAATTCTGGGAAGTATTTAAAATATTTCATTTCCGCTCCACCTCAGCACAAGGAGAAAGAGGGATAAAAAAAACACGTAAACATTTGAAAGGTTCCATTTCCGCAATACAAATACATTAAAATATAAAGCATGCAGCTTTGTTTACCTCAAGTATGATAAGGGGCTGCATTAACTTATTTCTGCTAATTTTCATAAATGACATCCAACGTTTTGAGATAAAATGCAAGACAAAAAACAATTTCGACTATAGTGTGTCTATCTTCCTATTTTTAAACAAAATATTTGAATCATCACATAATAAAAAGGATATTATTTTCCTATTATTAAATTAAATATGAATTTATTTGTATTATTCCAAGCATATGACATTTTATGTACAGCAGACAATCATCTGACCACGTGAGCAGCGCCTTCCCGGGTTCGTAGGATCACTAAACTCGCTCCTCCACCCTCAATTGTTTCACTGAGGTGCCATGCAAATTTATGATATATTCACAAAAACAAGGTTTATAAATTAAATACAATTTTTCTTTTCACACTCATGAAAACAAAAAATGACATTTCTGTATGTACATTTAAAATTAGGATTCACGTAACATCTAATAAAGTCACAAGTCACACCAAAATATCAGCAATTCCAGAATAAATGTATTTTTAAGTAGTTTTTAATATCATTCTTAAGTCTTTTGAGAGAGCACTTATCTGGGTAAAAATCTATGGATTAAGTTAAAGATTATTTCTCTCATTTTGTGAGGTAATGTCACTTACAGTAAGAAAGTAAGAAACATATTCCTCCTGAAACAAGACTCTAATTTTCTTCTTATTATTTTTTATTTAGATGATGAAAGGCACTGTTTACCTACAAAAAGTGACTAAAAGATGCACAAGAACTCTTCAGCCACAACCGCAAATTCTTTAGGAGTAACAGGAATTCCATGCTTTACTAAGAACTCAGAATAAGCCAACTTACTGATATTGTAAATAAACTTATTATTAATGGTGCTTGCCAAAGGCAAAGCATCATTATTGTTATCTTCTGGACAAAACTTTGACGCGTAACTCGTCCCGTGCCATTTGTCCTAGACTCATGGTGTCAAATCGACCGGCTTATTGAGGAGAGGTGTGCTATGACTTTTATAAGCGATCAGACCTACGATGTTTGTACAGCGGACGAAAAAGCGGCCAAAAAAGTCCCATAGACTTGCATTGAAAAATTCAAATTCACGAAAATTCAGTTAGTCTCATCTGTCACTTTCTCACTCACACACAGGGCCTGAGGAACCCTTTCTCTCTCACTGTCTTTCACTCATTTGACATTTGATCAAGCAGCCAATCAGTAATGACCTAAAATCTTCATCATAGCCACACCCTAGCAACCACTTAGAGCACCCTAGTAACCACCTCAAAGACTTCCATTGAAAAATAGATGAGATGGATTTAAATGATTCAGAACATCATAGAGACGCGTGAGTATGGCTCTTTTGATTTGGGCACACATGCAGTCTATTAGTTTAAGCCTGTTAACTTTCTAGCCATCCCCTAGCAACCATTTAGAGCACCCTCGCAACCCAAACCCAAAGAGGGATATCTTCAAACATGAACATCACAGGGCTGGTTTATATCATTCATACTGGCAAGCAGCCTTTGGAGGATCATCACTGGCAGCTGCCAAGCCACTCCCTAGCAACCAAACAAAGTACCCTAGCAACTGTTTAGCAAGACCTATATCTCTGCATCAGAACATGGTACAGACATGGGCGTTGGGTCTTTTGACTCATGCTAGCAAACTGAACTTCCAAGATGCTACTCATGCTAGCAGTGAATAGCTACATGCTAATACTGATTAGCTAAGTGCTAAAGGGGGCTGAGAACATGCTAGGTATATGCTAACTCTAGAAAAACTCCATAGTAACTATCTGTGACAACTACCAACCACCTAGTTACACCATAGCAACCACCCAGGTTACCATAGCAACCGCCAAACAACCGTCCAGAACACCCTAGCAACATCATAGTGATTACCCCAAGTACCTTAGCAACTGCCTGGCAACACCCTGGCGACCACCCAGGTTACCATAGCAACCTCCAAGCAACACCTTAGCAACCACCCCAAGTACCTTAGCAACTGCCTAGCAACACCCTAGCAACCTCCCAAGTTACCATAGCAACATCTTAGCAACCGCCCCAAATACCTTAGCAACTGCCTAGCAACACCCTAGCAACCACCCAGGTTACCATAGCAACCGCCTAGCAACCACCCAGAACACCTTAGCAACCATCTAGCAACATCTTAGCAACCACCCCAAGTACCTTAGAAACTGCCTAGCAACACCCTAGCAACCACTCAGATTAACCTAGCAACCGCATAGCTATCTATCTTTCTCTTTGTCTGTCTATCTATCATTTGACCACATCTATCTATCTATCTATCTATCTATCTATCTATCTATCTATCTATCTATCTATCTATCTATCTATCTATCAAAACTTCTAAAGTAAAACATGAACTATTTCAAACTTAAAGCTTTTCAAACTGTTTCAAATTTTTCTAGCTAGGCTTTTTCAAGCCAACTTAAAGTTTGTCTCGACAAACTTTTCTATCTAGTAACTATTGATCTTTGCGACGGAATGAATCAATAATATATAGAATAAGCTGGGCAATGACACCATTTTCTTTGGGAGCTGCTGTTCAGCCAAAATTTCTTGCCAGTTATTAATGTAAAACTGCTTTGCCACAATATGCATTGTAAAAAGCGCTATATAAATAAAGGTGACTTGACTTGACAATTCACAAGCCCGAAGCTCTCAATTAAAAGGGCAATGCCTCTTAAAGCCACAATAACTTAGACGCTTTAATCTTCTGAATGCATAATGAGTGTGTATGCACTTTCCCCCTGGTTGCACTTCAAGGCTTTCCCAAGCCAACATCAAAGTTTTGTGGCTTGGGAAAGCCAACATACTGTTCTACTGGTTATTATTCTTCTGTTCCTCAAATTTCTGACTGCTATTCCTCCTAGAGCTTTAATGCCCCAAGCCCCAAACTAGCCACAGACGTGGGCCCTGGTGTGAATTTTGTTGCTATATCTTTTTACAGTAATCACGTGCTCAGAAGTCGAGATATTAATTTTCAAACTTAATTTTTTTCCCATTGAAATGCATTGAAAAAGCAAAATTGCCCCCTCTAGAGGTGCAGTACCGTCCTTTAGATGGACCCACAATCCCATTTTCAGCTGAATAAAATAAAATAAAACAGAATATTAAATGGTCTTGTGGCTCCCTCTAGTGGACAGTACTGCTCGTGTATGACATTATTTCTGTTCACTTAGTGAAGCACACGCCCCGTGCTCATGTTATAGACGGAGAGAGACGCTTTCATTTTGCAATTCAGGACATTTAGTGTGTGTTAATTTATTAAAACATTCCAGCGATTACGCAAGATTTAATCACAAGAAAGTATTAAAATGCTTCATATACAGTTTGGAAGGTTTTCTGTGACAATGATTGACAGACAGAACATTCTGGATCCAGGTCTTCTCACCACCTTCCATGAAACCCATCCTGATCGTCCTGCACCGCGAGGAAGAGGAAGGCCACCGCGACGTCGGGGTCCGCGGCCCTCAGGAGTGGGCCGTTGAGGGGGGGGGGGACTGTCAGAGATCACACCTGAAGTTCATCACCTCATCACCAGCACGAATTATAAGCACACACTTCACCTCTGCACTTCGTCCAGTCTCAACTTCGGTCTTCATAGTTACCCATTGTTCCTGTTCCATCGTCGTCTGTCTGTGTCTCCAGCCATCTTCTCTCCCAGGACGCCCACATCACTTCTACCCCGGACGTGAAGTGTGTGCCCTGTACCTCGCCATCGTCAGCTCATCCATTCATCTGTTAAACGGAAAGACTGTCAGCATCTCGTTCTATCATCTCATACTCCTTTACATTACAACTTACCTGTGTTTGTGGATCCTGTGGTGTTCAATAAACCTATTTCATTGATATACTTCTCTGTGAGTCTGTGTTCCGTTTCATTATTGGCCAACATGTAATTTTGCTGTATTCAAACTCTGCTACAATAATATGTCAGCAAAATAGATGTACATGTTCGCATCTTTTTAATAATAAAGATTATGCGTGGTTAGTAAATTTTGGGCGAAAAAATGCCCTTGCATTAAGGCCATGAAACACATACTGAGTAGTTGTTCACAAGACTTTTGAGTTATCAATTTGTAGGCTAGAATTTTTACTACACAATGATGTGGAAATCATTCTGAATGCTACAACACAAACAACAATATAATGATTTAAATCTTGTAAGTCAGTTTTTGTGTCACCACTGGTCGCATAGATGAGTGAGGACAGTTTGGGCAAGGCATTGTCCTATTCCTTTGAAATCTTCTCTCCAGATGAGTTTTATTGCTTTATTGCAGGATGCTTGATCTCAGCTTTTGTCTTAGCAGGAAAATCAAACCTTACAGTACCAATGTCCCTGCCTCCTAATGGCCAGAGAAGGCCATCCCACTCGTGAATACAATTCACAGTGATGCGCCATGGCTCCACAATTAGTAATGAACCTCAAAGAAGCATGATACACTGTGTCCACCATTTGAAGACATGAAGAAGAAGCATTCATATTGAAAAAAACAAAAAAAATTGGCTCGATTTGCAATAATACACAGCTGAAGGTGGTTAGACAAATAAGTGATTACAGGTGCAGATAATGACTGATAAACAAGACTAGACTAAACAAGACTAGACTAAACAAGACAAGACAGAACTACATGTGACTGTGACACTGACATGTCTGCAAAGGATTTAGGTTCATCATAAGCTCAAATCTATGTGATTCTATTAAGGACGTCAGGGCAGCTAAAGCCAGAGGTGAAGGAAATTACGCATGTGCACTAGTGCTTCTACTTTGAGGAGCTTTAAAGAATGAGATAGACGGAGAATGTTGGATTTGTATGCCCAATGATCTCGGAAATAGTATGTCTTGAGAAAAACAAATGTGATATGCCGCGACAAATGTCAAGTCAAGTCAAGTCATCTTTATTTATATAGTGCTTTTTACAATGCAAATTGTGGCAAAGCAGCTTTACATTAATAAGAAAATGGTGTCATTGTGCAGCTTATTCTATATATTATTGATTCATTCCGTTGCAAATATCAGTAGTTATTAGTCTAGTTAATTTAGGTAAAGTAGCACTGCAGAAAACAGTGACGTAATCGTCTGGCTTAGCTCAGTTCGCATACAACGGCGCCAATGCAGGCATATCAAAAACACTGCTGAATATCAAGCAAGTGTCCCCAACTTAAGCAAGCCAAAGGCAACAGCGGCAAGGAACCAAAACTCCAACAAATGGAGAAAAAACCTCGGGAGAAACCAGGCTTAGTCGGGGGGCCAGTTCTCCTCTGGCCAACAGTGAACACTTGTCCGATACCCAGGCAGAGTTACAGGTCATTAAACCGATTTGGAATCGCAACAGTCAAAATATTTAATCTAGTTCCATCTAGTTTAAGATCTTTTTGATCACGCCGGTAGGGGACGGTTTGTTGGGATATGTGCCACTGGCTGATGAGTCGGTAGGGTCTTAACAAAGGATGAGCTAGTTAACACAGTCTCCGCCGACACCACAGGGCCACATTGCTGCCGCACACAGGCACAGGTTCCCCGTCCGACCCGTACACGGCCCGGATCCAGCCAATCACGTTAATTGGTAAACCTCGGGATAAGCAGAGAGACAAAAAATTAGCGTAGACGCCATTCTTCTTCTGATGTACCGAGTACATCTGGTGTTATAGGAAGTGTTCCCAGTTCCGGCTGACCTGATCTATGCAGCCTAACAATCCTTTAACGGATATGAAGACAAAAGTTTATAGTGTGTCATGTGTATGCCAGGTTAAATAGATTCGTTTTTAGGCTAGATTTAAACTGACAGATTGTGTCTGTTTCCCGAACAATGCTAGGAAGATTGTTCCAGAGTTTAGGTGCCAAACAGGAAAAGGATCTACCACCTGCGTTTGATTTTGATTTTCTAGGTATTAACAACTGGCCAGAATTCTGAGATCGTAATAGACGCGAAGGACTATAATGCATTAAGAGCTCACTCAGGTACTGGGGAGCAGCAGTAATTTGTTTATCACGTGAGCAGGGCAACCACCCAGTAGAGCGTTACAGTAATCTAGTCTCGAGGTCATAAACGCATGAACTAGCTGTTCCGCATTTGTCATTGAGAGCATATGTCGCAATTTAGATATATTTTCAAGATGGAAGAATGCGGTTTTACATATGCTAGAAATGTGGCTTTCAAATGAAAGTTTGGTATCAAAGAGCACACCCAGGCTCCTAACTGACGAAGATGACTTAACAGAGCAGCCATCAAGTGTTAGACAGTATTCTAGGTTATTATGTGCTGAAGTTTTTGGTCCGATAATTAGAATCTCTGTTTTTTCTGAATTTAGTAGTAGGAAATTACTAGTCATCCAATTTTTTATATCAGCTACGCATTCTGTTAATTTTGAGAATTGGAAGGTTTCGTCAGGGCACGAGGAAATATAGAGCTGAGTATCATCAGCGTAACAGTGAAAGCTAATGCCATGCTTCCTAATGACATCTCCCAAGGGTAGCATGTATAGAGTGAAAAGCAACGGTCCTAGAACTGACCCTTGTGGTACTCCATATTTAACTTGTGATCGAAATGACGTCTCTTCATTTACTACTACAAACTGATAACAGTCAGATAAGTATGATTTGAACCATGCCAATGCAATTCCACTAATTCCAGCATAATTTTCTAGTCTATTCAAAAGAATATTGTGGTCGATAGTGTCAAAAGCAGCACTGAGGTCTAGTAACACTAATAGAGAGATACAACCACGTTCTAATGATAAGAGCAAATCATTTGTAACTCTAATGAGAGCAGTCTCAGTGCTATGATACGGTCTAAATCCTGACTGGAAATCCTCACAGATACCATTTCTTTCCAAGTAGGAACTAAGTTGAGATGATACTGCCTTTTCTAGTATTTTTGACAATTGACTGATTCACCAGGATCAAGTTGTGGTTTTTTAATAAGAGGTTTGATAATAGCCTGCTTAAAATTTTTCGGTACGTAACCTAGTGATAAAGATGAATTAATGATCTTAAGAAGAGGATCTATGACCTCTGGAAGCATCTCTTTCAATAGCTAATTAGTTAGTATAGGGTCTAACAAAAACCAAGTCAAAATGCCTTTTTCGTTGACTTTTTTTTCCAAGTGAAAGGTTTTTGATTTCGATGATTTAACAAGTTTAGACAATTCTTCCTTTCCTATTGCAGTGAATAGGAAACAAATGAGTAAAAGAATGCACCACAATTAATAAATACACATACAAGTCAACAACACATCAAACAAGGCTTTGTTCAGACTTATTGTTCCAACAATCACGTATTTACAGGCGCAGAACCCCACATCCTTCTGCCATCTCAACACAGCTGTGCCAATTCTGTGGCTTTATTTTGATGAAGCAACTGACTACCTTGAACACCTTCACCTGTCTTTGCCATCCGTCATATCCCTCATTGCTGCTCTTCTCAATGGGGACATCGTTGATCAAGAAGATGAGGAAGACCATGAAGATGGATCCGTGAACCCCACAACCTTGAAGCAATAGTGGGAGAAGATGTGCGGGCCAATCTGGCTGACGCTGTGTCTGCTCCAAAAATTTGTGTGCCTGCTCTCCATGTGCATGACTACCAGTAAAACATTTCACAATTCATGTCAGCATTCTGTTTCTTGCTATTTTTCATTTCATATTTTTTACATGCTAATTTTGTTGTAGTTTTATTACTCTTGTGGTGTAGTGGGTTAAACCACTGAACTGGTAAGCAGTAGGTTGCTTGTTCGATCTCTGCAGCCGTCACCACCAGTGTGTCTTTGAGCATGTCACTTTATTCCAGGCTACTCCAGGGGGATTGTGCCTGTAATAAGAGCACTGCAAGTTGCTTTGGATAAACGCATCTGCAAAATGTATAACTGTAAAGAAATGTAAATGTGAGTTTTGTAGATTCTGTAGAAGTGTCTTGGGCACAAACACTCTATAAAGCTGCTTATTTAGTAAAGGTTACTTTTTCAAGGTACTACTATAATATGCATACATACATTTAGTACAGATTTTTTTCTTGGGGGGGGGGGGGGGGCTTTTATTATGTTCTTCCAAACATATAAATTCGGTCATTATTTACTCGCCTTCAAGCTGTTCAATCCTGTAACGAATCGTCACTCGAAGAGTGAACACAATTCATGGCCTATTTTGTCAAACTATCTATCTAAACTAACATTATATACTTAAATAGTCTATTCGTTTGTTGGTGTAATAAAATGTCACGTTGATTTATGCCATAAAACCTGGTAATTTTCAGGAATCACCTAATAAAATTAATAACCTTATTCACTTGTCCGATGTTGCTACTTGGGGCTTCCGGGCCTGCAGCTTCATAATGTTGCATAATGTTGGTGACAAAAAAAAAAAAAAGTTCATCCAAACAGCAGTTGGCACTGTCTGAAAAAAACAATAGGTCTGGGAGTGCAGGTCTGAGCGTGCAGGTCTGAGTGTGCAGTTGGGCCTCCGGGCCTGCAGCTTCACCCTACTCGCTGAATCAGTGGTTGCCTAGCAACATAACCGCAGTCGACTGCTCTTTTTTTCTAAAATCAACAAAAAAAGGATAGTGCGGCGTGCCTCGTGTTTTCAGACCTGTTTACACAAGACATTGATAAAACTTCGCTGACATGTTTCTCTCTAAAATAATTTACGGGAAATAAAATAATATTTTTCTGACTTTTAATTACTCACCTGAAAAGAAAGGCATCAGGAAAACAAATTTAGGAGTACTAATAATAGGTACGCCCAAAATATCTAACAATATACAGTACATGGAATAAATATTAAACATAGAACCGTTGCTACAGAGCCAAAGCGTGATTACTCTTCATGAGCTTTTCATACAGACTTGCATAATATACATATATACATAATCCATGTGCCACATACTGTATAAACAGTGTCAGAAGTTGTTTGTTTTATAGACACGAGCGTTTTATATATGGAGACAGTTGCTTTAAAATTAAAGCATTCATGAGGCAACAACTGATGCAAAGTGGCGAAGAACCGTTTAATTATAGCATGTGTGCACGTTTACAGTAGTTTATTTGTAATGTTTAACAATCTCTCCTCAATTATTACTCTTTTCAATTTAAAGAACAGCTTGTTAGAACTGAAAGTAGTGGACCAATCACAAATCAACCGTTACCGCTACTTGATTGAACCACAGAAACATCCATTTGTCACGCGACCTTAAGTTAAAACTTTATCTGTTAAATTTATTTGACTGAGCGCACATATTAATGACAATTAATCAGATTAGCTACTTACCTCAGCTTTCCCGCCGGGACAGTTTCCTTCCACGTGTGATTGTGATGATCTTTGGCAGCACATGCGCAGTATGGGGAGTTGACTACATTAGACTCAAGTACGATAATTTTGTTCTTCACAAAACAAATGGTATCTTTATTTATTTATTATTATTACAGGACGTTGTGATCGTCATAAACCAATTGGATGTAGTGAACTTTGGCACCTCTCTTTCATTTGTATTTGACAATAAAATAATTAATATTTGACCGAGGCTATGAGTAATTTGATCCGTCACACAAAAAGAATCTGAAACGGATTATATTAAAGAAAATAGCGAAGTTTAAAGTTTCTATGACTGAATGAAATAATGCAGGATTTCACCACCACTTGAAATAAACAGCGACCACTCAAATCGAGCAAAGACAATAGGCTACACTAATCCTGAAACGCTGATTGACATCATAAACAGGTGACAAGCATTAACCGCACATCACTTGTCTATTAATCAGATTTTATAAGAGCATTCCCAGACAGGAACCATTGGGATGTGGCGGATCATATGAACGAAAAAAAGAACTGAAACGAAGAATAAATAAATGTCTTATTTTACGCTATTTTGCCCAGTAAATGCGTCATTTTTGAATGGTCAAATTGGCTCGACGAGCTCAGATATATAAGCACGGAAAATATGCTCGTTAGAACTAATTGGAGATAAATTAATTGATGACACAAATTTTATGGCTAGTGTAGTCCGGGACACATATTGCAAACATTTTTAGCCCAAATTCATAAAAATACAGCTAATAAATATATAATTAAATCTTTAATTGACTAAGTAAAAAGAAGAAGAGGTTTTATTTGTTCAACTTATTCTAGTTTTACCTTTTTAACGTTCAAGAGCAGCTATGAAGAATCCAGTGCTTCCCTCACCAACCAAAGCAGAGGCAGAAAAACATATCAAGGATTTTCTCCACTTGGCCCCAGGGAGAATGTTGTAAACAGCCTGTTCTTTTTTATCCCTTTTGTGTTCTTTCATTCACGGGTTTAGTTGTCATATATGTATGCTTGTATAATTAGTGGTAGCTGTAGTTGTTATCAATAGTAAATGTGAAGGAACGTCTAAAATGTCTAATCATAAACGACGTCTATGCTACATAAATCAGATGTCGCACAGACATAAGATCCTAATCATTAACACGTCCACTAGATGTCATTTGAACGTCTGAAACGGACGCCTTTACGACGTATTCCAGATGAGAAAACGCCCTAAAAAATACGTCTCCCAGATGAAAACGCACACATCATACATCACGTCACTGCAACTGCTGTTAGAAACTCCAGCTCTAATAGAAATGGTCAGATGTGTGCTTAGGACTGCTCAAAACAAAATTTATGAGACAGTTGTTGTCAGATTTCATTGGTGATTTCAAATACGAATTTGAGAATTTGATGTTTCCCTATTGAAAGAGATAGGACCTGCACTTGCATGCCCGAGAGGCGTTTCAAAGATAGCCGCTGAGTGAAATAGTATGTATTGTAACATAGCGATATTTTCATTAACATAGCCTCTAATTTTTGTTGTCTCAAGTTTTATTGTATAAGCCCTGCCCGTCGACCCAATGAAGGAAGTCCAACGACCCGGTCGAATGTATTCTACTTGTAAGTCTTTCTGGTGCTTCTGTAAAAATCACCATAATTTAATCATTTAGATTTCCAATTCTTTTTCTGACTCCAATTGTAAACAACCTCTAATTTGCTATGTTTCTGATGTAATAGCTGATCGTGCGATTAAATGTGAATTAATTATTTCGGTTATCTCTTATTTTCATTTATCCTTTCGTTAGGGTGCTGCACCACTTAGAGAGTCGTAAAAATTTGAATTGCCACATGCTTATTCATACTAAAGCATTTTTTTAGGCACAATACTGCAACTTGCTAAGTCATGATAGACAGAAATCTAAAGATCTCACATGATGTGCCACCTGCTCCATTCATTGAAATCTTAATATGACCTATCCTGACGCAGATTTGCGGAAATGCCAGAAACCTCTTAATCTACCAGTGACAATGATTTCAGAGGAATCCAAAATAAATCTAGATAAACATTTATTGTTTTGCCAGGCAGAACTGCATACCAATTAAAAGAATTAACAAAAATACTTCATACAACTGATCAGTATAAAATACAAAACAATTACAAATGCCATATATAAAGTAAAGTTTCATCAGCATACCTAGCAAATAGAGAAGTTCTGGCTACCGTCATGGCCAGCTCGTTCTTGACTGTCACATTAAGAGGACCACGTACAATTTGGATTGTTTGAATTACAAGATTATTTATTGGTTTAAATGGTGGATTACAGAGATGTAACAGTCTAAGGAAAGAAATAATAATTTAAAAAAATAATCCAATGAGGAAGAACTGTTGAGAAGGGATAAACAAAAACAATAAGTTGGAGAAAATGACTTCTCTGGAGAATGGTGTTCCACCAGAGGAAGTACTGTTGGGCAGATCCATAGACATATACACTAGACGTCGCCTTGGGGTTCTCAGCATGCGCCAAAACTGCCGCCATCTTGGAACAGGGGTCTTGTCATAGGAAGCAGCTACAGTTGTGTTCAAAATTATTCAACCCCCCAATGCTGTAAATGGTTTTAGAGAATTTAGAGTACATTTGTAATTGAATTCAGAATGAAATCCTACAAGGACTTCTTAAAGAAGCATATGCAACTAAAATGACATCAATTGGTTTTGTAATACAGTAGTAAATGTTTCTTTTGTGAATTCTTCATTGACACAATTATTCAACCCCTTAAAGACTACCACTCTGAAGAACAGAGGTCCATTGAAGTGTTTTCAATCAGGTATTGAAAGCACCTGTGGATGTCAGGGAGCAGCAATAAAGCCTAATAAGCACCAATTAGGCAGCTTTAAAATGACTGTGATACTCAGCTCCTTCTAGACATTTACTGGTGTGGTTACAAACATGGTGAAGTCAAGAGAATGGTCCAGGAAGACAAGAGAAGAGGTGATTACTCTTCACAGGAAGGGCAATGGCTATAAGAAGATTGCAAAGATGTTAAACATACCAAGAGACACCATAGGAAGCATCATTCGCAAATTCAAGGCAAAGGGCACTGTTGAAACGCTACCTGGTCGTGGCAGAAAGAAGATGCTGACTTCGACTGCTGTGCGCTACCTGAAGCGTAGAGTGGAGAAAAGTCCCCGTGTGACTGCTGAGGAACTGAGAAAAGATTTGTCAGATGTAGGTACTGAAGTTTCTGCTCAGACAATACGGCGCACCCTGCGTAATGAAGGCCTCCATGCCAGAACTCCCAGGCGCACCCCCTTGCTGTCTCCAAAGAATAAGAAGAGTCGACTGCAGAATGCCAAAAGTCATGTGGACAAACCACAGAAGTTTTGGGATAGTGTTCTGTGGACTGATGAAACAAAATTAGAACTGTTTGGGCCCATGGATCAACGCTATGTTTGGAGGAGGAAGAACAAGGCCTATGAAGAAAAGAACACCTTGCCTACTGTGAAGCATGGCGGGGGGTCAATCATGCTTTGGGGCTGTTTTGCTTCTGCAGGTACTGGGAAGCTTCAAGGTACCATGAATTCTCTTCAGTACCAGGAGATATTGGAGGACAATGTGATGCAGTCTGTCACAAACCTGAGGCTTGGGAGACGTTGGACCTTTCAACAGGACAATGATCCCAAGCATACCTCCAAGTCCACTAGAGCATGGTTGCAGATTAAAGGCTGGAACATTTTGAAATGGCCATCGCAGTCACCAGACTTAAATCCGATTGAGAACCTCTGGTGGGACTTAAAGAAAGCAGTTGCAGTGCGCAAGCCTAAGAATGTGACTGAACTGGAGGCTTTTGCCCATGATGAATGGGCGAAGATACCCGTAGCTCGCTGCAAGACACTTGTGTCAAGCTATGCTTCACGTTTAAAAGCTGTTATAACTGTAAAAGGATGTTGTACTAAGTATTAAGATTGAATGTCACTTGGGGGTTGAATAAAACTGATAATGATGTGAGCAGAGAAAAGACATTTGTGGTTATTTCATTATAAATGTTATGTTATATTTGTCTGACCTACACGTGCCTCTTTGATTTAATTGTAAGCAGGATGACTGAATGATCAAAATCAATGTCAAACCGGCCAAAACAATCAATTTCAGTGGGGGTTGAATAATTTTGAACACAACTGTAGGTAGCGCTGCTATCTCAGCCTGTACTTTGAATTCATGGATGGTGCCGGACTTTTGTGCTGCGTATGGATGTTCAAATGAAAGAAATCTAAAAACCAGACAGCAAGGGATTACATTTCACAAGTGAGAATGTGTTTTATGATATTGAATGTTACGAAATTATATTTCTGGTTACGTTGGTTTGTTTCAGTCCTTGGTTAACGACCGCAGCTAATCCATGCTTACCCATGACAGTTAGGAAACCGACAATGAACTGAATGTATTTATATCAATGTAATGTGATCGTAAAATGTTGGGAATGTGGACAGTTGATTTGGTCTCTATTCAATAGTTTCTCCGACTGGCGCTGTGTGTCCGAGTTCAGTCTCCGTCTATTTCCAGTCAGCATTCTTGGCTAACGGAGATGAGTCTTAAGTTAAAACGTTCACCTGAACAAGTTTATCCAAACATACTAGTTCTGGCTGTTTACCCCAATTATATCTGATGAGCTACGATGTGATGGGGAAAAAACAGAAACTGTTTACAACAACAAAAAACTAGGAACAAACCCTTTCAGCCAGCCTTTACTCTGCTCTCACTTGGCTCACTTTGTCTTTGCCTACATTGACACTGATGCATTAAAGAGGAGGGCTCCCCTGTTCCAAGATGGCGGCGCTATTGACGCATTCGTTCCAATGAACTGGCGTAGCTAAGGCAACGTCTAGTGTATATGTCTATGGGGCAGATCAACCAAACATTTATACTTCCCACCCTTAACAAGGGCAGGTTCAAACATTATACTGCCATCACCAGGTAAGGAAGAGACAGGGGTCGTAACACCTCCCTCCTCAAAAAGATTCTGCAAAGAATCAAAGAGAAAAAGAGTGTGAAAACCAAAAAAATTAAGACACTCTACGGAGTCAAGAGTAGGATCCGCCTATCCATGAAGCATCTCTTGCCACCTCATCAACAAATGATGGAGAGGCCACGTCAAATACAGGTATATTGTTTTTGTACTTTGTGTAAATAAAATATTATATATAATTATCAGTATGTATAAAGTATAATATATATATATATATATATATATATATATATATATATATATATATATATATATATAATCTCAGGAGCCATGATTGCGGCGGCAAGAAGGCTGACGTTTGAGTAATCAGGCTCAGGTATGAAGTCAGAACCCTCCTCCAAGACCTCAGGGGATGGTACAGTACCTGATTCGGAGCCTGTTGAAACATTCTCTTGATCTGCCATGGAGAGCTCAGGAACTGACTCTATAGCGCCCTCTTGAGTTACACTGGTCATTTCCAGAGCAGGTAGTAAATTCAGGAATTACATCTGTGGTTATCTCAGAACGAACAGTCAGTTCATAATCGACCTCCCAGGTTATTTCAGGACAGATTTTTTGGTGACCATTTTGGGTGACCATCGAGGTTGTATCAGGGCCTATCAGAGTGGAAGTTCAGAAATGACTTATGTAGTCGCTTCAGGGCCTACAGAAAGTTCAGGAACCACTTCCATGGTTGTTTCAGGGTGGACAGACAGTTCATAAATGGTTTCAGTGGTCGGTGCAAGGTTACTGGGTGCCACCACCCCGTAAGAAGCTGAAACATGCTCCACCGTTCCACGAGGCTCTGCAGCATTAGCCGCCACCTCTGTAGATTCAGCGGTGTTGAATGCGGCCATGACATGACAACAGGTACATAGATGTGGTGTCCGTGGTAGCTGAAGACTCTGGCACAATGTCCTTGATTTCTGGAAGTTCTGCTGAGACATGACTAGGTTCTGTCAGCTCTGCTGAGACGTGACGAGCCTCTGGAAGCTCTGCTACGAAGTGATGAGGCTCTGGGAGCACGACTGAGACATGACGCGGTTCTGGGGGCTCTGCGGAGACATCACGAGGCTTTGGTAGCTCTGCTAAGACATGACAAGGTTCAGGAGTCGTTTGAGCGGGCTCATGGAGAACGGACTTCTTTCAGCGTGGCTTACACCTACGTCGTGGCTGGGGAACTGGACGATCAACTGTGGCTTGGCTTGGGTCATGAAGATCAGCATCGGTGCACTGTGACTCTGGACGATCAGCTGAGGCGTACTGTAATGGCAGCCATTATGTGTACAGATTAAGCTCTGGCCTCCATGTTGTGACTAGGTTCAAGTGCGGAAACCACAGAAATGTTCAGTGCTCACAGTGCTAGAAGAGTCATATTTTACCTCTTCCACAGTAAATGAGGACCCACTTAACATGAGCGCATAATCCATTAAGTCTCTGAAACTATAGTTAAAGTCTTTGCTTTATTAACAAACAGGGTAATCATACTAGCAGGGTCAAACACCAGCGAACAGGAATGTCAGAGGGAAGGCAGAGTCGTAAACGTTAGATAGGCAAACAGGATCGAGGCAGGCAGTAAGAGAGCAATAGTCCAATAACACAATGCGATAATCCAAAATTTAAGTAACCTGGGTCGTTCCCTTTCAAAAGCTACACTCCAGCTGTGCTTCAGCACTATGGGAACGACAATACCCATGCCAAAACACTGTGTGTCCGGACCCTCTGGCTGTGAAGTGTCACAAAAACGCAAAGCGTCTTAGACACTAGCTTGTGATGTTGGGTCAAGGACGGTAGCGCCCGGAGTAACATTAATATCCAAGCTATAAAACCGTATGAATGTGTGCGGAGAGGACCAACCTGCTGCATCACAAACATACAGCAGGGGGGCACCCCCTGCCAAAGCTTTAGAAGAGGCAACCCCCCTGGTGGAATGAGCTCTGATGCCCGTTGGCGAAGTGTGATCATGGGCCTCATAGGCAAGGGCAATAGAATTTTGTCCTGGGCCCGGAGGAAGATCTGTCAGACTATCTTGTTGAGGTAGCGCGAACGAAGACCTCCCTGGCAATTTATATAAGAGACTGCTGCTGTATTGTCCACCCGCACCAGGATGTTACAGCCTCTCAGATGTTGGAGAAAGTATTTCAGGGCCAGAAATACAGCCATCAACTCTAAGCAATTGATGTGCCAGACGAATTGATGACCCTCCCATTCCCCATGGGCTGGAAGGCCACCTAAGACCGCATCCCAGCCCATCAGGGAGGCGTCTGTCGTTCGCAATCTGCGTCGACACAGTGCCCCTAGAGTGGGACCCAAGGCAAGGAACCGGGGTCTGAGCCACATAGTTAGGGTGCGAAGCCCTCGGTGCGTAACCTTTATTTTCCTCAGGGGTTTGGCCCTTGGATGAAATCTCCTGGCTTTGAGCCACAACTGAAATGGTCTCATGTGAAACAGGCCCAGAGGTATCACCGAGGACACTGACGCCATGAGATCCAAAATGATACTGCAGGACAGTACAATCTTGGCCTAGCCTGACATTCATCATGGTTACTAGAATGGTCTTGACTCGAGCGGGAGACAGTTGTGCCTGCATCGTGGTCGAATCCCATATGACCCTCTAGATATGTTGTCCTCTTGGTGGGACAGAGAACGCTTTTCTTCTCGTTTAGTCTCAACCCTAGAGAAATGAGATGAGCTAGTACAATATCTCTGTGTTGTAACGCCATCTCTTGAGACTGTGCTAATATTAGCCAGTCATCTATGTAATTCAAAATGCGAATGCCCCGGAGTCGCAACGAACCCAGTGCTGCATCCATGCATTTCTTATATGTGCGGGATGATAGGGCTAGGCCGAATGGAAGGACCCGATACTGGTAAGCTTCGCCCCCGAAAGCGAACCTCAGGAACCTCCTGTGCTGTGGCAATATTTCTATGTGAAAATATGCATCCTTGAGATCGATCATGACGAACCAATCGCGATGTTGGATTTGAGACATGACCATCTTTACTGTTAACATCTTGAACTTGAGAGCTTTGACTGTACGGTTTAAGCCTTGAAGATCTAAGATTGGATGCAACCCCCTGTCCTTTTTGGGGACCAGGAAATCTGCTGTAATAGCCTGACTCTCTCTCTGGAAGGGGAACGTGTTCTATGGCCCCTTTCTTCAAGAGAGCCTGCAGCTCTTGTAACAGTAACGTCGATTCCCCCGACTTCATTGTAGTGGAGACAACGCAGTTGAAACACGGGGGACGACGAAAGAATTCTGTACCCTAATTCTACTGTCCGTCGAACCCACGCAGAAATCCCTGGCAGTAGTTTCCACGCAGCCAGGTTTCCTGAAATATGAACTAACTTTTGTACTTCCTCTAGGGGTGATGTTAGATGCTCCGCATCCTGAAGTATGACGGGAATCAACGGAGCATTCAATATTTTGCTGGAAAATGCTGCACCCCGAAACACCAGAGGTGGCGGGGAAGGAGGGTTTTTGTGGGAACTTCAAGAAGGGGCGGGTACAGGATTTTTCAATACTTGCCCCGTCCCGAGGGGGGCAATCCCCACAGGGCTGGGCACAAGACCATCAGGACTTCTTCTTTTTTGAAAGACTGGTCCAGAGGTCTTGCTTGGGAGGCTGTTGCGAACGGCGAGATGTTCCCCAGTCTCCACGAGGAGGAGCGCGAGTCGCTACGCTCTGTTTCTGTGCCTTCCTCCTTGAAGGACCAGGTTGGGGCTGGGTGGCTGATGGCCCCTCCCTCTGAGTGCGGCGAGGAAGAAATTGCACAAATGCTTCTTCTGATTTTTTCACCTCCTGGAACCTGCTGACAACTGTGTTAACTGAGTTGTCAAACAGGCTGGAAGTTTCAAGTTGGAACACATGGTCTTTATCCTTGATGCCCTTGAGGTTGAGCCACAGATGCCTCTCCGTGCTGACCATTTAAAGGCCGATAGCGTGGGCCGTCTGCTTAGTGGCACAGAGAGATAGATCTGTGACTCGATGAAGTTAATCACCGTTAATTTCTTCCTCGTCAATGGTGGAACCCGCACTCAGGTCCTTCAGCAGGTCAGCCTGATACATCTGTAACACCGATATGGTGTGCAGGGCAGAACCAGCCTGACCTGCAGCCTGAAAAGCCTTGCAGACGAGAGCTGATTGATTTTCAAGATTCAATTCAAGATTCCTATCCTGTACTAAAACAATAAAATTCACTAATCTGAAGAGAAGATCTGCTAGAAAGAGTACAGGACAACAGCTGAGCCAGTCTCATCTCCTCACCTCATGCTGAGTTTCTCACTCCTCACATCCACTCCCTCCCTACAGGGCTTAACTAGCCATGCAAATCTCACAAAGCTCTGTTTGAAGTGACATCAACATAAATACCTCAGGTGCGATTGGTAAAATGGTTTCTCTCCCAGATCAGCATAACAGATAAGAATAAATAAAACAATGTCTGTTCTTCTGGTGTGGGATGACTCAATAAAAGATTTTTTAACCATCAGTTTATTCCTAAAACTAGGTGTGTGACACTTTTGGGGCACGAGAAAAGCTCCAACAAAAGCTGCATGAATATTTGGGTGCTAAATGTTTACAGTCATTTTGTTAGAATTGGGTTATTTAAGGGGACTTGGCAAACCACTCAAGGAAGCATCTGTACCCAGAACCTCCCACACAATTGCTGTGTATCTCTATTTGCCAGGTATGCTGACTCTATGAAACATTTCTTTTTATATTGCATTTGTAATTATGTTTTGTATATTATGCTGATCAGTTGTATGATGTATTTTTGTTAATTCTTTTAATTGGTGTGTAATCCTTCCCCAGCAAAACAATAAATGTTAATCTTGATTTATTTTTAATTCTTCTGAAATCATTATCACCAGTAGATGTTTTTTCACACTTCTGCAATTCTGCGTTAGGATATGATCATACTAAAATCCCAATAAATGAAGCAGGTGGCACAGATATTGAGATTTTAGATTTCTGTCTATTATGACTTAGCATATTGTAGTATCGAGCCGAACGGAGTGAGAGGTGGGGGCAGAGCCGAGGAGCTGGACGACAACAGTAATGGCCACGGTTCCAGGGGGCTGACTGAGATTAGTGGAGGAGACGGGATCAGGGAGACAGGCAGGGAATCAGACAGAAGAAGATCTTCGGACGGGACCGGCAATGAAGAAGATTCAAGGGCGGGGATCTGGGTGGGGAGAGGATCCGCAACCACAGATCGATCAGGTTCCGGTCTGCTCCTGGCTCTGGGGTGGACTGACCCACTCGCGTCGACTCTGGGGCTTCGATGTTCTCCATTCCAGCGGCACCTCTGGCTTGCTGGCTGAGGGAGAGCGGTTGCCATTCTGGAGCGTCCAGACTATGTACTCCAGGTAAGGCCTGGCCTCTGGACTGAGCAGGAAGCGTGCTGTGGGTGAGTCCATCCTTTTTTCTGTTTTTAGGTCGGTTATTCTGTAACGTGACTGTTCCAATGATGTGCAGACACCAGGTTTTCAAATAACATGAAGGCTTTAATCATAACACGATGAAGAGAGCGAAGGTAATACACAGTCCATAAATAAACAATAACCGACTAATGAAAAGGGTAGACACAGGAACTTAAATACAGGAAGTGATGATAGGAACACAGGTGAAGGGAATAATTACAAAACGCAGCTGAACATAATTACAACAAACGAGTGGCGGGAAAAAACAAAAACAAAGAACACGTGAAACAAAAGACCTGACAGAATGTAACATTAACATTACATCAGAAACATTATCATTAGAGGTTGTTTACAGTTGGAGTCAGATTAAATTATTCATGGAGTCAGATAAGACTTGGAAATCAAAATTTTATTAAATTAAGGTGATTTTTACAGAAGCACCAGAAAGACTTACACGTAGAATCCCTTCAACAGGGTCGTTGGACTTCCTTCATTGGGCCGATCTTCCAACTTTGAGCGTTTGGGGGTCTCTTTCTCCTGGGCCAGTCTAGCTGTAATCTGGCCACAGCACGAGTCACCACGTTGTGCAATTCCTCAACGGATTTATCGTCACATTCGGAACGCTCAGAAGCAGCAGACTGGAATAAAGAATCGTGGGTCGATCTGGTGACGAAGCGGGCGAAAGGGCAGGACCCGTCTCCTGTTCGTCAGCCAAATCCAGACACGAGCCCCACGATCTTACTGAGGGCGCTTGTCCTTGGAAATAGGCGAGGTGAGCACAAATCATTTTCACTGTGAAAACCTTGCAGTGCTCGCAATCGCCTCCCTCTAATGCAAGGGCATCTTCCCTTAAACAAACAAAACAGTACTGGTGTGCGTCTGATTCAGAGATTGAACGAGAACACGACATACGCCGTCTGGTTTGCTGGCTCATACTTTATCTTATTATAATATAGATATAACTGAATATATACATATACATACATATATATATATATATATATATATATATATATATATATATATATATATATATATATATATATATATATCCATATGTCATATATGTATATATATCAGGATGGCTCATATTTCTTTCCTTGTTCAAACAGGAAATAGAAAAAGAGAAAGTTCTTCAAAAACTGCATATTAATTTAACTCCTGGCACAGAGAGAGAATAGAAGAGACAGAGCTTTGTGTACCACACCTGTGGTTCATCTAATTATAGCCTCATGTCGGCGCATTGTGATGACGTCACGAAGGCTATAAATATAGGGCAAGAGAAAAGGGGCGTTTAATTCACTCTCAAGTGTAGTTATTGAATATTCCAGCTGTTTTTTCATTTATCCATCCCTGATTGAAAAATGAAAAATCAAGCTGAATTCTTCTCATACAGACAAGAAATACATCTCTGATGGACGTTAAAATATACATATTTTGATGTCCATCAGAGATGTATCTCTCTCATATCTCTCGTTGTTGCCTACGTCATTAACGACTAGTTGAACCTTAATTTTATGAAGCAACAATAATACTTTTTGTGCACAAACCCCCCCCCCCCCCCCCAAAAAAATAACAGCTTTATTCAACAATTTCTTCTCTTCTGTGTCAGCCTCTGACACTGTTCACATGAGCACCACAACACATCAGGGGGTCAGGAAGCTCTTGAATTTCATCAAAATTTCATCTTGGTTTTCAAATATATTTATCTGTGCTCTGTTGACTTGTTACAATATTTTATATTACAACAATGTTTCATTTATCATCAATGCTTTTTACGCAAATCATGATATAAATCATAATACATTTTTGATATATTTTTGATGATAAATGAAACATTGTTGTAATATAAAATATTGTAACAAGTCAACAGAACACAGATAAATATATTTTAAAACCAAGATTTTTTGTTGTTGTTATCAAATATATATATATATATATATATATATATATATATATATATATATTTTATTAATATGCATAATCACATGAAATATAAACCATGCTAGAACTATTTACCAATGTTTACTACCTTAAAACACAATTGGATGATTGATATACTGATGTGTTTAAATCCTGGAAAGTAGATTTTTAGATACCTATATATATAGACTTAAAATGTTACTAGGCAGAGGGTCAATCTGGGGTAGTGTTAGTAGGGATTTTTCAACGATTTCATTGAGGTTACATTGTTATGTCAATAGGTGGCGGCAAGAGACTGTCTTTAATCTTTAATGAGTGAGTGAGTCAGTCAGCAGAGCATTCAGTTAGCCTTAATGACGGTGAGAGATAATTACCCCTCAAAAAAGTCAGTAAGAAGCTTTCACATCTCAATTCAAGAGTTTCTCATTTTTTTCGCTTTACTTTTTTTAAGAGAGCCTAAGTAGCCTAAAACAAGTAAGCTAACCTGAAACAAATAGCCATTATATTAAACATAATTATTTAACTGAATTAGCCTATTAAATAGCAAAAGCCAGAGCCTACATCTAACTCATGGAATTGAATAATACTCCAAAAAAATAAGCGTTAAATAATAATAGTTTTAAAAAAGAGAAAGAAAAAACACTAGTAACCATTTGGGGACTTTTGTGCCAAGGGTCAATTTAATATTTTCACTTAAAAATAAAAACAATATTATTTTTTTCGCTCCATAAAGAATAAACAAACAAACAAAACATGTTGTCATTAATAAACTGACACAAAAAGCATAATACAATGTCACAGATCATTATTTTCAAGAGACAAAATTAGATCAGTTAACATGAAAACAGTTTTGACTGATTAAATCTCACAAATGTTGATATTTAGGTTAAATAAAAAATTTAAGAAGAGCATATTCATTCATCCAATGTGTTAACATGATATTTTTTGCCTTCTATGGTCAAGAGAAACAGTGCCCTGGGGGGCATCTTACCCTGTCTTACCCTATTAGTAACAAAGCACATGAGCATGACTCACGCGATATACACCTTTGATATCATAGGTGGCTGATCCTACGAGAAGTGAGGAAGAGAACTGTGCATCTTGACTGTATTTATTTCACTCTTCCACTGACTACAGCCACCTACTCTCAAACAAGCCAATTTTTTTATTGGTTAAACTCAAATTGATTGGCTGACAGAGTAACAGATCCACGTGTGTATTGAGACCATGAAAGTCTCAAAATACCCACACACGAAACCAGGGCTTTTCACACATTATTTCATAGACCACCACAGGGAGGCGCTAACTACGACACGTATATTGTCATAAAGCACTGCAACACCATTTCAGCAAGCACTTATTCTATACATGTCTGAATTTCAAAACAGATACATGAAATAATTCTACTTAAAGAGTTTTCTAATGAAGAGACTGAAGAGTTAAGTGCTGAAGAACAGCTCCACATCATAACTAGATCTCTAGATTCTATACACAAGGTCCTATATGTTTGAATGTATCGGTTTGTTCGGACGGTTTGTTTTAATGAACCGGTACACTGATTCGTTTGATGGCTGAAAAGACCTCGCGAAAGTAATTTACGTGTCATGCTGCAGTACAAATTTTAATACGATACAGCTGCTAACCACTTTGTTTCTGACTATTGTCTTACAGAATCCAACGTCTTATGAAGTGTTTCTCTCCGTTCACGCTGTCAAGTGATTCAAATATTCTGCGCGAATCGGTTCAACCAAATCTGTTTAAAAGAGGAATCGTTTGCGAATCGGTCACCAATACTGTATACTGCATTCCTATTAGGAGTAATATGGTAGTGTGTCGATCTGAAAAGCCCTGTAACCGCATGTGTGATACGACTGAACTCCCCATCTATCAGCTGCTTCCTGAATTACGTGTGAGGCGCATCCAAAGGATTTAATTCACTCTGAAGAAGTAATACCGCAGAGATAGGGGCAGCTATCCTCCAGGTGCTGATTAAAAAAAACAGATTCTGATAGGATGGAAGTTCTAAGTGGATGTCAAAAACTAACAGTTGGATCAGATATATGACGATCAGCAGAAATAACTTTGGCGACTCCTGACAAACTGCATCGATCTTTTGACTGACATTGGCTCGCTATTAGTTCACCTCAGATTATCTTGTTTAATTTTCTCTGCGGTTTCTGCCCGTAATAAACTACATCTTCATGAAGTACATCTGATATAAACTTGTGGAAATACATCGTAGATCGAATTCGTTCAACTGACCTGCGAGCACTTCAGCACCATCCGGTAGGTTAACTGTATGAAATAATGGATTGGCTGTCTATATTGCATCTCTAGTGTGGCTGATAATGGCATTTTTATTTTTTGTTAACCTCAAGATTTTTGTCTGTTTTACTTAACAGAACTTTACCCTCACTGAAAGCGATCTGTTTTGTTAAAAGCAGAGCCATACAAATGTCTGGAGATTTACTATATTGAATACTTAATAATAATAAAAAGGTAAGGGAAAGCTGACCCTTATTAAAGTCACCATAGTATCCACCAAAAAGATGATCCTCATACGGATGTATTGTTGCACTGGACAAAAGTGGAAATGTGCATTCCTGCATCATCTTACCTAGTTTTATCCTAATGTAGTGTAGTCAGATTGATTCGGTCACAGTAATATTTTGATAATGCTTCTACAGCTATGACTTGGTATTGGCCCCTTCAGTCATCAAAAATATAAACTTATTAATGGCAATAACTATAATAAATAAATAAAACAACATGGCAGAAAGCTACTTAGAATAACATTGCTTTAAATTATTGTATTATGGTACAAACAATAGGCCTACATGTGTCTTATAAGGTTCAAATTTAATGGGAGTAAGAACATAATATGAAGGGTAGGAATGCCATGAGGTGTAAATAAGTAAGTTAGCCTTTATTTGTCCCGCAGTGGGGAAATTGCATTAATGATGACAAAATGTTCATTTTGGGGTGATCTGATCCTCTGTGGAAAAAAAAAGGCTTTGTGGAATCACATTGAGTTCCCTTTCAAAAGTTACACTCAGTGCTGTGCTTTGCGATATGGGAATACTTATTTGTATGACCAGCTGTGAATACTGAGTATAACATGTCAATGAAATTGACAATAAACTTGACAGCAGCCTCAGATGGTGACGTCATTGGAATGCACACTCGACGGAGGGTATAATTAGATCTGCCACAGGTGCATCTTCAGGTTTCTTTGTCTTAAGAACTTTTTGTGTGTCGGTGTATGATAAGCTTGGCAGAATTTAAGAGGTGCGTGTGTCCGCGTTCACGGTCCATGCCTGAATATGGCACACACCAGTTTTGCTTGTGTGTTTGGGGGAAGAGCATGCTGCCCTTGCGTTTGAGCATGGTGAAACATTCAGTTAAATTTCTTTGCGTTCGCTCTGCTTATTTTGAAGGGGTAGCACCCACAATGCGAGTTCTGTCCCTATCGCTTGCTCTCTCTCCAGATCGCGATGTCCTTTTGCCTGACTACCGAACTGTGCCCTGGCGCTTCTTCGGCCTGGGGTAGACACCGAATCGTGTGTTTTCCATTGGAATGGAATGTGATTTCGCTGCCTTCAAGCATTCCTCCCATGATGGTAAAGCGCAAGGGTAAGCACTCGGGGCGGTCACTCCTTCACTGTTCACAGAAACAAGAGACTCCCAAAATAATTCTAGTTAACTTGTTTTTTTTTAAATGATATATATCAAGTGTCTTTTTGCCCTTGACGTCATCCCATTCAACTATAGTGGGTGCGAAGGCATACATATATTTAGACGATGCTGCCTCGGATCAGAGAGATGCTCAAGAGCTATCATCAGAGGCATTTCACAGCGAGTCAGGCTGGCACTGCGCTGCACACCATGGCTGTGTTACAGTCAAACCAGGCTGATCTGATGAAAGATTTAAGCACAGCCTCTCATCCAGACTGTGTTAAATTGTCTGAAAATGGCTGCATTTAATATTCATGAATTAAATAAGTGAAATGACATCTATAAAATAAAAATAGGACCTCCATGACGTTAACTCGTTCTTGGGGAAAACCTTATTCTCGTTAAGGCTAAGGACCAGCGTGCTCAGCTACCTCAGACAGACCTGACATCGGGACCATCATCTCTAAGAAGTAGAAGTCCGGATGGCTTTGCACCTAGGTCTGTAGGAGTGGCTGTTGGGATTGGGCACGTAAAAATACATCAAACAGCTCTTTACCAGCATCCTCTCCAAACCACCTCTGGTGATTTGGTGGCAAGCGGTTTCCAGCAAAATGTTGGATGTTCTGCCACATTCCTGTTATCGTCCAGGACACAGAACATTCAACATCCCCCTAAAAGGAAGTAATAAAATTGGTACCCCTTTAAAGTGATAGCTACCACTGGGTATCTCTCCTTGGGTCCTAAATACAGTAGAAAAAGGAAAAGGAAAAGGAATACACTGTGCAACGGGATTCAGATGAAAGGAAGGAAGAAGACAGGGTGGGTGACTGGGATTCGGATTTTATCGACAGTTCAAACTCAGGAATCAACAACACAAAACACACTCTCACTGTACTTAAATATAACTCCGTCTCTAATCAGCAAACTGTAAATCCGTCCACACGTTCCGTGTCCAAGCTCCCAGTCCGTCTCTCTCTCTCCGCCAGTTCCCTCTCCCGAATGGCTTTTTATCCCGTCTCTCCACACCAATTACTGAAACTATGCACAGGTGTTTGTCATTAGCACTTGACTCAGTTACACACTGCTCCTCTCTTGTCTCTCTCTCTCCCGCTGCAGCCTTCGCTGATCCACACCCCCCTCGCCACATACCCCTACCAGCGATGTCGAACAGGAGGGACCTTCTGTCTCAAGCGCAGGGGACAATATTTCCCAATATCCCCAGCCTGAGTTGTGGAACCTTCATGTTTGGCCCCTGAAGGCCAAACACTGGGCTTTCAGCTGACATTATACAAGACCATTCTCAGTGCTAGGGCTCCCTCCAGATAAGAAGAATTCATGCCAACAAATGGGGTCTTTGAAAGATGGTGTACTGCATGCCATGTAGTCATCTACCAGGTGAAGTTCCTGCAGGAGAAACTTTCAGCATGTACTTCCCCTGCCACTCTCAGGGTTTATGTGGCTGCTATATCTGCTTGCCACACCTTGACTGGCAGAGTGCCAGTTGGGAAGAATGCTCTACTTTCCCACTACATTCGTGAGGCCAGGCGACGGAGGCCTCCCGTTAGAGCCATGGTTCCCTCGTGGGACTTAGTCATAGTCCTCGAGGGGTTGATTGACACCCCCTTCAAAACTCTACAGTCAGCGCCTGACAAGCTACCGATCCTTAAAGTGCTTAAGGCTATTTTGCATCCTCTCCCTGACTACCTGCCTCAGGTTCCATTTTCGACTGTTCGTCCCGTCACTCTTGGAAGCCTTTTGCCCTCCACTGTTCACAACGCAGAGAGAGCAAGAAAAACTTCACTGACTGTGTTTAGGCCTCTCTGCACATATTCATAAGATTTTATAGTTAGGATGTTTGGAGTAGTTAGTATTTCTTATCTAACCCAACATTTTCAAAGCATTTCTTTGGTAGATTGGACATTGATGTACTAAATCGGTTTCTACAATCTATTACAAGTTATGTATCAAAATGTGTTGTAATTCATTAGATTCATTAGATTAGTTTTGTTAAAATACTTGCTGTACTGCCCTTATACTTAATGTCTAAGTGACAAATGGTTAACCCTTTCGCACGTAAGTTTAAAATATTCTGGCTGAGCGCCCAGCGTAAGTTTTTCAAGGCGACCGTTATTTAGAACGTGTCACTTTACTGTTTCCATGGTGACGCGTCATTGCTCGTCACGTGACACACGGCAACCTCAATAGCGCTGTATGACTGATGATCTGCTTTTATTTAATTTTTACTTTTTTATTCAAAATAATAACAAATTTGATGACCATAGCATGAAATATCTGATATTCCGATTGTCAAATATGTGCAAGTGGATGTGTTTTGCTGTTTAAACACCTTTATAATGATCGCGTTAGTTGAGATATACGTGTGACGGGCGCCGCGATGTTAGTTTGCCCCGCAGTACAGAGAATCTCGTCTGTTGGATTTACAGCACGTGAATTCATCCTTCTCCCGAAATACATGAAAGTAAGTGAGCCGGTGAACTGAGAGAAGAAGAGAGTAAACTTTAAAGTTACTTACACAATGTGTATCTGATATGAATAAAACGTGCTGTCTAATTATTATGGAAATGATTGTTATTGCCGCTTCCATAGACATCAAATGTGTATTTTACAAACTCTAAATGTATTGATTTGTTAGTACTTATGTGCATTTAAATGTCTTAAACCTAAAATAAACATTATGTGGTTGAAAACACTGCATATTTGTGATATGTTGACAGCGCTGAGCGCGTCTGTCACTGGCTCAGCGACAGAGAATGCGCGCAAGCACTTTTGAATTTGGCAGTTGATCACGTGATGCACTGAACGTTCTAATCACACCGGTGTGATCGTACGTGTCAAAGGGTTAATGTATTTCACCATCAACATTGTTTTAATTGACAATACGGCACAGTACAAATGCAGTCTTAAGTGTGTACAAACATGAAGGAAATTTTATTTTTATTTTTTTTCAGGAGCTCGTTACATACATATACACATAAGATGTAAAACAGAAAGAACTTTTAAATAAGACTGTAACACAGTTCTTAAGTACGGGAAGGAGGTGGGAATAAACTCAAAATATACAAATTTTGTCCCTTTTACTTTCGTTTTGTTGTTTGTTTATGTATTTACACAATATCTAATTGTTGCCTCTCTCGCAAGTACTGAGAATGAATTATAAAAAGAGGTAGCATGGGGGAAAAACTGTGCACAGAGATCTGTAACATCTGCCTGAGGGCAGAAGTGCAAACACACTGTGTCTGGGGTGAGTGGGGTCTGTAATGATGTTACCTCCCTGTCTCTTCTCTGTAGTTGTAGGTTTCTCCTCTCTGTGCTGAAGGTTGGGCAGTTGCACACCAATTATCCTTTCAAACCTTAAAATGAGAAAAACCTCAAAATCAAACCTCATCCTCACGTTTCCTTGAAAGACTAAAGCATGTCTTGTCAGAATGCCTGAGCTTCTTTTTTATCTCCCTATAGTCAACTTTGAAAGGAAAAAAAAAAGATCTGGTCCTCTGTGGAAAAAAGACTTTGTACTTTCAGTTTCATTGGTACGTTGACAAAGATTGAATGAATGAATGGATACGAATTCACTTTTCTGGGCAACATATAGCCCTAGACTGGCGAAAGTGTGAGTAAAATTAACCTTAACCTCTACATTTTCAGGAGAGCATCTTCATGCTTTTTGCATGCAATAGTGCCATGAATCTCTGGCTAAATGAAAAGAGATGACACTGCCAATCCCCGCATGGGTGCTGCCGTGCCTCTGCCACCACCATTTATCACCGTAAACTCCCTTGGCCTCTTCGAGGAAAAAAGTGTCTCTATCTTCAATGGAGCTCTTTGTAGCTTTGTAACCAGGATGAAATAGCAAGAGGAAATGCGTTTCCATAAGCTGAATTTTATTATTGTATAAATTAGTGTCAAGAATTCACATGCATTCCTTGACAATTTATTTCAAATGTAGGTGTCATTAAGAAGAGACTTTTTTAGCTTCTGTAGTCGTGGCCTAACGGTGAGGGAGTCGGGCTTGTAATGTGAAGGATTCGATTCCCACACCGGCAGGGATTGAAGGTGGGGATTGTGAATAAACACTTTTGATACCATGACTAAAGTGCCCTTGAGCAAGGCACCTAACCCCTAATTGCTCCCCGGGCGCTATAGCAATAGCTGCCCACTGCTCCGGGTGTGTGTTTACTGTGTGTGTGTGTGTGTTCACTACTCACTGCTGTGTGTGTGCACTTGGATGGGTTAAATGCAGAGCACAAATTTCGAGAATGGGTCACCATACTTGACAATACGTCACGACTTTCATACTAGAGGCTTAGAATTCATTGTAGATTGTAGTAATTGTGTTTGTGTAAAGATAAATCACCAAGTGCTGGCATATTTCTGCATGCTCTTTTTGTATGAGCCCTACACTCCACTGAAAATAATAGCTGTATTAAGTTGTAAGTTGAAGAGATTTATTTGAAAGAATTTTGCAAATAGACATTTATAATTGAATTTCACAACTGCAAATCCAGTTTTGATGGATGTTCATCTGACCAGTGTATGGCCATAATCAAATAGACTGAAAACAACAAGGCTACTTAGCATTTAAATGGCCTATGCAGTGTTAGAAGAAGCCAGTGAGAGGTATATAAATATGTAGAAAGAAGTCTCTGTAATTAATGTGAGACTGTGAACGGATAAAGAAGGTCAGACAGCAGATTGAAGTATCATTAATAAAGTAGGCCTAATGTTGTTGAATAATTCCAGAATATTCTTGAAAAGTAGAAATGAACATCCTGTTAAGTTGTGGTACTGTAAATTTAAGGTATGCCATATGCTATAATGTTTTTGTATGTTTATGTACTAAACATTACTGCTTACTAAGATAAAATCAAATTCAATAACTTAATACAGCAAACATATTTTGTGCAGCTTTTTTTTACGATTAACTGTTCTATCACTTGTTACTTCATTGTGTCATTCTGTTTAGGACATTATTTTATACAATAATAATAATAATAATAATAATAAAAATTATAATGTAAGTGCAGGCACCAAGTGGAGCTCAAGCACCTACTTTTTTGGTCTCTAACTAGATAAGTGCCCCAAGTCATAATGTATTTCTTTTTTAGTTTTTACTTAAATTTGGCCCATGGCATCAATTTTCAATTAAGTGTGTGCATTAAATCTGCATTAAGGTCTTATTTAGTGAGACATCAGTGCTGTAATGCTCGATGATGGGAGACGAAGGTGGAGGTTTCAAAATATAGACAGGTTTAATATAAAGAACTGAAAGTCACAGGGATTACACACCACAGAGTTCATCGCACAAACAACGACAGACAATGAACACAAGATGGGCAGGAACTTAAATACACAGATGATAACTAAACGAGAACAGGTGATAAGGTTTAACTAATTAGACTTAAATGAGGTCAGGTGTAGACATGACGTAACTCAACAAGACAGGACTGAACTAAACATGACATAACCGTGACAAGTGCATGGAACTAACTTAATTTTAATGAATTTTTTAATACATTGGTAGTTGTGGCCTAGTGGTGAGGGAGTCAGGCTTATAACCTGAAGATTGCCAATTCGATTCCCACGCTGGCAGGACTTGAAGGTGGGGATTGTGAATGAACAGCACTCTCTCCACCTTCGATACCACGACTAAAGTGCCCTTGAGCAAGGCACCTAACCCCTGACTGCCTCACTTGAATTATGGCATTCCCATGGTAATCAGCTGATCTTGCAATCACATGATGAGGATGCATACTCCTCTCACGTGACTCTTCTTCTGCCGTTACCCCCTCACATTAGAGCTCAAAGAGAAGAAGCTGAAAGGAGGGGACTGAGACAATACCTTTTAAAGGGCTCTGTTTAATGTGATCTGCAAGAAGTTGTGAATGGAGTAAGTCTTTTTAGCTTTAGATAATAAACTTCCAACTTTTCTAAGAAATTTACTGACTTCAAATTTAAATAATTCCCAATTATGGTAGTTGGAGGAATAAGAGGAATGTTCTGTCAGGTTGGATGGTAAACGTTGGTGGACAGTCATTTTTAGGTCTCTCCAGAGATTCTCAATTGGGTTTAAGTCAGGGCTCTGGCTGGGCCATTCAAGAACAGTCACGGAGTTGTTGTGAAGCCACTCCTTCGTTATTTTAGCTGTGTTCTTGGGGTCATTGTCTTGTTGGAAGGTAAACCTTCGGCCCAGTATGAGGTCCTGAGCACTCTGGAGAAGGTTTTCGTCCAGGATATCCCTGTACTTGGCTGCATTCATCTTTCCCTCGATTGCAACCAGTTGTCCTGTCCCTGCAGCTGAAAAACACCCCCACAGCATGATGCTGCCACCACCATGCTTCACTGTTGGGACTGTATTGGACCGGTGATGAGCAGTGCCTGGTTTTCTTCACACATACCGCTTAGAATTAAGGACAAAAATTTCTGTCTTGGTCTCATCAGACCAGAGAATCTTATTTCTCACCATCTTGGAGTCCTTCAGGTGTTTTTTTTTTTAGCAAACTCCATTCGGGCTTTCATGTGTCTTGCACTGAGGAGAGGCTTCCGTCGGGCCACTCTGCCATAAAGCCCCGACTGGTGGAGGGCTGCAGTGATGGTTGACTTTCTACAACTTTCTCCCATCTCCCGACCAGAGGTGTAATGTAACGCAGTAATAATACTTCGTTACCGTACTTGAGTATTTTTTTTGGGGAAAATCTGTACTTACTAGAGTATTTATATTTTTGTCAACTTTTACTTTTACTCCACTACATTTCTTAAATAAAATGTATACTTTTACTCTGATACATTTTCGTTACTTACTACAAAATAAAAAAGGAAGAACACAGACTGTAAGCAAGCATGTGCAAACAAGTGCTCGCACAACCGCGTTTGATTTAATTTTCTGGGTTGTGTTCGTTACTGTAGCGGCTGAGAAGAGTGCGGCACGAGAGCGACCTCTTGAGGCGCTCTCTGATAAAACTATCACTGAAGCCTCGTACAGTTTGTTTTAACACGTGACGCTTGGCTGCGCGGGTACACTTCAAAAATGGATTTAAAACAGACAACAAAACGGTATGTTATACAGTATACTACAGGCATGGTTCAAATCATACTTATCTGACCGTTATCAGTTTGTAGTAGTAAATGAAGAGACGTCATTTCGATCACAAGTTAAATATGGAGTACCACAAGGCTCAGTTCTAGGACCGTTGCTTTTCACTCTGTACATGCTACCCTTGGGAGATGTTATTAGGAAGCATGGCATTAGCTTTCACTGTTACGCTGATGATACTCAGCTCAATATTTCCTCGCTCCCTGACGAAACCTACCAATTCTCAAAATTAACAGAATGCGTAGCTGATATAAAAAATTGGATGATTAGTAATTTCCTACTACTAAATTCAGAAAAAACAGAGATTCTAATTATTGGACCAAAAACTTCAGCACATAAAAACTTAGAATACTGTCTAACACTTGGCTGCTCTGTTAAGTCCTTCGCGTCTATTACAATCTCAGAATTCTGGCCAGTTGTTAATACCTAGAATATCAAAATCCACCGCAGGCGGTAGATCCTTTTCCTATTTGGCAACTAAACTCTTAAACAATCTTCCAGTTGTTCTTCCTAAAATTGTTCGGGAAGCAGACACACTCTGTCAGTTTAAATCTAGACGCATCTATTTAACCTGGCATACACATGACGCACTATAAACTTTTGTCTTCATATCCATTAAAGGATTGTTAGGCTGCATAGATCGGGTCAGCCGGAACTGGGAACACTTCCTATAATACCAGATGTACTCGGTACATTAGAAGAAGAATGGCGTCTACGCTAATTTTTTGTTTCTCTGCTTATCCAATTTATCTGTTTACCAATTAACGTGATTGGCTGGATCTGGGCCGTGTCCAGGTCGGACGGGGAACCTGTGCCTGTGTGCGGCAGCAATGTGGCCTGTGGTGTCGGCGGAGACTGTGTTAACTAGCTCATTCTTTGTTAAGACCTTACCGACTTATCAGCCAGTGGCACATATCCCAACAAACCGTCCCATACCGGTGTGATCAAAAAGATCTTAAACTAGATGGAACTAGATTAAATATTTTGACTGTTGCGATTCCAAATCGGATTAATGACCTGTAACTCTGCCACAGGTCTGTTTACTGCCACCTAAAGGACTGTTGGGAGACTGAAGGTGGAGCCCAAGGGAAAAGGCCTTAAAGACAGGAAGCCACATGATCTGGGGTGGCTGAGAGGGCAAACAGTCTTTTGACCGTGTGGTTATGTGCTGTATGGTTCCATGACGTGACAAGCCGTTTGCTACCATATAAAAAACTATTTTCATTTAATTTTTTGTTTTATTGTACCTTAAGTTTTATGTAACATTCTGTTTACATCAGTTACAATAAATGGTAATTGGACCGACTGGATCAACTTCTACTACTCATCTTTACAACTGCACGCGTCAAGCTATATCCAGCTCAGCTAACAGTAGTAGCAAAAGCGAACAAAGGTGACAGGAAAAGGCTATTACAATTGAGTCAAAAGACTTCTCTGGATGGATATACTTGGATCAAAGGAATATTGGATACTTTGAACAAAGGAATACCATACAGGGAGTGCAGAATTATTAGGCAAGTTGTATTTTTGAGGATTATTTTTATTATTGAACAACAACCATGTTCTCAATGAACACAAAAAACTCATTAATATCAAAGCTGAATATTTTTGGAAGTTTTAGTTTTTAGTTTTTAGTTTTAGCTATTTTAGGGGGATATCTGTGTGTGCAGGTGACTATTACTGTGCATAATTATTGGGCACCTTAACAAAAAACAAATTTATACCCATTTCAATTATTTATTTTTACCAGTGAAACCAATATAACATCTCAACATTCACAAATATACATTTCTGACATTCAAAAACCAAACAAAAACAAATCAGTGACCAATATAGCCACCGTTCTTTGCAAGGACACTCAAAAGCCTGCCATCTATGGATTCTGTCAGTGTTTTGATCTGTTCACCATCAACATTGCGTGCAGCAGCAACCACAGCCTCCCAGACACTGTTCAGAGAGGTGTACTGTTTTCCCTCCTTGTAAATCGCACATTTGATGATGGACCACAGGTTCTCAATGGGGTTCAGATCAGGTGAACAAGGAGGCCATATCATTAGATTTTCTTCTTTTATACCCTTTCTTGCCAGCCACGCTGTGGAGTACTTGGACGCGTGTGATGGAGCATTGTCCTGCATGAAAATCATGTTTTTCTTGAAGGATGTAGACTTCTTCCTGTACCACTGCTTGAAGAAGGTGTCTTCCAGAAACTGGCAGTAGGACTGGGAGTTGAGCTTGACTCCATCCTCAACCCGAAAAGGCCCCACAAGCTCATCTTTGATGATACCAGCCCAAACCAGTACTCCACCTCCACCTTGCTGGCGTCTGAGTCGGACTGGAGCTCTCTGCCCTTTACCAATCCAGCCACGGGCCCATCCATCTGGCCCATCAAGACTCACTCTCATTTCATCAGTCTATAAAACCTTAGGAAAATCAGTCTTGAGATATTTCTTGGCCCAGTCTTGACGTTTCAGCTTGTGTGTCTTGTTCAGTGGTGGTTGACTTTCTTGGCCATGTCTCTGAGTATTGCACACCTTGTGCTTTTGGGCACTCCAGTGATGTTGCAGCTCTGAAATATGGCCAAACTGGTGGCAAGTGGCATCTTGGCAGCTGCACGCTTGACTTTTCTCAGTTCACGGGCAGTTATTTTGTTCCTTGGTTTTTCCACACGCTTCTTGCGACCCCGTTGACTATTTTGAATGAAACGCTTGATTGTTCGATGATCACGCTTCAGAAGCTTGGCTATTTTAAGACTTCTGCATCCCTCTGCAATATATCTCACTATTTTTGACTTTTCTGAGCCTGTCAAGTCCTTTCCTTTGACCCAAAGGAAAGGAAGTTGCCTAATAATTATGCACACCTGATATAGGGTGTTGATGTCATTAGACCACACCCCTTCTCATTACAGAGATGCACATCACCTAATATGCTTAATTGGTAGTAGGCTTTCCAGCCTATACAGCTTGGAGTAAGACAACATGCATAACGAGGATGATGTGGTCAAAATACTCATTTGCCTAATAATTCTGCACTCCCTGTATAAGGAAGTTTAAGAAGTGCAAGCGCCATCTTGGATTTTTTGAAGGCCAAAGTGAATCCAAGCGAATATAAAAGAATCGGTATGTGAAACAATGAACTTTTACAGCAATATTGCTCTGTGTACTTATAAGAATTTATTTTAATGAATATTGAGTTATATTTTTGGAAGAAAAAGGACTTTTGAGTTTGTCACATTGAACAAAGAGCCTCAATCAATATGGATGTCACTGACACTGATGTTGTACCTGTTAAGGAAGAAAAGGATGAATTGTTTGGGTTAGACAGGATGCAAGAATTGCTAGAGAGAATAAGTGTGCTGTGTTGACTCGTAAAATGAACAAAACAACTGAACTTATGTGTGATCCAGTCAATCTGGAGAAAGTAAAAAAGAATGTTCAGAAATACACAGAACTTTAATAACCTGCACAAACAATACCAACAGTTATTGTCAAAGGATGAGTGGTATGAGCCAAAGTTGATAAACCTCAATGAGTTTAAGATTAAGGATGACGAGTGGATTCAATCCTGTCCTGTTCAACCACTGCCAGAAAGAGAAGACGAAATTGGTCCTAAAGACAGTATCTCTTTAGTAAGTCAAGTTTCACGTAAAAGTTCACATGCAAGCTCAGCATCAGCTCATCTGGTGGCACATGCTGAGAAAGCAGCGCTTTTAGCTAAGGCTGCAGCTTTGAAAGAAAGACATGTTTTGGAAGAAAAGGAAGAGCGATTAGCTAAAGAAAGAGAGGAAATAAAAAGGCAAAAGGAGACTTGTCAGCTGCAAATGCAAAGCTCGCAGTGTTGGATGGCGTGGAACAAGTTTATTCAACCCCAGTTGATGGCATGAACACTTACTTTCAGGAGAGGAACTTGGAACTCGCCAACATGGAAACCCTGCAAACAGGGGCTCCAACAACCAATATGCATGAACGTAGGAGTGTGCGCCCAAAGGACGGGGTACAGCATCTGCCGTCGTATCGACTACCACACTCTCAAGAAAGTTCCAATGGTGATTTAGGGGTAGCACAAGGGCAGGCGCAGTGCTGGTGTTGTTGAGCAATTCCATGATCTATCTGACAGAGTGGTGCTCCGTACACAATACAGATACAGATGCTGTACAGATACAGCAGATCCTATGTTATCAAAGAGGGAGCTTGAGCAGCACAGATCGTTAAAGAGCACTGTAGCTTCCAATAGTCTCATTGCTGTCTTAAATAGACAAAATGAAATTACATTTATGCTTCTCAAACAGCAGCAATTATCATTATTGCCACCTAAAAGTGTTAGCATATTTGATGGGGACATTTTACAGTTTAGGTCATTTATGACATCTTTTGAACACAACATTGAGATGAAAACTGACAGTGGAAAAGATAGGTTGTTTTACCTTGAGCAATTTACTAGAGGGCAAGCAAGAGACCTAGTAAGAAGTTGTCAGCATATGGATGGAGATCAGGGTTATCTCAGGGCAAAGCACTTGTTGCTTGAACAGTTTGGCAATGAGTATAAAATTTCCACTGCCTATATTTAAAAGGTTCTCAATTGGCCCAATATAAAACCTGAAGATCCTAAATCCTTGAATGAGTATTCCTTGTACCTCAAAGGATGCAGTAATGCTATGGTGAAGATGAACTATATGGAGGAATTGAACGTTGCCTCTGCCTTGAAAGCCATCGTTATGAAATTACCCTACAAGCTGCGGGATAGATGGCGGAATAAAGCGCAACATAAACTGGAGGACAACAACAGTAGGATTACATTTACAGACCTTGTACAGTTCATTGAATAACAGGCCAAGATATGTTCCAACCCGATATTTGGAGATATACAAGAACCAGTTGCAAACAGGAATAAAAGGCCCAATGTAAGTAAGACCATTTTTAGGCCCAAGTCTACCTATGAAACTAATGTAACAACACTGTGTGATGTGAAAGTTCCATGCCTCTGCTGTGATGGCGCTCATTGTCTGGAGAACTGCTGTCACTTCAAGAAGAAAACACACAGGGAAAAGTTAAACCTTTTAAGGAAAAAATGACTCTGCTTTTGTTGCTTGTGTAAAGGGCATATGAGCAAAGACTGCAAAAACCATCTTTCTTGTAACATCTGCAATCAAGCTCATCCCAATGTGCCTCACATCAACTTTGAGACTAAAGGTCATGCTTCAAGGTCAGCAGAGCAGTCACAGAAACACATCAGCAAAGTGTAATCAAATGCTTGTGGACATACAGGGGCCGGGAACAGTAAATGTGCACTGTCAATCCTTCCTGTGCTAGTTAAGTCTGTTAAAGGCAACAAAACCATTCAAACGTATGCTCTTCTTGATCCTGGCAGTTCAGCAACATTCTGCACGAAGAAGCTGGCGCAGAAGTTGTGTCTAGAAGGGAAACAAATGACCGTACTACTGAAAACCATGGCACATGAGAAATCCATAAAAAGTGTGTTAGGTTTAGAAGTCAGTGAACTTGATGGCAAGAAATTCAATCCTTTACCTGATGTCTATACACAAAATACTATGCCTGCAACAAAAGAGAACAACCCAACACAAGAAGACTTAAAGCAATGGCCTTACCTTAGTGAAATCCAGTTACCCCACATAGAAAGTGACATTGACATGCTCATAGGAATGAATGGAGCAAACGTTATGGAACCTTGGCAGGTAATCAACTCTCAAGAAGATGGACCTTATGCTGTAAGAACGTTGTTAGGTTGGGTAATCAACGGTCCATTGGGAGGTAGCAACAAAGGTGTGGAAATGACCACAGTGACTGCAAACCGGATCTCCTTGGTCGACCTGCAAGAACGTCTGGTGAGTCAATACAACACGGACTTCAATGAGAAAGCCTATGAAGAAAAAAGTGAAATGTCAGTGAATGATAAGAAGTTCCTGAACATTGTCAATGAATCTGTAAAAGTAAAGAAGGGTCACTACTGCATTAACTTACCTTTCAAAGCAGATAATATCACAATGCCCAACAATCGCGTTGTTGCAGAACAGCGCTTTTTTGAATCTGAAAAGAAAGTTCAAAAGAGATCCAAACTATCAAAGGGAGTATACAGAGTTCCTCAGTGACGTTATTCACAAGGGCTATGCTGAAATTGTTCCCTTCACGCAACCGAATAGGACTGATGGAAAAGTTTGGTATATCCCTCATCATGGAGTATATCACCCAAAAAAGAAGACCATTATTCATCTTTATTTATATAGCGCTTTTTACAATGCAAATTGTGGCAAAGCAGCTTTACATTAATAAGAAAATGGTGTCATTGTGCAGCTTATTCTATGTATTATTGATTCATTCCGTTGCAAATATCAATAGTTATTAGTCTAGTTAATTTAGGTATATCAGCACTGCAGAAAACAGTGACGTAATCGTCCGGCTCAGCTCAGTTTGTATACAACGGCGCCAATGCAGGCATATCAAAAACACTGCTGAATATCAAGCAAGTGTCCCCAACGTAAGCAAGCCAAAGGCAACAGCGGCAAGGAACCAAAACTCCAACAAATGGAGAAAAAAACCTCGGGAGAAACCAGGCTTAGTCGGGGGGCCAGTTCTCCTCTGGCCAACAGTGAACACTTGTCCGATACTCAGGCAGAGTTACGGGTCATTAAACCGATTTGGAATCGCAACAGTCAAAATATTTAATCTAGTTCCATCTAGTTTAAGATCTTTTTGATCACGCCGGTATGGGACGGTTTGTTGGGATATGTGCCACTGGCTGATGAGTCGGTAAGGTCTTAACAAAGGGTGAGCTAGTTAACACAGTCTCCGCCGACACCACAGGGCCACATTGCTGCCGCACACAGGCACAGGTTCCCCGTCCGACCCGTACACGGCCCAGATCCAGCCAATCACGTTAATTGGTAAACCTCGGGATAAGCAGAGAGACAAAAAATTAGCGTAGACGCCATTCTTCTTCTGATGTACCGAGTACATCTGGTGTTATAGGAAGTGTTCCCGGTTCCAGCTGACCTGATCTATGCAGCCTAACAATCCTTTAACGGATATGAAGACAAAAGTTTATAGTGCGTCATGTGTATGCCAGGTTAAATAGATGCGTTTTTAGTCTAGATTTAAACTGACAGAGTGTGTCTGCTTCCCGAACAATGCTAGGAAGATTGTTCCAGAGTTTAGGTGCCAAATAGGAAAAGGATCTACCGCCTGCGGTTGATTTTGATATTCTAGGTATTAACAACTGGCCAGAATTCTGAGATCATAATAGACGCGAAGGACTATAATGCATTAAGAGCTCACTCAGGTACTGGGGAGCTAAGCCATTTAGTGCTTTGTAAGTAATTAGCAAGATTTTAAAATCTATACGATGTTTAATAGGGAGCCAGTGCAGTTTTGACAGAACCGGGCTAAAATGTTCATATTTCCTGGTTCTAGTAAGGACTCTAGCAGCTGCGTTTTGGACCAGCTGTAATTTGTTTATCACGCGAGCAGGGCAACCACCCAATAGAGCGTTACAGTAATCTAGTCTCGAGGTCATAAACGCATGAACTAGCTGTTCCGCATTTGTCATTGAGAGCATATGTCGCAATTTAGTAGGGGTGTGACGAGACCACTATCCCACGAGACGAGACGAGACACGAGATTGGGTTCACGAGACGAGATTTTTATAGTATTTTTAAGAAATCCTCAATAATGAAACGTATGAAGGGAAAATAGTCTTTTATTCAACTGAAAATCATAAAATGCAAAAATGTTGGTGCATTTGGAAATCAACTTGTAATGCATGTCATTTTACTTCTATTTTAATGAATTATTTGCAGTAAAACAACATGCAAACACTGCTAAATGTTTTGCCACAAAATCAACCAGTTGTTTTTTGCCCTGTATAATTTCACATGAGAAATCTCACTGGACTTCTTTCTATAGATTGAACATAAAATAAACAATATAAATAAAATAAACATAAAAATAAAAAATTCAAATTACACTTTAAGAGTCACTTTAACTGTAGTACAAAGTTGACCATTTCCCAGTCACTATTGATTGTGTGGCTGTAACTGTTATAAAGCTCTGCGTACACCGAGAAGTCCAACCGTCAGCAGTGATAGCGATGCTTTCTGCCTCTTTAGGGGTCGTTCACATATCGCGCCTAAAAAAGCGTGTAAAGCGCGGCCGCGTCGCTTCCTCCTTCTTTTGCAAGCGTTCGGGAGCTCGCGCTTCTGTAGCGTCTGTCGTTGCTATGCATCCATGAACTGTGCTCTCCACAACCATCACTTGGTTCTTGTCACATGACAAGACATTCTGAAATGTTGAGATGTTTTCATCTCGCCGCGGCACAGGCGCGCCAGGAAAAAAAACGAGCGCGCCGTACCATATGCGCGTCGCGACCGCGCGTCGCTTCCATTTTGCGAATGAAAATACGCGCGATATGTGGACGGCCCCTAAGAGTCTGTACAACCTTGGCCGAGGTGTACGGCATAGTTTTCTTACAATGTTTACACATTGTTTGTGTCTTGTGTGTTATTCTTGCGCCAAAAACCAAAATGTTTCCAAACAAACGATTTGAAAGTGGCGGGGGCATCTTGAATAATAATTTCACTCTCACACTGATAGCACGACGAGACAACTTTTCAACTCGACGAGAAATCTCGTCACGTTTTAGTCTCGCGAGATCTCGTCTCGCGAGATCTCGTCACACCCCTACAATTTAGATATATTTTTAAGATGGAAGAATGCGGTTTTACATATGCTAGAAATGTGGCTTTCAAATGAAAGATTGGTATCAAAGAGCACACCCAGGTTCCTAACTGACGAAGACGACTTAACAGAGCAGCCATCAAGTGTTAGACAGTATTCTAGGTTTTTTATGTGCTGAAGTTTTTGGTCCAATAATTAGAATCTCTGTTTTTTCTGAATTTAGTAGTAGGAAATTACTAGTCATCCAATTTTTTATATCAGCTATGCATTCTGTTAATTTTGAGAATTGGTAGGTTTCGTCAGGGCGCGAGGAAATATAGAGCTGAGTATCATCAGCGTAACAGTGAAAGCTAATGCCATGCTTCCTAATGACATCTCCCAAGGGTAGCATGTACAGAGTGAAAAGCAACGGTCCTAGAACTGAGCCTTGTGGTACTCCATATTTAACTTGTGATCGAAATGACATCTCTTCGTTTACTACTACAAACTGATAACGGTCAGATAAGTATGATTTGAACCATGCCAATGCAATTCCACTAATTCCAGCATAATTTTGTAGTCTATTCAAAAGAATATTGTGGTCGATTGTGTCAAAAGCAGCACTGAGGTCTAGTAACACTAATAGAGAGATACAACCATGATCTAATGATAAGAGCAAATCATTTGTAACTCTAATGAGAGCAGTCTCAGTACTATGGTACGGTCTAAATCCTGACTGGAAATCCTCACAGATACCATTTCTTTCCAAGTAGGAACTAAGCTGAGATGATACTGCCTTTTCGAGTATTTTTGACAGAAAAGGTAGATTGGAAATCGGTCTGTAATTGACTAATTCACCAGGATCAAGTTGTGGTTTTTTAATAAGAGGTTTGATAATAGCCTGCTTAAAATTTTTCGGTACGTAACCTAGTGATAAAGATGAATTACTGATCTTAAGAAGAGGATCTATGACCTCTGGAAGCATCTCTTTCAAAAGCTTAGTCGGTATAGGGTCTAACATACATGTTGTAGATTTTGATGATTTAACAAGTTTAGACAATTCTTCCTTTCCTATAGCAGCGAATGAATGGAATTTTTCCTCAGGGATACAACAACCCACTGTCTGATGTGATACTGTAGTAGACAGTTGCATGGCTATAATTTTCTCTCTAATGTTGTCAATCTTGCAAGTAAAGAAGTTCATAAAGTCATTACTGCTGTGCTGTTTGGAAACAGGTTTCTGTCAAACACAGCACATCTAGGTTATTTTCTGTGATAATATCATTTACAATAAGTGCTTTTGAAGAAAGTGATCGACTATTCAGCAACCCAAGCTTTATCATTTTGTTATCTTTATAATCTCTGTTTACTACTTGTTGAACATCAATTAAATTATCACCCGTAAATGGGTTTGGAAGTTTTCTGTATTTATTAGTTCGGGGTACAGACAGTCTCTATCTGATGATATCTAGGTGAAAGAGTCTCTATGTGTTGGGATTTATCTGAATTCTGTGACGTGAGACAGCTAGCAGACGGTCGGTTTAGCCAGTCTGTCTGCTTCCTGACCTAGGCCCCAGTTAGTCAAGGTTGAGCTCTAAGACTATGTGCCATATTACTAGAGAGAAGAGCAGCACCACCCCAGGAGGGATGAATACCATCTCTTTTCAACAGGTCAGGTCTGCCCCAAAAACTTTTCCAATTGTCTATGAAACCTATATTATTCTGTGGACACCACTTAGACAGCCAGCCATTGAGTGATGATAGTCTGCTAATTATCTCATCACTCCTACGAGCAGGAAGGGGTCCAGAAAAAATTACAGTGTCTGACATCATACGTGCGATTTCACACACCTCTTTAATGTTAATTTTGGTGATCTCCGACTGGCGAAGTCGGACATCATTCGCGCCGACGTGAATAACAATCTTAGAGTATTTACGATTAGCATTAGCCAGCACTTTTAAATTTGCTTTGATGTCAGGCGCTCTGGCTCCCGGCAAACATGTGACTATGGTGGCTGGTGTCTCTATTTTCACGTTCCGTGTAATAGAATCGCCAATAACTAGGGCACTTTCAACAGGATTCTCAGTGGGTGCGTCACTGAGTGGGGAGAACCTGTTTGATGTTCTAATCGGAACGGAAGAGTGGTGTTTTTTAACACGACTAGGCCGCCTCACGGTCACCCAGTTGCCCTGCTGCACGGGCTCTACAGCCGGAACCGAACAATGTACGGAGTTCACTAGGCTAGTCGCATCCAAAACAGTATCTGAAGCCCTTGCATTCTTACTATCCTCAATTAAAGTTTGGACGCGTGTCTCTAATTCTAAGATTTTCTCTGTCAACCTGACTATTTCCCTACATTTATGACATGTGAATCCTTCATTGCTGACAGAAAAAGCTAAACTATGCATGTGACAGGCAGTGCAAGTAACAATGAAAGGAGAAGATGACATAGTTTACCGTGTCTGTAGACCGATCCGACTTACCAGATGTTTGATGAATTTGAACTAAACGAGAGCGCGACAGAAATGACGGTGGGCACGGATAACACAAACTAGCGTAATGCTAACGCGTGGTGATTTAGATTAAAAGATTAAAAACTAGCGATGTCAAATTAATGTGATAGGCAATATAAGACAATATCAGATATATAGTGAAGATAAAGTAGACAGCAAACAATGACAATAAATAGATTCAAATAAAGCTATGGAGCAACAGACTCAAACAATTCAGCAGCGAGGCAGACAGAAGCAATCGATCCCAAGTGTAGTCATTAGAGTAATGTTTGATTGTGGTGCAACTTTTCAGGGGACATCCCTTAACTCTGAGCTACTCCAAGGCCCACATTTGACAAACACACTGATTGGAGTGTTGACACGTTTCTGAGAAGAACCAGTAGCGCTGATGGTGGACATACAGGCCATGTTCCACCAAGTCAAGGTGACTGAAAGTAACACAGACTTCCTGCGCTTCTTATGGTGGCCACAAGGAAAAACGTATGATGCTCCAGTGGAATATCGCATGACTGTTCATTTGTTTGGTGCAGTCTCTTCACCGAGCATAGCTAAGTTTGCGTTCAGAAAGACTGGTTAGAACATCTAGGATTAGAGAGGCCACACAATCTTTCAGTGGAGATATATTGACACAAAAAGAAACCCTGCTGATGATTGCAGAGAGGTTCATGAAGAACCCAAGGTGGATATCTGGACCAGAGTTCCTTTGTTCACAGGTTCATTCGGCCAGTCCTCTTCTGATGACCAAAGTTGAACTTTGTGAAGATGATCCAGAGGTGAGGAAAACTACAACAGTGAATGCAATCATGCAGACATGTGAGGAAAGGCCCACAGACAAGTTGCTCAATCACTTATCAGACTGGTTGAAGTTGAAGGTAGCGGTTGCATGGATCCTAAAAATGAAAGATGCTTTAAAACTCCTTGCACAGAAAGGAAATAACTCAAAGAAAGATTGTAAGCAGACTCAAAGGGTAACCAGAATGACAAAAGGGTATGTCAAAGACAACATAAAAGAAGCAATAACAGTTGATAATCTGATAATGGCAGAAAAGGCTATTCTTTCCTATGTACAGAGACAAAGCTTCCCTAAGGAAATCGGCATGCTGCAAGAGGGCACGTCCAATGTGAAAAGGGGCAGTAGCATATACAGATTGGATCCAGTGCTGGACAATGGAATCCTCAAAGTGGGTGGTCGTCTAAGAAGAACAGCGATGCCTGAGGAAAGAAAACACCCTGCCATTTTGGACAAAAATCACCACGTGTCCACTCTGATTCTGCGCCACTTCCATGTTCAAACTGGACACGCGGGAAGGAACCATGTGCTATCTCAGGTGCGAAAAGCATACTGGGTAACAAATGGTAACTCTGCTGCAAGAAAGGTTCTCTTTCATTGTGTGACTTGTAGAAAGCACAGAGGTAAAGCCGGCAAACAAAATATGGCTGACCTGCCAAGTGAAAGACTGGTCACAGACTTGCCACCATTCTCCAATGTTGGCCTTGACTACTTTGGTCCTTTTGAGGTAAGAAGGGGAAGAAGCACAATGAAGAGATACGGCGTCATCTTTACCTGTATGACCAGTCGAGTAGTACATCTAGAGGTAGCCTGTTCTTTAAGTACAGACTCATGCATCAATGCCATTAGAAGGTTTCTGTGTCGAAGAGGGCAGGTACTACACCTAAGATCAGATAATGACACTAACCTTGTAGGTGCTGAAAGAGAACTAAGAGAAGCCATCAGAACTTTAGATCAAAGGAAGATCCACCAAACTCTGATGAAGGAAGGAGTTCGGTGGAGCTTTAACCCCCTACAGCCTCTCACCATGGTGGGTTCTGGGAATGCCTCATTAGAATTGTAAGGCATGTCTTATGCTCAGTATTAAAATAACAAACCTTAGAAGATGAAGGGCTACACTCTGTTTTCTGTGAGGTTGAGGCAATTCTTAACAGCCGTCCCATTACAAAAGTATCTGATGACCCAAAAGATCTAGAGGCCCTAACACCGAATCATATTCTGTCGCTCAGAACTAACTCAATTCTGCCCCCTGGAGTTTTTTCAAGGTCAGATCTATACTACAGAAGACAATGGAGACAAGTCCAGTATTTGGCCGAGCTGTTTTGGAAAAGATGGCTTCTGGAATATCTCCCTCTTCTACAAGAACGACAAAAATGGTCAAGAGCAAGAAGGAATTTCATCCAAGTGGACATAGTCTTGATCGCAGACAATACTGCTCCTCGCAGTTCGTGGCTACTGGGAAGAATTGTTTAGGCCAGACCCGATGCCAGAGGTCTTGTCCGAGTCATGAATCTGAAAACAACAACCAGTGTACTAGAGAGGCCAGTGTCCAAAATCTGCTTGCTGTTAGAGGGTGACGAAGGTTCTGTAAAGAAATCCTGATCATTCAAGAACATTGAAGATAAGTTGACTCATTCAATTTTGGTTTCATTTTGAATTTTACTATAAGATGTAAATAATTGGAAAATGTTTTAGGTTTCTGTAAAAGTTAAACTGCAAGGCTCCTTTTATCATTTAAAAAATAAAATTGTTTTTGCCCCTACAAATACAATTAGGGGCCGGTATGTAGGAGCCAAACTGAGCTTTGAGTTGATTTCATGTTTCTTTCTTGTGAATAGTAGTGTGTGTGTGTGTGTGTGTGATTATATATATGGCCACAGGTCTGTTTACTGCCACCTAAAGGACTGTTGGGAGACTGAAGGTGGAGCCCAAGGGAAAAGGCCTTAAAGACAGGAAGCCACATGATCTGGGGTGGCTGAGAGGGCAAACAGTCTTTTGACCGTGTGGTTATGTGCTGTATGGTTCCATGACATGACAAGCCGTTTGCTACCATATAAGAGACTATTTTCATTTAATTTTTTGTTTCATTGTACCTTAAGTTTTATGTAACATTCTGTTTACATCAGTAACCATAAAAGGTAATTGGACCGACTGGATCAATTTCTACTACTCATCTTTACAACTGCACTCGTCAAGCTATATCCAGCTCAGCCAACAGTAGTTGCAAAAGCGAACAAAGGTGACAGGAAAAGACTATTACACATACCATTGCTTCTTTTCTTTGTTTGAAAAAAGCAGAATTAATATTTATCTGTTTGGGGTTCTAATTGGGAGACAGCGACTTTATTTATCAAGCAGTAAAAACATCCCTTGCCACACCTAAAATAAGGCGTCTGTGGATGAAAATCTGAAGCAAGGACTGGTGAGATATTGTCCTGCACTACTCAACCGATGATGAGTGGAAGCACAATTTAGAATGACACTACGGTTATTTATGATACAACAATAACGACAGCAATTTCCTTGCGTCTGTCACATATCTCTGTGTTTGGACTTGCTCTTTGTGTTTTTCCCGCCACTCCTTTTGTCTCTTTGGTTACCCTCGTAATCAGTTCATTGTCATCAGCTGTTTTTTATTAATTAGTCTCGTTATCCTCTTGTGCTTCTGTTTATATCTACCCTGTGCTCTCTCTCAGTTCTTGTCGGTACTCGTTTGTGTTGGATGTTGTTTATATGTAGTTTTCCTGGTTCCCTGTATGTCAATTAAAAGTCTGCATTTCCATATGCTACTTGATCGTTAGTAGCTCCTAACCACCACGTACCATAGCAGCGTCATAAATAACTGTTTTTTTTATTCTAAAATTTCTCTACCACTCATCGTATGTGAAGTGGAGCAGAACTTCGTACCATCAGTCCTCACTTCATACTCTGATCCACAGACACTGTATTTTGGGTGTGGGTATGGGGCGTTTATACGGTTTGATAAATATAACAGCATGGCACAACACAAGGGTTCATGTGCTCGTCGTCTCTTAATCAGGACCCGAAATAGATAAATATTAAGTTGGCTCATTTAAAACAAAGAAAAGAAGTAACATAGGAGAATAGTGCAGTAGGTACTAAACCTACTGCTGGAAAAGGGAATTTCTGGACATTTTGCAGAGCTTTAATGATAGTAAAATGAAGTCGGTAAATAATCTGATCACGCAAAGAATATTTTTCTGTTTTAATTATTCAATAATTGAAATAATGAAATATTGAACAATTAGTAAACATTTATGACAAAAATACTACTGTTAAGAAATACAGACTCTGAAACAGAGAGATGCAGTGAACAGGATATTTTATTGACAAGACTGAGCGTAATGGCTTAAGTGGACAGTCCAATGATTCATGTTGACAAAGCAATTGGGACCCAGGGGTGAAGCCCAAATCTAGTTTGGAAAACCTGAAAAATGTGTGTGGAAAGGACCAACCCACCGCATCACAAACCTCTTGTAGGGATACCCCTATTAAAAAGGCTTACAAAGTCTTCATGCTCCTCCTGATCAGATGCACCATGAAGGAAACACTAATAGGTCTCTCCCCAAAGACACCACCCAAAAGGTGCATGGCAGTTAGGCCGCCACGTAAACCTTTAGAGTGGAGGGGGATAACCCTGCAGAGAATCGATTCAGCAATTATTTCAGCACTGTACCGACCAGGCGGTAACTGGATCCAGCTGATGATTTCTGCAAGTTTCCTTTTGCAGGGAGCTCTGGAGTAGCATGATTTCACAACCTTAGTTGAGAGACCAGAGTGTATGAATTTGACTCCTCAGTGGCCAACCCACACATAACTGTTCTCCAGACCTCCTGGGAGTAGAACAATCAGGGAAACTGTGTACAGACACAGCCTCAGCCACATCTGCTCCACCACCGCAGAGTGGAGTCTCCATTTCCCAGGCCTCAGCCCCTGTCTCAACAGGATGTCTACTCCCCGAATCTGGTGCCAAGGGATGTAGACCCTGAGCCATTATCATCAGGCAAATGCCTTGAGAGATGATGACCCGTCCAGACACTGAACGACCATCCATGATCACTCCCCAGCTTCAGAGATAAGCATCTGTCATAAGCGTTACGCGACAACAAAGAGCTTCCAGCTCAGGACCTTGAGACAAGAACAAAGGCATCTTCCACATAACCAAAGTATGAAGCACATGCATGTAACCTTTGATCATGTAGAATGGATTGACCCTCAAGGAATATACTTTCATGCATGCAAAGACGACACATCTCGATGCCAATCTGACATCTGCTCCACATTGAACCTGAAATACAGGGTGACAAGACTAGGCCAAAAGGAAGAACCCAATACTGATATGCTTTGTCCCCAAACGCAACCTGAAGAACTTCCTGAGTTAAGGAAGGAAAGAATAAGGAAGTCCAAAAGATCTATCGTGACAAACAAGTCCTCTGACCTGATTATGTCCTAATTTGCCTCAGCCCACAGATCTAAAACTGTACCCAGAGTTTCTGAGGAACCATTTTGGTGCCCTGAAGTGGTGCACCAGCAGGGACTGACCGAAATGGTCGCTCTGAGACCCTCCTCGAGGGGATGAGCAACCCAGCACCGCTACGTTTCCGGGCGGACGCTGAGATGTGGAGACCGCTGCGTCCTGAAGAGCAGGGTTGGCACGGAGGGAAAAATGGGCACTGTGAGATGAGGTGTTGACCACTTCCCACCGGAGGGACTGCCTCATGCAGCCTTCTTGGAGATAATAACAATGTTTAGATCTATTCACTCCCAGAAGACTTTATACAAAGAGAACCAGCCACTCGACATTGGTCTCTGACATAACTTGAATAGACAGGTAGGGAACAACCAAAAGTAGAACAAGGTTGTGGAGTTGGCAGGATGGTCATGGCATATGGGCACCATAATGTGAGATGTTAATATAGCACAGGTGATTTAGTCACATAATAATACAATAAAGAGATAGACAGTCCACAACAGTGCTATAGTTAATATTGATTTCATTAATTTCACAATTCATTTATATGATAAAACAAAAGAAAAGGGTAACTTTTTCTTTCTGTCCTATTATGCCTTTATTTCTAAGTGTAAAAATGTTTTTGTATGTGTTTTTAAGCTGTTTTGAGTTTTCCATTTTGGTTGTGTTGTGTATGTGAAAAAAGTGGTACTGGCCCTTTAAGCCTGCTTTTTCTAGAACATGCTCTTGAGCAGAGGGAGAGTTGAATCCTCCATTTTGTTGAAAGGTGTCAGAGCAGAACTGCTGCAGAATTATGTGTTTAAACATTGTTCTTTAAGATCAAATATTTGTAGAATCACCATTTAACACGGATTTGGTGAGTGATTAAAGTTTTTTTTATCATCCACCCATCAAGAGCTCGGCTGTATTTGGTCTTGAGTGGGCCATACACTGTTACATTAAGAGGCTGCATGCGATGGGATGTGTGGTTTGAGAGGGTGAGCAGAACACTACCGTTGCTCTTGGTGATTTCTACTGCTTTGAGTGAGATGTGAGCCTTAAGATTTTCCTGGATTAGCAGCTTGGGACAGTTAAAAGTGCAGATAGTGTGCTGTATCAGGTGATCAAGGAACTCAGCCCAGGTGTCTTCATTCATCCATCCCGTTTTGGTGGAGGTACCTTTGGCTCCTTGAGGTGCTCCTATCATGAAGCAATCCTTAAACTTTACTCTGGGGAAGATAAACATGGGAGATATGGCATTCTCAGCAGCATTCACTGCACACACCACTGTCACCAGTTCTCCTCTCTTAGCCGATGTGATAGAACCAACTTGCTTTTTTCTTTATAAATCTTTGGAGGCTTGACTTGTCAATATTTCTATCCCTTGCAGCTGCTCTTATAGACTTCTTTCCTTCCTTGACCTCAGCAGCTGCACTCTCCATGTCCTCGAGGGGTGTTTTGCCCTAGGTTGTCTTCCTGGTGTATTGCCTTGGCATGATGGTTTTTCTACAATGTTTATGACATTAAAAATAAAATCCCACGCCATTGACTTCACGTTTGCTTCACGGCGCAATCACACAGAAGCGTTCCCACAGTGTCTTGATGCAGCGTCTTGGTCCCTACTCAGGGAACCAGGGTTACAAACATAACCTGAGAAGGGCGTGTCCTTGGTGGCCTGACAAACTTTGATTTTTCGATACAATGTCTGACCTGCCCCAAACTTCGCTTTTGACAAGAGTTCTGGCCTGAAGAAAACTACATGCCAATTTGCAGTTAGTTATAGCGCCACCTGCTGTCAACAGGAAATGGCATGTTTTAGATTGTAATTCACTCCCAGAAACACGTTAAATATGCCATGAAGTACCAAACATGCTAGAAACACATTAAATCATGAAACACTTGGCTAAGTGATAATGTATGTGATTAACACCACGAAAGAGGAAGTTGTTATAACTCAGGCATACAATGTCTAACCTGCCCCAAACTTCACATTTGATATTAGTCCTGACCTGAAGACATCTACAGTGGGGAGAACAAGTATTTGATACACTGCTGATTTTGCAGATTTGCCCACTTACAAAGCATGTAGAAGTCTGCAATTTTTAGCATAGCTACTCTTCAACTGTGAGTGACTGAATCTAAAACAAAAATCCTGAAAATCACATTGTATGATTTTTAAGTAATTAATTTGCATTTTATTGCATGACATAAGTATTTGATACATCAGAAAAGCAGAACTTAATATTTGGTACAGAAACCTTTGTTTGCAGTTACAGAGAGCATACGTTTCCTGTAGTTCTTTACCAGGTTTGCACACTCTGCAGCTGGGATTTTGGCCCACTCCTCCATACAGACCTTCTCCAGATCCTTCAGGTTTCGGGGCTGTCACTGGGCAATACGGACTTTCAGCTCCCTCCAAAGATTTTCTATTGGGTTCAGGTCTGGAGACTGGTTAGGCCACTCCAGGACCTTGAGATGCTTCTCACGGAACCACTCCTTAGTTGCCCTGGCTGTGTTTTTTGGGTCGTTGTCATGCTGGAAGACCCAGCCACGACCCATCTTCAATGCTCTCACTGAGGGAAAGAGGTTGTTGGCCAAGATCTCGCGATACATGGCCCCATCCATCCTCCCCTCAGTACGGTGCAGTTGTCCTGTCCCTTTTGCAGAAAAGCATCCCCAAAGATTGATGTTTCCACATCCACCTGCAAGGTTTGGATGGTTTTGTTGGGGTTGTGAAGAAGGTGTTCATCCTTCTACCTTCAAACACGGCGAGTGGAGTTTAGACCAAAAAACTCTATTTTTGTCTCATCAAACCATGTGACCTTCTTCCATTCCTCTTCTGGATCATCCAGATGGTCATTAGCAAACTTCAGACAGGCCTGGACATGCGCTGGCTTGAGCAGTGGGGCCTTGCGTGCGCTGCAGGATTTGAATCCATGATGGCGTAGTGTTACTAGTGGTTTTCTTCGAGACTGGTCCCAGCTCTCTTCAGGTTATTGACCAGATCCTGCTGTGTAGTTCTGGGCTGATTCCTCAACTTCCTCATGATCATTGATGCCCCATGAAGTGAGATCTTGCTTGGTGCTCCAGACCGTCATCTTGAACTTCTTCCATATTCTAAATATTGCGCCAACAATTGTTGCCTTCTCACCAGGCTGCTTGCCTATTGTCCTGTAGCCCATCCCAGCCCAGCCTTGCGCAGGTCTACAATTTTATCCCTGATCCTTACACAGCTCTCTGGTCCTGGCCATTGTGGAGAGGTTGGAGTCTGTTTGATTGAGTGTGTGGACAGGTGTTTTTTAAACAGGTAATGAGTGGAGAACAGGAGGGCTTCTTAAAGAAAAACTAACAGGTCTGTGAGAGCTGGAATTCCTACTGGTTGGTAGTTGATCAAATACTTATGTCATGTTATAAAATGCAAATTAATTATTTAAATACTATGTGATTTTTCTGGATGTTTGTTTTAGATTCCGTCACACAGTATCACAGTACCTTCACACACAGTATCACAGTACCTATGATAAAAATTACAGACTTCTACATGCTTTGTAACTGGGCAAACCTGCAAAATTGGCAGTGTATCAAATACTTGTTCTCCCCACTGTACATGCCGATACTCAGTTTTAGTCAAGTACCAGCTGCTGGTAGTAGGAAGTGTGACGCATCAAAATGACATGAATTAAAAATTTACTGTTAGAAGCTTGAGTCTGGGGACTTTTTAATGATGTTTAGCTTATCTAGTTTGTCAATAATTGCATTCTTTTACATTAAAATGAACAGTAAGTTTGAAATAATGTCGACAAAGAATGCTTTAGGATGCTGGAGCTCTCCCACGGGTTAACAGGTTAAATACAGACTTGATTATTTGGAATATGTAGAAAATAAAATCTAATTTAATATATCTGTTCTTAACACTTTTGAGGCTCAGTCCTAGAGCTCTTCTTGGGATTTGTTGGAGATATCCAACAGATCATTTAAGTGCAGAGAGAGGCAAATTAAAAATTATATAGAAAATTATACCTAAGATTTGGCCAAATATTCTGACTGAAACTCCCTGACTCTTCCATTCGTTTGTATTATCTGCTATTATTATTTTTATATTCTTAACCATTCCATTTTTATTATGTATTTGTTGCTTTTACATGAACAGCGCTTTGAATTACCATTGTGTATGAAATGTGCTATGTGAATAAACTTGCCTTGCCTGTATTTGTGGTTGTCAAGCCACATTTGGTGTTTAGTTTAGACTTATGGAATGATGGAATGATGTACAGTAAATTTAGTGTTGTCCCCATAGATGAAAACCGACATCTTGCTTGTGATGTCTGATGAGCTGTTTACAAATAAGCAATGGATTATCTGGAATATCTGATAAAGTTTTCTCTTTCTTTTTCTTTCTTTTACATTAAAATGAACAGTAACTATTAACAATTAATTGTTAACTATTAATGAACAGCAACAAAAGTAACTAACTTTGTTGAAATAATGTCAACAAAGAATGCTTCAGGATGCTAGAGTTCTCAAATGGCTTAACAGGTTAAATACAGACTTGATTATTTAGAATACTTAAAAAAAATCTAATTTAATATGTCTGCTCTTCTTTAATATTTCAAATACTTTCAGCTGAAGACATTTGGTACTAACGTAAAAAAGAAGGTTCATTTTCTTGGATGGGAGGTACTCTTTTTGGATGCTGGGGATGCTAGATATGTTAAAGTTTAAAAAGCAAGTCAGGGCTTATTCTGATGTTTTATGGTTTCTTGTAGCTTCACACGACGGAAAGATGAAGCTCGCTGGATTTATGCTCCTTCTCATCAATTCAGTGGCCTCCATCAATCTCAAATACATCTCCAAGAGGAACTCAGGTATGCCAGTTATTTTACTCCACTTATAGCATCATTTCAGACCAAGACTATAAGCTGAAATGTTTGATTTAAGCGTTTAGTGTTGTATTTTTAGAGCAAGTTTGACTAAACGATAACCCGTGGTCGAGGACTAGAGTGTCAGTCCTAGAGCTCTTCTTGGGATTTGTCGGACATGTCAAACAGATTACTTAGGCGCAGAAAGAGGCAACATAAACATTATATAGAAAATCTTACTAAAAATTTGGGACAAATATTCTGACTGAAACTCTCTGACTCTTCCATCCAGATGCTTTTAATGTAATTTTATATTCTTAAGCATTCAATTTTTATTAATTCGTATGTATTAGTTTCTTTTTCATTTAAAGCACTTTACCATAGTGTAGTAGAATTAACATAGTGTATGAAATGTGCTATATGAAAAATCTTGCCTTGCCTGTGTTTGAGGTGGTTTGGTTTGTATGCACTATAAATGCTGTGTTCTCCCTATTGGTGAAAAAAGACATGCTTCTGATGTCTGATCAGCTGTTTACAAATCAGCAATGGATTGGTTTTTGACAATATCTGGTAAAGTATTCTTTCTTTCATTAGTAAATAACCTGAGTTGTCTACATGATCACATAAATACTTTTACCCGTGCTGCAGTGTGTGTGTGGGTGCGGTGTGCGTTGAGCAATTATGTTATCAGCACCAAACGGGCATTTATGTGGGTGGAAAAACACAGAGGCAATCTCAGCTGTCAGTTTCTCACCCAGCCAGAGATTTCAGAGTTTGGCATGTATGTTTAACTGTGCCAGAAATGTTTCCTGTTTTTTTTTTAATATGCATGATTAACATGTGAGGCATTGGTTTATAACAATTTTTGCATAGTGCTGCGGTTTAAAAAAAAAAAAAAAAAAAAATCAGCAGACACCACCTGTCACAAAATCATTAAGACACATTGTTATTTTGTTAGTCATGTTTCCTTTTTGGTGGCTTAATGGAAAGAATAATCCATTAACTGTATGTGCCAGTACATGGAATTTGGGAAAAAAAGAAAAAGGTAATTTGTTCTCTGAAGATTTCATTTGTAGACAGTTTGTATGTCTTAAATGTGCATCTCTCACATCAATTTAATGGATGTGTCATATAGTCGTTTCTTTTACTTGCATCTGGTGCTTGGAGACTGTTAGTTTTTAACCTTGAATTTTGTGTACTGTTGTCTTGTTTTTCTGTATTTCTAGCCACAGATTAGGTTTAATCAAGACTTCCTTCAGCTTTGTCTGCTTTTGATTGAAACAAGAAATACATTAATTTTGATTTTAGGGAATTTTTAGCGATTTTTGTCATATTGAAGGGTTTATGTCACTGAGCTAATACTTCTGCAATGCACTAATAGATTTTTTGGGAAGTGGTTCTTTAAAATGTTCTTGCAAAATCTCACTAATGGCTCAGGTTTCACAAAGCATCGCTGCAACATATAATCTTTTAAAAAATATGTTTTCTTAGATTTCATACATAATAAATGCTACATACTGTAAATATTCAGTGGCCGAGAGAGCTCAATGCGCTGCAACCTAAGAAAACACATGCAAATAGAAAAAGACACCGGAAATAAAAAACAAAAAAACAACAACAGTATTTTGTGCTAAAAATGCTTCTTACTTTTTTTCTCAGAATTACAAAATTCTGAGATTTAAACTCGCAATATTGTGTAAAGTCAGAATTGGTTGGTAAAAAAGTTTTATCTCGCAATTCTTACTTTATAACTTGCAATTATGAGTTTATATCTTAAAAAAAAGTCAGAATTGTGAGATAAAAAGTCACAATTACCTTTTTTTACAAAGGGACTCACAAACGACTATCACAAAACTTGAAAACAGTCGTGGATCATCCAGTAATGACACGACAGTAAAAATGAATATTTTTGAATGAGGCAATATATATATATATATATATATATATATATATATATATATATGTGTGTATTTTCTTTTTTTTAAATCATGGACACTTACTAGTCATTCAGTGTTTAGATGATGGATAATTACCATAAGAAAACCTTTTTAGTGGGCACAATAATGTCACATACAATATTCATCATGATGTATATGCAGTTTGTTAAAGTCTTTTGTAACATTTAGCTTAGTATTCAAAGTCTTGTCTCATCATTTATTCCTTTTTTTTAAATATATTTTCTTATATTTTTGCCTGCCCATTGCAACAAAGTGATTTCTAAATTTCGCATTCGACATATAAAATTGTGAGTAATCTTGACTTGCAACGCTATAATTTGCCTTACATCCAGTGAACATTTTGGGGTTTCCCTTTAACTGCCAATTAAGTCGTCTGTTCATGAGGTGCTAAAATCTAAAAAAAAAAGAAGTCATTTACATGTTTCCTAGAAACAAAATGAACACTGCAACAATATTGTAATAAGAATTTGTTATTAATCTGCAACTGAACTTACTTTTTGTGTGGACAAGTTGGATAATACATTTAGTAACATCCATTTTAACTTTACTTTCATCTACCTTGTTGAACTGTTTTTCTTGTTTTTATTTATTTTATGTATTTATTTATTTTGGTATATAACTGAGGACCCCTGACCCTCTAGCATTTATGGAAAGTTTACGCTAACCATTAAATATGAAGTCTTCAGTGGTCATTTTAGCTATCATTGGTAGCAATGTTGAATTGCAAGATGGTGCAGATAAGCTGTTAATTTGTGTCTGTATGACTTTTATCAATTATGCAGTCATTATACAAGAAATGTGTAGCTGACCAATCATAAACAAGTATTCCATGTAGGATATAAAGAGCACAGTCTTTTGTTCAAGGACCATCATGCATCTGAAGTTTAAATGTTATCTTTAAAACCTTAAATATTGCCTTAATCAGCCAAAATGTCATTGTCATCTTAAATGCTGGAAAGTAAGCCCTCTTAATGTTACCTCACCGTATAGAAAATTAATTGTCTTCAAGCTACACCTTATGAGTGCCGTAGGAGTATAATATATGGATTGTAATCTAATTAGAAGCAAAATAAATTGTCCCTCGAGTGTTTCAAGATTGAGGAAATGCATCTTTTGTACTGCAGACACTTCTATATACAGAGTAATTTGACAAGCACAATAACTGAAAAAGGAATAAGCAAATTAAATGAACTTGGATTAGTATTAGCTAGTAAAATATAACTGTCTACTGTCTGTAAAGACATGACCTGTTTCAGTGTTTGTATTTGTAGCCTACTTCATAATGTATCAAGCTACATTTCATGCTCATTAATCACTGTTACACAATGGCCAAAGTTAAACCTATTTCAACTTTGAACCCATTTGCAATAGTCAAAACTACCTATCTTCATGCTGGTATTCTATTCCATAGGTGTTTAAACAATGCCTGGATCCTCCTGAGCACATTTTCAAGCTTCTCAATCCTCCAGTAATCCTCCTAAAGTAATACGACCTGAAGAAAAAAAAAATATATATATATATACACATTGGGTACGGAAAGTATTCAGACCCCCTTAAAGTTTTAACTCTTTGTTATATTGCAGTCATTTGCTAAAATAATTGAAGTTCATTTATTATCCTCATTAATATACACACAGCACCCCATTTTGACAGAAAAACACAGAATTCTTGACATTTTTGCAGATTTATTATAGATTTAAAACATGGTCCTAAGTATTCAGACCTAGGGGTGTGACGAAACCCTTATCCCACGAGACGAGACGAGACACGAGACTGGGTTCACGAGAGGAGATTTTTATTGTATTTTTAAGAAATCCTCAATAATGAAACGTATGAAGGGAAAATAGTCTTTTATTCAACTGAAAATCATAAAATGCAAAAATGTTGGTGCATTTTGAAATCAACTTGTAATGCATGTCATTTTACTTCTATTTGCAGTAAAACAACATGCAAACACTGCTGTTGTTGTTTTGCCACATGTTTTGCCACAAAATCAACCAATTGTTTTCTGCCCTGTATAATTTCACATGAGAAATCTCATTGAACTTCTTTCTATAGATTGAAGATAAATTAAACAGTATAAATAAAATAAACATATAAATTCAAATAACACTTTAAGTGTCACTTTAACTGCAGTACAAAGTTGACCATTTCCCAGTCACTATTGATTGTGTGGCTGTAACTGTTATAAAGCTCTGCGCACACGAGAAGTCCAACCGTCAGCAGTAATAGCGATGCTTTCTGCCTCTTTAGGGGCCGTTCACATATCGCGTGATATGCATATTTTGCAAGCGGTTGGGAGCTCGTGCTTCTGTAGCGTCTATCGTTGCTATGTAACCATGAACTGTGCTCTCCATGACCATGAGGACGTTTCAGTACGGGATAAATTGATTTTTAACCCTTTCTTTAGCTTTACTACTAGATATATTTATGGAGATGAGCTATAACAACCCCCTCTACAGCTATGATCAGCTGTTCAGCTGAGCTTTCCATGTTTTGTTACAGAAAGGTCGAAGATGATCGGTTGGTTCTTGTCACATGACCTGCGGTTTTCATGTTTTCATCTTGCCGCGGCACAGGCGCGCCAGAAAAAAACGAGCGTGCCGCCCCGCATGCGCGTCGCTTCCATTTTGCGCGAATGAAAATGTGTGCGATATGTGAACGGCCCCTAAGAGTCTGTACAACCTTGGCCGAGGTGTACGGCATAGTTTTCTTACAGTGTTTACATATTGTTTGTGTCTTGTGCGTTATTCTTTCGCCGTTTATTATTTCTACTGGAAAACCAAAATGTTTCCACAAAAACGATTTGAAAGTGGCGGGGGGCATCTACAATAATAATTTCACCCTCACACTGATAGCACGACGAGACAACTTTCAAAAGATCTCGAAATCTCGAGATCTCGTCACACCCCTACTCAGACCCTTTGCTCAGTATTTAGTAGAAGCACCCTTTTGATCTCATACAGCCATGAGTCTTTTTGGGAAAGATGCAACCAGTTTTTCACATCTGGATTTGGGGATCCTCTGTCATTCCTCCTTGCAGATCCTCTCCAGTTCTGTCAGGTTGGATGGTAAACGTTGGTGGATAGCCATTTTTAGGTCTCTTCAGAGATGCTCAATTGGGATTAAGTCAGGGCTCTGGCTGGGCCATTCAAGAACAGTCACGGAGTTGTTGTGAAGCCACTCCTTCGTTATTTTAGCTGTGTTCTTGGGGTCATTGTCTTGTTGGAAGGCAAACCTTCGGCCCAGTCTGAGGTCCTGAGATCTCTGGAGAAGGTTTTTGTCCAGTATATCCCTGTACTTGGCCACATTCATCTTTCTCTCGATTGCAACCAGTCGTCCTGTCCCTGCAGCTGAAAAACACCCCCACAGCATGATGCATTTTGTACAATGCAGATTGTGTCAAGGGACCTTTACAGTGATAGAGGGTACATCATTTTGGCTGTACAGCAGTTTTAGAGGAAAATGGCATCATTGTCCTGTTTCAGTAAGTTCAGTATTGATTCATTCCGTTGTAAAAATCATTAGTTCATTTATCTATACAGCAGCTGTAGAAAACAATGATGTCATCCAGCTCAGTTCAGTTCACATACAATGGTGTCAATGCAGGCGGACCAAAACATTGCTGAATATCAAGTGTCCCCAACTAAGCAAGCCAGAGGCGACAGTGACAAGGAACTCAAACTGGTGACAAAAATTTAGAAAAAACTTTGGGAGAAACCAGGCTCAGTCAGGGGGCCTGGTCTCCTCTGGCCAACAACGAACAGTGTATGATTGTGTTTCAGGCAGTATTACAGGTCATGAGTCTGATTGGAATCGGAACAGTCAAAATATTTAATCCAGTTCCATCTGGTTGAAGATCGGATTCATCACAATGATTTTGTTGGGGATCTGTGCCAGTGGTTGTAATGTTGATGAGACCTTCACACGGATGTGTTGTGGTCATGTTTTGGCGCAGGTCCTTCTTCTTATCAATGCCATAGTCAGTTCCGGCTGACTATGACATACCTCGGGATAAACAGAGAAACTAATATGGTAGATGCCATTCTTCTTCTGATGTTACGAGTACATCAGGTGTTATAGGAAGTATTCCTGGTTCCAGCTGACCTATTTTATGCATCATAACAATCCTTTTAATGGATATGAAAATATAAATTGTTGTGTAAAATGTGTTTGTGTATGCCAAGTTAAAGAGATGTTTTTAGTCTGGATTTAAACTGACTGAGTGTGTCTGCTTCCCGAACAATGCTAGGAAGACTGTTTCAAAGTTTAAGTGCTAAATAGAAAAAGGATCTACCGCCTGCGGCTGATTTTTGATATTCTAATTATTATCATCGGGCCAGAATTTTAAGATTACAATTGACGTAAAGGACTATGTGTTAAGAGCTAAACCATGTAGTACTTTGTAAGTAATTAGCAAGATTTTAAAATTTATAAAATATTTAATAGGGCGCCAATGCTCATCATTTACTTCTACAAACTGATAACCGTCCGACAAGTGTGATTCAAACCATGCAATTCCAATAATGCCAACATAATTTTCAAGTCTATTCAAAAGAATGTTGTGGTCGATATTGTCAAATGCAGCACTAAGATTCAGTAAAACTAGAGATATAAAACCTCGATCTGATGATTGGAGCAAATCATTTGTAACTTTAATGAATTAAAGATTTTAATAAGAGGATCTATGACCTCTGGTAGCATGTCTTTCATTAGCTTAGTCGGTCTAGCTGTTATGTATATCTGTTCTGGACTTTTTTTTCCTCGTCACTCATTAGTTCATCATCATCATCATCATCATCGTCAGCTGTGTCTTGTCAATTACCTTGTTTCTCCCTTTGTTTGAACCTGTATCGTCATTAAAAGACTTTGTTTTCTCCTAAACTATCATCTTGTGCTTCCCTGGATCACATCATGTAACACTAGCATACATGTTGTTGATTCCGATGATTTAACGAGTTTAGACAGTTCTTCCTCTCCTAAATGAATGAATGGAATTTTTCCTCTGGGATACTACAATGCGTGTTCATAAAGTCATGACAGCTGTGCTATTTGGAAATGTCGGAAGTCGAAGCTTTATTTCTCATTAATTTAGTGACTGTTTTCTACTAAGAGATAAAATAAGCGGATCTAGCAAATGCTTTATTTCCACAAAATGTGAAAAACTTCTAGTTTTGTTTTCTTCCAGCTGCACTCCATTTCTCTCTTACTTGTTGTGCTTGTTGTACCACGGTGTTGGACTGCTTTCCTTAATCTTCTTTTCGTGCAAAGGACCCACTGTGTCTAATGTGTTTCTGTTGCAACGTCAAGTTCTTCTAAGCTATCTGGTATGCAGAAGAGGTGAAACTGATCAGGAATATTTATAAAGAAAACTGTAGTGATAGAAGTGACAGTTCTACCATATTTTGCAGCCTTGGCTAAATGTAGTATACAAAAGACTGTGCTGTGCTGCAGAATTTCGACGGAATCAATATCTGTTCCATGTGACAATATGATTCAGTCTAACATATGATTACGACAATGAGTGGGTCCTGATGTGTTTTATAACTACAATAGATTTTAGAATGTCTGTAAATGCCAATCCCAATGCATATTTTCCATATATACATGGATATTAATGTCACCAACAAATATAACTTTTTCTGCAGCCAGTACTAACTCCGGTAGAAAATCAGCAAATTCTTTGATAAAGTCTGTATGGTGGTCTGTATACAGTAGCCAGCACAAACGTCAAATGGGATTTGTCACTTACTCTACATAAAGTTACATAAAGCACCATCACTTTGATTGTGATTTGTTTGTGTGTGTGTGTTGAACATCAATTACATCTTTTACCCTTAAATGGATTTGGGAGTTTTTTTTGGAATTACTAAGTATCCACTGCAGAAAAGGAGGTTCTGGGCCAGAAAGATCGGTTCAACTGTGGCCCTAAAAACTTGCTGGTCTCGAATGGTGCTGGGGAGCAAAGGGGGGCACTGTCTCTTTGAGCAATGTAATAGCATTGCACTACATTGCTCTTTATAATTAAATATGTAGAACTATGCATGTGAGAGAGAGCGATGATTCAATTGTATCAGTTTGTTTTTCTCCTAAAAGTACAGATGAGTTTATTGAGAGTTTATTGCGAGCAGCGGTTATGATATATGTTTATGTATAAATTATATGCAATGTTACAATGAATTAATAACGTTTAATATAAAAAATAATAACTTGTATCTTATTTTAATAAACTTATTTATAATGAAGACACTGTTTTTTTCAGCTCATCCGTATTAAAGGTTATTAAATGTTGACTTTCTAAAGTAATCAGAGGTAGACTGAGTGTGTTTTGATTAAAACAATAATAAAGAGAGGGTACACACACACAAAAAGTATTTGTGTGTATGAAGCAGTCCCCATGAAAACATCTAAAATCAGTCACAAGTTGGTCTTTGAGACATCAATCAATTAAAACATTCCCATCTCTCTCACTAGCATTTTCCACTCAGTATCTGAATAATGTAGCACAATACATGTTTGCTTTTATCATTGTGTGAATCAGCAGTTTTTCTAATTTGATTATGAACAACCATCAATGTATGTGGTCAGCAGTAGCTCTGAGTGTAACCCTAATACTGAACTGTGTTAATAAAGAACCTGATTATTGCCACGTTTTGTTAACAAGCTTGCAAAAAAAAAAAAAATAGTATAGATGGTATGCACTTCTCAGGGTTACGTCTGTCTATCTGTTCTCCGGTCCTGTCACGTCACTTGTGTTCTTTGTTTAATTCTTCCGCTCCTCCTTGATTAGCACCTGTGCCCGGTCATTACTCCTCATGTGTTCCTCTGTATTTATACCCTCTGTTTCTGTTCAGTCCTGGTCCGTCGTTAATGTTGTTTATATGGTGATGTGGATTTCCCTATGATGTTCCTAATTCTATATTAAACTGTGTAATATCAAGACTTCTCTCTCCATGTGCTGATTTCTGGACACACAGCCGTGACAGCACTAGCATCGACTGAAATCATGGATGAAGATGCCGCCATCTAACAGCATGCATTTTCTGCATAATTGTAACTCCGTGTATCTCAGTTTAATATGTACAGGGTGATTATGCATCATTCAATATATTAGTAAGGAAAATAAATGGAAACATTTATTAATTTATTTTTTGCACATAATTGAGAATCATGAAATGGAGTCGCACTACTGGAGTTTGTTCAAGAGAAAGTATTAAGGTGGTTGGAACATTTTACTCCATTAAAACATCTCTTTAAGTGCAATACTTGGCATTTGCAACAAGTTTGACATTTAAATGTACATTAGAAGGACAAATGACTAACCATTTTATATATTTAGCTATATATTGTTTTAACACAGTGCTTCCCAAACTGTGGGCCGAGGCACCCCGGTGGGCCGAAGCGGTATTGCAGGGGGACCGTAGATAGTCCAAATCCATATATTAAAATAACTAAAATATTCCAATTGTTCTAAAATTTTATTTTTTTGAAAGTATCTAAGGTTAGTGTTATGGATTTAAATATATTTGTAAAGAATGTTTACATCATAATTGACATGAAATTATTACAAACTTGTTAATAAATGTATTTGTAGGTAAATGTCAGTATATATTTTTTAACGGCGGGGTCGTGGAACTTTTGCAATGTTTTTGAGGGGCCTTACCCCTCTTAAGTTTGGAAAGCTCTGTTTTAACATTACATTGTTTTTTTTTTTATTGTTTTCATATAGAACATTTATTGTGGTTCAGTGAATGGGACGGATATTATTGACTTTGGAGTAAAATATAACTTGTCCATGTGGCAAATGTTCAAATGGTCTTGCTCAATGATTACAAAATTCTCCTATTTTTTTAAACATTTTTATTTATAGAATTAAAGAGTATAAATGTATACTAATCTTCTCTCTTCCTTCTCTCTTCTCACAGAGGCGGAAGTATCAAAACTTCTCCTCTCCACTCATCCCACCACCTGCCCTCTAAACCCCATCCCCTCACACCTTCTATAAGCCATCTCTCCCACTCTTTTACCAGCACTTACACACATTATTAAGTCGTCTCTCCACACAGGCACTTTCCCCCTACCACATTCTAGCAGGCTCGGGTAACCCTACTGCTGAAAAAACCAACGTTAAACACATCACTCGTAGACAACTACAGACCTGTCTCTCTCCTACCATTCATATCAAAAACACCATCTGGAGGTCAACCAATCTGGATTCAAGAGCGGCCATTCCACAGAGACTGCGCTACTGTCTGTCACAGAATCCCTGCGAATTGCAAAGGCTGGTTCCAAATCATCTGTTCTCATTCTACTGGATCTTTCTGCTGCCTTCAACACCGTAAACCATCAAATTCTTCTATGCACCCTCTCGTCATTGGGCATCTCAGGTTCTGCACTTCAGTGGTTTGAGTCTATCTCACAGGTAGGTCTTTCAGAGTCGCCTGGGGAGGGGAGGTATCCAAACCTCATCAACTGATCACTGGGGTTCCTCAGGGTTCAGTTCTTGGTCCCCTCCTATTCTCCATTTATACTACATCACTGGGTCCCATCATACAGGCACATGGTTTCTCCTACCACTGCTTGCTGATGACACACAACTCTACCTGTCCTTCCAACCAGATGATTCCACAGTAGCTGCACGGATCTCAAGCTGTCTGGCGAACATCTCGATGTGGATGGAAGAACACCACCTGCAGCTCAACCTGGCAAAGACTGAGCTTTTAGTCTTCCCTGCCACTCCTACTCTACAACACGACATCAACATACAGCTTGGTACAACCACCATTACCCCATCAAAGTCGGCCAGAAATCTTGGAGTTATCTTCGATGACCAACTGACCTTCAGAGACCACATCTCAAAGATGGCGCGGTCATGCAGATTTGCACTTCGCAACATCAGGAAAATCCGTCCCTTCCTGACTGAGCGCGCAACACAACTTCTTGTCCAGGCCCTGGTCATTTCAAGGCTTGATTACTGCAATGCTCTTCTGGCTGGTCTGCCGTCAAGTGCAATCAAACCTCTTCAAATGATCCAGAACGCTGTTGCACGTCTAGTCTACAACGAGCCTAAGAGAGCCCACCTCACGCCCCTCTTCATCTCTCTGCACTGGCTACCCCTTGCTGCTCGCATCAAGTTCAAGGCGCTGATGCTTGCTTACAGATCCACCACAGGCTCTGCGCCTTCCTACCTCCACACACTGCTACAACGCTACGTCCCCACCAGAAGCCTGCGATCACTAAAGGAACGAAGGCTTGTGGTACCGTCACAGAGAGGCACAAAATCACTCTCCAGGACATTCTCATTCACTGCTCCCTGCTGGTTGAATGATTTCCCTACTTTCATCAGGAACACAGAATCCCTGGCAATATTCAAGAGACAGCTGAAAACTCATCTCTTCCGTGAACACTTGATCCCCTCATAAAAAAAATAAAAAAACCCCTTTCCTTCCCTTTTCCCTTCCTACTCTAGCTTATGGTACTGAGCAATGTATGAAACTTGTATTGTGAGCACTTCCTGAGTTATTTGCCAATTCATGAAGAATCGCTTGTTTGTTTTCCTCATTTAAGTGGCTTTGGATAAAAGCGTCTGCTAAATGACTAAATGTAAATGTACATAGGCATTATACATGACATAATTTATATGAATGTAGAATTGTATGACTATACAATATATGTAGTATTGTATGATTGTCAGTCCCTCCAGAAAAAAAGCAGATTTTATTTTGTGATTGTTGCGGACAAAAATCCTTGATTGTGTGGCACGTTTTCTTAAAAAATGCAATATATGCGGGATATTTTTGCAATTTTATACAATGAAATTGCGGGAACTTGCTAAAACTGTGGTTTGATGCAAAAGAGGAAGAAAAGGTGATTCCCCCAACATCCTGTTTTCACTAGGCTACCTTAATGTAAAGAGTCATTTCTTATTACTTTATATGATAAGCAAGCATACTAAATCACAGAATATTTAAGTTCTCATTCTGTTTTATTTCAGACCTTAATTAACACATGGCTCAAACTTACAAAACATTGAGTCAAACAAGTTCTGTGGCTTTACAAAAGGAACATTCAACAACTTATGTAAAAATGAATAAATAAAATATAAAAAAAAAAAAAATGTGTGCTTCCTGTTTTACAGAGGTAGCTATACAAAACCGACGTCTTCTGTTAAATTAAGTGCTTCCAATGCAAAAAGTGCAATCTCTTACTGCAACGTAAATTATTATACATACTACTAATATACAGCGTCGACTTCCGTCTGTGGTCCAACACGCAGTTGTACGGAGTGCAAAATAATTTCGAGAATCCACTTGGATGGACCATGTGCAGAATGAGGCCTGGCATTGTCTTGCTTCCCAGAAAAGATGTCAACTTAATGACAGTTTATGTCTCAGTACAATCCAAATAAATGTCTCTATGTCTGTGATACCTGCACACATGTGCAAGTCACTCATGCCGTTTGCACTGATGCACCCCCATACCATGACAGATGTTTGCCTTTGCAACTGTTGCTGATGATACTCACTGTCCGTTAGTGAGCTGCTGCAGTTGTGCTCTGACGTCAGTAAGGGGGCGCTGTTTACAGCAATGCTGTATTATTACATGGCATATCACAGCCGAGTTACAGCTAGGTTACAGCATCACTAAAATGTACTGTAAAATGTTCCCGCTCAAACAAAATTACGCAGAATGCAAAGCAAATTACAGTATTGTACTGTATTATAAAATGCAGTATTGTACTGTTGGTTTTTACAGTAATGTGCTGCTAAATCTACAGCGACATTGTACATTGTCTTAACAGTGTAAGAATACAATTTTGAAATTTCAGCATCCCCTTAACTTTAACCTGCTTCACAAACAGTTCGAAATCAAAAAAAAAAAAAAGGCAAAGACAACAATGTGTTTTCCTTCACTTCACATTCATTCTGTTTGCTTTGAGCTTGTGTCAGAACTACATTACAGGTATCCTGAAGAGGTAACAGATCCATTATAGCAGGGAAATCATGACCTAAAATCACGGGATATGATAAGTTTTGTGCAAGTACTACCTTTATCAAATATATCTGCCCCGCTACACCCATATATCTCACTATTACTATCATCTCCACTGGTATATAATTCAGGTACCAGCTCTGATTCTACTAGAGTTTGCGTGCAACCTGTATCTTTTAAAGTAGTGACTTTTTCCCCATTCAACTCAACAGTTGTTATCACCTGCTTTGGAACGGGAAGATTAGCAGGTCCCGTTAAAGTCTCTCGTGGCATGTGACACACATTAGTAAGTGTTTTTGTTAACTGCACACTCATTGGCTTTTTATGACGTAATTGACCACATTTAAAGCTCTTGATAGCCTCTTAACCAGAGACTCCAAAGTTCTCAGTTCGGTTTGTGCTTGCCTCGTTTGCAGAGATGCCGAACTCAGCCGTCGAGAAGATCTATCTCCTGCGTTCTTCCTGCGAGAGAGGCTCCAGGGGTCAGCTCTACGTTGTGCTGCCACGAAAACATCAGTTAGATGTGCCGCCTCCTCTGCAATAAATGTACCGTGTTCTTTGACCCACGTTTGCAGTTCTGGATTAAGCATCCGCAAGAACTGCTCAAGGATATTTAGCTCTCCGATCTCCCACCTCGTTCTCTCTGCCAGCCTCACCAATTTCAATTGAACATACAGCTCTTCCAGCACATCCGTAGCACGGAATCTCTGTTGGTACGTCTCATGGTTGATGGAATACCTCTTTTACTTGCGCATAATCATTTGCGTCATATGGCCTTGCCAGTCAGCAACTGAATGAGTCTAATCGCCCAGTCTCCCCTCGGCCATCTACAAACCTCAGCAATCCGTTCAAGTGTGGTTAAATAATGCTCGATGTCATCCGACTCACACAATTGTTGCATCCTTGGTTCCTGCAGTGCATATCCATGACTCATATTACGGGAGTCAATATCTCCCCTGTCTCGCATATCCTCCGGCAAAGTTTTAAGTTCCTGCATGTCACCCTCCGACTCTTCCGCAGACATATGCCCAGCTGCACTTGTTGCCTCCTCCATCAGTATCTCTCCCTCTTATGTTACGATCTCCACGTCAGCAGGAACAACAGCGCGCACTGCTTTCTTGGGCGCCATTGCTTCAACACTGGACTCTCTATAAGCGGCCTCCTTCTGGACAGAATCACACCACTGCCGCCATCATGTCAGGGTTCTTCCATAAATTTCCAGGAGACATTCAGAGAGGTTTCAATATTTCCATTTTATTCACCATTTCATCTGTACTGATCACAAAGGTACAGGGGGGAAAAATAAATGAAATATCAGCACATCACTGAATGAAAGTGAAAGTCGTGACGTATTGTCAAGTATGGTGTCCCATACTTGAAATTGGTGCTCTGCATTTAACCCATCCCAAGTGCACACACACAGCAGTGAGTAGTGAACACACACCCGGAGCAGTGGGCAGCTATTGCGACAGCACCCGGGGAGCAATCAGGGGTTAGGTGCCTTGCTCAAGGGCACTTTAGTCATGGTATCAAAGGTGGAGAGAGTGTTGTTTATTCACAATCCCCACCTTCAATTCCTGCCAGAGTGGGAATCGAACCAGCAACCCTCATGTTACAAGCCCAACTCCCTCACCATTAGGCCACGACTACTGAGTCTGAGTTCTGGACCTCAGATGTTTCTCCAGGGGTTCCTCAACAGAACTAACTCGGCCATCAAAAATTGAACCCTTTTAACCAATCAGACCAAGCCATTCATCATTACAAGGGGTCTCACAAGATCTTAATTTCAAAATTGAATACAGCGCACCACAAAGAGAAAAAAAAAATAAACAAACTTAATCACCTTCTGAAACTACATTTCAACAAAGCAATAATGAAATATTTTGGGTTAATTATATAAAGGAAAAAAAAAATAAAACAAATACAATTTTTTTCAACAAGCAGAACAAAGAAAGTTAGAAAAATTTAAGCAAAATATTTATTAAGTGTGGCCTTGGCCATCACAGTCAGTTTCCATCACGTTTTATTTTAGATCATTCTCTGGAATGCACGAACAAGCTCTCGTCAATGTCTCTTTCCAGGTTTTTAAACAATTAATGTCTGTCAAAACGACGGAAATCACTTTGAAACAGTATCACGCGATCCTGAAGTTAATGACCATTTTTGATTAAGGCAACGTATGTTACATATGCTGCCTTCACGTGTTAATTCCCACTTCTGAAGTCATGATTATGAGCTCATCGCATTCCTGTTTCAAAATGGAAGGGTGTTCATGTGCAATTTTTACCTAGGAAACTCGTATTTATGATAATTCTGAGAGCATGTGAAGGCAGCAATAATACAGATATTATTGTCTTCATGGTCTATTGAAAGTACCTTGTTGATCCCTTCTAAATGTCTTTTTAAGGTTCGATGGTTGAAGAGGACGTAGAATAATGTCATCTCATTGTACCCCAGTTTAAAAAAAAAAACATATTGAGTTCATAGAGCTAGTTTATTGTTTACATTCACTTATTGTTTACATCTTAAAGGAATTTACACCCATAAATCACGAAAAGCGCCATGAGGCATAGGAATGAGGTGGATGAGGCTCTGACTTAGGTCTGAGTCCCTAGCTAGTGGCCTTGCTATACTGTACTTGATCCCTTGGGCCCTTCAGGTGCTTAGGACTAATTACTTATCAGTTGTTCCTCTCTCATAGCATGGTGTTATTGCACTGGTAACCCACTGTGTCTAGCAAGATACAGTACGAGTGAAGCATCAAAGGGAACGCACTCGGTCACTAATGCAACCTTGGTTCCCTGAGATGCGGGAACAAGTACTGCGTTGCTAGCCGTGCTATGTCACTGTACAACTCTGTCATCGCTTCAGTCGAAATAAACCAGAAATCCTATGCAAAATGCCCGCTTGGGTGGGGGTGGCTAGATGGCCCACCCATTCTGCCGGGTTTCTTTGCCATAGGCTTACGCAGCTCCGCCACACCGTCATTGGTTTGTGTCATTATAACTGCGCAAACCAATGGCCATGCAGTTTCAGTGCGTGATTAAAAAGGGCTTCAGTTATCGGAGAAAAGAAGTTTTCTCACCGCATCTCGCAAGACGCAGTACTCGTTCAGGGAAACGAGGTTATGTTAGTAACGGAGTACGATTTTCATTTTTGTACATTTTTGTTTCATTTTTTTGTTTCTGTATTTTGTGAGTTGATGAAATGCTAATTATATCGAAGGCTACAATTTAAATGCGTTTAGTCTGTTGCGCTGTGGGGTTCAGCGTGAAGAGTGCATTGTATGCATACAGATTTAAAATCAAAACATCAAAATAAAAAAATTGATATATACATATGATATATAAAACATCAGAGAGCCATGAACATGTGAATGTGTTGTAAAATTATTGAAAAATTACCTCAAGTTGAAACACAACTGGAATCATTCCTTACCATCTAAGAACTGTTTGGTCAGATGGTTTTGTCCTTTAAAAAATTCTGGAATTCCAGTCAAGACTGGGAGAGCCGTTTTTTTCTTTGTGGAAATCCGTCCTTTTGCCTTGTGAAAGAAAGCAGATTTGTAAGTAAAAAATCTGTTCCCTTATGACACCAACTATGCTGGCTTGAAAAGTGCTCGTATTCTGTTATCCAGTAGCTCAAAATGTAGTTTAGAACATTTGTTTTATTTTACATTCTCAATCAACATCCTTTATTGGCCCTGAAACGTCATCTGATATCATGAATATAGTAAATTTTGTTGTCTCATTAATTGTTTTAAACATTTAAGGTCGAGTGAGTGCTGTTTATTCACAATCCCCACCTTCAATTCGTGGGAATCGGAACAGCAACCTTCACGTTACAAGCCCAATTCCCTCACCATTAGGCCCCCACTACCCCATTTTTAACACATCAAATATCTGAATATGAAAAATATCATGAATATTTGTTTAGAAATTACTTTTTATTTTGTCTATTTTACTGGCATGTTCATTTATTTATTTATTTTTGTCGTCTTTGTCAGTTAGGAACCTGGGTGTGCTCTTTGCTCTTTGATACCAATCTTTCATTTGAAAGCCACATTTCTAGCATATGTAAAACCGCATTCTTCCATCTTAATAATATAACTTAACTTCGACATATGCTCTCAATGACAAATGCGGAACAGCTAGTTCATGTGTTTATGACCTCGAGACTAGATTACTGTAATGCTCTACCGGGTAGTTGCCCTGCTCACTTGATAAACTACAGCTGGTCCAAAACGCAGCTGCTAGAGTCCTTACTAGAACCAGGAAGTATGACCATATTAGCCCGGTTCTGTCGACACTGCACTATTAAACATTGTATAGATTTTAAAATCTTGCTAATTACTTACAAAGCACTAAAAGGCTTAGCTCCCCAGTACCTGAGTGAGCTCTTAATGCATTATAGCATCTATTACGATCTCAGAATTCTGGCCAGTTGTTAATACCTAGAATATAATAATCAACCGCAGGTGGTAGATCCTTTTCCTATTTGGCACCTAATTTCTGGAACGATCTTCCTAGCATTGTTCGGAAAGCAGACACAATCTGTAAGTTTAAATCTATACTAAAAACGCATCTCTTTAACCTGGCATACACATGACACATTATTAATTTATGTCTTCATATCCATTAAAGGATTGTTAGGCTGCATAGATCAGGTCAACCGGAACCGGGAACAATTCCAATAACTCCGGATTTACTCGTTACATCAGAAGAATGGCGTCTACGCTAATTTTTGTTTTTCTGCCTATTCTGTGGTTTACCATTTAACATGATTGGCTGGATCCGGGCCTTGTCCGGGTCGGATAGGGAACCTGCGCCTGTGCGCGGCAGCAGCGTGGCCCTGGGGTGTCGGCGGAGACTGTGTGAACTAGCTCGTCCGTTGTGAGTGCCTTACCGACTCATCAGCCAGTGGCACATATCCCCAACAAACCGTCCCATACCATAAAAAGATCTTAAACTAGATGGAACTGGATTAAATATTTTGACAGTTGCAATCCCAAATCGGACTTAAGACCTGTAACTCTGCCAGAATAAATCAAGCAAGTGTTCGCTGTTGGCCAGAGGAGAACTGGCCCCCCGACTAAGCCTGATTTCTCCCATGGTTTTTTTCTCCATTTTTTGGAGTTTTGGTTCCTTGCCGCTATTGCCTTTGACTTGCTTGGTTGGGGACACTTGCTTGATATTTAGCAGTGTTTTAGGTTTTTGATATGCCTGCATTGGTGCCGTTGTATGTGAACTGAGCTGAGCTGGATGAATACATCACTGTTTTCTCCAGTGCTGATATACAAAAATTAACTAGACTAATAAATATTGATCTTGATCAAATATATAGAATAAGCTGGAAAATGACACCATTTTCTTTGGGAGCTGCTGTGCAGCCAAAAATGATTTGCCAATTATTATTGTAAAGCTGCTTTGCCACAATTTGCATTGTAAAAAGAGTTATATAAGTAAAGGTGACTTGACTTGACTATTTATTTTTGCTAGAAATACCAAAATCGCACAAGTCAGGGTTTTAAAATTCATTTTTGGAGCAGGGCTGCAAAAAGTGTAAACTTCATATAAAATGAATGAGCGCATGCAATATTTATTGAAACCTACTTGGGTCAACATTTTCACCTCCTTTCAGGATCTACTTTCTGAAAAAAAAAAGGAAATGAATAAAAAATGTTTTTTTTTAATAGACATACATTAGCCAATAGATACATGAATACTACAAATACTGTATTTAAAAGGAAATGCTTTTTCCAAATGTAAACTCAGTGTTTAGTTGTTTTTTAAACTAACAAACATCTCACTAGGGAGAATATTAATTGACGCACAGCAAGAATATACTTCCCCCCCTTTTTCTTTAAATGAACTCATATGATTCACAAAGACACAAAATAATGTGTAACGCATGACAATATCGGACAATGAATAAAAGGAAATAAGGAACTTAAATACACATGGTGATGAACTCAAATACAGACAGGTGACAACTAATTAACCAAATGTTAAATAACCATATTAATTAACAAATGGGAAAGGAAAGAAAGATGAATGAATTAAAAGTCCTTTAAAATGGAACTAAGACGAGCAAAACTGAACGCAATTGTGACACAAGGCTGTTTTCCCAAAATCTTGATTGTTTTTATATTAAATGACATCTTATGTATTTTCTCAACATTGTTGCTAGTGAGAAACTATTCAGTCGCTTTGCTTTGCAAGGCTTTCATGCTTGAAGAGTCAATCAGCCATGGCCTGGTGCACTGAGGCTTTAGTATCTGTGAAAATCTGTAACCTTCTTCCCTTCTGCCAAACAGCTCTAATATCCAGGTGATCAACCTCATGAACTTCCTCTTGACTCAAGCCAAAAGTCTTCAAAGAATTGGGAATAGTCATAATCTCCTTGATCTAAGATGCCTGGCACTGTTGGATTTTTCCAATACAATATTTATTTTGCATTCTCTCCACATTTTGAGACATTGAAGTACAAGAGGCACCATGGATTTAAAATGGTGTTATTTATGCACACTGAAAATCACTTAGTTCCCATAGAAACAGTGTCTACAGGAAGTGATTACAATGAATCATCTGCTTGAAGACAAGAGGAGAGGTAACCACCATAAATGTTTAAGGAACATTATTATTAATATTCATCTGCTCTTGTTTCCTAGATTTTACAGCTTGTCTTAGATGGCGTAGTGCATTTAGCCAGGCATTACTGTGCTGCTGTCTTATTCCTTAGAAAGTGTTTAACCAAGAGAAAATAATTTGTCTTCCAGCTGAACAAGCTGCAAGATAATTCAGGTTTTGTTTTCTTCCCTCTCCTGTTTTGTAATACTGTTTTAAGAGTGAGGGAGGGAGGCAAGAGATTATAGGCCAGACAAAGAGCTCCTTCTTTGGCATGGAACGTAACATGCCAGAAGATGCTCTCTTGAAGAGGGCACAGATTTTTTTTCTTCTCCTCCTGACTCCCCATAGCAATTTTCTGGCTGCCTTAATAAATAATAATATGATTTTTTGTGAAAGTACAAGCACTTAAGGTCAGCATGGCTCATTACAGGTGGGGGATGGGGGGAGAGTTGGGTTAGGAACAAAAGCAGTTAGGAAAAGGCAAAAATGATTAATTGGAGATTGTGGTCTGTGTGCCAAAATGAATGCCAATGCCAACAGTGTGCATCTTGCCTCAAGAGAGGCAGCCAGAGCTGTTTAATGGCACATGCATAATTGCTAATTAATCCTTCAGGTACTGCAAACCGTATATGCTAGACTGTTAATGGAGGAGGGGCGCTTGTCCTAAATTACATTCAAGTGAGACCAATGTTTTTCTTGTTCACTATGAGAGGAAGTCAAATCTACATAGGGTTCACACATAGTTAAGATGCTTACATGTGATACATTTGGTATTAGTGAGTATGGCTGGGTTTCTTTCACCCTCTAGTAACACAGTAAAGAATCAATAAATATAAAATATATGAGGTATTGACATACAATGAAGCATGATCTACCAACAGCATTATTAACTTGTGACAATAATTTTGACTTGTACACTGTTGACTGTGGATTTTGCTTTGTTAAAGCACTTACATGAAATCTTCCTTAATAGAGCCACAAAGCTCTTTGGTGTTGGGAAGGTGATATTCTGGTTAATTGTTCAACATTACTGATAATTCTTGTTGGTGGAGTTTGATCTGTGTCAACAGTGCTGTATGAATAAGCAATTCTTTTATAAAACACTGGAAGCGCAAGATTTTCATTTTCAATTCTGTTAACAATTCTTGAATGTCTGCATTCTTGTGCCAGTCTGAACAGAACTCAGTAGTAAAAGACTATGACAGTGTGTCTGAATTGAATGTAATGAGAGAAAGATTCACAGCGTTAAATAAACAACAAACAACAAAAATACACAAATTTATTTTCGTGTCCATGTTGGTTTCTAGTGGTTTATTGTGATAACAGTGTACAGTGTATCAGAGCTTGTTTCTAAAAAGCAGGATACATGTTGCCTGATGGTGTGTGTGGAAACGGAGGATGTCATTAACAGTGGGAGACGATTAAATGCTTGTTTTGAAATGGAGATGTTGTGGATAATTACCTTTGGGGATAATGGGACCAGTTGTGAGAGCACACATCCAGAGATCTCTCTCGCTCATCCGTTCCCATGGCTGAAATCACACCTCTAAACATCTTATGTGTCTTATATGCTTGACTGATTATCATGAGTATGATGTAGGCGAATTACACTTATACCACATAAAGTGACCAATATGCTCAGTGAAGACCAGGAGTCAAAGTTAAAGTTCAATCTGACAGAGAGTTCACTGAAGACTAAGGATACTCCGAACTGCTTGCTGACAGAACCAGTCTAATATAGTCATAATTTCTGTTTTTAGTGAGAAATCAAGCTGCTGCATTTTGGACCATTTGGAATTTGATTATTAAACTTGCAGGGCAACCACCCAGCATGACAGTAATCTAGCCTTGAGGTCAAAAATCAACTAAATTTTCTGCATTTTTCATTGAGAGCATATGTTATACATTAGATATATTTTTAAAATAGAAAACGTCTCAGGTTACGCTTGTAACCGTAGTTCCCTGAGAACAGGGAACGAGAAACTGCTTCAAGTGCTCCGTGTGAACTTGTGTCTGAAGCGCTTATCAAACCATTGCAATTTCAGCATCATAATGGTGTGACCTGGAAGTATAGAGGGGGCGCCTAGAGAACATGTCACTTATCGTGTGAAGGGACTGTTCGGCATGGCTGGGAGACGCAGTCTTTCAAGGCGCTGAGGAGGCTGTGCACTCTAAGGGACCCTTGTGAAGGGAGTACTCTCTGCTTAAAGACTGATCAAACAGGGAGGGCTTCATGACGCCTCAGCTACTCTGCAGCGAATCTTCCTGGCTGCCAAGCACCCAACGAGATAGGGATTGATTCACAGGGAGGCCTGCTAAGGCCTCTACCCTATAGGAAGTCTCGCTGCTAAAAATCACCCACACTACTTGGGACTCGTTAATGAAGAGGCCTGCCGAGGCCTGCTTATCCGATAGCAAGTCATTGCTAGCTGTCAGAAACCCAAATGATGGGGACTCACTCACAGGGAGGCCTATTAAGGGCAGCTACCCAATAGCAAGTCTCTGCTGGCTGCTACGTACCCAAAGTGCTGGGGACTTACTCTCAAGAAGTCTTGTTGCTTACAAAAAAAACCCACACTGATGAGGACTTGCTCACAGGCCTGCTAAGATCTTACCATCTGATGGCAAGACTTACAAGCTACCAGAAACCTATTTACTAGGGGCTACTCACAGGGAGGCTTGTTAAGGCCAACTACTTGACATTGCATCTGCTGGCTGCTAAGAACCCAATGTGGTGGGGACTTGCTCTCAAGGGAGGCCTGCTAAAGCCAGGTTCCTTATAGCAAGTCTAGCACCAGAAATCAACTGTTTACACAGCGCCTAAGCCTTGGAGCTCTCACACTGCCGACAAGCAGTGTACTCAGTAAAAGCACTTTTTACCCTCGAAGCAAGTCTTATGCCACCGTGCCCTGGAGGAGGCGACATGGGCCAACCACTCCAGACAAACATAGGCATCAGCTTGTGGCAATGCTCGGGGTACAAGGAAGCGCTCTAAATAACCAGATCAAAGTCAAGGTTAAACAATCTTCTCAACCTAAGCCATGATGGTGTAGGGCAGATAAACACAGAACTATAAGCAAAGCATTCAAATAAAACCTTGTTATGCAAATTCAACAACCACATATTACAACAATCCAATGCACCATGCCTTATAATAAAGTTCACACAAGGAGAGAGGAAAAACCCTTCAAGAATACTTCATAAAATTTGCATTACAAATATGAAGAGCTAATAATGATTTTTTTCAGCCACTTAATACTCCTCAGACGTCTGCCTGAGGACAATCGCTTAAAATTCATTTGCAGGGGATGCGTATCATCAGTCATGATACCACTAGCTTTTCCACTAGCTGTCAAGCTCCGCAAAGGAACGGCCATAATTTTTGAGGATGACTTGAACAATTGAACAACGTTTCTTGTTATTATACATCGATTTTACTGATTTGTTTCTGTTTCAAGTATAGAGAGGACCTTAACACCAGATCCTGCCTAGGTTGCTGGATTTTCTTTGTGCTCTGAATGCTGAGATTGCCAAAGTCACGGGGGGATTGCATAGACTGCCACACTGTTGGCCCGGTTGCAACACAACTGCATAAAAGCTGCATATATCCCTTGCCTCAGGAATCAGTCTTTACTCTACCAAACTTTAACCCCATGCCGAATCTCCAAACTCCTTCCCGGCTTTGGTTGTTTAGTGGTTGGCCTACACATGCAGCCTGCTTCATGAATTCAATTCACCAACATACATACACACACTCAAATTTTCCCAAACACACATTGACACTATTGCTCTTGAATTTGATTGTTTTTTCTGCTTCTCTTTTTTTTCTCTTTCGGTGAAATTTAAAACTTTTTACGAAACCTAAACCTAAATTTTTATGATTTAAAAAAAAAAAATGTAACAACATTATCCAAACCTGAAATCTACTTTTGTGTGTGAATTATTCATTTAAACCTCACTTTCTGCTGTTATTTGTGTATTGTGTTTATTGAATGGTATTTACTTTGTGTAACAGTGGCGATTTCAGGAAAAATTCATTCTATATTTTAACATGCTATAGTATCGGTACCGAAACACTGATGATCAATTCATTTTTAGGTTTTAGGAAAAGCCCTTAACCTTCTGAACTGCATAGGTAAATCTCAGCTGGCTCCGACCAGTCCTGCCCCTCATCGGCCAGTGACATTTTTGTGGTTGTGTCGATGTTAAACAGACTCTTTCTGTAAGTCTCCCTGACTTCAAAAAGATCTGAATCAACTCGGATCAAATTATTTCCCCCACACAAGCCCAGAGCTTGTGGGACAAGAAGACCACACACACACATAGAGACAATCATTAAAATATGAATGTTCCCAAGTGTTTTTCCTGAGTGTATGCATGTCTCCATATTACCCACGCTTAGTTACATCTGTTAGCTGTGTTAGTTTTACTCTGAATGGTCAAATTCAAGTGAAAGAATGTATCCATATGTCAAACACTCCTGAACCCATGCTTCTTGGATTCAAAACGTTCCTCTGTGAATCTCCTAACTATATATTGGTGTTATATCTTGATAATATGCATTCTTCTACTTTTAAGGTACTTTGGAGGAAAAAGGATAGACACCTCCATTGATCATGCAAATTAGGAGATAAAAAGAGACAAAAGAAAGTTCTCCTGCTAAAAGTCCATGTTCTCTATTGGTCCGTACGCCCAAAATAGGTGTGCCTGGAATTATCTTTATAACACTTAAACACGAGTTCATCCGTGCTCAGTCATTTCCGTTCACAGAGGAGACTTTCTCCTTTTATTTTCCGGCATTTTATGAACAGTTAAATCTGTTTTGAAACTCCCACTGAAGATTCGACCTCAGGAAGAGACCAATCGAAGCTCCAGCTCCACGCACTGAAGTTTGAATGGCATTCACCACAGCACAAAGTACTAATGCAAGTATCTGAATTAATTTTCGATGCGCTTTAAGTTGATTGTCTAAAGTGATCTCGTTGCTGGCTCTCAAAAGGTTTAACTGTTTGTAATCTTGCCTTCTTTGATCAACCTCTTTCATTTCTTTACTTTTGTTATATGCTCTGCTTAGACTTAGTTGTATGTGTTCATGTATATATCGTATAGTAATTTATTAAACACATTGTATTCACGCTTGATTGTCTCTGATTGAAACTCATACATGAACCAAGTCCCTTTAACGCCTTGATTTCGCTAGCTATATGTTGCTTAAGTACTAGAATAGGTTTTCTTTTCGTGGTCAGAGATGAAAACTTCTTTTTAGAATTGATAAGAAAATCAGACTGATAGTTTTGCAGGACATAACAGACCAGTCTTTCTAAAATTAATTTTAAAGCTAGAACTAATTTTTGACCATATATATTCATATTTAATTATAATTCGTTGTAATTGATTATCTATATATACCTAATTCCCTTCATGGTTGATTCATATTCATAATTAATCATAACTTATGATTCAGTTGTTAATATATATTTCATCCATTTGAGCAATTTATTACAATGCTTTGTCTTGTCTGGCACTCACATAATTTAATTTAGGTATATTATTTACATTAATGGTGTTTTACTAACTTCCTATATAACTTCCTATAACACCGGATGTACTCGCTACATCAGAAGAAGAATGGCGTCTATGCTCATTTTTGTCTCTCTGCTTATCCCGAGGTTTACCAATTAACGTGATTGGCTGGATCCGGGCCGTGTCCAGGTCGGATGGGGAACCTGCGCCTGTGCGCAGCAGCAGCGTGTCCCTGGGTTGTTCGCGGAGACTGTGTGAACTAGCTCATCCATTGTGAGGGCCTTACCGACTCATCAGCCAGTGGCACATATCCCCAACAAACCGTCCCATACCGTAAAAAAGATCTTAAACTAGATGGAACTGGATTAAATATTTCGACTGTTGCGACTCCAATCGGACTTATGACCTGTAACTCTGCCTGAGAATCGGACAAGTGTTCACTGTTGGCCAGAGGAGAACTGGCCCCCCGACTAAGCCTGGTTTCTCCCAAAGTTTTTTTCTCCATTTGTTGAAGTTTTTGTTCTTTGCCGCTGTTGCCTTTGGCTTGCTTAAGTTGGGGACACTTGCTTGATATTCAGCAGTGTTTTTAGTATGCCTGCATGGCGCCGTCGTATGCGAACTGAACTGAACCGGACGATTATGTCACTGTTTTCTCCAGTGCTAATATACATAAATTAACTAGACTAATAAGTTTTGATCTTTGCAATGGAATGAATCAATAATATATAGAATAAGCTGGACAATGACACCATTTTCTTTGGGAGCTGCTGTGCAGCCAAAAATGATTTGCCAATTATTAATGTAAAGCTGCTTTGCCACAATTTGCATTGTAAAAAGCACTATATAAATAAAGGTGACTTGACTTGACTAACAAAGTGGAGCATGTTCCGATAATTAACCAAATTAACATGAGAGGAGCTTATTCAGTTAATCAGTTAGCAATAGGAAGCATTTATACAGCAGACTTACCTCTGTTCTATGACAGTTTTCTAGCATACCTCTTCCAGCCCATCTCCTCACTTATAACTACTCCTATCCCAACCTGGGATGGGGCGGTACTCTTGGTCCTGGCCAAATTCGAGCTCGGAGCCCTCGTCTTGGCCAGCACGCCAAATGCGCATAACCTTTACTCCTTTTAATTGACCCTTTGCCGGCAGTTTGATAGACAGGCGATCTGACCGGTCATAACCCTGAATCAGCCATTTGATCCGACAAAGCAGTCAGGGGAGTTAATAGATTACCGTTGGTGAACTTGAAGTTGAAAAATTGTGTGTGCAGACGTCTTTCTATGGTTGAAACAACATGCCGCTTGATCTGAGGAGTTACAGCTGATCTGTCACGACACGTTAAAGAGCCACTATACAGTATTTATTGTATAAACTTCTATAAAAAATTAGGCCAATTGTATGTAAGTGTGAAATAAATACCTTAAAGGGGTCATGAACTGAGAAATCAAATTTTCCTTGAGTTTCAGGGCCCATATTCCCAAAACATTTTATCTTGCCACTAAGAGTTTGAAGTGTCATCATTTGAAGTGTCGTAGCTGGGGATTCGCCCTCAGAAAGGCCTGCTACCAGAAAATCCAATACCATTGGGGATTAGCTTCCAGGGTGGCCTGTTGAGGCCCGCTGCCTGGTAGCCAGTTCTATGTGGCTAAATACAGCATCCAAACTGTTGGGGCTTGCCTTCAGATGGGCCTGCTAAGGCCATCTATCTGATAGTGAGTCTTGTCTAGCTGCCAAAACCCAGATACTGGGGATTCACCCACAGGGTGGCTAAATACCCAACAGCGAATTGTCTGGCTAATAGTAACCAACCAGAGGGGGACAAAGGCAGGTCTTGCTACTAAAAATTCCCTGCAATACAGGGGACTAGCTCAGACAGAATCAATACTCACACAATACAAACACAGGGAATCGTAGTCTACAAAGAAATACATAGTATTTTAATAACGCAAAGAGGTGAAACAGTTCCAGCCGCGGCCACAAGGTGGTGACCTCAGCTGTAAACAGGTCTTAAATGCTGCAGAGCATGCCTTCGCCTCTCTGAACTTTCCGACCACAACATCGAAAACCTCAGAGGGCGAAATCGGGGTCTCCTCGATGTCAGCCAGGTTCAACCACAAATGGCGCTCCATGGCCACCATTGCCACCATTGATCGACCGATCACGGCAGCAATCTGTTTGGTGGCCCAGAGTGCCAGATCTGTAGTGAGGAGCAAGTCAGGCTGGAATGCCTGCAACATAGCCATTGTGTGCAGAGCAGCACCAGCCTGGCCTGCTACCGCATATGCCCTGCCATTCAGACGTGATGTCACTTTGAGAGGTCTGGATAGCAGGGTTGGAGCCTTCAATGTCGATATTCTCCCCGATACGAGAAACGAGCAAAATTCACTCGCTGATTTAGATGGATTCGCATTGAATACGTGTTTTACATATTTTCTCGACCTCAGGATGCAGGCCAGGAATGACTGGAAGGCTCACCAGAGTTGGAGGGCTATGGCCAGAGAGAAACCGATCATCAATCCGACCGCACGTGGTTTCTCTGCTAATGCACTGCCGGGAAATTGCAGTTGCAATGGTTCCACAACCTCTAATAGCTAACTGAGAGGATTTAGTAAAATCAATTAATTCACCTTTTCTACCCTCCTCAGCCATCTCCTACTTGGCTGGAAGACCACTGGCCGTTGGACCTGAGGAGGTAGAAATCACATCCTCTCCCACCAGATTTGCCTCGCCAGTAACAGAGCCGCTCGCGAGGTCCACTCCCCTCTCAAACTGCTCGCGAGCTCCATCTGAGAGCCCCATGACTTGAGTCTCCGTTCTGCCTCAGCACGAGCGGGACCAGAGTCAGTATGTCCAGATGCTGAACTCTCTCCCCTCTCAGACAGAGAATGCAGAGACTGTGTGTGTCATTTGGTGTCAGATTACATGGACAGGGATCAACCCACTTCACAAACCTCCTAGTCAGTCTGGTTTTCTCTGTGCATTTCATTTTACCAACTGTGCGCTTCAAACAAACTGTCCCTGAAGATGGAAAGAGGATGACATGTTATCTGGGTGCCCTTTATATACGTGTGGGTCGCATTGTTATCAAGTCATGGGCTGTCGCTGTTCAATATGATATTGCCGAGATTGGATATATGTTTCAGACACCGGTTCCCATGGAGGCGGTTGCCCCAGCGCTCTGACGCAGCTCGGATTCCCTTCAGAAAAGGGAACTGCTCAATATACTTGGGCTACCATACCTAAAATGATTGACTAAGTTCAACTAAAAATGTATATTAAGATATATTAGGATTGTATAACTACTTGACTTTGCAACAGCTATTTTATGTGTAGTATGACTCTGAAAACTCTAAATAGAAAACACTATGATGAACTATGTTGAACTTGCAACCATAGTTGGCTAATGATGCTTTTAGTAAATGCGCATCTGACTAGCAACACCAACATTACTGATAGTAAAGGAAAGTCCTACAGTACAAGTATAATGTATAAAACAAATTAAAATAAAATCTGCGACCGTAATAGATGGACCTCTTTTTCTTTAAATAAACTAATAGCTTTAAATATGAATCAATTTTTTAATCTGTACTTAATGATAGATATTTGAATTGAACGATTTTTTGTATTTGCTCATTAATACTTTTGCCATCTTGGTGAGTTCTAAAAGACATTAGAAGTTCCCAAGACCTGGGTTATGTTGAAAAATGCACCTTACTAGCAGCTTTTATGAAATTATGCTGAACTGAAGATTTATGAAGTGTTCCTGCAGACTGAACTTAATGTCACGGGACTGAAAAGTGATTTTAAATATTTAAAAGCAGCTGATTTCCCTGGCCTCAAGCCTCACAGAGCTGAATCACAGATTTACTAGAATTAAATTGGGTCTACAATGACAGCTTTGCTAAGAAAATGTGACATCAGACCTCATAAAAGCTATAAAGGCAGTATTCTGTATGTCTTGGAAAGAGTTTAAAATGTCATTTATATGGTGACAATACAGAATGAATTCATGTTGAAATGGCATGTTGAAATTACTTTGTTGAACACACAATCTCTCTCTCTCTCTCTCTCTCTCTCTCTCTCTCTCTCTCTCTCTCTCAGATTACAAATATTCGAGATATTAGAGATTCTATCCCACTTTAAGTGTCTTTAACTACTATGTACAATACTAACATTTAAAATGATAATTTGATACAACACACTTATTATGTACATTCATGTCTTTACATTGTAATTTTTATATGGAATAACTGCATGTAATTACAGTGCACTGTTATTCATTTCTGTAATACGATCTATAATTACACCATTCACCCTTCCCTTATACCTTAACCCACCTTGAAACCTACCCATACCACAAAACCTTTCCCATATCCGTGTCCCACCTCAATTGCAGAACAAGTTTTTTGCAACACAACGTCAACAAAATAAGTACATTGTATCTATGTACTGTATGTATGTATGTACAGTGGGGAGAACAAGTATTTGATACACTGCTGATTTTACAGATTTGCCCACTTACAAAGCATGTAGAAGTCTGTCATTTTTTTATTATTATAGGTACTGTTCAACTGTGAGTGATGAAATTTAAAACAAAAATCCAGAAAATCACATTGTATGATTTTTAAATAATTAATTTGCATTTTATTGCATGACATATGTATTTGATCACCTACCAACCAGTAAAAATTCTGGCTCTCACAGACCTGTTAGTTTTTCTTTAAGAAGCCCTCCTGTTCTCCAGTCAATACCTGTATTAACAACACCTATTTCTCGTTACCTTTATAAAAGACACCTGTCCACACACTCAATCAAACAGACTCCAACCTCTCCACAATGGCCAGGACTAGAGAGCTATGTAAGGACATCAGGGATAAAATTGTAGACCTGCACAAGGCTGGGATGGGCTACAGGACAATAGGCAAGCAGCTTGGTGAGAAAGCAACAACTGTTGGCGCAATTATTAGTAAACGGAAGAGGTTGAAGATGACGGTCAATCTCATTCTTTCTGGGGCACCATGCAAGATCTCTCCTCGTGGGGCATCAATGATCATGAGGAAGGTGAGGGATCAGCCCAGAACTACACAGCAGGACTTTGTCAATGACCTGAAGAGAGCTGGAACCATAGTCTCAAAGAAAACCTTTAGTAACACACTATGCCGTCATGGAATAAAATCCTGTAGTACATGCAAGCCCCCTGCTCAAGCCAGCACATGTCCAGACCCGTGGATGATCCAAAGGAGGAATGGGAGATAGTCATGTGGTTTGATAAGACTAAAATAGTGTTTTTTGGTCTAAACTCCACTCGCCATGTTTGGAGGTAGGATGTGTATAACCCCAAGAACACCATCCCAACCGTGAGGCATGGCGGTAGAAAAATCATTCTTTGAGGATGCTGCAAAGGGGAAAGGACGACTGCACTGTATTGAGGGGAGGCCAAAATCCCTGCTGCAGTGTGTGTAAACTTGGTCAAGAACTACAGGAAACGTATGATCTCTGTAATTGCAAACAAAGGATTCTCTACCAAATATTAAGTTCTACTTTTCTGATGTATCAATACTTATGTCATGCAATCAAATGCATATTAATTATTTAATTTGTGATTTTCTAGATTTTTGTTTTAGATTCCATCACTCATAGTTGAACAGTGCCTATAATAAAAAATTACAGACTTCAACATGCTTTGTAAGTGGGCAAACCTGCAAAATTGGCAGTGTATCAAATACTTGTTCTCCCCACTGTATGCATTAGTCTGGGTTTATTTAACAATAAACCAAGAATGACTTTTTTTCTTCCATTACAATGTATTTAGTTGGAAAACACAATATCCTTTGAGAACCCATATATAGTCAGGCATAATGGAATGCTTTCAGCACAATCAGCTGTTGAGTAACTTAGAGAGGGGAAGACCAATACGAAGCGAGTTTGTTGTCCCTGTGGGGTCTGATTCAATCTGTGGCCTGTATGTCAGGGAACTTAGCACGTGCTGAGAGATCGAATTTCTGTTTCATTCGCCTCTGCTGGCAATCATCAGAGGCTCTGACCCTCAGTAGTGGTCCCTGAGGCAGTATGGGACTGAGCCTGCTGAAGGTAAGATGAAGCTCACGGCCAAGCATGCGACAAGCTGGAGAGACCCCCATCATAGAGTGTTGGGTGGCCCTTTAGTGCAGCAGTGTGTGGCGAATGGTCTATGAGAAGGTCCATCCTAGGAACAAGTGCGCGCTGATACTGCTTTTCAGTGACTGATGGAAGCGTTCGACGCCACCGTTAGCTTGGGGGTGATAGTATGCCATGCGGATGTCGTGAATTTCCTTGATTTTGAGGTATGTGGTAAACTCAGCCGTGTACAATACCTATGTGGCCGTCGTGAGCCATTGCCAAGACACGTGAACGTAGTGTGCTGGGGATGACTGTGCAGGGGCCATGTGCCACACAGGTGTCATTCCAGCTGGACAGTTCCTGCTTTATTCTGGAAATTGCTGCTAGCCCCTCCGGTACTTCCCAAGGCCAGCCGTTCAGAATATAGATACGGAGGTGAGAAAGGACCGGGTCCTTTTCCAGTGCCTCTCTCAGTTCTTGTAATGATATGATGGTCTGGAGGGGTGTTAAGTTATATTGGCAAAGATGGTCGGACCTGCCGTGTAGCCTCAGTGGCCTATGTCCTGTCACAGATGTGGAGAGCAGTGTAGTCAGGCCCTGGTGATCTGTCCTTAGAGTGAAGGGAGAAATACAAGTGACATCAAGCACGTAATGTGAATTATTAAAATAACTTTGACATTTTCCCCTTTCTACAAAATCCCCTTTGAATGGGAAGGACCCCAGCGAAAAGTAAAAAGTTTTTGCTTGCTTCACTGAAATGAGTCACAGTTTGTTCCCAGTTTGTTCTCACAACAGTTTTGAAAAAAATAAATCTATTAAATTAGGTGTGGTAAGCTACGGAGAGGAGGAGGAAGGGGAAAGACACAAAAACAGCTTCTGATCTAGGCTGCGTTTTCCGAAACCATTGTGAGCCCAAGTTGATTGTGTGCACAATTGTCACCAGTTTTCTCTACAATCAACTTAGCTCATGCTTTTGGGAAGCACAGCCCTAGTCAGTTTTGTTCTGGTGTTATTGAGTTGAGCATCAAAGATTCCCACAAATGTACGCTGCAGTTTATCACTGCACACAACAAAATGAACAGATATGTTATCTAATGTACCACAAGCTTACAAAACCTGAAAGAATACACATTACACATACATCCTTTCATAGTGTTACGGTTGGGTCAAGCAAAGAAGCAGGCAGAGAAGATAATCCATGTGCATCTTGATTTATTAAATTACAATCCACAAGACAAATAATGCAGGGTAATCCAGGAAACATGAGACAGGTACAGAGAAAACAATGACTGACAAACCAATCACAGTAATATATATATATATATATATATATATATGGATACATATATATATAAATTGAATCAAACACTGATCTCCATGATGGTGGCATCATTTTTTTTTTTCCTTTTTTTGACCAATAAAACATCAACTTCCAAACCTTCTCAAGAAGAACTTTGTAGATGTGTGTAGACCAGAGCTTCCCAAACTTAAGAGGGGTAAGGCCCCCCAAAGACATTGCAAAAGCTTCACAACCCCGCCGTTAAAAAATATATACCGACATTTACCCACAAATACATTTATTAACAAGTTTGTAAGAATTTCATGTGAATTATGGGAACTATAATGTAAACATTCTTTACAAATATATTTAAATCCACAACACATACTTTCAATAAAATAACATTTTAGAGCAATTGGAATACTTTAATTATTTTAATATATTGATTTCGACTAGCTACAGCCCCCCTGCAATACCGCTACGGCCCACCGGGGGGCCACGGCCCACAGTTTGGGAAGCACTGGTGTAGACAATATTTGTGGAACTGTTTAATTCTCCTCTGCTGAGATCTTAATGTCTTCTTTTATCTTCAGGGCCCGGTTTTTCAAAAGTAATCTAAAAAGGTAATAAAAAAAGTTTTGGATAGCGGATTGGATCAAATCTTCAAAATGTGTTTTTCAAAAGAAAAAACGGATTACATAATCTGATTAGATCATGTAATCCAATCTTGGTTTTGATCCGGATCAAACCTTTAGTTTGGGTTTTTCAGAACTTTTTTTAGGATTTGGATCACTTTGATCCAAAAAATCTGGATTAAACTGATCCCATCAGAAGGGTGGATTCAGCGTGGATTTCATGGCCAAAATGTGATGAAAACTTTAAAAATGTATCAAATAATACTATATTTGGATCATGCAGTATCTTACAAGATATCCTATTTATTCATAAGGTTTTAATTTTATTTGTTCATCCGTCAGGCTACAGTGATTAGGTAGGCTTTAACGTATTCAGCCTTTCAGTATAGGCCTACAGCAAAGTAGAAAGAGTTTGGCCTCATAAAATAATCCCCCAAACAGCTGTCAAAATTGAGCAAAAACAATAAATTTTATTCTATCACTAATCGATATATATATATTCATCACAATCAAAAATATATTTGTTTTTAGAATATTTATTAGTGATGCATGCAATGATTACAGAATAACCAAAAAAATGCAAAAAATGGCAATCACTGATTTTTGAAATCCAAAACAAATCCAAATCAGAAATAGTGTCTAACTATTGCATCCCTTGTTGCACATCCTGTTTGCTCGTTCTGGCAGAATGCAGGAGGTTGGTTAGGGTCTCCAAGGGGCTCAGGTGCATCATTGTCAGCACAGAGAGGGACATTACGCTTAGTAGCGATGTTGTGCAGGACAATACAGGCAAGGGTTATGTTGCATGCTTTCTGTGGTTCCTCTCTCAAGTAGTTAAGGCATGCAAAGCGCCTCTTAAGAATTCCATTTCCAATTCCATCTTGCTCTGCAATGAGCAGTGTTGAAGCGTGCCTGCGCCGGTGTATTTGCTGTTAGAAAAGGAGTTATCATCCATGGTTGGAGTGGGTAGGCACTGTCTCCTAATATATTATGCCATCTGGTCGGTTGGTTTGGAGGTCTCTATATAGAGTGCTCTCCCTCAGGATGCGTGCATTATGGACAGACCCAGGCCACTTGACAATGCAGTTGGTGATGATGAGGTCAGCGTCACACACAAGTTGGAGATTGATACTGTGCCTCCCCTTTCTGTTTATAAACTCCCATTCATTCTCACGAGGTGCTTGTATATGCACATGTGTGCAGTCGATTGCTCCAATAGTATTGGGCATATTCCCCAAAAGAAAAAAGCTGCGCTTGGGCTGGGCAATCTAGTTATCCTTTGGAAAAGAAACAAATTCATTGACCAGGCTGGCCAGTGTGATTGGCACATGTCTCACCACATCACACACAGCTGATTTCACCACTCCCATATAGTCACCAACAACTTGATAGAAAGTCCCACATGCATAAAATCTCCGATTTGCAATGAGGATCTGGTCTTCCACAGACAGACCGTGACGCCTTTGGGTTCTGAGTTGAAGTTTTGGCCTGAGAAGGTTCACAATGTACTCTATATCAAAAAGCGAAACCGGACATATAGCTCCTCAGTGGTGTATTGCTCCAGTGGCTTGGTACGTTCAACATATACCCTTTGACGTTAGGGTGTTCGGTGCCATTATGGAACAATAGTGGGAAGTTTTAATTCTGCTAAGGATACCAACAAAAAGAAAAACGATGTTTGGATTTTAATCACAGAAAATGTGAATGCCATAGGGTCTGGCCAGAGGAGGACCACAGACCAAATCATATTGCGGTGGAAGAATCTTAAGGCCAGGGCAACAAAGGACCATGCTGAAGCCAAAAACCCACAAACAGGCAACAAGCCATTTAAGAGGGGAGATTACACAGATGTGGTCCTCGACATCATTGGAGGTGAGAAGTCGCAAGCTCTCCATGGTATTTAAGCTGTTGTAGGGGATGGCGAGCCTTGGATTGAGGAGGAGGTGGAGAATCTGCCAGTTCCTCCTGAGGCTGATCCAGGGTGCATATTTATATTGAATCTCAGCTCTGTTCCTGAGGAAGAAGCTGGATCCTCATTGGTTGAGCCAGTGGTAGTTGCCACAGGATCTCAGAGGAAAGGCTTGAAGCGCCCTTCATCAAACAAAGATGATGATTACAAGGCACTTCTGCAAAAAAAGACTGAAAGGGCAGAAGCACTGCTTCGTCTGGCAGAGGAACAACTGACTCTGACCAGACTTCAGCAAACCAAGGCCAGACTTGAGATCCGCCTCCTAAAGGCTACGCTCAGACAAGCTGGTCTCTCCACATCAGATGAGGAAGTCTGAAATTATTGTGGAGTATTTGACATTAAGTCTTTTTTTAATTCAATACATCTATACTTGATACTTGTTATAAATATCCTCAATGTACAGTGTTTGTGTTGTAGGTCTCAGATGAGTGGACTGCTGGAAGAGGATGGGGTGGGGTTTTTCTTGTTTTTAGTTTTTTTAAATGTGTGTGTTTTCATTTCAAATAAAAATAAACTTTTATTGACCCCACACTGGCTATTCTATATAGTGGGTAGTCGTGGCCTAATGGTGAGGGAGTTGGGCTTGTAACGTGAAGGTTGCCAATTCGATTCCCACGCCGGAAGGAATTGAAGGTGGGGATTGTGAATAAACAACACTCTCTCCACCTTCGATACCACGACTTAAGTGCCCTTGAGCAAGGCACCTAACCCCTGATTGCTCCACGGGCGCTGTTACAATAGCTGCCCACTGCTCCGAGTGTGTGTTCACTGTGTGTGTGTGTGTGTGTGTGTGTGTGTGTTCACTACTCACTGCTGTGTGTGTGCACTTGGGATGGGTTAAATGCAGAGCACCAATTTCGAGTATGGGTCACCATACTTGACAATACATCACGACTTTCACTTTTCACTTTCACTTCTACATTGTGATTTCCTATCCTGTTTGAGCACTATTTATCCAGCACTGGTTATCCAGATTTGGTGATCCTGAAAAGTTCCTGTCTGGATCAGTCATGTGGTTTCTGCCAAAAATTGCCCCAAAGGAAATCAGCGTTTACATGTGTAACTGTGGTTTTAAGAATGGCGGAAAACCCTCAGAGTCTCTGGTCGCTTGGGCCAACGTGAAGACTCGGAGGAAGTTATGATGTGTAAGGAGGTGTTAAGACATGTCATTAAGGTCACAAGGTGACAGCTTTTATATTGTGTTTTGTCTCATCTTCGCAGGCTAGAGACACAGAACGGTGTTATATCTGTTATGTCTCGCTGGATGGGAGACTCAGAACGGGTGTATCTGTTATGTCTCACTGGACGAACCGGAGACTCAGAACAAGTGTATCTGTTATGTCTCACTGGACGAACCGAAGACTCAGAACAAGGTGTGTCTGTTGAAAGGGCACTTTTATCCCTTTCCGATGAGGAGGAGATTACAATTTGGCGCTTCTCCATTCCAGTGCTGTGATTGGTTACTGGCATCAGAGGGGACACACACAGTGTGGCCCACCCTTCTTTCCCCTGTGGAACTCATTTGCATAAAGCTCAAAGATGGAAGTCTTTAAAGTGTCTTTAATGTTTACCAATGCATTTCTCACTTACCAAACCACCACAAAAATACCTTTGGCAATATTCTAAATAAATAGAAACCAAACATGATTGAAAAAGACTGAACTGTCATGCATCCATTCATTTGTACATTAACAGCTAAATTAGTGTTGCACTACAAATAGCTGTAACCGAGAATACTTATTCCTGTGAATAAGTGTGAAATGAATGTGTGTAGAATACATCAGTTCCAAGGTTTACAAACATAGTTATGAATGGATCAGGATGAGTCTTTGTGATCTCTCTTTGTTTCACCCATTGCTGCTGAGGTCCTGAGGAATTTTTATGGCAGTCAAAGCCTAATCTGAGGAGGTAGGCCCTAGGTGGGTGAAGGGCAGAAACTGCATGTGGACCAATGAGAAGTCCTGTCCTTCCTGGGGTTGGTACCAGGGGTCTTCTTCTAACCCTCTAAGAGATGTCTGGCTATTGTCCTAGCATCTTTATCTGATGGCATTGGGCAGTTTGTTTATGTTAGTCCACTAAGATCCAATCAAAATGTAGTAAACCTTTGTCCACTGTTACGGACAGAGAGGGGCCCGGCCATAAACTGGTCCCTGGAATGTGCTGTTCCCTACATACACTCACCTAAAGGATTATTAGGAACACCATACTAATACTGTATTTGACCCCCTTTCACCTTCAGAACTGCCTTAATTCTACGTGACATTGATTCAACAAGGTGCTGAAATTATTCTTTTGAAATGTTGGCCCATATTGATAGGATAGCATCTTGCAGTTGATGGAGATTTGCACATCCAGGGCACGAAGCTCTCGTTCCACCACATCCCAAAGATGCTCTATTGGGTTGAGATCTGGTGACTGTGGGGGCCATTGTGAACTCATTGTCATGTTCAAGAAACCAATTTGAAATGATTCAAGCTTTGTGACATGGTGCATTATCCTGCTGGAAGTAGCCATAAGAGCATGGGTACATGGTGGTCATAAAGGGATGGACATGGTCAGAAACAATGGTAAGGTAGGCCATGGCATTTAAACAATGCCCAATTGGCACTAAGGGGCCTAAAATGTGCCAAGAAAACACCCCCACACCACTACCACCAACCTGCACAGTGGTAACATGGCATGATGGATCCATGTTCTCATTCTGTTTACACCAAATTCTGACTCTACCATCTGAATGTCTCAACAGAAATCGAGACTCATCAGACCAGGGAACATTTTTCCAGTCTTCAACTGTCCAATTTTGGTGAGCTCGTGCAAATTGTAGCCTCTTTTTCCTATTTGTAGTGGAGATGAGTGGTACCCAGTGGGGTCTTCTGCTGTTGTAGCCCATCCGCCTCAAGGTTGTGCGTGTTGTGGCTTCACAAATGCTTTGCAGCATACCTCGGTTGTAACGAGTGGCTATTTCAGTCAAAGTTGCTCTTCTATCAGCTTGAATCAGTCGGCCCATTCTCCTCTGACCTCTAGCATCAACAAGGCATTTTCGCCCACAGGACTGCCGCATACTGGATTTTTTTCCCTTTTCACAACATTCTTTGTAAACCCTAGAAATGGTTGTGCGTGAAAATCCCAGTAACTGAGCAGATTGTGAAATACTCAGACCGGACTGTCTGGCACCAACAACCATGCCACGCTCAAAATTGCTTAAATCACCTTTCTTTCCCATTTTGACATTCTGTTTGGAGTTTGTCTTGACCAGGACCACACCCCTAAATGCATTGAAGCAACTGCCATGTGATTGGTTGATTAGATAATTGCATTAATTGAATTAAATTAATATAAATTATACATACATATATATATATATATATATATATATATATATATATATATATATATATATATATACCAGATTTATATCGGCCATCAGCCACTGTGATTTAATATATTTAAGATTAAGACGACTATTCATCAAGCATGCATTGATTAATTGTTGTAGCAAAAAAAAAAAAAAAAAGGTGCGACCAAATTATGTGCTGGTGCAACCAACTGAGAAAATTGGTAGCACCAGTGCAGCCAGTGGAAAAGTTAGTCTGGAGCCCTGTTCAGTCACCTCTGTCATCAAGAGGTTCCAGGAAGCTAAAAATGAAGTGGTGGCATTCTAGGTGGTCTGAAAGCTCGACCGTCTGAAAGCTAGAGTGTCGCCACTCTAATCCTAACAGAATTCCTTCTCCCAGCAAGCTATCAGGCAGGGTTTTATAGCCATTACTTCTATGTTCCAAAAAAATGATGGATGGTTATGTCCTATTCTAGATCTGCGTTTATTAAATTGCACAGTTCAAAGGCTCAAGTTCAAAATGCATACACTCGAACAGATCATGTCACAGGTCAGGTCAGAGGACTGGTTTGTGACAATAGATCTCAAGGATGCTTACTTCTATGTGTCTATCCATTCTCAACACTGGACATTCCTGAGGATTGGTTTCGGGGCAAAGCATACCAGTGTCGTCGCGTAATGCTAACGACGGATGCATCTCTCACAGGTTGGGGGTCGATCATTAGTGATCGCTCAGCTCAGAATCTGTGGCAGGGCCATCTTCTTTCATGACACATAAATCGGCTGGAAAGGATGGCATTATTTAGAGCTGTCAAGCACTTCCTCCCAGACCTGAGAGCCCATCATGTGCTGGTCCGCACGGACAACACGTTGGTGGTCTCCTACATCCTACAACCATCAGGGGGGTCTGAGGTCGCGTCACCTGTGCAAGCTGGCCCATCAGATCCTCCTGTGGGCTCAGGGGAAACTGCTCTCACTGAGGGCAGTTCACATCCCTGGGCATCAAATTGAGGCTCGGGGAATGGAGACTCCACCCTGAGGTGGTGGTACTCCTGTGGAGTAACGTTGGTCGTGTGGAAGTAGACCTATTTGCATATCTGGAGACAACTCATTTTCTATCATGGTTCTCACTAACTTATCCAGCTCCTCTGGGACTGGATGCTGTGGTGCAGATGTGACTGAGGCTACGTCTTTACGCATTTCCACCGATCGCTCTGCTCCCGAGAATTCTAGAGAGAGTTTGCAGAGAATGGGTTCATCTCTTGCAAATAGCCCCATTCTGGGCAACCAGAGTTTGGATTTTTGGACCTTGTGTCACTCCTCTACAGCTCTCTGATGGAGATTCCGATCAGGCAAGACCTACTGTCACAAGCACTAGGGACAATATTTCACCCTCGCTCAGAGTTATGGAAGTTGTGGGCCTGGCCCCTGAGGAGGTTCAGTTAGATTCCGATCTCTCAACTGAGGTTGTAGAGACCATACTCCAATCCAGAGCTCCCTCTACGAGAAAATTATATGCCACCAAGAGGTAGCTGTTCTCATCTTGGTGCAGAGAACGTCAACTGGACCTGGTTAACTGCCCTGTAGGTTCAGTGTTAGATTTCCTTGAAGGTGTATGTATGGGCTGTCTTTGGGGTGAAACCCTATGGTCATAAGATTTCTTTGTGGCGCCTTGAGGCTGAGGCCTGCACATCGTAATAGGACACAGGCCTGGGATTTGGCGATCGTGTTAGAAGGTCTAACCATGGCTCCCTTTGAGCTGCGGGAAGAGGTTCCAGAAAAAATCCTCATCCTGAAAACCTAGCCATTTCGTCTCTTAAGAGAATTGGTGATTTGCAGGCCTTGTCGGTTGCCTCTTCTTGTCTTGAGTTTGCACCAGGCATAGTGAAAGCTTCCCTCCATCCCAGGCTGGGTTAAATGCCTTAGGTATCTACGAATGTTGCAGGACATTTTATGCTGCAAGCTTTTTGTCCTTTTACTTCTCCGGATCAGGAAAAACTAAATCTCCTTTGCATGCTTACGTCCACAGAGCTTCCCTGTGGCGGAAGTCAGACCACCTGTTTGTCTGTTTTCAGTTCACCCAGAAGAGGGTGTTCCGCATCTAAGCAGAGAATGAGCAGTCGAGGCTTAGTTATGTCAAGTTGTCATAACAAAGACATCTCAAACAATGTCATTCTTGCATTAAAAATGACACAATTGAGTGAATGACAGTTCATGTCAGTTATATGCATAAAGTCATAAACATGCATAAAACCTCTTTCATATTCATGACTTTTCATGTCATGATTATGAAGGCGTCAGGTCAGTCTTATGCACACCCCTTCAAGTAAAGTGTTACCCCTCGTTCTAGTACGAACTCTAGCTGCTGTGTCAGCTGGATTTGGTTTATTAGGTCTGCAGGGGAACCTTCAGAGCATTACAATAATCTAGCCTTGAGGTCATCAACGCGTTAACTAACTGTTCCGGATTTGTCATTGAGAGCTATTACGTCCTCCTTTTCGTCTAGGGGAGGCGGGAGTGTAATATATAGAAATAATAAATTAATAATAAAAAACTACGCAAGGTCAAAGCCAATGATGAGAGAGAGTTGGTTCTGTCTGCACTCCCAGAACTCACACAAACACAGCGTATTTCTTTCAAGGTTTGTATTCAAAATAATGTCTTCTATAACAATCAAGGAGGTCAGGCAAAACAATAGAGAACTCAAACCAAATCAAAGAAAAATAGGACACTTCTAGCTTCGGGAGTGGGTTGAAGCCAAAACAACAAACAAAAGGAGTAAGCTAACTGGAGTAAGGCAGTCTAAATAACCTATCAAACAAAAACATCAAATAAACAACAAATCTCTTACCTGACTACCTTACTAACCAAAAACAGGAAAAAACCGGGGTTAGTAAAAACAAAAGGGACCCACCTCCCTACTGCATCTGCAAACAACAATAATGGGGCAATTCGTTTACACACTGCCACAACAGCAGATACAACAGATTTTCCTTAAAGGAGCTTTCACGCCAGAAACTACAACCAAAAGTTCCGGAAGAGAAAACAGGCCACACTCTCTCTGGAGAACAGCCAGCTCCCTTGGTGTAAAAGCAAGTTCCTCTCCATACTCTAACAAGGAACAGGTGGTGTCAATTGGGCTCCTGCAAGAGGACAGGGAGAAACAGAGGAAACAGGGGAAAAAAACTACACTTCCCAGCAGGCAGTTGGCATCAAGAAGTCACATACACATTGATAAAATTTGACAATTAATGACATATGTCCTGGGACGTAACAGAGCATATGTTGTAGTTTAGATATATTTTTAAGGTGGAAGAATGCAGTTTTACAGATTCTAGAAACGTAACTTTCAAATGAAAGATTGGTATCAAAGAGCACACCCAGGTTCCTAACTGATGACGATGACTTGACAGAACATCCATCAAATGTTAGACAGTATTCTAGGTTAAGATTTGTCGGGGCATGAAGAAATACAGAGCTGCGCATCATCTGCATAAAAGTGAAAACTAATGCCATGCTTCCTAATGATATCTCCCAAGGGTAGCATGTACAAAGTGAACAGCAATCGTCCTAGTACTGAGCTTTACGGTACTCCATTCTGAAACTGTGATCAATGTGATATCTCTTCGTACACTACTACAAACTGATAATGGTCAGATAAGTATGATTTGAACCACGCCAATGCAATTCCACTAATGCCAACAGAATTTTCAAGTCTATTCAAAAGAATATTGTAGTTGATAGTGTCAAATGCAGAACTAAGATCCAGTAACACTAACAGTGAAATACAGCCATGATCTGATGCTAATAGCAAATCATTTGTAACTCTAATTAGAGCCGTCTCAGTACTACTGAGGGTAAAACTGAAGAGCAGGGGGGACTGCTCTGGAACAGTTTGCCTCTCTACATCAGACAGGCTCAAACACTTGAGGTCTTCAAATCTGGCCTAAAAACTTATTTTTATAGTCTGGCGTTCGATGCCATGTGAGAGCTGCTTTCTTTTACTGTTTTATTGTATTTTAAGTGTTTTCTTTCATGGTGCTGACTGTTTGCATTAATGAACATGTTTTCTTTTTGTATGTACAGCTCTTTGATACACACTCGTTGTTTTAAAAAAGTGCTTTATAAATAAACTTTGACTTGACTTGACCACTATGGTACGGTCTAAATCCTGACTGGAATCCACTCCGATACTGTTTCTTACTAAAAAAGGAGCATGGTTGTGAGGATACTGCCTTTTTTAGTATCTTTGATAGAAAAGGTAGATTCAAGATTGGCCTGAAATTGATTAATTCTGTAGGATCAAGTTACGTTTTTTAACTATACGTTTATAGCCAGCTTAAAGTTTTTTGGTACGTATCCTAATGACAAAGGTGAATTAATGATATTAAGAAGAGGATTTATAACCCCAGTTTTTCTTCAGGGACAATACAATGCCCTGTCTGATGCGAAACTGTAGTAGATGGTTGCATAGTTATAATTTTCTCTCTAAATAGTATCAATATTGTAAGTAAAGGAGTTCACAAAGTCATAAATTCACATAATAATATGTGTATTTGCCGTGGTGTCCAAGGGGATAGAGGGCTCGAGCTTGGAATTTAGCTTAAACCCAGAGTTCTCCCCCGTATCCCCAGCCAAAAGTGATGAACGGGGTGGCAGAAGGATGCAGAAAACTGCCGTGGTAACTATAGGTGAGTCGGCTCTCGTCTGGGTTTATACACATATGGATGTTATGGGGTAATTCATGGGGTAGTAGGTTTGGATGCTGTGAAAAAAAGGGTGTAAGGGCCAACCGCAAAAGGGGCGAGCTATTTCCACCAGCCTGCCGGATCTGGGCCATTATTGGGACGAGCAGTTTTGGCTTCCTGGGTGTGCATCACTTGTAGAAGTTTAATTGTGCGAGTATTAAGGCCAGTTGCCGTAGTCCAGTCTTGAAATGAAATGAGCCTGGAACAGGAACTGTGCAGCATATTCAGATCGGTAGGGTCTCATGAATCTGCGTAAACAGGAAGCCAGTAACTAGTAAATTGGTCACAAAACCATACCTCTGATCTAGCTGGTTTAGTGTTATTGGGCCCAGCTGGACTACATGCATGATGTGATCGACTGATATGATGGACAGTAGATGCTTTAGTGGTAAAGTCATGCTGGCTTACATTGTGTGGAGAACAGGCTGGAAGTTCTGTTCTGGATTATCAGTGTAGGACTGATTGGAGCAGTCGTGGGACTGTATAATTGGATCCAATGTGGTTATGTATAAGGGGTGAGCAGCGAAGCCAAAATCTGTATCCGTTGCAATGACCAAATTACTTGAATATGTTTCTGTTTTTGATGTGGGTGGGGCTTACACTGGATGTTTATCTATACGATTTGAAAAGTTTTTAAAAGGTAATTAATTTTATTATATAGCAAATATGCCTTTTATCGTTTATAAAATGATTCCTTTTCTGTTACAAAATGTGGAGAACATTTGCATGTGGGATGGGTGGGACCTGTTCCCACCACTTTTTGAAAGCCATTAAAACATAGCTTGCATGTACAGCGCATAGAAAAGCATCCAATCCCTCATTCTTCATAATTTAATTGTACATGTAACACAAAAAATATTTGCTGCTGTCACATCCATGGATTGTTACATTTACTTTTTGTCTTGTCATTCTCTGTTCATCTGCCCTCATTGTGTGTATCTAGTTTATTTAATCTTCCACACCTGTTTCTGTTCACCCTGATAACGTTCTATGCCGTTCCTGTGGATTAAACTACTTTTGGTATTATCTTCTTCGTCAAGTCATCTTTATTTATATAGCGCTTTTTACAATGTAAATTGTGGCAAAGCAGCTTTACATTAATAAGAAAATGGGGTCATTGTGCAGCTTATTCTATATATTATTGATTCTTTCCATTGCAAATATCAATAGTTATTAGTCTAGTTAATTTAGGTATATCAGCACTGCAGAAAACAGTGACGTAATCGTCCGGCTCAGCTCAGTTTGTATACAACGGCGCAAATGCAGGCATATCAAAAACACCGCTGAATATCAAAGCGGTGCCAAAGCAAGCCAAAGGCAACAGCGGCAAGGAACCAAAACTCCAAAAAATGGAGAAAAAAACCTCGGGAGAAACCAGGCTTAGTCGGGGGGCCAGTTCTCCTCTGGCCAACAGTGAACACTTGTCCGATACTCAGGCAGAGTTACGGGTCATTAAACCGATTTGGAATCGCAACAGTCAAAATATTTAATCTAGTTCCATCTAGTTTAAGATCTTTTTGATCACGCCGGTATGGGACGGTTTGTTGGGATATGTGCCACTGGCTGATGAGTCGGTAAGGTCTTAACAAAGGATGGGCTAGTTAACACAGTCTCCGCCGACACCACAGGCCACATTGCTGCCGCACACAGGCACAGGTTCCCCGTCCGACCCGGACACGGCCCAGATCCAGCCAATCACGTTAATTGGTAAACCTCGGGATAAGCAGAGAGACAAAAAGTTAGCGTAGACACCATTCTTCTTCTGATGTACCGAGTACATCTGGTGTTATAGGAAGTGTTCCCGGTTCCGGCTGACCTGATCAATGCAGCCTAACAATCCTTTAACGGATATGAAGACAAAAGTTTATAGTGCGTCATGTGTATGCCAGGTTAAATAGATGCGTTTTTAGTCTAGATTTAAACTGACAGAGTGTGTCTGCTTCCCGAACAATGCTAGGAAGATTGTTCCAGAGTTTAGGTGCCAAATAGGAAAAGGATCTACCGCCTGCGGTTGATTTTGATATTCTAGGTATTAACAACTGGCCAGAATTCTGAGATCGTAATAGACGCGGAGGACTATAATGCATTAAGAGCTCACTCAGGTACTGGGGAGCTAAGCCATTTAGTGCTTTGTAAGTAATTAGCAAGATTTTAAAATCTATACAATGTTTAATAGGGAGCCAGTGCAGTTTTGACAGAACCGGGCTAATGTGTTCATATTTCCTGGTTCTAGTAAGGACTCTAGCTGCTGCGTTTTGGACCAGCTGCAATTTGTTTATCACGCGAGCAGGGCAACCACCCAATAGAGCGTTACAGTAATCTAGTCTCGAGGTCATAAACGCATGAACTAGCTGTTCCGCATTTGTCATTGAGAGCATATGTCGCAATTTAGATATATTTTTAAGATAGAAGAATGCGGTTTTACATATGCTAGAAATGTGGCTTTCAAATGAAAGATTGGTATCAAAGAGCACACCCAGGTTCCTAACTGACGAAGACGACTTAACAGAGCAGCCATCAAGTGTTAGACAGTTTTCTAGGTTTTTATGTGCTGAAGTTTTTGGTCCAATAATTAGAATCTCTGTTTTTTCTGAATTTAGTAGTAGGAAGTTACTAGTCATCCAATTTTTTATATCAGCTACGCATTCTGTTAATTTTGAGAATTGGTAGGTTTCGTCAGGGCGTGAGGAAATATAGAGCTGAGTATCATCAGCGTAACAGTGAAAGCTAATGCCATGCTTCCTAATGACATCTCCCAAGGGTAACATGTACAGAGTGAAAAGCAACGGTCCTAGAACTGAGCCTTGTGGTACTCCATATTTAACTTGTGATCGAAATGACATCTCTTCGTTTACAACTACAAACTGATAACGGTCAGATAAGTATGATTTGAACCATGCCAATGCAATTCCACTAATTCCAGCATAATTTTCTAGTCTATTCAAAAGAATATTGTGGTCAATAGTGTCAAAAGCAGCGCTGAGGTCTAGTAACACTAATAGAGAGATACAACCATGATCTAATGATAAGAGCAAATCATTTGTAACTCTAATGAGAGCAGTCTCAGTACTATGGTACGGTCTAAATCCTGACTGGAAATCCTCACAGATACCTTTTCTTTCTAAGTAGGAACTATGCTGAGATGATACTGCCTTTTCTAGTATTTTTGACAGAAAAGGTAGATTGGAAATCGGTCTGTAATTGACTAATTCACCAGGATCAAGTTGTGGTTTTTTAATAAGAGGTTTGATAATAGCCTGCTTAAAATTTATCGGTACGTAACCTAGTGATAAAGATGAATTAATGATCTTAAGAAGAGGATCTATGACCTCTGGAAGCATCTCTTTCAATAGCTTAGTCGGTATAGGGTCTAACATACATGTTGTAGATTTTGATGATTTAACAAGTTTAGACAATTCTTCCTTTCCAATGGCAGCGAATGAATGGAATTTTTCCTCAGGGATACAACAACCCACTGTCTGATGTGATACTGTAGTAGACAGTCGCATGGCTATAATTTTCTCTCTAATGTTGTCAATCTTGCAAGTAAAGAAGTTGAGGCTGTATTTCTTGTTAATTTAGCCACTGTATTAAATAAATACTTAGGGTTGTGTTTATTTTCTTCTAAAAGATTTGAAAAATAAGCAGATCCATCGGTTTTTACGGCCTTTCTGTACTCCATCATTTTCTCTCTCCATGAAATCCGAAAAACTTCTAGTTTTGAATTCTTCCAGCTGCGCTCCAGTTTTCTGGCTGCTCTCTTAAGGGCCCGAGTGTGCTCGTTATACCATGGCGTTGGACTAATATCCTTAATCTTTTTTAAGCGCAAAGGAGCGACAGAATCTAGAGTGTTCGAAAAGAGAGTTGCAACATCGAGTTCTTCTAAGCTGTCTGGTTTGCTAAGTTGATGAAACTGATCAGGAAGATTATTTATAAAGCAATTTTTAGTGGTAGAAGTGATGGTTCTAACATATTTATGGCAGACAGGCGGTTTTCTTGCCTTGGATAAATGTAGCACGCATGAGACTAGATAATGATCTGAGACGTCATCGCTCTGCTGCAGAATTTCAACGGCATCAATATCGATTCCATGTGACAATATTAGATCTAGAGTATGATTACGACAATGAGTTGGTCCTGATACGTGTTGTCTAACTCCAATAGAGCTTAGAATATCTGTTAATGCCAATCCCAAAGCGTCTTTTTCATTATCTACATGTATATTAAAATCACCAACAATAAGGACTTTATCCACAGCCAGTACTAACTCCGATAGAAAATCAGCAAATTCTTTGATAAAATCTGTATGGTGCCCTGGTGGCCTGTATACAGTAGCCAACACAAATTTCAAATGAGAGTTGTCACTAACATTATATAAACTTACATAGAGCACCATCACTTCAAAAGAGATATATTTTAAAGACTTTTGAGTAATACTGAAGATATTACTATAGATTACAGCAACACCTCCCCCTTTACCTTTCTGACGAGGTTCGTGTCGATAATAGTAACCTTGAGGGCTAGACTCATTTAAAGTAATGTAATCGTCTGGTTTTAGCCAGGTTTCTGTCAAACACAGCACATCTAGGTTATTTTCTGTGATAATATCATTTACAATAAGTGCTTTTGAAGAAAGGGATCGAATATTCAGCAACCCAAGCTTTATCATTTTGTTATCTTTATAATCTCTGTTTACTACTTGTTGAACATCAATTAAATTATCACCCGTAAAGGGGTTTGGAAGTTTTCTGTATTTATTAGTTCGGGGTACAGACACAGTCTCTATCTGATGATATCTAGGTGAAAGAGTCTCTATGTGTTGGGATTTATCTGAATTCTGTGACATGAGACAGCTAGCAGACGGTCGGTTTAGCCAGTATTTCTTCGTCTTCGTATTCCTGTGATTATACACGTCAGCGTGACAGAAGAACCAACCCACTGTTTGTGAAGTTTGGCAGCGTCTCTCCGTTTGTTTTTTGGCCTCGTTTTGTTTGTGGTTTTCCCTGTCTTTATGGATATCCCCGCTGTTCGTCTCCTGCTTTTGGAGCAGGGGGAACTTATGAAACTGCGTATCTAGCACACTACCCGGACTACTGTCTCTGCGCGTTCTACGAAGCAGGCCTGACTGCTGGCTCCACTCCAGACCCAGAGTACTACCAGCCACCATCCTCCGGCATGGAACGCCCGCAAGAGCCATCGTAGAGAGACAGATATTATAGAGACAGAGCCGAGGTTCGTCACGGAGTCAGAACAACTGGAGGACTTTGACCAAGTGCATGAGCCGGCTTAGTGAGGGAGCCCATTGTGGAGAGTGAGGGCATGAAGAATGGTCCCGCCCACTGCACCACCGCTGAGGGTGAGCACGAGATGTGCTCTGAGGATTTAAACTTAATTGATTTTTTCTCTGAAGTTTCCCATCATTACCCGAACTGTCTACCTGCCCTGATCTGTCCGCCAGTCTTGAACCGTCTGCCTGTCCTGATCTATTTGCCTCCCTCGTCTCTACCATGGACCATCAGTCCACCAGCTCTGCTGGGCTCCTTCATCCCTCTGGCTCTGTATTGGTCGTTCGTCAACCTGCCCTCGCCTAAGGACTGCAATCCTCTGGCTTCACCTAGTCCCTTCTGACTCCATTGGCTTCCTCACTCCCCCCGGCTACACCTTGGTCCTCTGTAGCTCCGGCTCCACTGCGGCCTCCTGGATCCCCGTCTATGCCTTGGTCACCAGAGTCACCAGCGTTGCCATGTCCCCCCGGATCCTCTGCATCACCTTGGCTCGTAGGCGTTCCGGCTACACCCTGGTCTCTTCTGCCACCTGCTCCACCAGTCAGTCTCCACTCTGTCGTCAGCCCTTTCTCCCTTCTCCCTTCATTGGCTCTACCATGGGTGGTGTACTTGACTGCACTGCACTGTGCTGTCACATCCATGGACTGTTATATTTACTTTCTCTCATGTCTTGTCAATTCCTGTTAATTTGCCCTCATTGTGTGTATCTAGTTTAGTTAATCTTCCGCACCTGTTTCTGTTGACCCTGATTCCCTCATTAGCTCACTTTTATAATGTCCTCGTGATGTTCAGTGTTTGTCGGTTCTTGTCATTGTATGCCGTGTGTTTCCTGCCTACCGGATGTTTTCCTTGCCTGTGGATTAAACTACTTTTGATATTATCTTCTTCATCTTTGTATTCCTGTGATTATACACGTCAGCGTGACAGTTGCCATGACTCATATTCATTCATATAGTTTACACTTATTCACTTGACACACAAAATATTGCATTGTAGTTAGGGTTGGGTATCGTTTAGGTTTTTTTCGAGACTGGTGCCAAATCGATACTTTTAAAATGGTACTGGTGCCAAAACGGTGCCTGAACCGATACTTTAAAAAAAGCCACAAAATGATGGTGGATGACTCGGTCAAGAATACCTTTTTTACTGGACAAAAAAAGTTCTTTAAATTGAGCAATATATTAAAAGTTTAAAGTACACATGAATATATAAGTAAATACAAAACATAACAACAGTAAAACTTAAGCCAACTAGCTCAACTACAATAATTTAACAGCTTCAAATTTCAGCAATTTTTTTTGCAGAAATATGACCATATTTGCCTTCTCTGGCAAAATACGACCCCTCTCGTGAATTATTGCATGTCCTGCACAGGAGAAAACTCTCTCAGATGGTGTCGATGAGGCCTGTTTGAAAGTGGAGACAATAAGGGAAGACTGTCCTGCTTACAGGGGCTGAGGTCGTCCACACTGATGTCCGCAAGCGGTCAAACACGCTCATATTCCATGTGCCCTCAAATGTTTCAATAGGTTTGACGTGTTTCCCCCTTTACACGCAACTGTTGTAAAACATTTGCTGCACATCGCGGTGTCAGAATCCTTTCTGGTGAAATACAGCCACACTTTGGAGCGTTTAGTTTTAGGCATTTTAATTTAAGCGCATTTAATTTAGCTAGCTAAGCTAACGATAGACGCAAGTGTAGTTGCTGCGTTCATGTGCTTCACGGATGGTCTCACTTCCCGACGATTTGTGATTTTTACTTCGCAATGTGAAAACAAAATGGACAGTAACATTACTACAAAGATGTATTGGGTTTGTAGGCTATCATCAAAGCTTTCCAACGTTCACGTGAGTTTTCTTATTCAGGAAATCATTATTCCGAGCATTCTGACACCCCATGAAAGCAGTATTTAAATTTAACTTGCGATCAGGCGTTTTGATGAATCTGGTGCTTCTTACGTCCGTGTCATAGCACCAGAGGACAAATATTTCAATCACTTCAGGCATTTAAGTGGCACCGAAATGAGGCACCGACATTCGCATTCTAATTCGATCCAGTACATACTGTACATATAGGTACCGGTGCCGTATTGGTACCGGGTTTCGGTACCCAACCCTAATTGTAGTTGTAGTTATCTAAAATATTAATTTTGTTATCTGGCAAGAGACTACAGAAACACTTTTTCTACTATTCAATTGAATTTGTTACCTGTTTTGTCTTGTGCCTTTCTTCTTTGGGTACACACCCATTGTGTATTTTGAGAAGAGAAAGGGGCCAGCATTGTATCCTGAGGTACACTGTCAGGATCTGGTGATTCACCATGTGACTTGGAGATCTACAATGTTAGGATGAAGGGCAGATTATTTGGAGGCAGTTCTCACTGATGTACTAAAAACAGAAAAGTTTTTCCTTTGTGTTTCCAAAGCGTACAAACGACAATGTTATCAAAACAATCCCTGTTTATACGGTTCAGCGAAAACAACTAAAATGCTGTATTATACATGCCAGGCAAGCAGTTGGAGTGCCACTTTGTAAAGAAACACGACGGAGAGTTGAGGAACATTTGCTGCACGTTAAAACAGTCCTGTAGGCAGAGCCTAAAACTAACTAGCCACACCTGCCAAAACTACTTTTTACCAGCCATGAAACAAAAAAAGGCAGTTATGACACCAATATTTTAAATACTAGTGAAAATTCACAATCCTCTATTACAATTTTGATACCTCGGCTCAAACTACTTCCTCAATTAATATCATTTTATTTGCCTACATTTTGAAAAATAAGTAAAGAGTCAGTAATAAAATGAGAGCAAATAATCAAATTACAAGCAATAGCACAAATTAATACAATGCAACAAAGATACAAATTAAATAAACTGTGCTTTTCATGTAGGTCTAATAGAAGTTTTCAGGTCCAAATTTTAAATAAAGTAGGCTAATCAGTAGCCACAGTGTAGTTTGCCTTTTATTGGGTGCAGAGGAGGTATTGTAATGTCTGCCTTTGGCTCTCTCCCTGTCTTCCAACTACCCACCCCCATATCACCCTTATGCTGTTGCTCTATCCCTGTCACATTTCACATCATGGCTTCAGGAAAATAGACAATATGGACATTGGTTCAGTTACATCCAATGTGATAGACCTCTGCAGGGAGCTGGAGTTTCGAGAATAATCTGAGACCTCCCTCATATGATTCATCTATTCATGAAGATTCCACATGACGCAAGGAGATGTGCTATTCCTGTTTTTTCAACAGTATCAATGACAGTCTAAGCAAAAAAATGCTGACTCTCGGATGAGACACACTGTTGCAACCATTTTGATCTGCCTGCTAATGTAATGTAATGTTGCCTTGTCCCATAAATCAGCCTCTTGCACTTGCAATGTAAAGGCAGTTCCAAAAATACCTGCTTTGGCCAAAAATGATTGGATCATTATTGCATTATTATTATTATGTTTCTATTATGTAACAGTTCTTCCAACCCTAACTGATGGAGTATGTAGCTTTTCACTTGAAGGAAGACGTATCATGACCATATTCCAGTATGACAATGTCAAGATTCATCAGGCTCAAAAGGTGAAAGAATGGTTGGGAGGGAGTGTGAAGAATCATTTCACACACCTCTTATTTCCATCAACTTCCATTATTTTCCATATTATTTCGATCATTTATAAAGCGTGTGTACGCACAGATTTGATTCAATTGACCCTTCACAAACAGTTTGATTGATAGGCGATCTAACCAACGATAACGCCAAATCCTCCATCTTATCCAACAGAGCCGTCATGGAGTAGCCTTTAGTAGATTAACGTTGGTTAACTTGAAATATTGTGTATGCACTTCTTTCCACGGTTGAAACAACATTCCTTCTGATGTATATTCATGTTTATTTGATGCTATAAATGAACCAGAATGAAGAGATGATCGGTTCTCGAGCCGTTTGAAGGATCTGTCACGACACATTAAGGAGCCACTGTACGTATTTAGTTTTTAAACTGCTTTAAAAAATAACAATATTTTAAATATGAAACTGTTTCATACGTTGTCAGTGTCCTCTTTGCTCCGCGATGTATTTTTCACTGCGTGAGAACATGATCTGTGGTGTGAGAGAGCATGGGTTGTCAGGGGCAGGTTTTGTGAAGGGTTAATTCAGTTCAATTCAATTTCCATTTATTGCCACATCACCATGGTGAGTGAAATTCTTGAGAGCATGCTCCAGATGACAATAGAAAGTATACATTTAGAAATGCAATATATGTGAAAAATACAGATACAATATGGATGAACATTGAACTAGTAATTATAATTTCAAATAATTATTGGATTAAAGTGCAGTGTGTATTTCAGTAGAGTCTGTAACTGTATAATGGAGTTAAAGTGCAGTGCATGGCATAGAATATAGTGTGTGCTGTGTAGGTATGTCAGTTCTGGCTGTTCATTAATCTGATAGCCTGAGGGGAAAAAAGCTGTCTTTCTGTCGATTAGTGCAGGATTGAATGCTGCAAAAACGTCTTCCTGAGGGCAGCATAGAGAACAGTCCATGGGATGGGTGGCTGGAGTCCTTGATGATCCTCCAGGCTTTCCTCATACAGCACCTGGTGTAGATGTCCTGGAGGGAGAGAAGCTCACCTCCTACAATGTGGCAGACAGTTTGCACAACCCTCAGCAGAGCTTTGCGGTTGCCAGCAGTGCTGTTCCCAAACCAGGCAGTGATGGAACCAGTCAGGATGCTCTCTACAGTACAGGTGTAGAATGATCTAAAGAGGTTGGGATGCATTCCAAACTTCCTCAGCCATGTCAGGTAGAAGAGGCATTGATGTGTCTTCTTCAGCACCGCGTCTGTGTGAGCGGATCATGTGAGATCCTGAGAGATGTGAATGCTATTTACCCACTCCACAAGTGTCTTGTCAATGGGAATGGGGGTGTGTTCTCTCCTTTGTCTCCTGAAATCCACCACCAGCTCCTTGGTCTTGTTGATATTAAGTGAGAGGGGATTTGCCTAACACCATTTTGTCAGAGTGCACACCTCCTCTCTGTAGGCTGTCTCGTTGTAGTAGGTGATCAGCCCTACCACCGCTGTGTCTCCAGCAAATTTGACGATGATGTTGGAGCTGTATGTAGCTGTACAGTCATGTGTGTACAGAGAGAACAGGAGTAGGTTAGGAACGTAGCTCTGAGGAACACCTGTGTTAAGGGTTAACAGGCATGATGTTTTGTTGCCCATTCTGGCCACCTGACATCGGCATTAGATCTATTTAGTCCCAGGGCCTGGGTCTTTATAACAAGTTTGGCAGGCACTATGGTATTGAATGCTGAACTGTAGTCCACTAACAGCATTCTCACATAAGTGTTATTATTGTCAAGACACATGAAAGCCCGCATGGACTTTCCTAAAAACACACCTGAAGGACTCCAAGATGGTGAGAAATAAGATTATATGGCCTAATGAGACCAAGATAGAACTCTTTGGCCTTATTTCTAAGCGGTATGTGTGGAGAAAACCAGGCACTGCTCATCACCTGTCCAATACAGTCCCAACAGTGAAGCATGGTGGTGGCAGCATCATACTGTGGGGGTGTTTTTCAGCTGCATAGACAGGACAATGAATGGCTTCACAACAACTTCGTGACTGTTCTTGAATGGCCCAGCCAGAGCCCTGACTTAAACCCAATTGAGCATCTCTGAAGAGACCTAAAAATGGCTGTCCTCCAACGTTTACCATCCAACCTGACAGAACTGGAGAGGATCTGCAAGGAGGAATGGCAGAGGATCCCCAAATCCAGGAGTGAAAAACTTGTTGCATCTTTGCCAAAAAGACTCATGGCTGTATTAGATCAAAAGGGTGCTTCTACTAAATACTGAGTAAAGGGTCTGAATACTTAGGACCATGTGATATTTCAGTTTTTCTTTTTTTAATAAATATACAAAAATGTCAAGAATTCTGTTTTTTTCTGTCAATATGGGGTGCTGTGTGTACCTTAATGAGGAAAAAAAGTTAACTTAAATGATTTTAGCAAATCGCTGCAATATAACAAAGAGCGAAAAATGTATGTGTGTGTGTGTGTTTGTGTATATGCCAGGAGATACTGCTGCTGCTCAAATAACATATATAAAATTACCCCCTAACAAAGCTTAACAGAAAAGATGAACAATATAACCAAAATATGTGTGTTGCTGTGAGCATGACAACATACTGCTGCTATACAATAATATGCTGACATTAACAAAACAAGCAGATCTATCACCAATACGTGTACTGCTTCTGCTCTAGAGAGCCATGCATGTTTGCTATTCATGTGTGCCTGGGCCTGCTTTGCCATTTTTCATTTTAATGTTATTGCTGTGTGTACCTGGTCACTTGACCAGACAGCTTAAAACAAGTGACTGTCTTAAAATGTGTATCCGGACTAGTGAAGCCCAGAAAAAATTAACTAGTGCAGGGAACTGAAAAAATCATTCGAACTGATTTGGTAACCAATATAGACAGTTTTTTTAACTTGTTTGATCAAGTCTTTGACCAGAATCAACTCAAAAGAGTGAAAAAAGAGAGCGTGCTTGGAATAAACTAACTTACACATTACTTGCAGTATTCCATTAAAATAAAGTAACAAGAGGAACGTCGCCTAGCGCAGTGAAGTACAAGTATTTTTTCTTTCATTAGAAATGTACTCAAGTTAAAGTACCCACATTGAAGTCTTAAAAGTACAAAATTACCAAGAAAAAGAATTCTCTGTAACGGGTAGTCGTGGCCTAGTGGTGAGGGAGTCGAGCTTGTAATCTGAAGGTTGTTGGTTCGATTCCCATGCCGGCGGGAATTGAAAGTGGGGATTGTCTCCACCTTTGATACCATGACTAAAGTGCCCTTGAGCAAGACACCTAACCCCCAATTGCTCCCCTTGTAAGTCACTTTGGATAAAAGCGTCTGCTAAATGATGAAGAAAAAAAAAAAAAAAAAAAAAAATGTACTTCATTACTACCCACCACTGATGCTGACCCTAGATAATCAGTCTCTACACAAACAGCAATCTCATATAGCAACAACCTAATGCCCAAGGCCTTTGAAAAAGGTTTGGTTTGCTTATATTTATGTTTAATTTGGACGGTTGTTCACACCTTGGTTTCAGCAGACATGTTCACAAGTTCCTACGGTTCAAATGCAAGTCTCAAGTCTTTGAGGTCCAAGTCAAGTCTAGTCAAGTCTTTGCTCTATTTTTAGCAATATTTTTTTCAGCTATTTGTTATTATAATTAAGGTTTTTTTTTAATCTATTCATTATCATTGCTTGTTATCTATTTTATCATCACCATATATCTGATATTGTCTAATATTTCCTATCACCTTAATCTGACATCGCTAGCTTTTAATTTTTTAATCTAAATCTAAAGTTCATCAAACAACTGTGGTAAGTCGGATCAGTCTACGAACAAGGGAAGCTATGTCCTCTTCTTTCATTGTTACTTGCACTGCCTGTCACATGCATAGTATAGCTTTCTCTGTCAGCTACGAGGGATTCACATGCCATAAATGTAGGGAAATAGTCAGGCTGACAGAGAAAATCTCAGAATTAGAGACACGCATCCAAACTTCGATTGAGGATAGTACGAATACAAGGGATTTAGATTCTGTTTTGGATGCAACTATTTTAGTGAACTCTGTACATTGTTCAGTTCAGGCTTTAGAGCCCGTGCAGCAGGGCAATTGGGTGACCATGAGACGGCCCAGTTGTGGGACAAAACACCACTCTTCCGTTCCGATTAGAACATCAAACAGATTCTACCCACTCAGTGACGCACCTACTGAGAATCCTGTTGAAAATGCCCTAGTTATTGGCAATTCTATTACATGGAATGTGAAAATAGAGACACCCGCCACCATAGTCACATGTTTACCGGGAGCCAGAGCACCTGACATCAAAGCAAATTTAAAAGTGCTGGCTAATGCTAATCGTAAATACAATAAAGAATATTATTCACATGGGTACTAATGATGTTCGACTTTGCCAGTTGGGGATTGCAAAAATTGACATTAAAGACGTGTGTGAACTCTCAAGTGAGATGTCAGACTCTGTAATTGTCCCCCTTTCTGTTAGTTGGAGTGATGAGATACTTAGCAGGCTATCCACACTCAATGGTTGGCTGTCAAAGTAGTGTCAACAGAATAATATAGGTTTCATAGACAATTGGAAAAGTTTTTGGGGCAGACCTGACCTAATGGTATTCATCCCTTCTAGGGTGGTGCTGCTCTTCTCTCTAGTAATATGGCATATAGTCTTAGAACTGAACCTTGACTAACTGGGGCCCAGGTCAGGAAGCAGACAGACTGGCTAAACCGACCGTAAGCTAGCTGTATCACGTCACAGAAATCAGATAAATCCCAACACATAGAGACTCTTTCACCAAGTTATCATCACATAGAGACTGTGTCTGTACCCTGAATTAGTAAATGCAAAAAACTTCCACACCCATTTAAGGATAAAAATTTAATTGATGTTCAACAAGTAAAAAACAGAGATAATAAAGATGAAAATGATAAAGCTTGGGTTGCTGAATATTCGATCCCTTTCTTCAAAAGCACTTATTGTAAATGATATTTTCACAGAAAATAATCTAGATGTGCTGTGTTTGACAGAAACCTGGCTAAAACCAGACGATTGCATTACTTTAAATGAGTCTAGCCCTCAAGGTTACAATTATCGTCACAAGTCACTTAGGAAAGGCAAAGGGGGAGGTGTTGCCGTAATCTATAGTAATATCTTCAGTATTACTATCAGCTCATGCACTACAGACCATCCTGCACTGTTCCCCAACCAGCTGCTCGACTTACAATGTTTCACTTTGCACATGTATAGTATTTATCTGAAGCATTGTGTAGTCTGTATAGTTTGTACTTTAGTCTTTTAGTATCTAGTGTATGTATAGGTAAAAAAAAATTTATATACAGAATATTTATGGTTAAATCAGTAGGATAGTTCATGTATAGGTTTTTGTTGTATGCCTGTATATATGTAGCACTGTGGTCCTGTGAGGCATGACATTTCGTTCCACTGTATGTCTCCACATGTAGCGGAATGACAAAAAAGCTCAACTTGACTTGACTATTGTCACATGGAATCAATATTGATGCCATTGAAATTCTGCAGCAGTCTCATGCATACTACATTTAACCAAGGCTGCAAAACCACCTCCCTGTCACAGATATGTTAGAACTATCACATCTACCACTAAAGATTGCTTTATAGATAATCTTCCTCATCAGTTTCATTGCCTTAGCAAACCAGTTGTCTTTGAAGAACTCGCAACAGAAACTAAAGCACTCTAGACTCTATTGCTCCTTTGCGCTTAAAATAAAGATTAAGGAAATTAGTCCAATGCCATGTTATAACAAGCACACTCAGGCCCTCAAGAGAGCAGCCAGATAAATGTAGCGCAGCTGAAAGAAATCAAAACTAGAAGTTTCGTATTTCAGATGGAGGGCCTGAAGTCTTAGCAGAGACTGTGTCAACTAGATCATTCCTTGTGAAGGCCTTACCAACACGGCAGCCAGAGGCACAGATCCCAAACAAACTGTCCCATACCGGCATGATGAATACGAACTTCAAGTAGATGGAAATAGATTAAATATTTTGACTGTTGCAGTCCCAAATCGGACTTATGACCTGTAACTCTGAACTGTAACTGTAACTGCCTGAATCAGTCAACCACTGTTTGCTGTTGGCCTGATGACAACTGGCCCCCCAACTTAGTCTGGTTTCTCCATTTTTATCACCTGTTGGTTTCCTGAAGTCACCTGTTGGAGTTTTGGTTCTTTGCTGCTGTTGCCTTAGTTGGGGACACTTGACCTGATGTTCAACAATGTTTTTAATCTGCCTGCATTGACTCCATTGTATGAGAACTGAACTGAGCTGGATGATTAAATCACTGCTTTCTCCTGTGCTGATATACAGATAAATGAACTAAATTAATAACCATTGATTTTTACAATGGAAAGAACATTTATTTAAGCAGGACAATGAGCAGGACCATTTTCTTTAAGAGCTGCTGTGCAGCCAAAAATTATTTCCCAATTATTATAGTAAAACTGCTTTGACACAATTTGCATTGTAATAGGTGTTATATAAATAAAGGTGACTTGACTTGACTAGAATAGTGTATTAAAATATCAAAACAGATTACTTTTACTTTAAAATTGCCTAAAGCACACAAAATTTCCAACTTTTATACAAAGTTATACCATTTAACATTGGTATAGTGCAAAAAGTGCTGAGCTATTTGAGTAGCCATAGTTAGCTGTAGATCTCAAGCAATGCTGAATAATGTAGTCTTCCAGTAAGTGCCGGTGGTACGACGGAGATTCATTGGAATAACATTTAATGAAGAGAAAGAACCAGGAGAACAAGTCATAGAAGTCTCTAAACCAAAACAATGAACGACAAAGGAACAGATTAAACACAGGGCTTAAATACAGGGGCAACACAAGGATCAAACAAGACCAATTAATTACATACAGCTGAGGACAATGAAGGAATGACATGGCGGGAACATAACAAAAGGATCGCGTGACAAAAACAGTCCAGACAGAGATACGCGTAACAGCTATGCTGCTGCTAATAATTTTAGCAAACATTGCAATCTGAATATAGCTGTACATGCTGCTACTGCACAAAGAAATAGAATTGCTGTAATACCGTTGAATAAATGAAAATGTAAGCAAATGCCTATTTCACCTTAACACAGTGTCCACGCCAGAGCGCAATGCAAGTAAGTTTTAACCTGGTATTTTCATGCATTTCAAACGTGTATCCTGTGACCACTTGTGTTCGGATTTCCCATTATTTCACCAGACTCTACGTCACTTTCACCAATACTATTGAACAAACTGGTGTTACACTGTCATAATCATGCCTGTTTTCTGTCTGTCTGGTTATCTGTTTATCCTGTTCCCTGGTCCTGTCCCTGTCACATGTTCCTTGTTTTCATTTAGTCCGTCATCTGTCACATGTTCTGTTGTTTTGGTCCTGTCAGTTTAGTCTTGTGCTCTTTGTTTTCATCATCACCATTAGTTCATCGCCACCACCTGTGTCTCGTCATTTCAGTTTTGTCATCACCTGTTCCCCATCAATTATCCTCTTGTGTTCGCTGTATAAATTCCCTCTGTTTCAGTCCAGTCTTGGTCGAGCGTTAACGTTTCATGTTGGTGCAAATCCCGTGTTTCTGTCCTGTTTACTATTTGTCATTAAACGATTGAACGTTTATCTGCCTGCTCCTCGTCTGTATCCTGCACGACGCGTGACAGAATGCTCGACCGCAACAACAACAACAACTTCGACGATGAATTCTACCGAGGCAGCGAATCATCTGTGGAACATCCGGCAGCGGGGACGGCCGCTGGAGAGGTATGTGGGGGAGTTTGTCGAGCTCTCCCATCTGGTGGGCTGGCCGGATGCTTCACTTGTAGCGGTGTTTTGGTTGGGGCTGGACGAGAACACCATTCGCCCTCGTGATCCCATGTGTTCCTTCACTCTAGTCGACGTCATTAATGCTGTCCTAGAGTTGAATGGATCCGAGTGGGAAGTAGAGGAGTGTATTTCTCGTCCGGTACCAACCAAGACACCCGCTCCGCCAGCCCATCTCGCTCCAGCTCCCCCCGCCTACCTCTGCAGCGGCGTAATTCCTGTTTGGCCGCCTGACCCGGTCTCGGACGAGGAGGAGGAGCTTCCGGTTCTCCTCGGTCCGGCCCACAGCGCGCTGCCCTATAATACCATCCTCAACCCTGCCGTTTTTCGGACCGCCGCCGAGAAATCTCCTCGCGGGCCGCCGCCGAAAGGGGCCGCACGCAAGCCACGCCCCCGAAAGGCCGCGAGGGATCGCGAGCCCGCTCCAGCGCACCGCGAGCCGTCTCCTGTGCTCGCCGTCCCCGCGCCTTCGCGTGTGCTCGCCGTCCCTGAGCCGTCTCCTGTGCTCTCCATCCCTGAGCCGTCGCCTGTGCTCTCCGTCCCTGAGCCGTCTCCTGTGCTCTCCGTCCCTGAGCCGTCTCCTGTGCCGTCTCCTGTGCTCGCCGTCCCTGAGCCGTCTCCTGTGCTCGCCGTCCCTGAGCCGTCTCCTGTGCTCTCCGTCCCTGAGCCGTCTCCTGTGCTCTCCGTCCCTGAGCCGTCTCCTGTGCTCTCCGTCCCTGAGCCGTCTCCTGTGCTCTCCGTCCCTGAGCCGTCTCCTGTGCTCGCCGTCCCTGAGCCGTCTCCTGTGCTCACCGTCCCTGAGCCGTCTCCTGTGCTCGCCGTCTCCTGTGCTCGCCGTCCCTGAGCCGTCTCCTGTGCTCGCCGTCCCTGAGCCGTCTCCTGTGCTCGCCGTCCCTGAGCCGTCTCCTGTGCTCTCCGTCCCTGAGCCGTTGCCTGTGCTCGCCGTCCCTGAACCGTCTCCTGTGCTCGCCGTCCCTGAGCCGTCTCCTGTGCTCACACCCCCGGACTGGCCTGAGCTCCCAGACTTCCCTGAGCTCCCAGACTGGCCCGAGCTCCCAGACTGGCCCGAGCTCCCAGACTGGCCAGAGCTCCCAACTTGGCCCGAGCCTCCGGAGCTCCCTGACCCTCCAGAGCTATCTGAGCACCCTGACCCTCCCGAGCTATCGGAGCTCCCAGACTTCCCTGAGCTCCCAGACCTCCCAGACCTCCCAGAGCCGGCGCTCCCAGACCTCCCAGAGCCGGCGCTCCACGACCTCCCAGACCTTCTAGAGCCCTCAAACCCTCTAGAACTCCCAGACCTTCCAGAGCCTCCTGGGCTCCCTGACCCGCCAGAGCCTCCTGGGCTCCCTGACCCGCCAGAGCCTCCTGGGCTCCCAGACCTCCCAGACCTCCCAGACCTTCCAGACCTCCCAGATCTTCCACCGCCGGGGCCAGCGACTGTGGTCACGGCAGCCAGAGGGAGGGAGGCCATGCCCTGGACTCCACCATGGCCGCCTGACCGCCTGGCACCTGCGGGGACTCTGCCGTGGACTCCTCCCTGGCCACCTGACTTCCTTGTATCTGCCGGGACTCGGTCTCGGACTCCTCCATGGCCGCCTGACCTCCTGGCACCCGCCAGGACCCTGCCCCGGACTCCTCCATGGCCGCCTGACCTCCTGGCACCCGCCAGGACCCTGCCCCGGACTCCTCCATGGCCGCCTGACCTCCTGGAGATCCTGGAGACACCCTGGAGGCCACCCGAACTGCCTGACCCTGACCACGGCCTCCAGGGTGCCTGCCCCCCCTCCCGGATCTGTTCTTTCACGGCGCGAGGTCGCGCCTTCCGGGAGGGGGGTGTAATGTCATAATGATGCCTGTTTTCTGTCTGTCTGGTTATCTGTTTATCATGTTCCCTGGTCCTGTCCCTGTCACATGTTCCTTGTTTTCATTTAGTCCGTCATCTGTCACATGTTCTGTTGTTTTGGTCCTGTCAGTTTAGTCTTGTGCTCTTTGTTTTCATCATCACCATTAGTTCATCGCCACCACCTGTGTCTCGTCATTTCAGTTTTGTCATCACCTGTTCCCCATCAATTATCCTCTTGTGTTCGCTGTATAAATACCCTCTGTTTCAGTCCAGTCTTGGTCGAGCGTTAACGTTTCATGTTGGTGCAAATCCCGTGTTTCTGTCCTGTCCTACTATTTGTCATTAAACGATTGAACGTTTATCTGCCTGCTCCTCGTCTGTATCCTGCACGACGCGTGACATACACGGCTTTTGCAAATTAATATAATATCATTAAATGAGTTTATTTTGTCTATAATCTGCAGAAAACAGTGGTCATTCTCAAGCTCAGTTCAGTTCTCATCCAATATAGGCCTGGGAGACATGACAAAAATCACAATTAACATTATATCTCACAATATAGTTGTTTTTGCTTTAAGGTTTTTATGATATCAAATTTTCACACTAGCCTAAAAACTCTCACAAGTAAACAGCGATAAAGAAAGAGCAAATAAAAACCACAATAGAATAAAGACACAGATAAAATAGATCTACCTGAAAAACGTCAAGCACTACAAATACTACATAAAATGTATGAAGTAATCAAATACATAGCAACCTCACGTGAGCGTAACCGCAACAGAGACGACAGTTCAAAATCTCTAGCGGCTGACAAATTTCCACTGGCAAACCATGTCTACCAGTTTATCGTCTACCCTTACTTATTGTGCTTAATAACACTTTTACATCAAACACGTCCCTATTCGCACGAGCGTTGCACAGTTCCTTTTCAGAATATATTGCGCTTATAACTCTTTTTAACATCAAGCACATGTTTTTAACATCCCGCTCCGAGCGGGCCTAGAACCCAGGTCTTCGGGTGTGGGAGTCGGACGCTCTACCAAGGAGGTTAAAGGCTGCTACCTCTAGCGTCTGTCGCTAGAGCGTCTCTTGAGGTCAGAGGAGTGAGGTTTTACCTGCACATCATTATGTCTCATTCATGCATTTCATCACTCTGAAGTGTCAATAGTGCAATATATTTACATACTGCGATATATACGATACAGCAAAGTCTCTAACGATAGACAGTTTATTTCGTAGTAACGATATATATCGTTATATCGCCCATCCCTAATCAAATAGTGTAGTATTAGAGTCAGTGTCACATCAGTCACATCAACAATATTGTTGAATATTAAGTTTAATATATAAACAAAGACAATGTTGATTGGCCCTAAGCCAGAGCAATGTTCATCATGTATCTGGTTCATCTTGCTGTCAGACCATAAATTTAGATTCCAGAAACCAGATTCATCGAAAACGCATATAAATACCAGGTGCCTTTCTCTCTCACTCAACTCGAATTTGCGGGTGTCAGGGAGCCACTCTCAATGGGCGGGTGATCTTCCAGGAGAGGTTCATGCATTGTTAGAATCCCTAAAAATGCCATTGGCCAACTGGCGAGTGACACTGTTTCATATACTCTGTTCTCGTTTAATATAATCTATATGAAACCCTCCCAACCCGGATCTTCTCTCTACCCGCTCCGAGCGGGCCTAGAACCCAGGTCTTCGGGTGTGGGAGTCGGACGCTCTACCAAGGAGGTTAAAGGCTGCAACCTCTAGCGTCTGTCGCTAGAGCGTCTCTTGAGGTCAGAGGAGTGAGGTTTTACCTGCACAGCAACTACTAGCTGGCCTCTGCTACATATACGCATTATATATATATATATATATATATATGTATGTATGTATGTATGTATGTGTGTATACATATATATATATATATATATATGTGTGTGTGTTTACTTTCCCTTATGTGAATTTCATGTTTACTTAGATGTCACTGGCTGCGTCCGAAATTGCCTACTTCTCTACTATTGAGTAGGCGAAAAGCAGTAGGCGAGCGAATAAGTATGTCCAAAACCTTAGTAGTCATAAAAGAGTAGGCGAGAATTACTTCGGTGACGTACTATTTCTCGCGAGATTGGGACGAACGTCTACTTAAAGTGCGTCTGAAATCGCCTACTTCTCTACTATATAGTTGGGGAAAAGCAGTTGGTGAGCGAATAAGTATGTCCGAAACCTTAGTATTCATAGAAGAGTAGTCGAGAAGTTCCCGGATGGCCTACTGCTTCCACCCAGATTCTATCCCAGGAGGCCACGGAGGAGAAAGAGTTCTTTTCAAATGTGAGTATTGAAAACATTCCTTATGTTAAAATCGCATTTGTTAAACTACTGTAAACTGTTGAAGTGTTGAAGGTGTAAAGACGCTAGGCAGTATAGTGGTGATTTTGCTGTAAAAACAAGTTTTATTACGTACAGCTAACAGGAGCTCTAGTAAGCTCACGTATGTCACCAAAGTGGATTTACATGACTTCTGAACCATATACATCATAAACACGCTTACTAAATGTTTATTTAACATCTGACAGGGAAATATTCAAAAAGTATTGCAGATGATGAGCACATCACAACATGAAATAGACATCTGAGTGTGTGCTATTATGTAGAATTCATGAATGTAAGTAATATAAATAAACAAATGTACAAGTAACTCGACATTAGTTATCTGTTTTATTTGACCGTTTGTACTGTTGATAAATTAAGGAACATTTGTATTGTATAAGAAGTCAGTTAACACGAGTGACTTGCTCAAGGACGCATTGGTGGTCGGCTGCAGAGATCTAACCAGCAACCTTCTGCTTACCATTTCAGGGGTTCAGCCCACTACACCACAAAAGTAATACAATTACATCAAAAATTAGCATGAAAAATGGCAAGAAACGGAATGCTGACATGGATTGTAAAATGTTTTAATCTTTAAATGTTTTTTTAACAGGTAGTCATGTTCTTGGAGAGCAGGCACACGGATGTTTGGAGCAGACACAGCACCCGCCAGATTGTCCCGCACATCTTCTCCCACTCTTGCTTCAAGGTTGTGAGGTTCAGGGGTCCATCATCATGGTCTTCCTCATCCTCTGGATCAATTATGTCCCCATTGAGAAGAGCAGCAATGAGGGACATGATGGACAGCAAAGACAGGTGAAGGTGTTCACGGTGATCAGCTGCTTTATCAAAATAAAGCTGCAGAATTGGCACAGCTGTGTTGAGATGGCAGAAGGATGGAAAGTAGGAGGGTTCAACGCCTATAAATATGTGATTATTAGTACAATAAGTCTGAATAAAGCTTTGTTTCATGTGTTGTTGACTTGTATATGTATTTATTTATTGTGCTTACTTTTATTCATTCTTTTACTCATTTTTTCCTATTGTTGTCAGTAAATAAAATATTATTTTATTAATTCATGCTTTAAATCATTGCTTGACTGAAAATTGAGATATATTCACCTTGACTGCACGTGTCTAGTGTTCATGCATAGCTGTCATATGACAAAACGAATGACATTTTGCTTGTTTTACTAAAACATCATTTTCAGTAAGAAGTAGTATAATGAAGTATTGGGCAGCATTTTTCATTATTATTGTGTGTAAGTGTTGCAGTGGACTAGCAATGCAATGCTGGGGTAATCTTATTTTTAATAGTAATACTTACATTTTCTGAGTATAAAATCAACATTCTTCTCCAAAGGCAGGATCTTCGAGCAGCTGCGAAAAACCATACTAGGTAGGGTTGAGTTACTGATGCTGTGAGGTGTTAGTGCAGCTGTGACTCGTGTCTTTTTTATTATTATCTATTGCAGAACTTATAATTACATACAAGATCAGGGAAAATACCATGGTTGTATCTTTAACAATAAACAATCATAAACAAAAAAGACACAAAAAATGAGTTTGTGTACATCATAATATGAGATTAAATGCAGAGCACAAAAAAGCACAATGATAAGGTTAAATATCTGAATAATTCATCATAATGCATAATATATATATATATATATATATATATATATATATATATATATTTTATTATTTTATTTATAAGCCTGGTGAATGAAACAAATTCTTAAATTCAAGAAAAAGAGGGAAACAAAGAAGATTTAATTCACTTTTGCTTGTGGATGAAAATGTTTGTATAAAATAAATTAACATATTCAAGAGATAGCGATTTTGGGTTTTTATAATAATAAAAAAATATCTTTAAAGATAAAACTGGGTCACATTAGTAGGGTTGAAAATATAATAACTGAAATTAACCGCAAATTTATTGCTACAATCACAAAATAAATGGGGAGCCGTTTCTTCAACAAGACCAGAAAATGAGCAAGTTTAATCAATATCAAGATATTTAAAGATAGATGAATTAAACCTGTTACTCATTTCTTTTAAGTTGCTGCGCTTGCGATAACGTTGTAGAGGTCACATGATAACGTCAACATGGCGGATGATTTCCGGATCGCATTCATTCTCAACGATACTTCATTCATACTCTTTTAACACTCGTTAAGTACCTACTCATTGAAATTAAGTACGTACTCATTGAGTAGGCGATTTTGGAGGCAGCCACAGTTTCTGAGTATGCCCTTGTTTGTCTCCATGTCTGATTAGTTAATTGATTAGTTTCATCTGTGTCTAGTTTAGTGACCCATTTTTTCCTTTTTATTTATACCCCTTGTTCAGTTCTTTGGTGTAGTTCTCCTGGGGTTTTTCCTCTCTGAGTTGTTATATATTATATAACATTTTATATATCTATCCATCTGTCCATCATCCATTATTTAAACCAATGTATCCTCTGTGTCTGGACTCTTATGCTGTTGCTGGAGTCTATCCCAACATATAGGCCACAGACAGAAATATACTACATGATAAAAATAATTTTTGCAGGCTGAAATAAGTGATTTCATTCAGTTATCCCTTTTGACACTAGCATGTATTGCTTACCTGCTTCATCAAATAAACAACCAACCACATGGGCCATTTATGCTTGGACCTTGATGATTGCCACTTGCAGATATATTATTCTAGATATGTGTTTCTGATAAATAAATAAGCATCTCCATTTTGACCAATTTAATAGACATGTTGAGTCTTTCAGCACTTGTCTTATGCATTTAATGCCATATTGACTGTACGTATGGAGTGTGAGGATGAAAGAAGGTCCATTGAGTGGATGATGGATCTGTGTTTGGCAGGCCATGAAAAGATTTGGAGGGATGACAGTGAGACTCGCCTTTGAAATGCCTGAACACAACACAAGACAAGACCCCCCTGAAGGCAGGATTTATTGACATCTGACACTGTTGTCACCTACGCTTGAAAACTCTATCTGTCACTATGCTGTAGGGCCAAACCATTTTAGCTCATCAAAACGCACCACAAATACCAGTCCACCAGCTCATGAGGTCTTTTGAGAATTATTTGCACAACAGTGGCACCTCAGAGCAGGCTATTGACCCTTATTCTGTTCAAATATGCCCTATTGTGATGATCTCAATCGTTTTGGAGGTCATCGTGGTCTGAACATCGTGAAAGGTCAAAACTGAATTGCTGTCCAGGTCATTCTGCCATGAAAACAAATTAAATGCATGAGTAATTAAGACTTTCCACTTTTATTTTGAAAATGATCCAGCCCCTGTTTTCTTGCTTGTCCACAGGCCAAAACTAAATTAGACAGATGGCATTAAGGAAAAGTAAGTTTGTCAGTTTCACTTTAGATGTGTCATCTTAGAGTATTCGTGTATCATAGATTATATAACCAATGACATAACTAGGACATTCAACCAATGGCATTGGAGTGGTAAATGAGACTCACAAAAATACAAAAGTAAAACATGTTTAACTGTAATGCAAATAATTGACAATAATGTAATATTTCCTTAAATATTTTTCTTTCTCCTCTTTGTACACTGCACCTTGAGGAAGAGACAGAGAGACATTTATCTACCTCTCTTCTGATTTGCCTCGTCTTGCCTGAGCTGACTGTGCTCAGCTGATGGCGCAGGGGGCCTGACGCAGAAAATTTGTGTCAGAGATGTCTCTGCAGCTCAGACTCTATTTGCCCAGGCTATCGCTTCCCATCAGCTCTTCCTCAATTGATGGCTGTCAGCAGTGTGCTGAGCCTGCACTTCCCTTGCCCTGCAAATGGAGCCAAGGTTAGCACTCCTCACATCATCATAGCTGACCGACCACCATCGCCACTGGGCTGAGAGCATGTGTGTTTGAAGAGGGCAAGGCAGATGGGTGAGAAAGATTTGTTTGTAAATATGAGAGATGATTTGATTGCACAAATACAGAATACAGGGAATTGCTATGTCCAAATAAAACATGAGCTTGTGGGATGATTAAATTGCCCATATTATTCTCATTCACAAGTTCATAATTTTATCTTTGAGTCTGCTAGAATACATTTTTCTCACACTGTCTCTTTGAAGTCCACCCTTCTGAAAAGCCCAGTCTGGTCTGATTGGTTAGCTGACTCAGTCTGTTGTGATTGGTCAATTGCTTTGACTGTGTGGAAATGTAACACCCCTTACCATAGGGGGTGTCCAGACTATGTCCTGAAGGGCCATTGTCCTGCAGAATTTTGCCCCAAAACACCTCCCTGTAAGTTTCTAGTATGCCTAGTGAGATCTTGATTAGCTGGTTCAGGTGTGTTTAATTAGGGTTGGAGCTAAACTCTGCAGAACATTGGCCCTCCAAGACAGAGTTTGGACACCCCTGCCTTACCATAATCAGGTTTCAGATTCAGAGGCTTCATGAGTATTGTAATAAACTGCAGCCGGAACTGAAATGAACAATGTATACTCTCCTGTCCAACTCAAGTCACGAGTGTGGAAGTATTTTGGATTTGCAAATTTTAGAGAGCACAGACTACTGAAAGACTTTCTTCACTGTATACCAACAAACTCATCACCTTTTCATTCTAACACTGAAATTCATGCAAACCTCTGAGGTGTTTTTTTTTTTCTTGTGTGTTTAAATATGTATCTCTGAAGGAAACCATCTGTCTCAAGAAGCTTCCATAGCATTTTCTTTTCATTTTAGCTCTGTTTAATGTTATTCATGAAAAACGAGCAGATCGGGCATTCTTGTAAATTGTTGATAAAGCTGTTCTGATGTAAATGTTCAGATTCGTGAAAATGTTTGTATTTTCAAAATGTTAGTTGGTATGAAATAAATATATTTACACCTGCTCTCTACTACTTGTAAATAGGGCGTTTGTGTTCTATTAGACACTGCATGTTGATGCACTATGTACCATAATAATATTTTACGAGTTCCTTTTTTTTCTTATATCTGAGAGTTAAAAATGGTTCAGCTTTGGGTAAAACGCAACGCTCATAAATGTCACTTTTTATCCAGCTGTCAAGTCAAGTCAAGTCAAGTCATCTTTATTTATATAGCGCTTTTTACAATGCAAATTGTGGCAAAGCAGCTTTACATTAATAAGAAAATGGGGTCATTGTGCAGCTTATTCTATATATTATTGATTCTTTCCGTTGCAAATATCAATAGTTATTAGTCTAGTTAATTTAGGTATATCAGCACTGCAGAAAACAGTGACGTAATCGTCCGGCTCGGCTCAGTTCACATACAACGGCGCCAATGCAGGCATATAAAAAACACTGCTGATTATCAAGCAAGTGTCCCCAACTTAAGCAAGCCAAAGGCAACAGCGGCAAGGAACCAAAACTCCAACAACTGTCAAGCTGTCATATCACAGTGGAAGAGGGCCGGGACAAATACTACACCGACCAACTATCCTAATTGTACAATGACTGAACAACAATGGAGAAATTAATATTGCCGGCTACTGCAAGTTTATATTCAGTAACATTCTTCAAAAATGAGATCCTAGGAGCATGTTACTGCCATGCTTATTGCAAATCATAGAATCCAAAGCAGATGGAAAATGCTGCAACTCCAAAGTGCTCTCAAACGGTACCTGCTGGCCATTTTCATAAGAGCATTAGGCATTTTTTCTGCTGGCTAAAATTGGTTTGGTCGACACGTTATTTGGTTATTGGTTGCTTTTACTCCACTAGTGAGCAAACACTTTGAGAGACTTGTAAAGGACAATATCTGTTCCTGATACCATGGATCCTCTACTGTTTGCCTCAGTTTGCATCAGAACAGGTCCACTCATGATGCAATAGTACTGACGCTGCTCACTGCCCTTTCTCAAGTGTAAAAGTGATACTCCTATGTGAGAATGCTTTTTGTTGATTGATTGTTAATGATCAGCAAATTGTGGAACCTGGATTTGGACAATTTCACTTGTAACTGGATCCTAAGCTTCCTGTCTGACTGGTGTCAGGTGGTTACACTGGGCAATACCATCTCATCATAACTCACAATTAACATTGGTGCTCCACAGAGATGTGTGTTGAGCCCTCTCGTATACTCCGTCTACACATATGATTGTGTCGCAACTAACAGTTCCAACATTATCATGAAATTTGCTGATGACACAACAGTGGTTGGCCTTATCACCCACAGCAAAAGACTGCATATCCTGACACAATGATGCGAGGAAAACTATCTCTCCCTCGATGTTCCCAAGACTAAGGAGCTGATAGTAGACTTCAGAAGATAGAAAGGAGTACATGCCTCCATTACCATCAACTGTGACACAGTGGAGAGGGTCATCTCTTTTAAATTCCTTGGCATGCACATCACTGAGGACCTAACGAGGACAACACATACACAGAAGACTGTGAGGAAGGCACATCAGCGACTCTTTTTCTCAGGTGATTGAAGAGGTTCGGCATGAATCCATACTCCCTCAGGAAGTTGGGGACACTTGATATTCAACAATCTTTTTGATCTGCCTGCATTGATTCCATTGAATGTAAACTGAACTGAGCTGGATGATGACATCACTGTTTTCTCCAGGGCCAATGTATAGATGAATTAACTAAATTAAAAATAACCAATTTTTTCAAAGAAATTTATCAATACTGAATTTATTTAAGGTGCACAATGACACCATTTTCTTCTAGAGCTGCAATGCAGCCAAAATTATTTGCCAGCAAACTCTGTTAACAAAGGTGACTTGACTTGATGTTTTACGACTGCGCCATTGAAAGGACTGGATACATTACAACCTGGTTTGGGAATTGCACTGAACTCAATTGTAAAGACCTGCAGAGGGTAGAGGCATCAGCCTAATACATATTCAGACCCCAACTCCCTTGCCTTCAGTTCCAGACGAGAACTAAGACCAACTAAGCCTGGTTTCTCCCTAGGTTTTTTTCTCCATTTCCAGTTTTGGTTCCTTGCCGCTGTTTCCTTTGGCTTGCTTAAGTTGGGAACACTTGATATTCAGCAGTGTTTTTAGTATGCCTACATTGGCGCCGTTGTACTGAGCTGAGCCGGACGATTATGTCACTGTTTTCTCCAGTGCTGATATACATAAATTAACTAAACTAATAACTATGGATCTTTGCAACGGAATGAATCAATAATATATAGAATAAGTTGGACAATGACACAATTTTCTTTGGGAGCTGCCGTGCAGCCAAAAATGATTTGCCAATTATTAATGCAAAGCTGCTTTGCCACAATCTGCATTGTAAAAAGCACTATATACAGTGGATACGGAAAGTATTCAGACCCCCTTAAATTTTTCACTCTTTGTTTTATTGCAGCCATTTACTAAAATTATTTAAGTTCATTTGTTTCCCTCATTAATGTACACACGGCACACCATATTGGCAGAAACACGGAATTCTTGACATTTTTGCAGATTTATTAAAAAAGAAAAAGTGAATTATCACATGGTCCTAAGTATTCAGACCCTTTGCTCAGTATTTAGTAGAAACACCTTTTGATCTAATACAGCCATCATTCTTTTTGGGAAAGATGCAACGAGTCTTTCACACCTGGATTTGGGGATCCTCTGTCATTCCTCCTTGCAGATCCTCTCCAGTTCTGTCAGGTTGGATGGTAAACGTTGGTGGACAGCCATTTTTAGGTCCAGAGATGCTCAATTGGGTTTAAGTCAGGGCTATGGCTGGGCCATTCAAGAACAGTCACAGAGTTGTTGGGGCGGCAGTGGTTCAGTGGTTCATGTGGGTTGTCTACTAACCGGAAGGTTGGTGGTTCAATCCCCGGTTCCACCTGACCAAGTGTCGAGGTCACCTCAAGTGAAGACACCTAACCCCAGCTGCTCGTGACGAGCTGGATGGTGCCTTGTATGGCTGACGTCGCCGTCGGTGTGTGAATGGGTGAGTGTGAGGCAAAAATTGTAAAGCGCTTTGGTGGCCATAGGTCTGTGAAAGCGCTATATAAATGCAATCCATTTACCATTTGTTGTGAAGCCATTCCTTCTTTATTTTAGCTGTGTGCTTAGGGTCATTGTCTTGTTGGAAGGCAAACCTTCGGCCCAGTCTGAGGTCCTGAGCACTCTGGAGAAGGTTTTTGTCCAGTATATCCCTGTACTTGGCCACATTCATCTTTCCCTTGATTGCAACCAGTCATCCTGTCCCTGCAGCTGAAAAACAACCCCACAGCATGATGCTGCCACAACCATGCTTCACTGTTGGGACTGTATTGGACAGGTGATGAGCAGTGCCTGGTTCTCTCCACACATACCGCTTAGAATTAAGGTCAACAATTTCTGTCTTGGTCTCATCAGACCAGAGAATCTTATTTCTCACCATCTTGCAGTCCTTCAGGTGTGTTTTTAGGAAACTCCATGCAGGCTTTCTTGTGTCTTGCACTGAGGAGAGGCTTCCGTCGGGCCACTCTGCCATAAAGCCCCGACTGGTGGAGGGCTGCAGTGATGGTTGACTTTCTACAACTTTCGCCCATCTCCCGACTGCATCTCTGGAGCTCTGCCACAGTGATCTTTGGGTTCTTCTTTACCTCTCTCATCAAGACTCTTCTCCCCCAATAGCTCTGTTTGGCTGGACTACCAGCTCTAGGAAGGGTTATGGTCGTCCCAAACATCTTCCATTTAAGGATTATGGAGGCCACTGTGCTTTTAGGAACCTTAAGTACAGCAGAATTTTTTTTGTAACCTTGACCAGATCTGTGCCTTGCCACAATTCTTTCTCTGAGCTCTTCAGGCAGTTCCTTTGACCTCATGATTCTCATTTGCTCTGACATGCACTGTGAGCTGTAAGGTCTTATATAGACAGGTTTATGGCTGCAATATAACAAAGAGTGAAAAATTTAAGGGGGTCTGAATACTTTCCGTACCCAATGTAAGTAAAGGTGACTTGACTTGACATTTTCACTGAAGAATACCTGTGGAAGGCAAGGACTCAAGCCATCCAAGCCACAAAATGTTTTCAATGCTAAAAGCACAGAATTAGTATCGTAGCATTAAAGGGTTAGTTCACCCAAAAATGAGAATCGTCATTCATTACTCACCCTCATGTCGTTCCACACCCTTCATTCATCTTCGGAACACAAATTGAGATATTTTTGATGAAATCTGAGAGGTATGAGTCGTCCATAGACAGCAATATAATCACCACTTTTAGGGTCCAGAAAGGTACTAAAGACCTTTTTACCAATTAACTAAATTGTTAAAATCGTCAATGTGACTGCAGTGGTTCAACCTTGATTTTATGAAGCGAAAAAATACTTTTTGTTTACATAAACAAAACAAAAATTACAACTTAAAAATGTGAGAATTGGTAGGATTTGTCAGGACGCGAACAAATATAGAGCTGAGTATCATCAGCGTAACAGTGAAAACTAATGCCATGCTTCCTAATGACATCTCCCAAGGGTAGCATGTACAGAGTGAAAAGCAATGGTATTAGTACTGAGCCTTGCGGTACTCCATATTGAACTTGTGATCGAAATAACATCTCTTTTACTACTACAAACTGATAATGGTCAGATAAGTATGATTTGTACCATGCCAATGCAAATCCACTAATGCCAACATAATTTTCTAGTCTATTCAAAAGAATATTTTGGTCGATAGTGTCAAAAGCAGCATTGAGGTCTAGTAACACTAATAGAGAGATGCAACCTCGATCTGATGATAAGAGCAAATCATTTGTAACTCTAATGAGAGCAGTTTCAGTACTATGGTACGGTCTAAATACTGACTGGAAATCCTCACACATACCATTTCTTTCCAAGTAGGAACACAGTTACGATGATATTGCCTTTTCTAGTATTTTTGACAGAAAAGGTAGATTGGAGATCGGTCTGTAATTGACTAATTCTCTAGGATCAAGTTGTGGTTTTTTAATAAGAGGTTTGATAATAGCCAGCTTAAAAATTTTTCGGTACGTAACCTAGTGATAAAGATGAATTAATGATCTTAAGAAGAGGATCTATGACCTCTGGGAGCATCTCTTTCAATAGCTTAGTCTGTATAGGGTCTAACATACATGTTGTTGATTTTGATTATTTAACAAGTTTAGACAATTCTTCCTTTCCTATTGCAGCGAATGAATGGAATTTTTCCTCTGGGATACTACAATGCACTGTCTGATGCAATAGTAGCTATAATTTTCTCTCTAATATTGTCAATCTTGCAAGTAAAGAAGTTCATAAAGTCATTACTGCTGTGCTGTTTGGAAACATCAGAAGTTGAAGCTGTATTTCTCGTTAATTTAGCCACTCTATCAAAATAAATACTTAGGGTTGTGTTTATTTTCCTCTAAAAGATTTGAAAAATAAGCAGATCTAGCGGTTTTTAAGACCTTCCTGTACTCTATATTTTTCTCTCTCCATGAAATACAAAAAACTTCTAGTTTTGATTTCTTCCAGCTGCGCTCCATTTTTCTTGCTGCTCTCTTAAGGGCCCGAGTGTGCTCGTTATACCATGGCGTTGGACTAATATCCTTAATCTTTTTTAAGTGCAAAGGAGTGACGGAGTCTAGAGTGCTGGAAAAGAGGGCATCAATAGTTTCTGTTGCAACATCGAGTTCTTCTAAGTTGTCTGGTTTGCTAAGACGATGAAATTGATCAGGAAGATTATTTATAAAGCATCTTTAGTGGTAGAAGTGATGGTTCATCATATTTGTGGCAGAAAGACTGTTTTGCAGCCTTGGTTAAATTTAGCACGCATGAGACTAGATAATCTGAGACGTCATCGCTTTGCTGCAGAATTTTAAACGCATCAATATCGATTCCATGTGACAGTATTAGATCTAGAGTATGATTACGACAATGAGTGGGTCCTGACACGTAATAAATCTAACTCCAATAGAGTTTAGAATATCTGTTAATGCCAATCCCAATGTGTCTTTTTCATTATCTACATGGATATTAAAATCACCAACAATAAGGACTTTATCCACAGCCAGTACTAACTCCGATAGAAAATCAGCAAATTCTTTGATAAAATCTGTATGGTGCCCTGGTGGCCTGTATACAGTAGCTAGCACAAACGTCAAATGGGATTTGTCACTCACATTATATAACATTACATAAAGCACCATCACTTCAAAAGAGATATATTTGAAAGACTTTTGAATAATACTGAAGACATTACTATAGATTACAGCAACACCTCCCCCTTTACCTTTCCGACGAGGTTCATGTCGATAATAGTAACCTTGAGGGCTAGGCTCATTTAAAGTAATGTAATCGTCTGGTTTTAGCCAGATTAAGCCTGTGTATAAGTCAGTGCTGCATAGAGAGCAAGTTAAGGAAAAAAAGAGTCCAAGTTTGGACAGGGGACAGTTAATTGATTCTACGAAGCTACCAACAATACTGATGAATTTACTGAGACTATCTGTGCATATATCTCTTTTTGTACTGTATTGTTCCTTATAAGATGTTTAGAGTATTCCACAATAATAAGCCTTGAACAAAATAGAACAAAAGATCTTCTGCATAAAAAGACAATAGCTTTTCAGATGGTAGAATCTGGGAGAGATTAGTAAAATGGCGAGAGCAAAAATACAGAAGGATAGGTTAAGATCGTAAGATAAAATGGAAGATCACCTGGATGGAAATAATTTAAAAATAGCATGGTAAGCGATTAAAACCTTGGGAGGTATAGAGAAGAATGACACCAAGTTTCAGATTAGATGGTTTTAACTGTGACATAGATTTTGCTGATTAATTGAATGAATATTATATCATGATTTTAGTGTTGAAATTAATGATTTAAAACTGATAACAATAGTGATTTTGGAAATATAGAAGCTCATAAGGTTTTCCAAGTTCTGGGAATGATATTATAGGTGGTAAGGTGTTAACGACCTGTGCAGATCAGCTATGTGAAATTTTTCGCCTTATTTTCTCTCAAGGTTCAAAAAGTCTCCAAAATATGTAAGAAATCTAAAATAATCCCTGTGCCAAAAACAGTGTGACTAAGAATTTTAAATGATTTTAGAGTTACAATAACATCATTAATAATTATTATAGATTATGTGCCTGTTATTTCTTGAAATCTCTTCTGCTTAAGGCACATTTGTTAAAAGATAAATTTATCTCTCCATTTAATATTAATCTAAATGTGGCGGGATGGATTCGATTTTTTAACAGAAAGATCACAGTGTGTTCAAGTGAACAACGTATATTCTAAATTTTGTTCCATGGGTTCACTTCAAGGTTGTTGTTGTTTGTCACCCTTGTTATATATTATGTATACAAATGATTGTCATAGTTTTTACGAGGATAGGCATATTATCATATATGCAGATGAGTCTGTGATAGTGAGTCTTCTGCAGGATCAGGATTGAGGGCATGGTGCTGCAGTGGATGACTTTGTGATGTGGTGTAGTAAATTCCACCTTCAACTAAATGTGGAAAAAATCAAGGATATGTTAATCGATTTTGGGAAATCAACATTAAGTCCAGAGCTGACAAATAAAATGGAGTGGATAATTGAAATGACTGAAAATCATAAATATCTTGGCATGGGAATTGACCGTTTGCAAAAACCAAGCATTATGAAAACAATAAATACCGTATAGTGGCTCTTTAATATGTTGTGATGGATTTCTGTAGCTCCTTAGTTCAAGCGGCTTGTGAACGGATCTTCTCTTCATACTAGTTCATTTATAGCATCGAATAAACATGAACTGACTTCCGAAGGAATGTTGTTTCAACAGCGGAAAAACGTGAGGACACACAATTTTTCAAGTTCACCAACATTAATCTACTAACTCCCCTGACTGCTTTGTCGGTCTAAATAGTGGATTCGGGGTTATGATTGGGCAGATTGCCGGTGAAGGGTTAATTGATGGCAAACTAATTTTTGAAGCAAATGTAATCATTGCAAGAAATTTCAGCAAAGAATGTTTTTCTTAAGGAAGGTGCGAACATTTAATGTTTGTACCAAGATGATGTCTTGATTTTGAGATGAAGTCTTTTATTGAATCAGTGTTCTCTTTCTGCATTGTAGGAATAGGTCTTGTCTTATCAAAGTAGCAAGGAAAGTTATCGGGGTGAGTCAAATTTAGACCATTGATATTTATCGTAGACATGTTTTAAAACAAAACAATAACAAAGGCGTAGTTTGATGAATGAGTGGAACATGATACTTGTCGTCATGCCAATTGATCTAATAATGTTTATGGATGAGTTAATGCATGTTTTTTAACGTGACTGTGGTATGAAGCTGGGTGGTTACTAAAGAGAGACAGATATCGGTGGCACACGCGAGTCCCGGGGATAGAGGGCAGAGGACAATTCATTCTACTCATACAGGTCAGTTTATTTGATGAATTAAAATTGTGAGGTAACGCAGCGCTGTTTCACTTGGTTTAATGGAAGACTATCATACTTAACTGCATTTGAGTGTGTTGAGAGTTGTAATGTGTGAGGCCATCCGTTTTATTTCTCCTTTGTGCCATAGTTCGTAATGTTTGAACGAAACAACAACAGCACACTAATAGACGTTATGCAGCTGTCCGTGTCTGTTGACAGATATTACGTCATTGACAGGCGCAAGTGACAAGGGAGGGGCGTGGCACTATTTAAAATTGTGAATTTCTCTGAATTCACAAATTCTTGGAAATATTTAGGATGCTGTAAGTACATAGCTGAACGAAATATGTAACACTGTGCAAATGGTTTTGGATATTTTACATGTTTAAATTTAACATATTGTGCCTTTAATGAATTCTTCCTAGGCAGACTGTCAATTTTTTTTTTTTAAAGGAATTATTTGTACAGTGTGTATTATTACTGTAGTGTTGTCGGTAGATAATGTATTTTTTTTGTATGTGTTGTGACCTTCTGTTACAAAACTAGTTTTTCCTAAGGGGGACGATAAAAATAAACTAAACTAAATATAAGTGCCACCTGCTGTCAGAGAGTGAAGTTGCATGTTCATTCAGCATAACAAATTAGCTCAAAGGGTATGAATAATTACTCGTTATAATTAATTATAAACATTTGAATCAGTTAATAGAATTAATATTACAATCAATTACATGTTTGTCCAGCAAACACTCGGTATGGACGTCGCGGCACCACCTGACGGAACTGTCCTAGACTCCTGTCCAGGGCATGTATGTCATTTTTTGATGGTGAAGGCTTGCAGTGCCGCTGGGCAGGTTGCCTCCGGTCTGCTTGACATGGCCAGACCAAGGCTCTCAAAGAACAGCACAAGGGTAGTTCTGAGTCGGGATTGATGCAGGAACTGTAGTCGGTGTCTGACCTCGCTCTGGGCTCTCAGGCAAACAATGTCCACAATTTTGGTCCAGGAATGCCATCACTGGCTGTACCTTGCAGAGATCAGTGAGATTGACAAAGTGTACTTTCTCTACACCCCCATCTTCTAGGGTGGGCTCTTCAGTAACACTGTTGATGATTTGCCCAGGAGTTCATGGCAATAAAGAAGCAGTCCAAGGCAATTAAACACATCTTGCCTTGGTGCAATGCCACCAGGCTGCCAAGAACATGCTCGTCATCTGCTGCCTCCTGAGCCCCCACAGCTAGGCTGCAGCTTCGAGTTCACCCCAGTTAATATTTTAATAATTGAACAACATATTTGCATGTTCACAGTTCTCTGGGCAATAGTCACATGACACACAAGTAAACAAATAAATAAAGATGTAAAGAAAATCTTACATATTTTTTAGTAATTGTTTTGTTTGGATTGTTTTACTGTTTATAATATTATTATTAATACTTTTAATTTAATTATAGTATACAATTTGGTCAAAAATATATTTTTTATATGTTGCTATGTATTGTGATTGGAACTGCAATATAGACATCTTGTTTTGTTGCTGTTGAAACATACAGGGGGGTATTCCAGAAAACAGGTTATGTGACATACCCAGGTATGTTTAAGTGTAAGTAAGCTGATAACCTCATAACTTTTAGGGTATGTTAGTAGCCAAAGCAACTTACTCTCTTGAACATAACCTGCTCCAGAGCAGGTTATGTTTGAGGGTTAGTTTACTTAAGAGGTATTCAGATTCATGTTATTTAATTAATATATTTTATTTATTTTATTAAGGTAACTACATTTTTAAATTTGTTACATAGTTACTATATATACATATATGAAGTATAAAGCACTATTATAATGTTTAAAAGTTTATTCAATTTATATATAATATATGTATTTATTTGCATCTCACACATGGATCTGCTTTTTTTCCTTTTTATAAGAGAACATTTTCTATTCTATAATTTATATATTAAAATGCATATGTGATAGCTTATTAAATATTTAGCATCAAACAAACATCAATCAACAATATAGATATATATATATATATATATATATATAAATCATATATAAATAATATAAGTAATATTCTCATATATAAGTCATATTCAAATATAAGTCATATTCTCAGTGAATAAAGATTACTTATTAAATAAAAAGATTGAAAAAATGATTACACAACCACCAAATAGGTGGCGATGTGCACTAAGTAGGTTATGTAAATCGCCATTAAACAAAAGAAGAAGAAGAAGAAGGAAGTGGAATGGCATGCTTTTTCTTAGTGTCTGTTTCCATGGTGAATCATCGATTCTGTCGCTCTGTTGAGAATGTCTTGTGTGTTAACCGGGAACTTACTCTGGGTTGGCTGAACTTACTCCCTGATGCGTTTTTGGAACCAGCATACCTCGAGTAAGAAAGGCTTAGGTTAATCAACCGAGAGTTCAGGGTATATGTGACGGTAAGTTAACCTTCCTTTCTGGAATACCCCCCTGGTGTTACGTCCCTGGTCTAGGGTCAGGGAAAATAAAGTTCTTACACCAGAATTTTATTCTCTTTACATTTATATTGTTATATATAAAACACTACTGTCACCACTGTAATAAAAAAGGAAACAAATAGGCTTCAGAGTTGGACCAATACTAAAATAATAAACCAAAACAAAACTACAGAAGAGGCTGAACATTCAACCACTTTACAGAAAGAAAGCAAACAAAAAGGAATATGTATCACAAATATATGCACTTTGATGGCAATGGAAAAGTTGCTGTATAAAGGTGTCCAAACTTGGGTTCAATCTTTAAAAACCGAATAAGACCTTTTTCAGGGAACAAACTGAACAGAGTAAGGTCTTTGCATTGACCTTGTAAACTTGACATAGTCTCTCCAGCGTATCCTAGGTCTTCCCCAGGGCCTTCTCCCGGTGGGACATGCCCGGAACACCTCTCTAGGGAGGCGTCCAGGAGGCATCTGAAACAGATGCCCGAGCCACCTCAGCTGACTCCTCTCGATGTGAAGGAGCAACGGATCTACTTTGAGCTCCTCCCAAGTGACCGAGCTCCTCACCCTATCTCTAAGGGAGCGCCCTGCCACCCTGCGGAGAAAGCCCATTTCGGCCGCCTGTATCCAGGATCTCATTCTTTCGGTCATGACCCAAAGCTCATGACCATAGGTGAGAGTAGGAACGTAGATTCACCGGTAAATCGAGAGCTTCGCCTTGCAGCTCAACTCCTTCTTCACCACGACAGACCGGTACATCGACCGCATTACTGCAGAAGCTTCACCGATCTGTCTGTCAACCTCAACCCCTTTTCCAACTGAGAACCATGGTCTCAGACTTAGAGGTGCTGATCCTCATCCCAGCCGCCTCACACTCGGCTGCAAACCATCCCAGTGCACACTGGAGGTCCTGGCCCGATGGAGCCAACAGGACAACATCATCCGCAAAAAGCAGGGATGAGATCCTGTGGTTCCCAAACCAGACTCCCTCCGGCCCCTGACTGCGCCTAGAAATCCTGTCCATAAAGACTATGAACAGGACCGGTGATAAAGGGCAGCCCTGCCAGAATCCAACATGCACCGTGAACAGGTCTGACTTACTGCCAGCAATGCGAACCAAGCTCCTGCTCCCCACAGGGTGCCACAAGGGACACTGTCGAATGCCTTCTCCAGATCCACAAAACACATGTGGACTGGTTGGGCAAACTCCCATAAACCCTCCAGCACCCTAGAGAGGGTATAGAGCTGGTCCAGTGTTCCACGACCGGGACGAAAACCACATTGTTCCTCCTGAATCTGAGGTTCGACTATCAGCCTTATTCTCCTCTCCAGTACCCTGGCATAGACTTATCCTGGGAAGGCTGAGGATTGTGATCCCTCTGTAGTTGGAACACACCCTCCGGTCCCCCTTCTTAAAAAGAGGGACCACCACCCCGGTCTGCCAGTCCAGAGGCACTGTTCCCAACCACCACGCGATGCTGCAGAGGCGTGTCAGCCAAGACAGCCCCACAACATCCAGAGACTTGAGGTACTCAGGGCGTATCTCATCCACCCCCGCTGCCTTGCCACCAAGGAGCTTTCCAACTACCTCAGTGACCTCAGCTTGGTTGATGGGTGAGCCCACCTCTGAGCCCTCGGCCTCTGCTTCCTCAGTGGAATACGTGTCTGTGGGATTGAGGAGATCCTCAAAGTATTCCTTCCACCGCCCAACGATGTCCCCAGTTGAAGTAAGCAGATTCCCACCCTCACTGTAAACAGTGTTGGCAGGGCACTGCTTCCCCTTCCTGAGGCGCCGGACGGTTTGCCAGAATTTCTTCGGGGCCGACCGATAATCCTTCTCCATGGTCTCACCGAACTCCTCCCAGACCCGAGTTTTTGCCTCCACAACTACCCGGGCTGCAGTCCGCTTGGCCTGCCGGTACCCGTCAGCTGCCTAAGGGGTCCCCGAGCCAACCAGGCTTGATAGGCCTCCTTCTTCAGCTTGACGGCATCCCTTACATCCGGTGTCCACCACCGGGTTCGGGGATTGCCGCCACGACAGGCACCGGAGACTTTATGGCCACAGCTCCGAGCGGCCACGTCGACAATGGAGGTACAACATGGTCCACTCAGACTCAATGTCTCCAGCCTCCCTCTGGTATCTGGTTGAAGCTCTGCCGGAGGTGCGAGTTGAAGATCTTTCTGACAGGGAACTTGGTAGTACGTTTGGGTCTGCCGAGTCTGTCCAGCTTCCTCCCCTGCCATCTGATCCAACTCACCACCAGGAGGTGATCAGTTGACAGCTACGCCCCTCTCTTCACCCGAGTGTCCAAGACATACGGCCGAAGGTCAGATGAAACAACTACAAAGTCGATCATCGACCTCTGCCCTAGGGTGTCCTGATGCCACCTGTAATGGTGGACACCCTTATGCTTGAACATGGTGTTCGTTATGGACAAATTGTGACTAGCACAGAAGTCCAATAACAGAACACCACTCTGGTTCAGATCAGGGGGGCCGTTTTTACCAATCACGCCCCTCCAGGTAGCACTGTCGCTGCTCACGTGAGCGTTGAAGTCCCCCAGTAGAACGACAGTTCGGAGCACTTTCCAGCACCCCTCCCAGAGACTCCAAGAAGGCCGGGTACTCTGCACGGGAGCCCTTTCCCCGACCCGAAGGCACAGTGAAACGACCCTCTCGCTCACCGGGGTAAACTCCCAACACATGGCGGCTCAGCTGGGGGGCTATGAGAAAGCCCACACCAGCCCGCCGTCTTCTTCCGCAGACAACTCCAGAGTAGCGGAGAGTCCAGTCTCTCTCCAGGAGTTGGGTTCCAGAGCCCAAGCTGTGCGTGGAGGTGAGCCCGACTATCTCTGGTCGGTAGGTGGTGGGCCCATGGGAGGTCGGCCCCACGTCGCTCATTCGGGTTGAACCCGGCCGGGCCCCATGGGGCCAACTTGCCCCAACCCCAGGCCTGGCTTCAGCGTGGGGCCCCGGTTGCGCCATACCGGGCGACATAATGGCCTTTGTTTTTATTAAATCCATGAGGGGTTTTGAACTGCTCTTTGTCTGGCCCATCACCTAGGACCTGTTTGCCTTGGGAAACCCTACCAGGGGCATATAGCCCCCGACAACATAGCTCTTAGGATCATTCGGGCACCCAAACCCCTCCACCACGATAAGGTGGCAGTTCACTGGAGGAGCAATAATAATAATGTATAATATTATTATATATTATATATAATGAAATTGTTTTTATTATTTTTATAAATATTGTTCGTTAATAGTTTTTGACTTTATTTAACAAAGAACTCAGAACACAGAAGAAAAAAACAGAACAAAAACTGAAACACAGAACTAAAACATGTCAACCCCCCCTCCCAACAGAAACAAACCCAGATGACCCCTTTACAGTAATATTACACGTGCTTTAAAATAAAAAATAAAACTTTTGATTAATAATACCAATTTTATTTTGCTCTATATGATAAAGTACTAATGGGTCTTAAATTATTCACTTTCAGGAGTTAACCTCACAAGCATTTATTTTGGCTGAAAACTGTAAAACCTTTAGACAGAATGTTTAGATAACAACAGGTTTATTTTCTCATTACAAAACTGGTTAATATGCTAAAAACTTATGTTGGAAGTTGTTGGAAATTAGGCGAATGTGATCTTGAAGTGAAGTGAAGTGAAGCGAAGTGATCTTGATGCACCTTATGAGCTACAGGCAGAGATAGAGTTCGTTTAGAGCAGTATTTACTGCAAACCTGATCACATGTAAATGAACAGTGTCTCGCTTCACCCTCCGCTTTAAACTAAATCACAGCCTTTTGCGATTTGACAAGCCATATCACGATTTCATTTTTATTTTCATTCATTTAAAGCCCTATTTATTAATTCATTCATTATTAGCTTTTCATCAACCCCCTGCTTTTATTTTTATTTTTTTTTTTTTAATAAAGTTTGTAGGTGAAAGTGCATTTTAAACTGGGATAGGAGAAAGTATTTTGAGAACCAAAAAAAACGAATCTGAAGCCAACATCCTGAGACTCTGAGATGACTCCACCATCCCCACATCCCAATATAGGACAAGCACTTTGGAACATGGATGGATGAGTCACATTTAAAGTGAAATTTTGTATTGACACCCTAACTCAATGTCATTGCCATTCAAATCATTGGTGGTGCCATCTATGAGTGTCAGAGATTGTTTTGATCTGTCAGCATTGTAGATTTCTCTTAGACATGTCCTCAGGAGAAAAAAAAGAGTGACATCACTCCTGTCCTACTGACTGGCATACTGATGTATTGTGGTTCAAACACATTTACTTTGCATGTTAACTGGTAAGTACATGAATACTTATCACCAGCCTTTTCATGTGTCCTGAATCTGAATCCCATTTTGTAGAATATTACTACACAAGCCTGGTGATTCTGCAAATTATATATTTGTGTTGCTTGTTAGTGTGATATACTCTCCGGTACTACAGAGGTGAGTCAGTACTCAAAACATCATACTGTGTCACTTTAAAAGCTGTTTTCGGTGTTCAATCTGGGCAAATGTCTTTTTTTTCACATGGATCTGTGCAACCTTTGTTACATAACATCACTTTCAAATGAATAACAGGATCAAATCCAAGATGTAGGTTGTCCACGCTAAATATAGTTTCACATTGGGAGGATGATTATTGAAAGGAGAAAATAATATTTCCCTGCATTTTATACATCTCCATCAGGCTTAACCATAAATAAATTGAATTTTTTTTGAGAGCAATGCTGAAAATATATATCCAAAACTTGTTGTTGGAAACAAAAACAAACAAACAAAAAACACCATGAAACTAAAATTATTATTTTGATAAAGCTCCTTGTATAATACTGAAAAGATCTGCAGCTAGAGCTGATATTGAAAAGACAATGTGGATGGTTGCGGGAGTGTTCTGGGTGATTATTCTGTCACCATAATGTAATAATGTGAATACTTCATTATGTGGTTGATTAAAAAAAGTAATCCTAAGCTTCTTGACTATCAATTTCCTTCTCACTCCAAAGGTTCATTACTGCTGCAAGTATATTTTGCATATATACACCTTGCCATTGAAGTCTCTAGACTTGTCATGACCGCCAAGGAGACTGCTGATGTCAAGATCGATAATGAACATATAGTGAATTTTGGTCTCTTCTCACCACTGATCTCTGTATATGACAGAATTGCTCATCGAATTATATTCCTAATATGTATTTTTAGTAATCCCAACCATCAATAAATCAACAAATGATACATTCACCTAAAATAATCTGGTGCATCAGTCAGCTTTCAGTATATGACGTCTAAAATTGTTTCTGTGGAAATCTTCAATCCCCGCAGAATAAGTAATATGTAGAATTCAACACAGGTAGCTGTACTGACCTAACAAAATATAGGCCTACGTCTGTATACAATTATGCAGGAAATATTAAACATGAGCATACTGCATGGAATTATTAGCAGACATCAAATTTAGTACACAACATACTACAATAGGAGCATAACACTGTATTGCAGAAAACAGATCTCACTCATAGTGGAAAATGTTGTTTTCACCTGCGATACATGTCATCTACAGTTGTGGCCAAAAGTTTTGAGAATTACATAAATATTGGAAATTGGAAAAGTTGCTGCTTAAGTTTTTATAATAGCAATTTGCATATACTCCAGAATGTTATGAAGAGTGATCAGATGAATTGCATAGTCCTTCTTTGCCATGAAAATTAACTTAATCTCAAAAAAACCTTTCCACTGCATTTCATCGCTGTCATTAAAGGATCTGCTGAGATCGTTTCAGTAATCGTCTTGTTAACTCAGGTGAGAATGTTGACGAGCATAAGGCTGGAGATTATTATGTCAGGCTGATTGGGTTAGAATGGCAGACTTGACATGTTAAAAGGAGGGTGATGCTTGAAATCATTGTTCTTCCATTGTTAACCATGGTGACCTGCAAAGAAACGCGTGCAGCCATCATTGCGTTGCATAAAAATGGCTTCACAGGCAAGGATATTGTGGCTACTAAGATTGCACCTAAATCAACAATTTATAGGATCATCAGCAACTTCAAGGAAAGAGGTTCAATTCTTTTAAAGAAGGCTTCAGGGCGTCCAAGAAAGACCAGCAAGTGCCAGGATCGTCTCCTAAAGAGGATTCATCTGCGGGATCGGAGTGCCACCAGTGCAGAGCTTGCTCAGGAATGGCAGCAGGCAGGTGTGAGCGCATCTGCACGCACAGAGAGGCCAAGACTTTTGGAAGATGGCCTGGTGTCAAGAAGGGCAGCAAAGAAGCCACTTCTCTCCAAAAAAAACATGAGGGACAGATTGATCTTCTGCAGAAAGTATCGTGAATGGACTGCTGAGGACTGGGGCAAAGTCATATTCTGAGATGAAGCCTCTTTCCGATGGTTTGGGGCATCTGGAAAAAGGCTTGTCAGGAGAAGAAAAGGTGAGTGCTACCATCAGTCCTGTGTCATGCCAAAAGTAAACCATCCTGAGACCATTCATGTGTGGGGTTGTTTCTCATCCAAGGGAGTGGGCTCACTCACAATTCTGCCCAAAAACACAGCAATGAATAAAGAATAGTACCAAAACACCCTCCAACAGCAACTTCTTCCAACAATCCAACAACAGTTTGGTGAAGAACAATGCATTTTCCAGCACAATGGAGCACCGTGCCAAGGAAAAAGTGATAACTAAGTGGCTCGGGGACCAGAACGTTGAAATTTTGGGTCCATGGCCTGGAAACTCCCCAGATCTTAATCCCATTGAGAACTTGTGGTCAATCCTCAAGAGGCGGGTGGACAAAAACCCACTAATTCTGACAAACTCCAAGAAGTGATTATGAAAGAATGGGTTGCTATCAGTCAGGATTTGGCCCAGAAGTTGATTGAGAGCATGCCCAGTCGAATTGCAGAGGTCCTAAAAAAGAATGGCCAACACTGCAAATACTGACTCTTTGCATAAATGTCATGTAATTGTCGAAAAAAGCCTTTGAAATGTATGAAGTGCTTTAATTACTTTTCAGTACATCACAGAAACAACTGAAACAAAGAACTAAAAGCAGTTTAGCAGCAAACTTTGTGAAAACTAATATTTAAGTAATTCTCAAAACTTTTGGTCACGACTGTATAGCCTCTCGATGGGAGCTGATAGACCTCCCCGAGAATGTCTCAAATACTATTTCATAGGCCAGAGCCCCATCTACAAGACACCGCTATAACCCTTAACTGGTCAGTCCTCTCCACTTGGTGCTCAGCCTGCAATGAAGACCCATCTGCATGTGACACATCTCTGATGTTGTCCTTTCTCCAAGAGCTGTTGGATAAAGGGTGTACGCTTTCCACTCTCAAAGTTTATGTTGTGGCTTTTCATGCTCCTGTAGCCAGACAGTCAGTGGGCTGGAACAACCTTGTTGCCTGTTTTTTTAAAGGAATATAGGAGGCTAAACTCTCCTCTTCCCACTACTGTCCCTACCTGGAAGCTGTCTACAGTTCTGAGGACCTTTGAGCCATTACGGTCTACCGGGATTTGACGCCCATCGCTAAAAGCTGCTCTGCTATTAGCCTTAGCTTAGAGTAGGTGCTCTCTGTAGTTGTAGCTTTGAAGTTGTCCTGAAGCCGAGGCATGGTTATGTTCCTAAAGTCCTTTCCACTCCTTTCAGAGCACAGGTTATTACACTCGCTGCACTTTCTCCCTCTCGGGAAGATCAGGAGCTGGACTTGCTCTGCCCAGTCAGAGCTTTGAAAGCTTGCATTGACCATTCTGCCTCATACAGACAGTCAGAACAGCTCTTTGTATACTTCAAGGGGCCTCACCAAAGGGCATCCGATCACAGAGCAAAGGCTATCCCGAAGGATAGCTGATGCAATTACGTCGACGTACTCCTTCTTGGGTCTACAACATCGGAGTAAGGGCACACTCCATGAGAGGCATGGCCTCATCGTGGGCTTGGTCCAGCAGTGTGTCCATATCATCCTATCCTAAATCTATGCTGCAGCTGGTGGGCTGGTTCTATACTTTCCACTTTCACCAGTGTAATGACGGGTCAGGGGAGTGAGATCCAAATGCAGCTTTATTAAAACAGGAGTAGTAAAACAGACAATGGTCAAGGAACAGCAAACTGGTATGGCAGAGGATTGGCAAAATCGTGGTCAGTAAACAGGCAGAAATGTTGAGACAGGCAGCAAGAATCAAACAATTGAAAACAGCCAGAATCAAAACAGGGAAAAGAAACACGGGAATAAATGCTCAGAAATTATCACTAAAAGTAAATCAAGACAAATCAAGTGTCTGTGCAGTGTGCTTATATAGTCCAGATAATGTGCTACAGCTGGCTGGGATGATCAGTGACAAGGTAAGGGCTTCTGGGAAATTTATTGTGCAAGTGTGTGAGTGAGTGATAGTTCCTGTGTGGTGAATTGTGGGAAATGGAGTCTGATAGTGAACAACAGTTCAGGGTGGAGTGCCCTCTAGTGGCTATCATGGGCACTCTAACTAATATTTGTGACAGCCAGGTTCTATAACCTGGACATTCCTGCCTTACAGTCTCAGGTTCTTCCTGCATGACTACCTCCAGGAGTTCGACTTCTATCTGGCTTCTTCGCCATAGGCTTATCTAGCAAGGCGCAGTACTCATTCTTAGGTAACCGAGGTTTTCTGATGGACACTCGTAGATGTGTCCTTAGAGGTGCATGCTGGGAGTGTGTGTGTGTATATGAAAAAAGAGTATATTGGTAAAAACAGGTGTAGGGAATTGCTTTTTCTTACACCCCCCCCCCCCCCTTATTTGTCTTATATTTTATACTAGAGCAGTAACGTGTAAATTTGACCATGCTTGGCACAATTTTGTTGTGAGCTGATATGACGTCTGCCCCTGGGCAAGGCATACCACACCTGACACGGTGTAGTGAGTGCTGATGTGTACCAGAACCTGGTGTAAGCATGGAAGAAGTGCTTGTGGTAGTAGGAGAATAAATTGCATTTGACAATATTGTCTCGGCCTTGTGCATGAATAAGGCAATTGTTGTGTTTTTTAAAAATGGAACAGTTAATCAATAAATGAACAGAGAGTGGTTTATGGGTGAGAGAAGCCTTGACTCCGTTAGCTGCACCGGCAACAAAAATCACAATATCCAATATTTCGCCTTTTGCCTCAAACAATGCTATTGTTAAAGAATTGATGCAATAAAAATAGTGAGTCCAATTAGAATGATCCACTTTGGATGCAAAAATAGTGCACTCAAACACATACTTTCGTTTCATTGACAAGTATTAATTATTTTTGCCCAAGGTTCCCACCACTCCCTTTCGGGACCAGGTGGTGAATCTGCAAGCGCTGCCCCGGGAGGAGGCAGACCCAGCCCTCGCGTTGCTGTGTCCTGTTCGTGCTCTTCGCGCTTACGTGGACCGCACGCAGAGCTTGAGAATCTCCGAGCAGCTCTTTGTTTGCTTTGAAGGACAGCAGAAAGGGAAGGCTGTCTCCAAACAGAGGTTGGCCCACTGTATGGTGGATGCCATCACCTTGGCGTACCATTCCCAAGGCGAGCCGTGCCCCCTAGGGGTGAGAGCACACTCCACTCGGGGTGTGGCCTCCTCCTGGGCGTAGGCACGCTGCGCCTCTCTGGCAGACATCTGCAGAGCTGCGGGCTGGGTGACACCGAACACATTCGCCAGGTTTTATAACCTCCGAGTGGACCCGGTGTCCTCTCGTATGCTGTCTTCAAGATAGCCACGAGAGACCGCTTGCTGCGCCATTCTCCTTTCACAAGGAGATGCGAGCGCTTGTCTACTCCTCAGTTCAGTTCCCCAGTTGGTGAACCCTGTGGAGTTCCTCCTGCATCCTTTCGGCAGTCAGACGCGGCAGAGGCGTCAGACGCTAGGTCCAGTACTCGTGTACATGCCCCCACTGGTCAGTCCTTGTACTGGGCTAGATGCCCATATGTTTGTGGTTCCCTGCGGGTAACCCTATATGTGTATGGTCCACGGTACGGTTTCCCCGATGGTAAACCCGTGTCTTCCCTGGGCGACCAGCCCCTGCCCCTGAGGTGTAGCGTTCCTCCCCAGCCTGGGTAGGACCTTCCTCAGGGAGCTCTCCATATGCAGATACTGCCTGCGGGTCAGTGCATATGTGCTCCACACGTTACCTCCCTTCGGGCAGGGTGTGGTCTCCGTAGCTTCCCCAAGAGGGACGCTTTCCTGTCGTTTTTTGCTCAGCTGAGAAAAACGTGGGAATTGAGTCACCGAAGCACTCTTCCCCTGAGGTACGGAACAACAGCTTCGACCACCTCCTGAGTAAGATCCTGTCCTCTCCATCCCTCTGGTATGGAAGACATTGAGTTCGGTTTAATGTGAGAAGGTTAAAAGTGCCCTTGAGAGTTTTATTTTTGACAGAAATAGATGGTCCTAACTAGGGCTGCAACTAATGATTATTTTGATAATCGATTAGTTGACCGATTATTTTTTCGATTAATCGATTAATCGGATAAAAATCCTAATTTTCTTTTCTTTTTATTATTTTATTGACAAAAAACACATTATTGCACATCCTGCCCAATGTTCTTCAAACAAATGTGCCAAATGAATGCTATGAACACATACAGTGCTTAATGTCTTAGACTACCCTTCACAGAAAGGAAAACACAAATATTTTAGGGATCTGACAAAAAGTAATTATTAACACAATGTCCAAAAACCTTTATATTTTGTTTGGCCTCCTCTGGCTTTGATAACAGTTTGCATTCTTGCTGGCATTGTTTTCATGTACTTTTCCACAGTCTCTGTTATTGACTGTATTGGGCATCTAAAAAAAGATGCCCAATTTTCTGTCTTTCTTATAAAACAGTAAATCCGAAATTCATGACAACAATATTTATATTTTGGCATTAGAAATACTACTGTGACTAAACAGCTTACACATACTGGTGGATTAAACATTACAGAAACATAAAAATGATTTTGGTAATCACCAGTACCGTTAGTTTCGGGCAGCTGCGGCACAAACCTCAGGTGGCGGTGGTATAATGAATTTAAGCACTGTATATAGTGAATATAGTTTAAATCTCTACATTAAAAAATAAGATAATAATAAAGAAAATCAAAAACACAAACTCAGTGTTAACCAACAGTCAAGAGAAATGTTAAGCAGGAACACACACATAACCTCTTACTGTCATTTCTTTATACTGTGTAAATAATAGAAACGCTGGTAACACTTTATTTTACAGTGTCATTGTTACATTGGTTACATATATTTACTGTAGTAATAACTAGAAATGATGCATAATTACATGCAATTAACCCTAAACCAAACTCTCATCCTAACCCTAACCCTATATTAAGTACATGTAGTTAATTATCATTACTCAATACTTAAACGTATAATTACAGTGTAATATTGACACCTTAAAATAAAGTGTGACCAAAACGTCTTACATTCATTCAATTACATGCTGTTATTCCTTTACAGTTACTACTCCCATGAAATACTTGAATGACATACTGATTTTAAATCTAAACTGAACTTTCAACAACAGATATTTCAGCAAAATGAATATTTTTGCGCTGAACATTAATTGTCTCTCTCTCTAGCGCGTTCCGTTTGACTGACACGGTCGCGCGCGCTCATTCAGTAATGTAAAGTTTGAAGTTTAACGCAGACTGTCAGGATAAACCTTTATGCAAAATGGAAATGCTTGCGTGAATTTTAAACATTTAATGATAAGGATATAGCCGTAGAATGAACGTTTTGCGCTGAGGACGCGCGCGCAGCGGTCAAGCGCCTGACAGGGCAAGCCATGCTAAACACGGAGCTAATGCATTAGCTTGAAGCTTCAAATAAAGAGTTCTCATGTTTTGGGCAATTTGGATCGCGCACCTTTTCCGCAGCAGCTCCCTCTGTTTCCTCCACTGATTTTAAATGCATTTTGTCAATAGAAATGCGTTATTCAGTGCTGTAATTTGACAATACTGGTGGACGTTTCGCGAGCACGTGGGTAGACCCGACTAATCGATAATGACAATCGTTGTTGATGATTTTCATTATTGATTATTATCTATTTTATTGATTAGTTATTGCAGCCCTAGTCCTAACTGTTATTTTTTTAATATGGAATGCAAAACTGTGCAGGAAAATCAAATGTTAAGTTTTATAAACTACGACATATTTGTTACTAATGATCCTGGTGGAGATACACAGAATAGCAATTATAACAAAATCTCCCATGTTTAACTTCTGAATATAAAGAAACTCTGGACTTACGTTTGAGGAAACAAGTGCTGCAGTAATGAGACTTTCTTCAGGCCATACTCCTGATATAGATGGACCTCCTCATGAATTTTCTAAACATGTTTTGGAATGTAATGGATATTACAGTCATTATAAGAAATGATAAAGATGTTGAAATACTGGAAAGAACTTTAGAATGTTACAACATAGATTTATCTGTTTCATCATTCATTAAAGTAAACTGGGAAAAGAGTGATACACTGTGGTGTGGTGCAGACCATAAGAAACCTTTGCTTCCAGGTAGATTGCAGTGGAGAAGTTCTGGTTTTAAATATTTGGGAGTATTGTAACACTCAGCCAAAATAAGGCCATTTACACAACACACAGAGTAGGATTGCCTCTTTACTCTCGGTATTTGCATCAAAATCACCAGTCCAAAACAAATACATGAACGCCAGCAACGTCAAAGTATATTGAATCATACACATCAGACATAAATTCATACAACATATTCACAAAAAAGGAAAATTAAAGAATGTCCATGAAGTCTTTTTGAATCGTTGCTTGCGCGCGTACGTGCATGTATGTTTTTGTATGTGTGTTTCGATCTCACCGGTGACCAAGTGTCATTTGAGGAGTGCGTATAGGAAAAGCGCTGTTCTGTGACGAGGTCCGAGGAAAACCATCCCAGGAGGGTGTCCTTTAAAGTCACAGGCTACCAACAGCGAATTGATTTTTTTACTCTCTCTCTTTCCGTTTCCTTTCTCTCTATATATCTCTCCATATCCTTTTGACGACGTAATCCAATTCCTTTGGTATCTCGTGCGAACAAATAAAGGCCACCACAGTCGACGGGACAATACAACAAGAGAGACATCTTTTACAGTTAATATACATAAATAAAACATTGACAGTACATTAACCTCTTTATCTCTTTATCTGGCAGTGCTACAGTATATTTAGGAAGAGAAAGCTATAGAAGACTAGCAATGGTTGCTACCCTAGATATCCTTCAGGGGAAGGGTATTTGTTTGCAACAACCTTGAAGCTGCCTCTTTATGATGTTTAATTGCTATTTGGATCATTGTGATCGCTAGACAAGGGTTTAATTAACTCCTTTTTTTGAAAACCCCAAAATCGACCAACATTTTTTTTTTCATTTATTTTGCCTGCAGTTCAAAATTAGCCTGTGTGCATTCCGACTCATTTTCACAGCATGACATAATACTGCATTTTAAACACAAACTCTTTGCTTGATAACATAACTTTATTTATTCAGCATGTTTGAGGATAAAGCTTAAGCACAACAATTCAGAATATTGTGAAATATATCCTTTCTGACAGAGAATTCTCTGGCCTATTACACAGAGAAACGGAGGGTCATCTCACTGCTGAGTCAGGCTTTGAGATCGGCTCTCTCTGTATTATCTGGGCTTTCCTCACACACATAAATTTGGTATGAGCAGACAGACATTAATGCCTGCAAAATCAGCGCCGGATACTCTTTGCTGGTCAGATGGGCAGGAGGGAGTGTGGTATAAAAAAAAACCTGATGTTACAGCTTCAGAACTTCACACTTCAAACGTCAAACACATTTCCATTGCAACATACATTTACATACAGTATATACAGAAGCATCCTCAAAACTCATGGTTTTTCTTCTTTTTCTGACGGGGCATCAGTAGCAGTTCTGGCATGTCTTCCTAAGAGTGTGAGTCATGACTACTCATGTAGTCAAAAACGGGAAAAAGGTCATAATCAGGGAAAACCAATCCAAAATATAACACGGCGCAGGAACACAACAGGGCAAACAGGGAAACACAAGTAAACAGGGACCACAAATGAAAATAATGAATTTAAACAGAATGAGGAATGGACACTGCAAGGATTAACTCCCTGCAGAAAAATCCAGTATTTCTTTTCTCCAGCACCAGTGTTGCTTGAGAACAGCATGACCAGCGTTAAACCAGCTCTACGCAGCATAAGCCAGCCTAGACCAACATGTAATTCTTGCTGATTTATGCTGGATTTTTTTTTTTTTTTAGCAGGGCTGTGTCTTATCTTTTAGTTTGAAAGTGAATTTTGTAATTTGAATTTTTCTGTAGTCTCACACATTGAAATGATACGTATTTAATTAAATTCAAAACTCTTGGTTGTATTATCTTGCCAAATAAATATTTAAAAAAAATGATGGATGGATTCTATCAACCACCTACAGTGGGTCTATTTGATAATCTGCCGATTTTGCAGGTTTGCCAACTTACAAAGCGTACTACATAGGTACTCTTCAACTGTGAGTGACGGAATCTAAAACAAAAATCCAGAAAATCACATTGTATGATTTTTAATTAATTAGCATTTTATTGCATGACATAAGTATTTGATACATCAGAAAAGCAGAACTTAATATTTGGTACAGAAACCTTTGTTTGCAATATTACAGAAACATCATACGTTTCCTGTAGTTCTTGACCAGGTTTGCACACACTGCAGCAGGGATTTTGTCCTACTCTTCCATACAGACCTTCTCCAGATCCTTCAGGTTTCGGGGCTGTCACTGGGCAATACGGACTTTCAGCTCCCTCCAAAGATTTTCTTTCATCCAGATGGTCATTGGCAAACTTCAGAAGGGCCTGGACATGGCTTGAGCAGGGGGACCTTGTGTGCGCTGCAGGATTTTAATCCATGACGGCATAATGTGATATAATGGTTTTCTTTGAGACTCTGGTCCCAGCTCTCTTCAGGTCATTGACCAGGTCCTGCTGTGTAGTTCTGGGCTGATCCCTCACCTTCCTCATGATCATTGATGCCTCACGAGGTGAGATCTTGCATGGTGCCCCAGACCGTCATCTTGAACTTCTTCCATTTTCTAATAATTGCACCAACAGTTGTTGCCTTCTCACCAAGCTGCTTGCCTATTTTCCTGTAGCCCATCCCATTTCTTTGAAGCAATCTATTGAATAAAATGTCATATCAATAAACATGACGGGACTTTCCTGGAGTGTTTATTTGCAGAGCTTGTGCTAACCTACCCATGTTGTTGTGATCAGATGCTGTTTTCTCATTTTTGGAAAGCGCACATCACATATTTACATATTCATATAACCACTTCTGAAGTTCGATTACAGTATATGACTGCTTTTATTCACGTACCTCTGCATGCATGCAAGTGCATTTTTGCAAGCTCACATTTTAAAAAGAACCCTCTTAACAGCCAAGTTCCATTGTTTGTAACGACAGTTTTTGTTTCTGTTTCATTATCTTGGACGTTTTTTAGCTGTCTTGAGTTTTGTTCCCATTAGGTGTGTTCGACTTGCAGGCACTGCACAGAACATCAGTGAGTAGATAGAGGTTCTGTATACTTTTGAATTGCTTTGACACTGCTTTGATGTCGAACAACCTATAGTTTCTAGAAGGTTCTCATTTGTTATCGTGACATACTCCTTGTTTAGTTCTTTTGTTCTCATTTATTTTTAGTTGGTTTTGTTTCCCCTATGTACCTGTATTCCCCTACCTGTACTCCTGCGTGCTTGATTGTTAATTAAAGTGACTGTTGCGATTAGATCCTCCCTCAACTACTCTCCCTTTTTGCAGCCAACTGTGATACTGATATAGGGAAATGTGGCCCATAACAGTTTTGAGTTGTAGTACTAGTAGTCATCTAGTACTTATAGCCTAGTAATCATGTTTGTCTAAACCATGGTTTGTCATTCATTTCATGAAATTTTGTCAGTTTCTCAACATTATCACAACAATCCTGGAAAATGATTTAAAAAATTACAAAAAAAATAAAATAAAAAATACCAAGACCTCTTATGTTCTAATAGAGCCTGTATTTATTTGGGGGTTTTAGGGCAAATCTATTTTGGGGACACACATATGCATTTCCCAAAGCATAGTACAATCTCTCATGCATGATGGGTAATTATCTAGGGGCAAAAATATAGATCTTGACATCCCACTTGTTTCCAAAGATTAGTAGTGATCTCCATGTTTTGAAGAAATACTAATGTATTCTAAAGGTTGAACTGAGTTTTATCTACTTATTTAAATAATTGACTGTGTGTTATTATGAATTTTTTCATACTTTTTATATATCACACTCCCATGAAGATTATGGTTCACCTGTTCCACTTTTATAACGTACATTTATTAAACCACAGTGGTAATGTGGGTGACATGAGTTCATATTCTGTTTGTGACAAGTAGTTTTTTCCTTTGCCGATGCTCCCACCACCCCTTACTAATATGTATAGTAAATGTGGGCAAAAAATGAAGTAGCTTTCTTCACATTTCCTTACTCCTTATTCATATTGTCGTCTTTTTACTCCATGTTGATTATCTGAACCAACTTTAAAAACATGATTTTTTTTTTTTTTTTTGCCAAAGAAGCTAAATTTAATCATTTCATTATTGTGAAATAATGAATCACTATTCATACTTCTACAGAGAGCAGTCATGTTCTTATATGTTCACATATTTTTGTGTGTAGGTCCTGGGGTCAAACAGGCATATTTAGGAATGCTATCGTGAAAAGTTCTTGTCTTATAGATTCTTGAGAGAGTGTTGAAGAGAAACAGTAAAGCTCATTTACAGAGATTCTTCTCATGTGCAATTCAACTCAAGACATCTGTGGTAGCTTTGAGATATACCTCCAGCTACATGACAGCCATTGCAGCATTTGCATCCAATATTTATTTTTAAATCTTCACTATGATTCAAGTGTGTCTCAGACAGAACTGCCCTCAAAGCATTGGTTTTGTTTGTGGTTGAAATAACCTTATCAGATATATGCACTGCATTTCTACTAAAGACAATAACGCAGTAAGAACATTTCTGTCGCAATGTGGAAGAAATATGCAGCTGTTGTTTTAAAATCAGTAATAATAATCCCACTCTCTGTCTCCAATAACTGAATAGCATAAGCCAAAGTCTCCATACTAAATCTAAAGTGACTTGCAAGAATATAGCTCTGTACTATAGAAAGAAACTAGTGTTGCAATGAGGATCATTACTGGATGTGCATTATTTTTCAATAATTCAATTTTTGTCAGTTATTTCTTTCTTCTAGTTTATTATTTATTGCCAACTCGATCTCATGAGAAAACTGAACTATTTTACCAATTGTTGATTTTTTTTATTGCTATTGTTATTTTAATTTATGTTTGTAATTAAAAAAATAAGAACTACCTAAACAATAAGACAAATACAATAGGACAAATTATTGAATGCTATTTTAGAAATAAAAAAAAAAACAATATAGAAATTGCTCAAATGTCAATCTTAACATGAATTAAATATACTGATTCATTATAAAGCTACAAACTTTAATTCAGTCAAGAGCAGTGAGTGAATTTCTCTTTATCTTTTGTTGTTTGACAGACAGCAGCAGGTTTACTGTATTAGTCTACTGTACCTTTTAGACCTAATGTGCGGTGACGGATCCTGCTGAAACGCAACCGATTTCTTTCCCAACTGATAATGTTCAGTTAAGACATAACCAACTGTGTTCACATGAGTACTCACCAAGACATTTTGAAATAACAGTGTGTGTATTTACGTACCCCTAAAGGGACGTACTGCAGTCAAGCCACCCGCCACCGCGAAATGCACGGTCAATCTAGCTGCCACTATATTTTAGGATTCGCGCATGTACTGGCTATTTAGGATAAGACCGTCATAGAACTGAAAACAAGTAATCTTCTGTCAAAGCAATTTCACATTCATTTATTCTGTCCGTCAGTGTGAATAATTGAAAATACATATTTAAAATACCTCACCATGATATGCTGAATTCCAAAAATATATGTCTGCCTGAATAAATAAAAAACAGGTCTAAATGAATAAATATGGATTAAAAAAAAAATATTTCACAGCCCAATTTCACCTGAAAATGATAGTACACATCGGAGCCTGTCACTGTATGATATGCTGAATACCAAAAGAAATATTTAAAAAAATGCACCATTACAGGACATTCTGAATATAAGAGTGTAACATACCCATGATTTATATATCTGCTGTTTTGTCTATACATGCAGAAAATCATAAAAATAAAAGTCCTAGTATCCACACACCAGTTCAAACTCAGACGGAGAGTACACCTTCTCACAGTGTCAACTCCACCGTTAAAGGACATTCTGATGTTACATTCCAAATCTGCTGTTTTGTCAAAACATTCAGAAAATCATAAAAAAAGAAAAGTCTTAGTTTCCACAAACCAATTGCACCTCAGTTGAAGAGTGCACCTTCTCATAGTACTGCGATCAAGCCAGCCACGCTCACGAAATGCACGGTCAATCTAGCCGCCACTATATTTCGTGGTATTACGTTAAGACTGTCAGAGAACTGAAAACAAGTAATCTTCTGTTAAAGCAATTTCACGTTCATTTATTCAGTCAGTTTGTCTGAATAAATGGAAATAAATAAAAATTTCACCTGAAAATGATAGTACACCTCACTGTGATATGCTGAATTCCAAAAATAAAAGTCTGAAGTCGGAATTCAACATCAGAATGTCCTGGAACAGTGTAGCTGACACTGTGAGAAGTTGCACTCTCCATCTGAGGTGAAATTGTTCTGTGGAAACTAGAACTTATCTTTTTATGATTTTCTGAATGTACAGTGGGCACGGAAAATATTCAGACCCCCTTAAATTTTTCATTCTTTGTTATATTGCAGCCATTTGCTAAAATCATTGAAGTTCAATTTTTTCCTCATTAAATGTACACACAGCACATTTATTAAAAAATAAACACTGAAATATCACATGATCCTAAGTATTCAGACCCTTTGTTGTGACACTCATTTATTTAACTCAGGTGCTGTCCATTTCTTCTGATCATCCTTTCGATGGTTCTACACCTTCATTTGAGTCCAACTGTGTTTGATTATACTGATTGAACTTGATTAGGAAAGCCACACATCTGTCTATATAAGACCTTACAGCTCACAGTGCATGTCAGAGCAAATGAGAATCATGAGGTCAAAGGGACTGCCTGAAGAGCTCAGAAACAGAATTGTGGCAAGGCACAGATCTGGTCAAGGTTACCAAAAAATTTCTGCTGCACTTAAGGTTCCTAAGAGCACAGTGGCCTCCATAATCCTTAAATGGAAGACGTTTGGAACGACCAGAACCCTTCCTAGAGCTGGCCGTCCGGCCAAACTGAGCTATCGGGTGAAAAGAGCCTTGGTGAGAGAGGTAAAGAAGAACCCAAAGATCACTGTGGCTCAGCTCCAGAGAGACAGTCGGGAAATGGGAGGAAGTTGTAGAAAGTCAACCATCACTTGCAGCCCTCCACCAGTCAGGGCTTTATGGCAGAGTGGCCCGATGGAAGCCTCTTCTCAGTGCAAGACACAAGAAAGCCTGCATGGGGTTTGCTAAAAAACACCTGAAGGACAAAAAGATGGTGAGAAATAAGATTCTCTGGTTTGATGAGAACTTTTTGGCCTTAATTATAAGCGATATGTGTGGAGAAAACCAGGCACTGCTCATCAACTGTCAAATACAGTCCCAACAGTGAAGCATGGTGGTGGCAGCATCATGATGTGGGGATGTTTTTTCAACTGCAGGGACAGGACAACTGGTTGCAATCGAGGGAAAGATGAATGCGGCCAAGTACAGGGATATCCTGGACGAAAACCTTCTCCAGAGTGCTCAGGACCTCAGACTGGGCCGAAGGTTTACCTTCCAACAAGACAATGACCCTAAGCACACAGCTAAAATAAAGAAGGAGTGGCTTCACAACAACTCCGTAATTGTTCTTGAATGGCCCAGCCAGAGCCCTGACTTAATCCCAATTGAGCATCTCTGGAGAGACCAAAAAATGTCTGTCCACCAACGTTTACCATCCAACCTGACAGAACTAGAGAGGATCTGCAAGGAGGAATGGCAGAGGTCACAGAGGTGTCGAGGTCATGGAAAAGACCTGTTCAAAATTGTGTTTTCAGCCCCCAGACATCGAACATCTCTTACATCACGGGGTTGAAACAACAAGGCTATGGGGCGTTGTCTTAAGGTTGAACGCTTGCGGGCTATCTCTCGCCTGATTCGGCTTGATTCGTCCCTAAAATCCCCGACATTACCAACCAAGCCATTAAGAACGACTTCAACGCTGGTGGGTAAAGCTTATTCGGCCGCAGGTCAGGTTGACCTGCTGGGGGAAATGATAATAGTGGTGTAACACAGTTCGTAAGAACGGGAAGAAGGAGGCGGGAACCGGCGAACATTCAACATATTTTTAATAAATAAATGAACAAACAATAAAATGAAAGTAAAAGGGCGGCAGTTCCTCACGGTGACTGCCGCCCACACAAACAAAATAAAACACAACATAAAATCCAGGCCTGGTCCTCTCTCGTCCTTCACTGTTGTCGCTCCTCTTTTATGCTTCCGTTTTGTAACGTATCGTGCGTGTTGTAATCCTGTATCCTTTCTGTATCCTGTTGATCATTAAAAGTGTTAAAAGTTACTTCCGTCGTCGTGCCTGTTCCTGCACACCGTGAGCGTTACAAGAGTTTCGTATAAATAAATTAGTATAATTAATAAATAAATTGACCGTCTGAAAAGTGCAAAACCCAAAACCCTTTTGCTCATTTTATATTATGAAAAATACTTAATAAGTTATGACACTATGATAGACGGTACTATCACCAAAGTCAGTTCATTCATCACCGCTCACCTGCTGGTTATACTGGAACACTTAGTTTGCTAAAAAAAATATAGTGTTTATCATTATTATGAAACAAATTCAATAACTTCACCATTATTAGTAAAAAAAATAAGGTGCGAAAGAGAACTGAAGGGATGGCTCGCTGTCAGAGAGTCAGACAGCGCGGGACCGCAAGGAATTATTTCCCGCAACTTATTGCGGTTAATAACTCTTTAACGTCAAGCAAGTCACGTAGGTAACAGTCACATGCCCAGTTTATTCACTGCTACACGCATTGACCTAAAACTTTGACTTTTCACAACGTTTTGTAGTAGCCTATTAAAATCATTCATATATTGCATGCTGTTGCGATGTACATCATATGTACATTTGTGATATTTCGATAATCTACTCCCGTCCAAAGACACAATAGCATAGAGTGGATCATAAGCGCGAGTCGGCGCATAACAGAAAATGGGCCCATTTGAATTCTTTTTTTAGGATAACATGATTTAACGTAATATTTCGCAGAAATGTTGCCGCAGGTAATTCCTTTTTTCAATGAGCCTTTGATATGATTCATATGAATTGAATTTAAAAAGTAAGCATGAACCTCCACTTCTAACCCTGTCCCAAATCCAACCCTCAGTAGAGCAAGCGTAGACTAAATCATTGTTAACTGCTAAAATGAAACTATTAATTAATTTATTTAAGGGAATTTCTGAACAAGTCACTTATTTTATGACTGAGCAACTGAATCGTCCAATCTTCATTTGCTCTGGCCATAACAATAAGCTTTGTAGCGGATATTAATTTCCAACTATTGAAAACACTTTTAGCAAGGTAACATAGATCGGCAGTTTAAGACATTAAATTAAAAGCATACAACACAAGACACTTCTCTTTAAAAATATAAATGACACTTTATTGATTATACTAACACATAAACTAATATCTAACACAAACACAACATACACGCATACAAACATTCACACGAGTCGCAGAAAGGAAGGAAGAAAGGAAAGAAGGAGTTTTAAGAGAGTAAAATGATAAAAGTTTCTAACAATATTTGCATTTCATAAGACCTGATCTGAACAAACCATCAATCATTAATTTAACCCTTTTATCGCTGCTTAGACGGGGTTATAAGACTTTATTTCAATGCACCAGTTCAGCTATAGAATTTGGAGGTACTTGCTCTTGTCGTCTGTGTCTTTAAATTCCTTATTGGCATCCTTGGCTTGGAAAAAGGGGTTCCCCAGGTTCGTTGATTTGCTGAAGGTTTTGGTGGTCTGGATTGATGTTGTAGGAAGGCCAATCTTGTTCTGTGGTGCTGGCAAATGACGGGAGTTTCTCTCGTGGCTGAAGTTTGAAGTTGAGGCGGCAAAGACTGCAGAGTCGATTAAACTATGCAGCAAAACTTAACTTAGAACACGAGACACTCAACGGAAAAAGAAAGGAAAGTGAGTGAGACAGGAGTAAGTTGGATGGCTTGAATGAAACTGCTTGTCTGCTCTTCATCATCTGTTTCTTGGTCTTTGTCTTGACTTAATCTAATTCATTCTGATCTTGTTCTTTGTTCTAAACTTAATCTGAAACTAAAAAAAAACGAGTTCTAATTTTAGTGTACTGACCATTTCAACTAAGGTGTCTGTCCAACCTCTTTGAGGAGTTCTGACCAATGAGGTGCAGCCTTTGTTCCAGAGGTGACTTTTCTCCTCCCCTGGTCATAAATGACATGATATCTGTTATCAGAGAGTACTAAAAATAATACGATACATTTTACAAAGATTTCATCCAAGCCAACCTTCGAGTTGTAAACAGAGATTTAAATTCATACCAAACAAAGCACACTCTCAATCAACCATTCAAAAGTTACAAACGGAATGGAGCCGCGAATACCAGTTGAATCTGATTCTGGGTCCTACGTGTTGATTTGGGCTGAGATGAGTTTTGCATGGAGTTATGTTTGAATAAAATCATTTGGAAGATTCATTTGTCTGGTTCGTCCTCGATTCCAGCATGAGTCTTCATGTCTCAAAATATTCGTGTTCATTTAGCAGATTAGAGCTGGGTGGTCATTTAAATTTTGCAACAATACAAGCAATCAAGCAGTTGAGATTTGCTATGTAGTATCTATCACCATATGTGAGTATTATGCAGAGGTCTCCAACCCTGCTTCTGGGTTGCTTATCAAACAGAAGGCTGCATTGTGAGGATGCGTCTTTCCTAGTCCACTACATTGAGATGGTCTAGTAAGTGCACATGGCTACGGTACACGGTAAGGTGCAAAAAGTGACCATGCTTGTGAGTTGTCAGTTTTCGAGGAACTTTGTCCATCTAACTGTTGCTTTGTGTTGCTATGCTTTTTAAACAATCACTTAAAATGCACGGTTTCTGTTCTGAGCTATTCGTTGTTTGAGGCACAGTGTGTAGCATTACAGTCTGCCTCCTCTGCGCTGTTCTGTGCTCTCATCTATTGGCCACCTAACTTGGACAGTGCTTTTATAAGTGACTTTTCACAATTTTTAACTTCTGTTGTTCCATTTTATGATCGTATGTTATTAGTGGGTGATTTTATTGTACATGTTTGTGAGTTTTGTAATATCTTGGACTCAATGTATGAATCAATCAACACATATCCTTATGTAGATAATGTATATATTGAAAATTCTTCTGATCATCAGTCCATTTTATTTATGATCCCTGTTGTGAGCTCTGTCATTGAGGATAAGCCTGTAGTAGACTCTTATTCTCACTATATAAACTCACTTACTGCCTCTCAGTTTAGAGAGAAATATTTAGCTAATGCTGTTGAAATTTCTTTATTGAATGCTGAGTCTTCCTTCAGGCCTTATTTAATTTCTATTTCTTTTCTTTTTTACACAGCTTCTTCTGATATTTACTCTATTGCCCCTTTTAAGTTAAAACAACCAAAGCAAAGATGTTATTATTGGCTGAATGATAACGCTTGTTCTCTTAGACAGGTTTGTTGTAAAGTAAAGAGAAGATGAAAGCATGATTGCTTAATGGTGTTATTTGAGATTTTGAAGGAATGTCTGGTTGAGTTTCAGATTGCTGCAATGTCAGCTAGAATTCTAATTGAATTACTACACACTGTCATAGACCTAGGATTGCATTCTTTACGATAAATTGAGTAATGAATCCAAGTTGCCAATTTCATGGGGAACCCTCGGCTGGACTTCTAACATTTTTTGCTGGTAAAGTGATAGCTGTTCGTTCATCCTTCATTTCACAGCACTCAGATCTGTCTTTGAATTCACTGGCAAGTTTGTTTTTCTTCCAACATTTTCAGCATACCTCATTGATTGAATTCTGTGATCTGGTTAACAAGATGAAGACAACTACCACCTCTCTCAATGTTAGATTATAAAAGTTGCTTTTTCTATAATTGGCCACAGTTTCCAAGTGTTTATTATTAATCTCTGGGCAATGGGGTGGTCCTGAACAGTTTTAAGCAAGAGTTTGTACAGCCTTTGCTTAAGAAAGGTTTGGATGAGGTTTGCTTTAACAATTTTTGGCCTGTCTAAGCTGTCTGGTTTGCTCTCAGTCTGCCTTGCTAAAAGTGTTCAATGACATTTTACTTGCAATTGATGGCGGCAAAAATGCCATATTGATCCTATTTTATCTTACGGTTACCTTTGATACTGTAGACCAGGGGTCGGGAACCTTTTTGACTAAGAGAGCCATGAAAGCAAAAAATTTGGAAATTTATTTCAGTGAGAGCCATATAATATATTTTAAAAGTGAATTCAACTAAATGTCAGTATAATAAGCCTCTGAATTTATTCTTTTAAATAATGTTGTTATAACACTCACCATTAATGCGACTTCTGGTGCTGCATGGATTTGCTGATGTCTTTGTAGTCGGGTTGGTACTTGGTGAGGTTAAGCTTCATGCAAGCGTTGAGGCTTTCATCCGTTAAACGTGATCGTAGGATGGACTTGATGTTTTTAAGATGTGAGAATGACTGCTCACATGCATACGTAGATCCAAACATGGTCAATACAGCAATACTCACACGCTGCAGTGTGTGGTATGTAACAGGAAGCGCGTTCCAAGTTTTGAGAATCAGCTGGTCTTCGGGTTGGAGTTTTTTCATTTCTGTCCACATGTGCTTGCTCGCCAACTCCGCTTTCTGTCGTGTGATTCTTTCCAAATCTTCATTCAGTGACTTGAACTTATTCATCCACATGTCTGAGGCCTTCAGGTCAGCCGCTTCTGCTTTAAAATCTCTGACGGAGACACCAGGGATGTGATTCAAGGCGGCTGTGTTCAGTGAACACTCGTTTGGATGGGTGATGAACTTAAAAAGACGAGTGTGCTCACGAAATTCTCCAAAGCGTGCTTTGAAGGACTGTAGGAGACTGGATGTGCAGCCAGCTAGCTGGTGGAGATCAAGGTTTTGAATCAATAAAGTTGATCACACGAATGACCAGCGACATCACTTCGCCAAACTGCCTGTCACACATCTGAGCACAAAGTGCCTCCTGGTGTATAATGCAATGGAAACTTAGGATGGGTCTATTTTCATGTTCACGGAGAAGCGCCACAAATCCTTTGTTTTTCCCCACCATACACGGAGCACCATCAGTACACACTGAGAGAAGTTTATCCATAGGTAGACTTTTTTCTTGAGCAAACTCCATGAAAGACTTGAATAAATCCTCACCTCTTGTGGACCCTTTTAATGGAAGAACAGCAAGACTTTCTTCGCGCAGTGTATCACCAGCAGCATATCTTGCAATCACGCTGAATTGCGACAAATGGCTCACGTCTGTTGACTCATCCAAAGCCAGAGAAAAGAACGGCGCTGCATTTATGTCCTTCACTTGCGTTTCCTCCACTTTGTTTGCCATCACGATGGTACGATCATGAACAGTTCTTGCCGACAGAGGCATGTCTTGTATCCGTTTGATTATCTTGTCTTTGTTCGGAAGATCATCAAAAAGTTCATTGGCTACATCCAGCATGAACGTTTTAGCATACTCGCTATCTGTGAATGGTTTTCCGTTCCTCACTATTGCTAAAGAACCAGCAAAGCTAGCCGAATTATAGTCACCTTGCCGGGTCCATACGTGGAGTTGCTGCTGGCTAGCTTACACCCTGCTCAGAAGCTCTTGGCACGCTTTCTTTCTGCTGTCTCCCGCAATTTTGATGCAAAGGAAGCGTGGCGCGTGTCGAAGTGCCGCTTTACATTCGACCGTTTCAACGATGTAATTTTGTCATTGCAAATTAGACACACCGCAGAACCCGCTCTCTCCACAAAGGCGAATTCTTCGGTCCATTTGTCCTGAAATGTACGATACTCGTCGTCTTTTTTTCTTTTCGCCATCTTCTTTGTCGAAGGGTTAGCTTTGAGCTAATGACCGAGCAGACGCAGTCTCAGACTGATTCAAAAGGGGGCGTTTACCTGTCCAATCATCCAATTAAAATAATGGGCAATTGCTCCTGCAGCCCTGAACAGGACATGCGCAGTGAAAAATCGATGGATGGATTAAAACAAGTGAGAATATTTTGTTTTATCTGCGAGCCATATGCAATCATCAAAAGAGCCACATCTGGCTCGCGAGCCATAGGTTCCCGACCCCTGCTGTAGACCATAATGTTCTTATTTGGCTTTTAGAGCATTTATTCAGTATCAAGGGTACGGTCTTGTGGTGGTTTAATTAGCATCTTAAAGACAAATCTTTTGCTTTAAATCAGTGTTTCGGAGCGTGTATCAAACTGACAAAGTCACGTGATTTCAGTAAACGAGACATTGTAACGTCATAAGTGTTTCAAAACGTTTAGAAATTTCAATGGTTCACCACTGGGGGCTATGATCGCTGGAGTAGTGATGGGCTGAGCGAGCCTTTGTGAAACACTGAAACAGTTGAAGCAATTGAGCTGAATTATGTCAAGGCTAAAACTGAAATAACCTTGACAACGATTCAGACAAGCATTGATGAATTTAAACGCACATGTTTGTGCCAAAAAAGGAAGTGTGTGGTGGGAGTAGATAGTGTTCTCAAGTAGGCCTGTCGTGATCATTAAATAACTGTCTGATCTGGTGTTTCAGACAACCGTGATTATTGTGCTCTTTTAGGCCTACGGTACAAGGGGGAGTCATGGACCAAAAGAATAGATAAGCACCAAAGTTTGCCAAAACAAACAAGCAACCAAAGATTCCGTTGCTTTAAGCACATTATTCTGCCCCCGGAATGCAAATGCTGCTCGTGCCGCTCTGTTTTAGAGCATTTCATTTAATCATGATTTTGTCGACTGAAAGTTCATTAAACTATTCTTGTTCTGTCATATCTGTCATATCTTGTTGCCTCATTAAAAACCTGAACAAAACATTTAAAATAAGCATCTTTTAATTTTATATATTATGTGTGTGTATGTGTGTATGCAATAAGGTACGAGAGGCTGTGCTGTATCGTGAAGAAGTCACGGCTAAAGGGCGTGAAAAATATGTATCAGTGCTACTTTTATGAAATAAAATCAGTAAATGCCTTCCTTCCGCTGGAAAAAAATAGTCCCTTACCATGAACAACAACAGAAGTTACATTATTACGCCATTAGATGGCGGCAAAAACTGTTTTTATGAGTGTGTCAGTCAGTTGAAAAGACTGAATTGTTGTGAACACGGAATAAGACGCAACGGACAAATGCTTTGACTAGAGCTGTCAGTCACAGGAAAACTCATTAACTATTAAAAGGACAAGTAATTGCAGTGGACGTTTGAAGACCTTACCGACTCATCAACCAGTGGCACATATCCCGAACAAACCGTCCCATACCGGCGTGATCAAAAAGATCTTAAACTAGATGGAACTTGATCAAATATTTTGACTGTTGCGATTCCAAATCGGTTTAATGACCTGTAACTCTGCCTGAGTATCGGACAAGTGTTCACTGTTGGCCAGAGGAGAACTGGCCCCCCGACTAAGCCTGGTTTCTCCCAAGGTTTTTTTCTCCATTTGTTGGAGTTTTGGTTCCTTGCCGCTGTTGCACAGTTACACAGAGTGCAAAATAATTTGCCCCCACTGCATTGTTACACCGGGTAACTGCTTCGCACGGTCTTTTGCACTTATTTTTGTTGGTAAATGAGAATGATTTGCATGGGGTTTGCGGGTGATGTTCACGTCGCATAATATGTCACTTCATAAGGTTCCCATTGCAATAGGGGGAAAATAATGGCGCTTTACTTGTGTGAAGTAAACGCAACATTTTTCAACTCTCTGCGAAGATATATGTGACTTTTTTGCAACAAAAATACAAGCATTATGAAATCATGATAGCCCCGCATATTTTGCTTGCTGAAATCGGCAAGTGCAGCGTATTTGAAAAAATGCGACCCCCGCGTAAATATCAGGCGATCGCATAATCGCGTTTTACTTAACTTTTGCTTTGCTGTTCTTGTATATCGCATGACTCATGTCTAATGTCTGGTTTAGCGTAAGACCCAAAATTCTCCCATATTTTTGATTTTACTTTTGTCGGCGGTGGAAAAATCCTCTTATCCATTTTGAATGTCTTGCTCTGCTGCTTGCGTTGCTAGCGCCAATTGACGTCATGTGATTGGCTACATTTAAAAGCACGAGACTCGATACAGCAACTGAGTTCATGACGATATATTGCTGTATCGATATTCTGAGCACAGCCCTAGTGCTGATATACATAAATTAACTAAACTAATAACTATTGATCTTTGCAATGGAATGAATCAGTAATATATAGAATAAGCTGGACAATGACACCATTTTCTTTGGGAGCTGCTGTGCAGCCAAAATTATTTGCCAATTATTAATGTAAAGCTGCTTTGCCACAATTTATATAAATAAAGGTGACTTGACTTGACATGACGTTTAAACAGATTTTTATTATATTTATTATATTTATCATTGTTTTATTGTTGGGTGAAGCGGTCACAGCCATGTTTTATCATGAATAAAACATAGCTAATTGACCAACCAGGATCAAGGACAGGAACTAACTGTTTTATGAAAAAATATGTGGGGGGGTTGACATATAAGCCTGAATTTTTTATTTATTTATTTTTTGCTCCAAATATTAAAAAATAAAAATATTGCGTTGTGTTGTGTTGTACTAACTCTTGAATTCCCAAAAATATATGTGGCCTTTTAGATTTTGTATTGGAAATTGGATTTATTCATCAATTTGTTGCATTCATGTCTTAAATTGTCATATGGTGTGGCATAAAAGTAATTCTATATAAAATGAAAATGGGATATACTCCCCCTAAGCAACTAACGTCGCCATGAATCTTAATCATTACTATCTTAAGATTTTAAAAAAAAAAGTGCAGATTCATTCGATTTTGTATTATTTATCTAAATCATCATGCAAAGTAAAATATCTTTCCTCAGCCTTTCGAGACATTTTAGATTAATTCTGACAAATCCAGTTACATATAAAAACAAAATGCTTGTGACTCTTGCTGAAACTATTTCTTTTGTGTTCTATTGGCTTATTTTATGATTTATAACAAACAAAGTCTAGTTTTTATTCAACATTCAATGAATTATAAGATTAAATATAGCTGCAAGCAGCGATGGGCGGGCCCAAGCCTGTGGTTTAAGGACAACTGGGCACGGTGGGCAAAATTAATTTAAAGTTGGAGACTGACCAGTTAGTTGAGTCAGATTATTCAATAACATTTTAAACAATAAGAATAAAGTCTATACTGTGACAGAAATTAATCTTTGACATTTTATTAATATAGACATTCAAATATAATACTAACTAAAAGCGTTCATAGCAAAGTTATCATTAGCAGTTCAAAGTGTTATATATTCAACTGAATTTATCTTATTATATTGTTAAACTAATTATATAAAACTAAATAGTCAGTGAAATACAAATGAACTGGTTATTTGCCTTTATTTCTTTAAATTTATAGAAGAGAAGGGCTAAGAGATTTCCTATCCTATAATGCAGACAAAACGAGACAGCAATGAAAGGGTTAAACCTGCAAGACCCAGAGAGAGAGAGAGGGAGAGAGAGAGATATTCAGAAGAATTATTTTGAAGAAAACAAGTATATTGATCTGAAATATAGTACATTCATTTTAAATTCATCCATGTTCCATTGAATTTATATTAAGGTATTTTACGTTATTTTTAACCATATTATTAAACTAATTATATAGAACCAGATAGTCAGTGCACTAAAGCTGAACTGGTTCTATGCCTTCATTTTTTATGAGATGTCCTATACTATAATACAGACAAAAGGAGGCAGCAATGAAAGGTTTAAACCTGGAAGACCGAGAGAGAGAGAGAGAGAGAGAGAGAGCGAGAGAGAGAGAGAGAGAGAGAGAGAGAGAGAGAGAGAGAGAGATTCAGAAAAAATATTTTAAAGAAAACAAATATATTGATCTGAAATATAGTACATTCATTTTAAATTCATCCAGGTTCCATTACATTTATCTTAAGGTTTTTTAAGTTATTATTAACCATATTATTAAACTAATTATATAGAACCATATAGTCAGTGCACTACAACTGAACTGGTTCTATGCCTTTATTTTTATGAGATTTCCTGTCCTATAATGCAGACAAAGGGGCACAGCAATGAAAGGGTTAAACCTGCAAGACTAAAACACACAGAGAGAGAGAGAGAAGAAACACAAACACACACACACAGAGAGAGAGAGAGATTAAGAAAGAGTGTGACTTAGGGAATGGGGAATGGAAAATACAGTGAGACAGAGATTCAGAAGATTTAACAACATTTTAAACAAAAACTAAAATCTAAACGTGACAAAAAGTAGTCTTTCATAATAACTAAATATACATGCCAATAGAGCATGGGGAAAACATTGATTATAATACAAATTATTGTACTTTAAAGCTGTTCAGAATTTTATCTAACCTTGTTTAAAAATAACCCTATAGTGCCATCTTTTGGTTGTTACTAAATACTAGATTTCTTGACCTCAATAAGATCATTAATAGGCTTATTTTTAAGTTAGACATACTACATTGATATAAAGAAAAAATGTTTAAATTTCTTATTCAATATTAGTATTATTGTTGTATATAGAAATAAACAGTGTCAGAGGAGAATATTGTTTAGTGTATGAATTAATCTCAAAATACAACACTGTAAAGAAAATAAATGTATTGATTCTGAAATTTCTATATTCATTTTAAATTCATCCAGGTTCATTGCCAAATATACAATCTTAATTTAATTTAAGTAAAATAATGACATTAGAGGATATGAGACTTTCCTTTTTTAAACTTTTGTTGAAATAATTTTTCTTCTCAACCCTGTTTGAAAATTGGCATATGCTGCCCTCTAGTGCTCATTCAATATATGACATTTGGTTATTAATATAATTCTTTTGAACCACAGAGCAGTTATCTGCTTGATTTTAACTTACACATACATCTTGAATTAAAGAAATGAATTAAAATGTGTTTATTTATAATATTTGTATTATTATATATTGAAATAAATGGAGAACATTACAGTTATTTGAAAATATAACACAAATTCCTTTATTTTTTTTGTTCTTTTTTTAAACCTTTGCCATGGCAACACTATTCGAGATATACTATAATCATTTACAATTTGGCATTTTCCGTATGTTGTCATCATGTTCAGAAAGTTGATTGGCAATTGCATGAATCCCCTAAGAGGATTAGCTAAAAATTCAGAGCTTGATTATTCAAAATATCCATAATCAAACCAAAATATCTAACTTCCTATAATGAAGAAGCTTGAAGCAAATCGCGTAAAAATAGGAGGGTGCATTTTGAAAGTGACACATTTCCAGCTGCCAATTGGTGGCGCTATATATTTGACTCACAATAGTCACATCCATGTGCTCGGCCTCCTACAACGAACACACATCTGAAGTTTCATAAAAATCAATAAATGTATGCAGAAGTTATAACACACTTCCTGTTTCCCTTTTCTCGTCATGAATTCATTGTGTAACAGTTCTTAAGAACGGGAAGAAGGAGGCGGGAACCGGCGAACAATCAACAAGTTTAACAATAAAATAACCAAACAATCAAACGAAAATAAAAGGGCGGCAGTTCCTCACAGCGACTGCCGCCCACACAAACAAAATAAAACACAACATAAATTCCAGGCCTGGTCCTCTCTCGTCCTTCACTGTTGTCGCTCCTCTTTTATGCTTCCGGAGCTCCTCCGTGAGAGATTCGAGACCGGTGCGCCGAGCAGCTGAAGCTCGTTATCTCTCACGTCACCGGCCTCGTGCCGTTCCCTCACGGCTCTCGCCCGCCCTGCTCGTCACACATTGCCTTGCCATGGGCAAACCATTTGAGATATCAAAAATCCGCTGGTAAGTTTTCATCATCAATGTCTTGACTTCATGCTGACCGAGTTTGGTGGTGATCGGATTAAGCGCCTAGGAGGAATATATCAAATTCCAGAGCATGTGCTTTTCAAACAACCCATAATAGCTGACTTCCTCTTGAGGTGGCGTACAACTTAGAGCACGAAAGTTGTCAGGCACGATGAGGTCTTCATGTGTACCGAGTTTCATACCAATATGTGCAAGCGTGTTTGATATATGGACCAAGTTTTCGGACCCCATTCATGGGTCCAAGCCTCTGTGACGCCCTAATGGCCACGGGTTCCAATACCCTTTCAGTGCTTGGGCCCTAATAATGATCCTTAGAAGAACAATAGGGCCCTGTGCCTCAGTGGCTTGGGCCCTGATAAATCCTAAGGAAAACAATAGGGCCTTTGCCCTTTCAGGGCTTGGGCCCTAATAATAATCCTTAGGAGAACAATAGGGCCTTTCGGCCTTTCAGGGCTTGGGCCCTAATAATAATAATCTTTATAAGAACAATAGGGCCCTGCACCTCAGTGGCTTGGGCCCTAATAAATCCTAAGGAAAACAATAGGGCCTTCACCCTTTCAGGGCTTGGGCCCTAATAATAATCCTTAGAAGAACAATAGAGCCTTTGGCCCTTTCAGGGCTTGGGCCCTAATAATCCTAAAGAAAACAAAAGGGCCTTCGCCCTTTCAGGGCTTGGGCCCTAATAATCTTTAGAAGAACAATAGGGCCTTCGCCCTTTCAGGGCTTGGGTCTTAATAATCTTTAGAAGAACAATAGGGCCTTCGCCCTTTCAGGGCTTGGGCCCTAATAATCCTTAGAAGAACAATAGGGCCTTTCGCCCTTTCAGGGCTTGGGCCCTAATAATCCTTAGAAGAACAATAGGGCCCTTCGCTTCAGTGGCTTGGGCCCTAATAAAACTGACAATTAAAATATTTACTAATTAGAAGTTGTTTACAATTGGAATCAGATTAAGCGAGCATTTGAAGTAAAAAGTTAAACCAAATCTTAAAAATTAAGTGAACTTCATCAGACGGGTGGTCCTTACATAAGCATCCAAGACCATGTAGCATATAGAAAATGTAGACTTTTACTATGACTCAGGGACACCAGGGAAACACGCAAACACAAACATGTTAACACAAACGAGAACCGACCAGGACTGAGGGAGAATACAGGCTAGATATACATAGGAACACAAGGGGATAACGAGACTGATGAATCACACACAGCTGACACGACTAAACTAATAATGAGGGTAACTATGGAGGCAAAGAGGTGGTGGGAAAAACTGAATACAGACATGTGACATGAAAACAGAAGTCCAAAACACTGAAACATGTGACAATTTTTGAACTTAAAAAAAACAAAAAACGATTGCCTCAAATTTTTTGAGTTTTGCCAACTTATTCAGGTTTACATTGTGGTATAGACCCCAGAAATGGAAGCTTATGTGATATGTGAATTCATGATCAGTGAATCTGCAATTGCCGCAAAAATGTGAGGAAGATGTAATTTATATTTTGTTCTTTACATGTTTGTCTTTTTGACTTGATGTTATAATTGTTCCACATGATAAATATTTTACAATTCAGCTCTTTTGTGTCTTAGTACCAGTAAAAGGATGTGTTGAGAACAGCAGACGTTTTAGAGGCAGTTCAGACCTACATTCACATGCCACATAGGAACCGGTCCCTGCAAAAGCAATCCACAGTGAAGCATGAACAGGTGTTAAATGAAATCTAGACAGCCAAACAAATGCTGCTGAGACCTAGGCTGATATCTCTTCATCATGCTGCTGTGTAGGTGGAACAGGATGATTGAATCATCTGTGCTCCCTGGGGCCACTGAGTCATGTGGATTACCCAGTCGGGTCACTCTATCGCCCCACTACTGTTTACAATGAGCAAATGGCATTGAAAGGCCACTGACAGTAGTAAACAACAGCTTTTTTAATCCTTTACATGTGTTTACATATAATATTATTGTCATGATCTGGTCTATATGTATTCTGTTTCTTTCTTCCCCTGTTCCTTGTTTTGAGTCTAGTTCTGTCATTTGTCATGTGATCTTTGTTTTGATTTCCCATGTGCCAGTCTCATCATTAGTTAATTTAAGTCAGCTGTGTCTCGTCCGTAATCATGTCTGTCACCTGTGCCCCTCTTGTTATCCTCCAGTGTTTCTGTGTATATATTCCCTCTGTGTCAGTCCAGTCCTTGTCCGTTGTTAAAGTTACGTAAGTGGTGTACTCCTGTTTCCTGTCAGTTTTCCCTTGGATTATATTAAAGTGTTTAAAAGAGACTTCTGTCGTAGGGCCTGGTTAAATGCACAACACCAGACATTACAATTATAGAACATTTTTATGTTGACACATTTTCTCAGTGACCTGGGTGTTTTGAATTTCTCAACCAAGCTTCCTGCAACTGTATCTATAGCACTAGGAATGTGCCCAAAGCAGAATATCTTAAGACAGCTAATAATTTTAGAACGATTAATGAATACAAATGAATAATATTAAAAAGTATTTGTTAAATGCAGTCAGTCATTGTGCTTGCTTAAGCCAGATGACAGCTTGATATTTTAGATAAACAACTAAAGTTACAACACAATAATGCCGTACTGTGTCATCGGATAATAAACCATCCAACAAATCACCAGGGGCCTCATTTATAAAACTTTGCATATAAACCTTACTAAAAGTGAACGTATGACAAATCTGAAAATGGTGTACGCAGGAAAAAAAAAGAGATTTATAAAACTATGCGTACACCAGAGCCTGTGCAAAAATCCCTTTATAGATCCCAGTCGGCGGAAGATTGTCCATACGTACATCTCCACCTCGTCTCCTCTCGAAATCACCATATATGGAGCTTACAACGCCTAATTTTACTATGCATAACCTCATCTGCATATCATTTCCATGCACTATATGCACTATATTATTCCACTATAAATGCCATTTGTGCCATACATATTACTAAAAATCATCTAATATCCTTGTTGTTTTATAATAAATATATCAAAATATTCATAGCAAAATTGTAGCTATAAAATAGCATACTCCTCTGATAAAGTTTTTAGAATAGAGTTGATTCATTAATTTCCAGCGTCTAAATAATAATTAACAAAAATATAACAATAATTGTTTTAAACAATTCAAATGAAATCGAGTTTATGCAATTTTTCTGATAAGGTGAACATATATTTTAGGATGTTTAGGCTAGTTTAGTGCATACAGATATAGGCCTACTTATTTATTGCATTGTAAAGTATTTTAAAAACGAAACGTATAAATCTTACCATTTTCTTCAAGTAGTATCCTTCAAATACAGTGGTATTCATAATTGTTTGAAGATGCCTGTACACGACATCAACCCCTCCAGCTGTGGTTGTACAGTAAGATATTATTAGTGAACCTGTTCAAACGGACAATAGACCATTCGACCGTCGAATCCAGCGGTGCCTTTCATTATATCGCAGTAAGTGTGCATCACTGATCATGAAATGAGGAATTATTGTGCTCCTATCACTCCTCACTGTCATTAAAAGAGTGTCACAGGAAAAGTGATCAAAAGCAGCACATCCACTATCGAAATCCATATCATTTTTGTTGACATTCTGCATAATGACTTTATGTAATTTTAGGGCTTAACGACATTAGTAAATGTGTATATCAAAACGAACGATGAATTGTGTAACTCCTTATTTGCAAAAGAGTAATGCTTATGTCATTTAATTTTTATATCTTACATATCATATAATGATGATTGATATCTTCCTGCAGCAGTTGATATGGGTGTTGATGGATGCCCTGTGTTCTGGATTAAAGATTTTTATTTCTACGATCATCTGTCACATGAATGCATTGTTAATATAAGGAAGTGTCCTATGTCCTATATTATTCTCACTGTATATTAATGATTTTATGATTCGTATTTCAAATTTCATCCTTTTTAAACATGTAGATGATATTGTTGTGTGCTGCTTGTGATCACACATGGACATGAATGTTAGAAGAAACAAGGTAAACGTTTTCTAATAATCCAGACAGGCACGATCCAACAGAGATGAAGCAATATAACCAAATCAGACCAGGCAACGACAAACCAACTGAACTGAACTTATATTCACTGTACACAGGGAGTTGATGAGACTAATGATTACAAACAGCTGTGATGATTAGGGAGGTGTCCATGGTGATAGATGTGGTGGGAAACACTAACAAAGGAAACATGTGACAGATGAAAAATTGAATCATGATGAATCATGTTACATAACGCCCCCTCCCAGAAGGCGCATCCTCGCACCGTAGACAGGAGGATGAAGAGATGGTGAAATGGCCAGAAGAAGTTGAAAGTGGTTCTGGAGGTGGATGGCTGACCGGGAGAAGCCAGAACCCAGGAGTTCAGAGTGGTGCGGATGGTGGTGAGAGCCGTGGTGGAGCCTTGAGCAGAGGAAGATGGTGACTGATCCAGACCACAGCCAAGACTGTGCCCCATGGCGGTGTCGCAGGAGGGAGGACCTATAGAGATGTCATCAGAGATGCCACCATGGGGACAACCAGAGGCGATGACGTGGAGGAAAGAAAGCCGATGAAGCGATGGCCTGGGCGACCGCCCGAGGTAGAAGCAGGGATCTGGAGGGCCGGGGTGGAGCTAGAGTGATCGAGGGCAGAGTAGCCGCCTGAGGGAGGGCAGAGCTAGCTGTACACTGAGAGGAGGCTGAAGGGACACAGAAGGGCTGATGGGAGGCAGTGATGACTAGGAGACAGGCATGGCTGGGGACTGGAGAGGGGCAAAATTCCATAGACTTAGTACAAGTCTCAAACACATGAGGGAGAGGTGGTAGGAGAGGGAGTTTGGGCGGGGCCAGAGAATTAGATATGTAACAGACAGATTCAGATGGTGATATAAAAGGCAGAAGATTAACGTCTCCAAAATCTAAATAGTTCTCCCAAGTGCTCGCCAGACACTCACTCTCAGTGGCAGATGGGTGGGTGGGGCTCCCTTCCATACCCTTGTATTCCACTAATACTCCCTCGGCAATGGATGGTGCAGCCGACTCACACACCAGTCCCGTGTTGCTTAGGCTCCGTGGTGATGTTCTGCTTGGTCGCTCTCGTCGGCACTGGCTCAAATATCACGGTGAAGTCCTTCTCGCGGTCTGAGGTGGGCTCATGCTGCCGATCCTCGCAGTCAGGGTGTTGTTGGCTGGGCACTGGAATGCTGGTAGGGCTGGTGTCGTCGTTGTCCACGATGTTCACTGTGAGCAACAATCCACAGGACACCAGCACCCGCTCTACGTAGTCGATGAAGCTCCTTCGAGGTCCTTCCCCGGACAGCAGCTCCTTGGTGGCGGGGTTGAGGTCGGCATAAAGGAAGCTGCAGAGAGTATTGTCCGGGAATGAGGAAGCTTGAGGAAATCCTCCAAATGTGCCTTGTTGGAGTGGTCCTTCTGCTCAAGGCATAGCAGAATCAAACCAGCAAAGGGGTCCATAGTGCAAAAAGGAAAATTAAGATACATAAACACGAAAAAACTCAAACAAAAAACACACAAAAAACTGTTTTGGTGTTACGCGCTAGTTGTAATCACATACGGAGATGAATGTTAGGAGAAACAAGATAAACTTTAATTTGACTTATGAAAAAGAAACAAACTGCAAGTCCATGTGGTGATCATGTAATAGATATGGCTTTCTTCATAAACAAACAAACAAACAAAAAAGACTGTATGAAGCCATGTAGCCTGTTGCATACAGCCGGAGGGAGGATGGAGTCTCTTTCTGCTTATTACTGTATGTCATAAGTAACTGTTTGGGCTTTTGTTGCAAAAGCCATTGAAAGTTTCTGGCCTAAGTTGAAGAAAAAATTTTGCAGTAAATGAACACTTAATTTACACAAACCTTACCTTTAATTCACTGAAATCAAATAAATATTTGAAAGAATGTGCATTATCCATTAAACGGTTAGTTCACCCAAAAATGGAAATTCACCCTCATGTTGTTCCAAACCTGTAAGACTTGCATTCATCTTCGGAACACAAATGAAATGAATATATTTTCAATGAAATCTGAGCCAGTTCTGTACTCTATTGACAGCTACACAGCTACCAAATTGACTCTTCAAAAAGTTCATAAAGAGAACTTAAAACTAATCCATGTGAATCAGGAGGTTTAGGACAAATTTTCTGAAGAGAATCAACTTATTCTAACCCTACCAGTCTACTAATACTCTACTAACACTCTACTGAGAGTTAGTTGACATATACACATTATACTTATTCAACAGAATTGTTAAAGAGACAATCAAAATTAATTGAAACCAAAACTGCCAAAAACAATTTATTATAATAAGTAATTTATTATTATTATTATTTCCTCTGTAGTACACATTAATCAGTGTGTTCTGATCTTATTTTGTTTTCATAAATTTACATAAGCTGTTTGATTATATTCAAATGATAAGCAGCCATGTACTGTAAAACTTCATTGTTGGATATTAGAACTATACAAATCTTCTGTTCATTTCAGCTAAAAAGAATATGTAAATAATGACAGATTTTATCGAAAAGTTGCCAATTACTTTGTCAAACTGCACTGATGTACTTTGGTATATGGAGTAAAGAATATTTACTAGCTTTTAACTCTAAAACATTGAGCAGTAAATACTCTTGCTATCAGAACACAGTGTGTTCAAGTTAATCCCAAAGTATACTTTACTTTTTACACATACACGAGAGTCTGCGTACAGTGCGGATGAAATGAATTTCGTCATCATGATTTGTGTAGATTGCTGAAAATTTGATTGGGCATTTGTCGAATGCCTGTGTACATGTACAAGTTAAATGAATTATACTTTGCAAAACTGTTTGTTCGACTGTACACAAACGTAAAAAAGAGGTATACTTTGGGCTTTAGCATCCATTTTTCATCATGAGACACTTGAATAAGATGTTGAAGCAATTGGTATCTCTTTTTAGCTTTCCATACTTATGCAGTAATCAGTGGCATTAGAAATTGCTTATAATATATGCATTTCTGCATGCTGGTAAACATTATGCATTACGTGACAGGTGACATCCTTTTTTAAACGCATTAGGAGAGCTAGGCTAACATGTTTTATTCTGATATTTGTATCAAAGTAACTATGTACCAGATCATCTTAGGCAGTTACAATTATATATATAAAAAAATTGATTGATTGATTGATTGATTCAATGTAAGTGACTGGTTTCACAGAAAAAGTGCACAACTGCTTATGTCACTAAAAAAGGTTAGTAAAGCAGTACTTGTTTGTTTTACTATTGGCATCCATTGAGACTATCTGTATTCAGATGGTGTGTAGACAGCAGTTTTGTACGAGAAGAGTTATTTTCGGTGAGAATCCGGCTCTATTCCTCTTTCTTATTCACAAACTCTCAGGCCTGTTCTCTGCTTGTGTGCTGCCCATATTCTGTTACAGGCTTGGCTTCTTCTGTGAGGCAGTTTTTCTGAGACACTCTGTGACTCAAGACTGATGTTTTTGCTTTGATTTGGCTCCTGAAGGCCATGTAACCACATTGGCCAGCAATGTGGAGCAACGGAGCAACGTGGACATTTTCGCAGTGTTGCCACATTGTATCTGCGGTGTAATAACGGTACTAAGGAAAGCATTTGAACAGTAACAACAAAAAAGCCTCTGTTAAATTGGAAATCCATTGTTTAGATTTTACTTCCCATAACCAAATTTATTAGCATGTCAAATCTTTATTAGTTTCTTAGCATCTAGTTAAGCCCTTGCTAAGCCAGTGACATGATGCAACAAAGCAACATAATCGCATTAATTCAGTGGAGAGCTGGTGACTTCCTGCAATACAACAAGGTTAAGAATTGTTTAATTTTACAAAAAAAAAAAGAGCAGTGACTTTCAGGAGTAAAATGTGAATTCAGTGGCGCGCACATGATCCATCAGATAATTTATATTCTTATAGGGATCATGAACTGCATTGTTTTAGAATATTTTAATTTTTACATCAAAAATTGTCATAATTTAAAAGTAAAAGGCAATTTGATTGCTCTGTTTGAAGGGGCGTGTATGCTGTGAGACTTCAGTGTAAATGCCCACCGCTGCTGATGGGTTACACATTATTTTTTGGGTCATTGTTACGGTGTCATTATGTATTTAAGTGCTGAGTAACATTAATTAACAACATGTACTTACTATAGGGTTAGGGTAGTATTAGGGTTTGGTTGAGGGTTAGTTGCATGTAATTATGCATAATTTACTATTACTACTATGGTAAGTACATGTAAGGTGTAACAAGGACACTATAAAAGGAAGTTTTAAAATTGCGACTGAAATGTACCGCATACAAAATAGATACTGCTCAAATGAGACATTCACATTGTTGAAATAAATAAAATAACCACATTCCTAGCATCAGGATCCTATAGAAGGTGTTATTTTTAGAACAGTGAGTGATCCTGTGCTCTTCTCTCTTCGTCATCTCACTAACGCCAGTGGGCGGGGCCAAAGCTGCAATGGTGAAGTAGGTGTTGGTTTTCTTCTGCAAAGGCGGCCTTTCACTTATCAGGATGAGTTGTTCAGTGGGCTTGGTAACATTAAAAGCTGTTTTTGGACCAACAAGATTATGTAGACAAAATACTTCCAAGGCACTCAAGTGATAAGGTAAAAAGCCTTTAATGAACAGGGCTTAAATCCTTAAAACAAGTTAAAAGTAGATCTACGTGTTCCGGCAACACAGCCCTCTTCAGGACACACATCAATTTCTCAAACAGGTTTTCTTAAACTAGTGGTCATTAGTGAATCATCAAGGACAGCTGGTTAATTAAGGCAAGTCTCACTGACATGACCATAGAACACAATATATTTTTCATACAAACTGCAAATTTGTGTTCAGCCACTCTTAAATGCATTTTCCACTTTTGTTTGGATGGTGTTTGACCATACATAGAAATATCCACACTCAGCGTATGGACTACATATGAGGAATTGCAATTGATCAAAGACTTAATTGGATACACTTTCCCAGAAGACACATCTGTACAAGTATTTGTTCTAACCAGGTTATCACAATGTTTACCGTCCACATCAAAAAATTCCCTACTAAGGAGCGAAGACATGTTATCTTTTCAGGGGCAGGAACATAGCTGCATGCTACTTTAATTAGTTTAGTTGGTGGATTCCTATATCTAACCATTGGTTTTTCTCAAAAAATTGCCCTAAAAGTGCTGTCACTTTTGATAATGTTCTAGTTGGAGTTTATAATACGTTTAATTTGTGTTGCTGAAAAGAACACCCGATTAGAATCATGAGAGCATTGTTGCACTCTTTTCTTCTTACACAATAGTTGTTTCCTATCAATTTAACGTGGTTAAAACTTTAGAGTCATAACCCCTCTGTCAAGATCTGCTGGTCATATCCTGTAATTGAATTTCATAATCATTTACTAGATCACAAATACATTTCAATCTTTGAAATTGGCCATGAGGCATGTTTTCAATCAGTCAGGGTGGATGAAAACTGTTGGCTCTAATAGTATTCCGATCATTTGGTTTCCTACAGACCGAAGAATTTAGCTTACCATTAGCCAACTTAGTTATTTTTAGATAAAAAAAAATAGATTTTAGACACTGAATATTCAAGGCTCAATTTCAAATTTCGATTTATGCCATTAATATACTGGTGAAACCTGTGAAATTCTAAACCAGACCAAATCATCATTAATATATCTACCCCACATAACAGTTTTATCCAAAAAGGAATTATGAATTGAATAAATATTTTCCCCCTGAGTCCTAAAAATCAATTGGCATAATTTGGAGTGAAACAAACACCCAGTGCCGTATCTTTTTTCTGTTTGTTTTTAATCAACAGTTCAATTGCAAAATAAAGGTAGTAGATGGTACACTTTGTGAAGATCTATCACACAAAAAAATGTTCAACAGCTTCAAGTCCCTCTGCGTGATCAATAATTGATAATTAATTCAACATCCATTGTCACCAACAAAGATTCACCTGATCTTGTCAAATCACCACCGCTGTCTAGTTAGTTTCCTGCGCACCTCATTGTCATTTTCCCTATTGTTATTTGTTGTTGTCCATCCCTCCTGTCTGTGTGTGTATTTCTTTTTGTTTGTCTGTGTATCTATGTCCCCCTGTTCTCCTGTTGCGTTATCCACCTCCTTTACTCGTGTACCCGTCTTTTCAACCCCTCTCTGAAACGAACCAGATCCCTTAGTCGTCCGGCAACGGAAAAGCGCCCTGAGGCGAAAATGCTGAGAAAACGACCCCCCAAATAAAACGAACCGGGAAGACCCTCCCACGCTGCCCAGCATGGAAGCCTCCGCCCTGGAGCGGGGCCTGCCGGGCGGGAATCCGGAGATTAGGGGCGGGAACGAGCCTGGGGAGCCCCGGTAGTGCCCACACGCGAACCCAGACCAGGAGCCCCGACATTGAAGCCCACGGTTGCAAGGGGGCGGAGCCCGCCCCGGAACCACAGACCCCCCCCCCGCTCCCTCGTGCCCAACCGTTCCACCCCGCCCCCCGCCCCTGCCAGCCCCCCTGCCCGTCCTCCCTGCCCCTGCCTGTCCCCCTGTTCCGTCGAAGCCATCTGCCTGTTCCCCACCCTGCGTGCTCCACCTGCCCCGTTCTCCGGTTGCCTCCCCCAGCCCCGCGGATCCTCTTGTCCCACCGTTCCGTCGTCGAGCCCTCGGGCTTCTCCTCCGTCCCTCTCCTCCGGCGCCAGCCCCCGCGTCCTCTCCCTCGCCGCTTCCCCACAGCGCCTCCCCCCGCGCGTCCGTGGCGGGGCCCACGCCCTCTCCAACCACCCTTCCACACCACCGTCCCCGGCGTCAGCCACGTCCACCGGCTGTCCTCTCCGTCCCCGGTCCTCCGGATGCTCGGCCACCTCCTCCGCCCGCGCTCAGTCGGGCGTGGTCTCCGTCGGTCGTCCAGCTGTCGGGGGTCGGCCGACGCGACTCCCTACCTCGACGCGTCCCCCCCATCGGCCCCCCCGTCCCCCCTCCCTCCTCACCACCTCCTCCTCCCCTCCTCCTCCCCTCCCCGTCATCCTCACTCACATCACCCTTCCCCCGGCCTTCGCCACCGGCTCACCAGCACACGATCACCGCGAACGTCCGGCGAACTTCCGGTCGCCGTCGGCGTCGCCAGCGGTCCGGGTGTCGGAAAGTTCCGCCGGGTCCCCCTACCTCCGCATGCCAGCGCCATGGGCCGCCCCAGACCCCAGCATCCCAGCCACAGCCCTGGACTCCCCCTCCTCCCTCCCCCCTCACCCCTCTGTCCTGTTCACCACCATGGCTGTGCCATGGGACACTGTCCTCCCACCCAGCCCACTCCACCTCCCTCCCCTCCCTCCGCGCCCCTCTTCCCCCGTCCCTACGCGAGGGCGCGGCGCGCCTTTGGGGGGGGGGGCTGTCACAGTCTGTTTCCCAGTCATGTCCTCATTAGTCGTGTCCATGTGTCATCTAGTTTTGTCATCCACCTGTGTTCACCCATTTGTCATCAGTTTATTTATTTAGTTCTGCCCTGTCTGTGTGTATTATGTTTGGTTGTTGTAATGCGTATGCGCACTCTGTCTTCTGTGTCCTCTTGTTTATTAAACCCCTGTTATTCGTCGTACCTCTCTCTCTGTGTTCATCCCCGGCGTTACACCTGCATTTTTTATATCATTAATTTTATTAAGTACATGTGTACTGTCTTGAATATAAGAAAGAAGTTTATACATGCATAGGGTTTTATATATATATATGTATATATATATATAGACACATTTATATAAAGGAGTCAACATAAATTCTAAATTCTTGTGAATCTTTGGCATACATGAATACATGAGGATCTTTGCAGAGTAAGAAGCTGAACTGAAGTCAGAGATTTATTTTAATGATACAGATGTGTATTTGCTGAATGCTGAAGGTAAATGAGAAAATATTAGCCTTTAGTTTGCCTTTCTGTAACTAATAATATAAAGGCAAACACTATACTTTCTCACAAACAGTTTACTTTCTTTCTTTGTTGTGGTTAGTCGCTGACAGACTAACTGCGCGTGACCACTGACGCAGAGCGCGAGTGCTATCAACGCACCAGTGGTTACACAACGAAAGCAATGATGCTTTCAGAGACGTGCTTATATACATTAACTTGACAACACAATTTGACATTAGCGCGGGCCAAACATTCTCTCGCGGCCTATTAAGGAACTCTGGTCTAAGCCATTGCTGTTGAAGTAGTGCCTTTCTACCTGTGTTCTCTCATTAGTTGTGTCTGTATGCTGGCTGTATGCAGACATCCCAACCTGCAAAAAGTCATTTCAGGGAGGTAACCCCCCCCCCCCCCCCCCCCAAAAAAAAAAAAAAATTCTATAAGCTATAGGCCTATGCAATTATTCGTTAATTATGTTGAAATAGATTACTAGATTACTTTTACTATTTATATAAGCTGCCTATACTATTTATGTAAACTGCTTTTATTTATTTTCCATTGCAACTTTAAAACAAATCCAAGGAGTTTGTTGTTTTTATGTAGCTTTGGCAACTAGCCTGAATAATATGCACATGAAATGAAACTTGTCAACTCACCTCAACATGCCTTTTGCAATCATTTAACCCGCTGAAGTCACTCTTACAAATGCAACGAGCAAGATTGTCATTATGTTTGACACTTATAAGACAGGGGTACACTTTCCTGTTGTCTGCCGTAAAATGTGTCTTGTCTTATACTTTTTTTCTCTGCCATGGTGCTCCTGTTTCTAGATAGACATAACTGATTAATTTGGTTCGGGAGAAGCGATAAAAGCCCGCCCACACTGACAATTGATTGGTTGATTTGCCGAAACAGGCCAATCAGGGTGCTCTCTGTCTTAGATGCGCTTCGCACACAAGCACACCAGCACACACACGCAAGGTCTCTCGCTCCCTCTCCCTCTCTGCCATGCGCACGCTAGACGGTTTGAAACACAGTCTCTGTCTCGCACGCGCGCTCTTGCTCGCTCGCTCGCTCTAGATTCCGGGAGATTTTAACTAATTTGCGGGCATCAGGGAGCCCCTATCAATATGCGGGAGACTCCCGGAACTTCCGGCAGACTTGGGATGTCTGCTGAATGTCCTTTCCACCTGCATCCTTGAACTCCAAACTTTGTTTTTTTATTATTATCATTATTATTATTCAGCTATTAACCTTTTAATTTTTATATGGCTTAATTCCTAAATTTCCTGAATTCCTAATTGGCGCGTTTCGTCATCATTGAGCTCTTTAGCGGTTAATGAATAGAACTGCACGTGTCTTGCGGAACAAGATTGTAGCCGGAAATACTTCTCTCTGTTTGTCTATGACGAGTCACGCAGGTACTAGGATACTCCACAGCGGAGCAGAGCCGAGCTTGGTCTGAAATAGTCCGAATATAAACACTTATTATAAGCGTACCGTAGTGATTCAGGATAAGACAATAACACGGTTTGGAAAGTGGATTTATGATGTACTCGTTCATTATATACATTTTGTTCATTTTGAAAACAAAACAGTTACAGATGGCAGCAGCTGCTGATACCTCGTTCTGTTACACACGCGTGAATAACATGATCATGCACTCGCACAAATGCGACCACGTAAAATTTTAAGTCACACATGCGACCATTTTGGTCACAGTCTGGAACCCTGCAAAGTTAACTAAAACTGTGGAAACTATGCAATTTGCTAAAATGATTCTGAATTCCCAATATTACTTGAGAAAGAGACATTTAGGACATCAATAAAGCGTCACATATAAAAGCACACGACTAATACAAATGCTGTAATTCAGGAATTCAGTTTTGCATCTTCTGTTTGAAGTTCATAAGATTGTATGCGACTTATGAAATCTTATGTTACTGTACCATCTACATTCTAAACACCAAATCTATCCAAAATGGTCACATTGTTTTTATTTATTTAGGGTTTATGTAAGGCAAAAAGGAATGGTCTTTTAAAATGCTGCAAATTGACCTTTGGCAAGAAGCCTGTATGTGGAGCATCGGCTGCTTGAAATTGTAGCAATGTATATGTTCCTGTTAAATAAATGATTAAATTACTATTTAGTGGCAGGCCAGGCTGATTATACTAGATTGTAATGATCTCCAGTCAGTCAGTAGTTTGTGTGGTACACATTACTTACAGTGCTGCGCCACATGCTGTAAAGTCCTTCTCACCATAATAAGTGTCATTCATATTAGGCCAGCAAGGGGGCAGAACTGCCAAGTGCAGACAGCAATTCTCTCCAGTCACACAGGAGCATATAATGTGAGTGGCCCAGCGTTAATTCAAACCTCCTCTTGTCAGAGCTGTCAGGCTGTACTCACAGCCGAGGAGGCCCAGCCACGGCAGGAGGTGTCAGGCGCAGTAGGTATCGGGGTGAAGGATGAGGTGGACGTGTGTTGCTTATGAGGAGGTGGAAACGCTCCATCTGTTTCCACTCAGAGCAGCCCTGTGAAGGCTTCAGCACTCAGCTTTCCCCCATGTTTCTACTGTGTCCTTCCTCTATTATTGTGTTTCAGTAATTTGCATTTGTTGGTCATCATCTGGTTGGTAAACTAGTCTGTCTTTCTGTCCTGACTCTACGGTTTCTCTTCCTGTGTCTCCAGAGAGGCTGTGCTACATCTCAATTTCCTGTGACATTGGTATGAGATAAATTCACACCCTAATTAAACACTTAAAAAAAATTACTCTATGAAATCAATTAATGGGATGTTTAATCATTACATGGAAAAATGAATTAAGCAGACTGACAGCTTAACCTCAAATTGCATGTGAATAATTCAAGGTTAATTGAATTAAGTGAGTAGGCTAATTTCTGCACCACAGGATTTAGAAAGTAATGTAACAAATTTTCCGAACTCTCCATTGTTGGGGAGGCAATACTTGCGTATTCTCATGAGTATTGATGTAAAGCACGGTTCGCATTTGTTTAATGCAGTTGTCTCATTTACTTATTTTGAAATCATTTCATTCAAAGATGTTACACAGGTCTTTAAAATTTTAAATGAATAATCTCAGTAATCAACTAATGATTAGTTATCATGTAATATTTATGTAATTATGTCAAGTTAAATCACCTTTATTTATATAGAGCAACGGTTATACATTTTACTACAGTTCTGTCTGGTTCTCAAATCTGATTGGCTGACAGCTGTGTGATATTCTCCCAGTATCAACACTGGTTAGCGTTTCACCATTTATATCACTGCTTCAGTGGTGAATGAAGTAAATAAATCAGGCACTTGAGTAAAAGTATGAAATATGACTCCAGTAAAATTATGAAGTACCCCTTTTCAATTTTACTCAAAAAGTACAAAAGTACTCGATTTAATGTACTTAAACATTCATAAATCAGAACTTTTTACTTAGTAATTTTTAAGCTACTAAAATAATTTAATTTTATATTATATTTTATAGAATCCTACTGCTCAAAATACCCCCCCCCCAAAAAAAAAAAAAAAAAAAAAAAACTACTATATGGAGTAAAGATACATCTTTTACATTGACTACTGTAATGAGGAGTCAGATGTGATGGGATCCATGTGCGGGTATGGGGTTATGGGAAATGAAGTCCGTAGTGGAGTCAGTACTCAGGTGAGGGAGCCCTCTGGTGGTGATTGGAGGGAGCCACAGAGACCGAATTCAATACGAAGCTTACATTGGCAATATACCTGAGAGAAATTTGTGACAGAGCCCGCTTTCTGCAAACAGAACACTGGGGTCTTCAACTTGAGTTCTATGAAATTCCTCGATGAGAGATTGGTCCAGAATGTCATCTGAATTGACCCAGGACTGTTCCTCCGGGCCATACCCCTCCAAATCGATGAGGTATTGTAGTATCCTGCCCCGGCGTGTGGAATCCATGAGTTCATGCACTTGATATGCCTCCTCGCCTTTGATTATGGGAGGAGGTCTCTGGTCATTGGCCTCGTCTTGGTTCTCCACTCCTCTCGAAGCACCTGAGCAGAAAGACATGGAAAGTGGGTGAGATAAGGTAATTAGCTGGCAGAGCTAAACACTAGGAAACTGGTATTATTTGACTTATGATTTTGAATAGACCCACGTACCTGAGGCTGAGTTTCTTATTGGGTAGTTGAAGTCGAAGATCACAAGTGGAGAGCCAAACCCATTGCTAGTCATTGAGCCTCATTCCACACAGTCTCTCTACGTTGTAGCTTGTCATTGATGGATGGTAGGTCAGAGGGCTCTCCTGACCAGGGAAACAGAGATGGTTGATATCCAAGCATGTATTTCAAAGGAGTGAGTCCAGTAGATGGTTTTTGGAGAGAGCTGTGAATGCACTTTTAATGACAAAACCAGGAATAAACGAACAGCATATACGGTCACACACGAACGATAACCGACCAAGAGTGAAGGAAACACAAGGGTATAAATAGAGACACTAATGACAAGGACACAGGTGAAAGACATAACTAATAATGACGAACAGCTGACGATAATGAACAAATGAAGACAGGGAAGGAAAACTGGGTCACACGAGGATCACAAGACAGGGCAGACAGGTAAACACAGACTCTAACAGTATCGCCCTGGAGCACCCTGGAGGCCATGTGCAGGGGTAAGTCAGGTGGCCTCCAGGGTGGAGTCCAGGGTGATGACCAGGGCTGAGTCAATGGCGGCGGCCAGGGTGGAGTCCAGGGTTCCGGCCAGGGCGGAGTCAATGGCGGCGGCCAGGGTGGAGTTCAGGGTTCCGACCAGGGTGGAGTCAATGGCGGCGGCCAGGGTGGAGTCCAGGGTTCCGACCAGGGTGGAGTTAATGGCGGCGGCCAGGGTGGAGTCCAGGGTTCCGGCCAGGGCGGAGTCAAGGGCGGTGGCCAGGGCTGAGTCAAGGGTAGCATGGCCCCCGTTGCCCCGGTCCCCATTCCCCAAATGGATATATGCCCCCCCCCCAAAAAAATTTTTATGAGTGGAGTCACCCCAGGTCCTGGCTCAGGCGGAGGAAGGTCTGGAGCGGGCTCCGGCGGAGGAAGATCAGGCGCTGGCTTGGGCAGAGGAAGATCCGGTGCTGGCTCAAGCGGAGGAAGATCCGGCGCTGAAGGTTCTGGGCGCGCTGGCTTGGGCGCTGAAGGTTCTGGGCGCGCTGGCTCGGGCGCTGAAGGTTCTGGGCGCGCTGGCTCGGGCGCTGAAGGTTCTGGGCGCGCTGGCTCGGGCGCTGAAGGTTCTGGGCGCGCTGGCTCGGGCGCTGAAGGTTCTGGGCGCGCTGGCTCGGGCGCTGAAGGTTCTGGGCGCGCTGGCTCGGGCGCTGAAGGTTCAGGTTCTGGAAGGTCAGGGAGCCCTGGAGGTTCAGGCTCTGGAAGGTCTGGGAGCTCTGGAGGTTCATGCTCTGGAAAGTCTGGGAGCTCTGGAGGTTCAGGGAGCTCTGGAAGGTCTGGGAGCTCTGGAGGTTCAAGCTCTGGAAGGTCTGGGAGCTCTGGAGGTTCAAGCTCTGGAAGGTCTGGGAGCTCTGGAGGTTCAAGCTCAGGAAGGTCTGGGAGCTCTGGAGGATCAAGCTTCACTGAAAAGTCTATAAGCCACTCCTCAGCGGCCAGCGGAGCCATCGCGGCCGAAAGAGGGCGTGGTTTGTGTGCGGCAGCCAACTTTTGGTGGCGGCTCGCAACAAGCCTCTTGAGCGGCGGCCACTTTTGGTGGCGGCTCGCGTCGCGGCTCGTGTGATGCAGGTGTGTCGCGTAGAGGATCGCGACAGAGTGGAACGGGACTATTGGGACGGCATGTGGAGAATTCCGGTCTAGAGTGAGCTGCAAACATGCTTCCGGGTAGGGACTGGCTGATAATTTATCTTGTCCTCAGCAAAATCAACAAAAAACTCAGAATTTACTAAGCTGAGGACGGAATTGATCAAATCAGATACAGACTTGAAACAATCGCCAGGAGAAACTGAGTGAAATAGTTTATCATCCAGTCCCATCCGGAAGCACGCGTTAATCATTGGATCTCTCCAACTCACCCGATGTGAGAGATCCAAAAATTCCTCCACATACCGCTCCAATGGCCGTCCACTCTGCTTGATGTTGAAGATTCGATCCTCTACTTCTGCCCACATCGTACTGTTTAGGTCCGTTCTTCTGTTACGGAACGTGTAGCTGAATGAACGCACGAAGATGAGGGGATAACAGAATGCACTTTTAATTACAAAACCAGGAATAAAGGAACAGCATATACGATCACACACAAACGATAACCGATTAAGAGTGAAGGAAACACAAGGGTATAAATAGAGACACTAATGACAAGGACACAGGTGAAAGACATAACTAATAATGACGAACAGCTGACAATAATGAACAAATGAAGACAGGGAAGGAAAACTGGGTCACACGAGGATCACAAGACAGGGCAGACAGACAGACAGACAGGTAAACACAGACTCTAACACTATACATGTTAATTTAAACATGTAAATTGTATAGTTTTATTAAATATGATACACAAAGCAATTTGCAGATGGAAACAAATCACAAATTTGAGATGTACATAATGTGAAAGTTAGATAGTTGTGGTGCTCAATCTTTTCTTTATTCCTGTCCCGCAATACTTTTGGCACATTAAATATGTTAAGTATGTACTAAAGTCACATTCATACAGAACACCCCCCCCCCCCCCCCTTTAAATCATTGTAGTGTTTTCAGGGACCTGCCTTGTTTTTCAAATGCTATACAGTGCATGTCTAAACTCAGCACACTTCTATATTGCTTCTATATTGATTTTAGTTGCACACAAAGTCAAAGAGAATACAATGAAGCAATCAGAAAAGATCATTCCCAGGTAGAGATCGCTGCATACATGAGGTGAAAACACAGCACTCTTTTTCCATTTAGACAGCGAATTAATGCAGTTGTGGACACCACAAGCTAGTCAGTATTACAAAACAATGTTATTGTATTTTATTTAATGCCATGTCAGCAATCAAAGCTATTTTCATGGCAAAAATTCAATTACAAAAATAAAAATATCATAAAAACAATAAAAACAAAACAAATATAAACAGCAAGTCATATTATACAATTTTTTTTAAAATTAACATATGATAATAAAACCTTTTCAGGCGTAATCTCATTAAATATGTCCTTAAGTGAAGTAACTTCATAAAAGAGCATTCTGCTTGTGTTAAGTCCAGGACAATCTAATAAAATATGTTTGACAGATAAGGGAATCTTACAAAACATGCATAAAGTTGGGCCTTCACCTTTAAGCAAAAACGCATGGGTCAATTTTTAATGTCATTAAGAGCTTCGGAATCTACAAACAAAAGAAATCCATAAGTCCATAGTATTTAGTGTACTTCCAAGGTACTTCCAAGTGAGAGCAGAGTAAAGGCTGGCTGAAAGGGTTTGTTCCCAGTCTTTTGTTGTTGTAAACAGTTTCTGTTTTTCCCGTCACGTCGCAGCTCATCATATACAATCGGGGTAAACAGCCAGAACTAGTATGTTTGGATAAACTTGTTCAGGTGAACGCTTTAACTTAAGACTCATCTCCGTTAGCCAAGAATGCTGACTGGAAATAGACGGAGATTGAAATTAGACACAAAATGCCAGTCGGAGAAACTATTGAATAGAGACCAAATCAACTGTCCACATTTCCAACATCTTACGATCACATTACATTGATATAATTACATTCTGTTCATTGTCGGCTTTCCTAACTGTCAAAAACTAATGGGTAACTAGCATGGATTAGCTGCGGTCGTTAACCAAGGACTGAAACAAACCAACGTAATATAATTTAGAAATATAATTTCATAACATTCAATATCATAAAAGACATTCTCACTTGTTAAATGTAATCCCTTGCTGTCTGGTTTTGAGATTTATTTCATTTGAACACCCATACGCAGCAAAAAAAAAGTCCGGCATCGTCCATGAATTCAAAGTACAGGCGGAGATAGCAACGCTACCTAGCTACTTCCTATGACAAGACCCCTGTTCTAAGATGGCGGTGGTATTCTGAGAACCCCAAGGCGACGTCTAGTGCATATGTCTATGACCGTAAATATTCCAAATTCTGAAAATCTGTAAGTCTTCCCTCCAACCAATGCCACCATTGTTCGAATGCTGCTTTCATGGCAAGAAGTTCTCCATCTCCCACATCGTAGTTTCGTTCAGTTGGAGTGAGTTTTCGTAGTTTTCGGAGTAGTATGCACAAGGAAAGAGTTTGGTTGCAGTGCCTTGTCTAAGCATTGCTCAGATACCCGTGTTTGATACATCGACTTTGATTAAGAAATCTCATTCAGGGTCAGGACGATGCAAAATAGGTGCTGTTGTGAATAGTTCTTAACTCTTAAAAGGCTCTATCTGAAGCTTGTAACCAGGACCGAGTGCCCCCCTTCTTAAGCATGGAGGTGAGAGTTGAAGCAATCAATCCCAAGAATCATTGTAGTTCCTTTATTGTTGTGAGTTGAGGTCAGTTAACAACAGCTTGAACCTTATTGTCATCCATGGCAACTCCCTCAGAGCTGATGATGTAGCCCAGAAATGAGGTGGAAGTTTTCTATGTGTCTTTGGAGCATAGACCTGACGTGGTGGATATGATCGTTGAAGGAGTCGGAGTATATCAATATGTCGTCTATGTACACGATGACCCATTTGTTGAGCATGTCACGGAAAACATTGTTAATGAAGGATTGTAAAACAGATGGACCAGCCCAATATTTGATGTGCCCTGTTGCTGTAGAGAAGGAAGTTTTCCACTCATCTCCCTTCCGGATACGAATCAGATTATATGCACTGCGCAGGTCAAGCTTGGTGAAGTACCTTGCAGTATGAAGCTCTTCAAGGGCTACAGGAACTAAGGACAGAGGGTACTTGAATTTTACTGTGATGTCATTGAGACCACGATAATCAATACAGGGTCGTAAGCCTCCATCTTTTTTCTTGACCTCAGAGAGATCATGATATTCGGGTGGAAAGTTTGTGATGAAAGAGGACTGGGGTTCTTAAGTGTTCTTGAGCTGTGGAGATTGGAGACAATCTGACAATTGGATGATTTGATTGTCAGCCCATGAAATCTGAGGATTGTGTTGACGTAGCCACGGTAATCTGAGTATGATGGGGTTTTGTGGTGATTTTATCAGGAAAAAGCGAATAGTCTCCTTCTGCAGTGCTCCAATCTGTAATGAGATGTCTCCCTGCCCTGCCTACACAGATTCAAAGGAAATTAGAGGAATGTCATGTTTTTTAGCGAAATCAGATTGTTGTTTTAGCTGCCAGTGTACAAAATGTGAGCGCATATTCAGCTGCCATTTGTTTGCCTTGACAAAGAGCCAGCAGTAATTCTCCAGCCTCTTTTTCCCCTTCTAAATGTTCGAAAATCTCAAGAAATTGTATGAATTCATTGAATGTTGTGAAAGTTGGTTGACTGCAACAGCCCATTCTAAGGCCTTACTTGTTAGCAATGAGCACACAAATACGATGCGACTATCATCAGTGGTGTATAAAGTGAGTTGTTGTGCAGCAGGAACCTCTTACATCTAGCTGGTGAGCTGTCATATTTTTCAGGGAATGCTAGATTAATAGTAGTTTACATTATAGATGTCACAGTTATAGGAGGATCAGCGGTAAGGAGCTGCATGCTTTGTAGTGTCCTCACCAGTTCCACTGTTACTGAAGTAAGATGGGTATATTGTTGTTCATGGATGGCTAGAATGCTGGATTGAAAGAATACCTCGGTAGACAGATGTCTGTCAAACGGGCAGAGGTCGATCACCAGCAATAACAATGTCCAAGACAGAGCAGAATCATAAAAGGGGACAGGCAAAGGTTCAGAGCAGGCGGCAGACAAGGCAGAGTAAATCCAGATATGCAGGCAGAGAATGAACAGGGCAGGCAGCAAACAATCCAGATAGAAATTAACAGTTCAAGATTAAACAAAAGAATCCAGATCTCAGGGGAAAATGCTCAGAAATATCAGCCAGAACAAAACAAGACTTTGCAATGGGTGAGAGTGTGTTATATAGTCCAGGAGATAGGACACAGGTGTGAGGGTAATCATGACCAGGTATGATGTTATGGGAAATGAATTCCGTAATGGAGTAAATACTCAGGTAATAAGTGGTGATATGGAGCCACAGAGACCAAATTCGTGACAACTAAATTGACAAGAGTAACGTAGAAGTATTCAATTATGAGGCTTACATTGACAATACACCTGAGAGAAAACAGATTTTATCATGAGTGATCTAATTTTCAGTAGTAAGAAAAAATAAGGATTTTAAAAAATTTTGTCTTTACACCTAGTCTGTGGGGTAAAATACACCCAGCCACTTGGGGTAAAATGCCAAAAGCTAGCTGGTTAGCAAGACGGTCAGCATCAGCTAACAATATTGACTGATTTTCAGCATGGTAAACATTATACATCAACATAAACATATTTATCTACTGTTATTTCAGCTTGGTTTTTTTTTTTTTTTTTAGTTTTTTTTTTCATTTTAAGCTAAAAATGATTAACTGTATGAAGCAGAACTGGTTAATTATGTCTTTAACCCCAGCACTGCTTCAATGCTATTTTAACTCAGTGCTGCGCACACACATGAACACTAAGCAGCGTTAATTAACCTGGCCATTTTTCTGCATACTATTACATTAATATTAACCATTTCATTCGCGTATGACCGACAAATATGAATCCCATTAAGTTTATTAGTTTATGTTAAAACTATGTAATCCAAATGGATGGAACATTTGAATGTAAGTGAAATTCAGTTACATAAAACTTAAATTTAGACCGATATATTTTTTTGAGTGAATGTAGTGAAGTAGAAATAAAAGTTGTTCAAAATAAAACTACACCAGTAAAGTGCAGATACTTGAAATAGTAAAAATACTTCATTTATGTTCCTCCACTGCTCAGCTAGCAGTGACTGTCATGGTGGTCGAGCAAATCCACCATGTTCTTTTATAAATACGACTGTTGTTATGTCACGAAATGTAGATTAAGAGTTTTTTTTTTTTTTAGGTGAAAGTGTCGCTATTTACACCTCAAATATATGACTCATATCATATACATAGCACCTATTTTACCGTCTGTCTGCTTCCTGACCTGGGCCCCAGTTAGTCAAGGTTAAACTCTAAGACTATGTGCCATATTACTAGAGAGAAGAGCGGCACCACCCCAGGAGGGATGAATACATCTCTTTTCAACAGGTCAGGTCTGCCCCAAAAACTTTTCCAATTGTCTAGGAAACCTATATTATTCTGTGGACACCACTTAGACAGCCAGCCATTGAGTGATGATAGTCTGCTAAGCATCTCATCACTCTGACAAACAGGAAGGGGACCAGAACAAATTACAGTGTCTGACATCATACCTGCAAGTTTACACACCTCTTTAATAATCATTTTAATTTTAGTGATCTCCGACTGACAAGGTCGAACATCATTAGTACCGACGTGAATAATAATCTTAGACAATTAGAATTAGCCAGCACTTTTAAATTTGCTTTGATGTCAGGCGCTCTGGCTCCTGGTAAACATGTGACTATAGTGGCTGGTGTCTCTATTTTCACATTCCGTGTAATAGAATCGCCAATAACTAGGGAATTTTCAACAGGATTCTCAGTAGGTGCGTCACTGAGTGGGGAGAACCTGTTTGATGTTCTAATCGGAACGGAAGAGTGGTGTTTTTTTCCCACGACTAGGCCGCCTCACGGTCACCCATTTGCCCTGCTGCACGGCCTCTACAGTAAGGTTTTTAACTGAACAATGTACAGAGTTCACAAAGCTAGTCGCATCCAAAACAGTATCTGAAGCCCTTGCATTCTTACTATCATCAATTAAAGTTTGGATGTGTGTCTCTCATTCTGAGATTTTCTCTGTCAGCCTGACTATTTCTGTCATGAATTCAGTCCATCCTTACACCCACTCACCACTAGAGGTCACCCGCTCGCACCATGCTTCTCCCTCACAACACTACACTTCCCAGAATCCCTCACTCGGTCACTGATCATCCGCCAGCTGTGTCTCGTCAGCACTACTCATTAGCTTCATCACTGCACTACAAATAGCTCCTCTGGGGTGCGAGGTATTGTTTGATTCTTTCTCAATTTCCAAGCGTTATTTTCTTGTATGATTTTCCTGTTGTTGATTCTACCTGTTCCCTGGTTTTCTGACGATTCTCTGCCTGCCCCTGATCACCCGCCTGGATACTACCTTGAGCCTGTCTGCCCTCCTATACTGTTGTTTGCCGTTGATGAACTCTGCCTGTCTGACCACGTTACCTAATAAAGCTGCACTTGGATCTCACATAACTATTGATCTTTACAACGGAATGAATCAATACAAATATATAGAATAAGCTGGACAATAACACCATTTTCTTTAAGAGCTGCTGTGCAGCTAAAAAATATTTGGCAATTATTACTATAAAGCTGCTTTGACACAATTTGCATTATATATAAGTAGTTTGTGCTGTATAAATTAAGGTGACTTGACAGTGTTTATTTCTGCAGTTTTTTTATATTATTTAATGATTATGAACACACAACAAACCAATTATACAATTGATGAAACTACAAAGGTGGCATGGAGATATGTATATGATTATAAAATAAAATCATTATGATTGTTATTAGTATTATTTTATTAAGTAAGTAACATGTAGGGTAAATGTAGATTTTTCACCATGGGTGATGAGCTATTTCTGTGACAGCTCCAGCTCTCCGTCGCACAGTGTGTATGCCAGCATCCGAATTTACTCACTTCATTTCGTTCACTCCTTGCACATATAGTGCACTCAAATGCCATACACTATATAGGCATTTGTGAACGAGTGAACGAGTTCAGTCTCTTCCATAACTTGTGATCAACAGAAACTGTCAAAAAAATAAAAATAAAAATATAAAAATAAAAAAGAATTGTATAAGCAATGAGTTAAAGATACAAGAAATAAAATAAAATACAGTTAATATCCATCATGAAATGTTTTTGTCTTTTAGGGTCACCTTAAAAATGTTCTAGTATAAAATATGCCTTCATGAAAATCTTCATCTATTTTTAGACGCTTTTGACATCATGTAAATAAAAACTTAAGAGACAAAAGGGTCTTAATATTTTTCTGGTCATGGTGTGGTATCACTACATCCCTTTCAAAACAAACATGCTCCAGAGTTTTATTACAGACGCTGCCATATATTAAATCATTATCTTCCATGATCATGGGTGCATTTAGTTAACCAAATGCCCCTGGACTACAGCATTATGATAGGCCCCCCTACCCCTGATAAAAAAAAATAAATAAATAAAAAGTTAGCTTCCTGACATTTATGTAGAAATGTTTTATTGTTGACAACATCTAACATTTACAACACTGTATGTATATGTAAAAATATGCATCAAATAAAGGTTAATATTCACTATTTGCCTGCTATGGAGGACCAGGGGTGCCATATAAAAATAAAATGAAGAATCCAATAATTTAATAATTCAAACATAAAAATGTATATAAATAAATTGCTTTTATATGGGCAAATAAATGGACATATTTCAAGTTGTTTAATTCCTGTTGTAAAATGTAGTTAAATAGAACAATAAAACAATAAATTAAAAAAATCATTTTTTAATGTATAAATAAATAGACAAATTTGAAATGGGTTAATTAATTTTTTAAAATGTAGATTAATAAAACAATAAATAGTACATTATTAAATCATTTTAAATGCGCATTTAAATCGCTTTTTAAAAAAGTATTTGCCAAATGCTTTTCTTTATCCATTTGACAATCAAGTGCTAAAGTGCCTTTGGACAGTTCACACGTGGGAGCAACCAATCAACTTTCACCTCAATTTGAAGAGCCAACCCTAACAAGATAGTTCGAGCAACGCGGTCACACAAAATGTCACGGGAATCTGAACGTATTTGGAGAGTTATTGTAGAGGATTTGTTAGCTTTAGCTGATTTTTGCAAAAATAAATTCTCCCCTCGATTATCATTTTATATGTAAAAGAGTTTTACGGTTGAGGGAAGACGCGGCAAACGCAGCGGATAATTGTGTTTGTACAATAAATGGAAGGACTTGGGTTGAGTTTGAGGTCATTCCGCGACTCCGCGGCCCTCACGCTATGGTTGAACTTCCAAGCGTTCTCGAACAACACCAGTCGTTGGATGTACCGGCAGAAAACCATTATAACCTCTCCAAACACGTTCAGATTCGCCTGACATTTTGTGTGACCGCGTTGCTCGAACTGTCTTGAGAGGGTCGGCTCTTCAAATTGAGGTGAAAGTTGATTGGTTGCTCCCAGTACGTGTGTACTGTCCAATGGCATTTTAGCACTCGATTGACAAATGGATAAAGAAAAGCGATTGACAAATGGATAAAGCATTTGGTGAACCCTTTTTTAAAAAGCGATTTACATTCACATTTAAAATGATTTAATAATGTACAATTTATTGTTTTATTAATCTATGTTTTAAAAAATGAATTAAATAAACAACTTTAAATATGTCTATTAATTTGCCCATATAAAAGTGATTTATTTATATACATTTTTATGTTTGAATTATTAAATTAATTAATTGATTCTTCGTTTTATTTTTATGTGGCACTCCTGGTCCTCCATAGCCTGCTAGGTGGGTGTGAAACAGCAGAATTATAGTAGAACATACACAAAGCAGCAATACGCTTATAAACACTTACGTACATCAGTTTTTCCCAACCCCTTTTTTGCCATGACACAGTTTTCATAAGTCATAAAAGATGAAGCACTGCGCATGTATTTAAAACTTGTTTCAACTAGGTGGCAAATAGCAAACTAAAATATGCTCTGCTCTTCAAATACAAAAAACATTAGCCTTTATGGACATCGTGTTTCACGAGTAAAGACAACGGCGTACTTACGCAAACATCAGTTCTTTACTTAACCTTGCATGCAAATAAGCAGATCTCCAAACTGTGTGATGCAGGTTCTAAATGGAGGCGGGGAGGAGTTATGAGGTTTGACTGACAGTTTGAGGAGCCAATGGATTTATGAGGTTTAGTCACAACCTCTTTTAAATGCTTTTTATTGGTTACATAGTTGTGAAAACAAATATGCAGACCGATAGCGTTAATTTTATAAAATAAAAATGACAAAATATAGAGACACAATGTTTTGGCTCAGCATCGATGATATAATCTTATTTGCATTTATTTTATTTATTTATTTATTTATTTATTATATATTTTTTGGAATTTGATCATTTTCCACGGCACACTAGTGTAAAAGAAAATGCCATCTAAACTTTTCTGGCCAAAAAGCATGTTTACAGGTACAGCTCCATGACATAAATAACATAAATATTACACAATATATTCATCAGCAATCCATTGCATATATTCATTGCAAACTGCTCTAAAAACACGAGCATGTAAAACATGCAACAACAGCACTGCGTCTTTTCTTTGAAACATCAAATCATAGCCTTTTAAAAAGTTTAATTATCACATTTAAGCAAAATTGATGTTTTTCTAAAATTGAGGCTGGACTGGATCTTTCAGATGACACGCAGATTATATCAGTGCAAAAGTTGAACATGAGTTCAGCGCAGGGAGTCTCTCTCGCACTGGTGTTACAGAAACTTGTCCGGTGCAGTTCCGTTCACACAGCAGGGCTTTGCTGAAAATGCAGTTGAGAGTCCTGAAAATTAGGGGTGTGTGAGTTGGTTTATACTCCCATATATACAAGTAATTATTTGAAAAAGGTCATTTTCGTGCAGCCAGTAGGCCCCTCCCCAGAGTGGGACCCTAGGCTTCAGTCCATTGAAGCCTGTGCGTTAAAATATAATGCTATACACACATTTCATGTTCCATATAGTTGTTAAGGCTTAAATCTACAATATGGATGGATTAACATCTAAAATATAAAAGTATTTACGTATATTTTACAGCTTTTAAAATGTGAAATGCATTTTTAAATTATAAATATAGTTGTATATATTTTACTATTATACAGATATTTTTGAGCCCCTAAACCAACCATGCCTAACCTAACCCCCTCTCAGTAATAAGTAATAAATTAGTATTTTAGTGTACTATTGTATGGATAATTGTAAGCTCTTAGAAGAATGTATTTAAAAATAGAGAAACCAACAAATTATTTTCAGTGTTGTGCCAGCAAAGGATTAAATTATTTGTGAGTTACAGAATGAATCTAATGTCTCTAACACTTCACGCCTGTACATCTCATTCAATGCCAGCACACAAGTCACACACAAGACAGAGCTCCAACATCAAGGGCTCTGTAGGTCAGGGATGCTCACTTCCGACTGGAATACGCCCCATGACATTTCACATCACTGCAAACCTGTGTCATGACTCATAAGGTGCTTGAGGCACCAGTTTTATTATTGATTTGCCTATGTAGAGAACAAAAGAACTGGAATCAGATGAGAACAAAACAAACTGAATTAAGCTGAATAAAGGCTATTGTTTTCTGTAGAGCTGCATAATAGCCGAATTGAAATGTTCCATAATAAATTAACTTTACACAGTTGTTGAACTGAACTGAACTGAATTATTATCTTGCTACAGCTGCTTTACATCAGAATTTGAATCTGTCTCTTAGGCTATTCAATAAAGCTTGCAAATATTATCATAATTATACTTTTCTGTTTAAAATTGTGAAGCTACTTTGAAACAATTTCTACTGTATAAAATGCCATACTAATAAAGGTGACTTGATCAGATTTGAACATGACTGCAAAATGGGACCATTAGCTGTGCATGATTATATTACGGACCTTTTCCTCTCACACACAGTGTTATTGTATGGTGTCTGAAGACTACATTTATAATCAGTGCATCAAAAAACAATAAAATAAATAACAACAATTAATTATTTTGCAGTGTGAGTTTGGTAAAGTCATATAATCTCTCAAAATTAATTGAATACAGCACCAGATGACAGCAAACACAATAAAATTGTTATAGTGCCATCAAGTGATGCACTGAATGTTTTACAATTAAATAAGCTTATACTATGATTGTAAAAGGATGTTTAAACTTGTTGTGATGTCAGCGGAGGGCTATCAGAATACAGTAATGCTACTGATTGTAATGTAATGAACAAATGACAAGGGAACAGTTGCTAACACCATGAACCCTAACGCAGTGTTTTCTTATGTAATCCCATTCAGAAATGTAGATGACGCTTGATTCTGTTTTTATTTTTCCCTCGTTTTTGTTTCTTCCCTTTTTCCTTAGTATTGTTACAAACAATGTCCATCCAGGAGCATGTCCAACTTGGCTACATCACATCATCCCCCTCCATCCATGTAAAGTTAAGGTAGTGAGATTATGTGTGAGTCAGAGCCCTTGTTTGGCAGTGAAATGAGAGTCGAGTCACCTTGATACCTGCTGCTTCACTGACTGAATCCTGTGTCTGACCCCTGTCACTAAAACCTGCCAGCACTGCTCAACAAACACTGGAGTTACAGAATCAAAGATCACTCGTGCACAGAATAAAACAATGTCTGTCTGTCTGTGCATCAATCCCAGCACATTTGAATGACTAACCAAATCAAATTGAAAAGCATATAGTTTCTGTTATTGTCTTGCATGTTAAAGGGCAAGTGTGCTGATTATCTATTCATATGCAACACTAGGCAGGCTGGCCAGGCTGGCTTTGGATTATGTGGACATTTGTGCCACGAGCCTTCGACATGCTCATTAGTTTGGTGTTTCTCTGGAGACAGGTGATTTTCTTAGAGGTGGAGCCAGCACCTGTGCCAGACACCGTTTCACATGCACCCAGACCTCACAATTCAAGGACAATTTAACATTCAGCCACAACTGCCTCCAACACATCCAGCACAAAACTTTATGATAGCATTGCTGTCTATTAATGGTTTTGAAATGCTTCCGAAAAGTGCAGGAACCAGTTCATTACAGAATATGAGTGAGTTGAGCAATTCACTGCTGGAAGATTGCATAAATAGTACTGCTAAAAGCACACTTAAAAGTGAGGATTTTAATGTGAAAAGTGAAAAGAGGGTAATCGATGTGGTTCTGGGCATGTCAACTGACAATGGTGGGAAGTCTGAGTGAAACTACTGGTTTGGAGAGCCAGTTTCCTCCCCGGCGTCCTCCTATCGTTCGGCCGTGACAACCATTCCGCCTATCGGGAAGTGGACCGTTTTAAGTTTAAGGCATACTCCGATTAATTCTGACGTTCAGCCTTTGAGCAGGATGAACAAAGTGGAATTATGCAAGCTTTATGTCGCCCTGCATTCGGCAAACCTCACTCCTAAGTCCACCCCAGGCTCCAAGGGGGTCAATAGGCAGACCAAATCCCACGGGGCCGCAAATTCTCCTCACCCAACACCACCACTTTCCTCCGGCACCATAAAAGTGTCAGGCCGCAGGGGAAGACCTTCAGCGAGCCTTGGCCGTGCCCCAGATTCCCCTGCCACAGGGCCTTACGCGCCTCCTGCTTCGGCGCAGGCTTTTACCGTGGCTTCTCCTGCCGCAGCACTATATGCAGCTGGGCCCTCTGGCCCACTCTTAACCTCTAAAATTTTTCCTCCAACTGTTTCTAACCCCTTTCTTCCGCAGTGGCCTCCAGCTACCGCAGCAGATGCTAGTGTGAGGCTGCCTCCGCTAGCATCTCTGGCATTTCATCTTTCTGCGCCTATCACCAATCCCTCTCCTTTTCAGTGGCCTGCAGCTCCTGCAGCGCAAGCAAGCGTGAGGCTGCCTCCGCATGCAACACAACCCTGCTCATTTCAGTCCTTCCCTACATTTCCCTTCTCAAGCCCCAGACGCCGACTTAAGCGCGAGGCTGCCTCCGCCGACAGTCGTGGCTTCGGCTTCTTTTCCTCATACCTCTCTTTTGAATGCAAAGTCACCATATTCTCTGTTCACAGCAACTCCGATGCTCATCCCAACAAACGCAGTCGCCTCGGAACCACCCTCGGTGGCCCACAACATCTGAGCGCAAATTCTAGCAGGTGCAGACGTAGACCTAGCAAATTTACTCTCACAGATTCCGGTGAATGATTGTAAACGCCAGGTAGACTGCGGGGATTTTTCAGTCACTTTAAAAAAATCAATCCACACATTTGTCATGTTTACTTTCTTTTTCAGAATTCACTATTGCTTTCAGCCGTTACACAGAAATGATCTGTGCATTCTTCCCCCATAGGCGACGCGAGCTCAACGATTATCTAACACTGTCTCATGGGGGATGCCATTTCTACACTTATCACAAGCTTTTCTCCGCAAAATGCGCCGTCAGGGTTGCTCAGTGGAACCAGTGCCCATACTGGGGTGCACTCTTACTGATAGTGTCCTGAATGCCAAAGTTGAAAGTTAAAAAAAATGTTCTTAAGAAAAATCGTTGATTTTTGGTGGAAAATTAGTCGATAGTTTAATCAATATAAAAATAGTTGCATCCCTAGTAATTACATCAATGTACATAATAAATAGGTATTTTTGAGCCGCTAATCCCACTCCTACCTCTCGACCTAACCAAACGTACAAGCAATTTATATATTGCTTGAATGTCAAAAAGAAGTATAAAGTAGTCCGAATGACATTCAAAGTCTTTCCTGGTGATATGCAAACGTTTGTGAATTACAAAGCACAATTTAAAAGCTCGTGAAACCCCAGAACACGTTTTTTGAAATGTGAACAGATCTATATACAGTTGTGTTCAAAATTATTCAACCCCCCAATGCTGTAAATGGTTTTAGAGAATTTAGAGTACATTTGTAATTGAATTCAGAATGAAATCCTACAAGGACTTCTTAAAGAAGCATATGCAACTAAAATGACATCAATTGGTTTTGTAATACAGTAGTAAATGTTTCTTTTGTGAATTCTTCATTGACACAATTATTCAACCCCTTAAAGACTACCACTCTGAAGAACAGAGGTCCATTGAAGTGTTTTCAATCAGGTATTGAAAGCACCTGTGGATGTCAGGGAGCAGCAATAAAGCCTAAAAGCACCAATTAGGCAGCTTTAAAATGACTGTGATACTCAGCTCCTTCTAGACATTTACTGGTGTGGTTACAAACATGGTGAAGTCAAGAGAATGGTCCAGGAAGACAAGAGAAGAGGTGATTACTCTTCACAGGAAGGGCAATGGCTATAAGAAGATTGCAAAGATGTTAAACATACCAAGAGACACCATAGGAAGCATCATTCGCAAATTCAAGGCAAAGGGCACTGTTGAAACGCTACCTGGTCGTGGCAGAAAGAAGATGCTGACTTCGACTGCTGTGCGCTACCTGAAGCGTAGAGTGGAGAAAAGTCCCCGTGTGACTGCTGAGGAACTGAGAAAAGATTTGTCAGATGTAGGTACTGAAGTTTCTGCTCAGACAATACGGCGCACCCTGCGTAATGAAGGCCTCCATGCCAGAACTCCCAGGCGCACCCCCTTGCTGTCTCCAAAGAATAAGAAGAGTCGACTGCAGTATGCCAAAAGTCATGTGGACAAACCACAGAAGTTTTGGGATAGTGTTCTGTGGACTGATGAAACAAAATTAGAACTGTTTGGGCCCATGGATCAACGCTATGTTTGGAGGAGGAAGAACAAGGCCTATGAAGAAAAGAACACCTTGCCTACTGTGAAGCATGGCGGGGGGTCAATCATGCTTTGGGGCTGTTTTGCTTCTGCAGGTACTGGGAAGCTTCAGCGTGTGCAAGGTACCATGAATTCTCTTCAGTACCAGGAGATATTGGAGGACAATGTGATGCAGTCCGTCACAAACCTGAGGCTTGGGAGACGTTGGACCTTTCAACAGGACAATGATCCCAAGCATACCTCCAAGTCCACTAGAGCATGGTTGCAGATTAAAGGCTGGAACATTTTGAAATGGCCATCGCAGTCACCAGACTTAAATCCGATTGAGAACCTCTGGTGGGACTTAAAGAAAGCAGTTGCAGTGCGCAAGCCTAAGAATGTGACTGAACTGGAGGCTTTTGCCCATGATGAATGGGCGAAGATACCCGTAGCTCGCTGCAAGACACTTGTGTCAAGCTATGCTTCACGTTTAAAAGCTGTTATAACTGTAAAAGGATGTTGTACTAAGTATTAAGATTGAATGTCACTTGGGGGTTGAATAAAACTGATAATGATGTGAGCAGAGAAAAGCCATTTGTGGTTATTTCATTATAAATGTTATGTTATATTTGTCTGACCTACACGTGCCTCTTTGATTTAATTGTAAGCAGGATGACTGAATGATCAAAATCAATGTCAAACCGGCCAAAACAATCAATTTCATTGGGGGTTGAATAATTTTGAACACAACTGTATATACAGGTTGCATGTCACTGAAAACAGTAATATCACTCAAAGTTTAACAAGTGGAAATTGTTTATTTTTGCATTTTTCAGAGCAGTTTTTTACTTTGTCTGGTTTGAATTGCAAAGTCGAAACAATGGCACAAAATATGACGTACAGTCGTGGCCAAAAGTTTTGAGAATTACTTAATATTAGTTTTCACAAAGTTTGCTGGTAAACTGCTTTTAGATCTTTGTTTCAGTTGTTTCTGTGATGTACTGAAATATAATTACAAGCACTTCATATATTTCAAAGGCTTTTATTGACAATTACATGACATTTATGCAAAGAGTGAGTATTTGCAGTGTTGGCTGTTCTTTTTAAGGACCTCTGCTATTCGATTGGGCATGCTCTCAATCAACTTCTGGGCCAAATCCTGACTGATAGCAACCCATTCTTTCATAATCACTTCTTGGAGTTTGTCAGAATTAGTGGATTTTTGTTTGTCCACCCACCTCTTGAGGATTGACCACAAGTTCTCAATGGGATTGAGATCTGGGGAGTTTCCAGGCCATGGACCCAAAATTTCAACGTTTTGGTCACCGAGCCACTTAGTTATCACTTTTGCCTTTTGGCACGGTGCCCCATCGTGCTGGAAAATGCATTGTTCTTCACCAAACTGTTGTTGGATTGTTGGAAGAAGTTGCTGTCGGAGGGTGTTTTGGTACCATTCTTTATTAATGGCTGTGTTCTTGGGCAGAATTGTGAGTGAGCCCACTCCCTTGGATTAGAAGCAACCCCACACATGAATGGTCTCAGGTTGCTTTACTGTTGGCATGACACAGGACTGATGGTAGTGCTCACCTTTTCTTCTGCTGACAAGCCTTTTTCCAGATACCCCAAACAATCGGAAAGGGGCTTCATCGGAGAATATGACTTTGTCCCAGTCCTCAGCAGTCCATTCATGATACTTTCTGCAGAAGATCAATCTGTCCCTGATGTTTTTTTTTTGGAGAGAAGTGGTTTCTTTGCTACCCTTCTTGACACCAGGCCATCTTCCAAAAGTCTTGGCCTCATTGTGCGTGCACACCTGCCTGCTGCCATTCCTGAGCAAGCTCTGCACTGGTGGCACTCCGATCCCGCAGCTGAATCCTCTTTAGGAGATGATCCTGGCACTTGCTGGACTTTCTTGGACGCCCTGAAGCCTTCTTTACCAGAATTGAACCTCTTTCCTTGAAGTTGCTGATGATCCTATAAATTGTTGATTTAGGTGCAATCTTAGTAGCCACAATATCCTTGCCTGTGAAGCCATTTTTATGCAACGTAATGATAGCTGCACGCGTTTCTTTGCAGGTCACCATGGTTAACAATGGAAGAACAATGATTTCAAGCATCACCCTCCTTTTAACATGTCAAGTCTGCCATTCTAACCCAATCAGCCTGACATAATGATCTCCAGCCTTGTGCTCGTCAACATTCTCACCTGAGTTAACAAGACGATTACTGAAATGATCTCAGCAGGTCCTTTAATGACAGCAATGAAATGCAGGGGAAAGTTTTTTGGGATTAAGTTCATTTTCATGGCAAAGAAGGACTATGCAATTCATCTGATCACTCTTCATAACATTCTGGAGTATATGCAAATTGCTATTATAAAAAACTTAAGCAGCAACTTTTCCAATTTCCAATATTTATGTAATTCTCAAAACTTTTGGCCACGATTGTAGATTTGGGCCTTGGAGATTGTAGACTTGTGGGGCTAATCTACGTCACCGGGTTCCCTGCATTTTTTCATTCAGTTCAGTTACAAGATTATAATTGCGGAATTATGCATGAGGAAGTATCACTTCTCTCTCATTGCATATTGTTGTCCCTCAGAGACATGGGTCATAGGTGCTCGTTTCCTCAGTACTACAACACAAAAAATGTGTTTCCCTGCGGTGCGACTATTTTTTTTTTCTGTGCATGGTCCAAACATGGAACAAACCTTTCCTCCCCATACAGAAATGTAATACGTGTACATATATTATATTTACATATATGAAATATATTGTCATATAAAGTGTAATTTCTCCTTCCATATAACCAAGGCACAGAGGGCTCGCCGTGTGATCTTGATCGTACGGAATGGGTTCCACCTCGGGGAAAACCCTCTGGTCCTGAGCCACCACTGTAAGGGTCTCATGTACAGCAGGCCAAAAGGTATTACGTTGGACACTGCTGCCATCAGACCCAACAGTCTCTGACTTTTCACAGTGAATGACTGGCCTAGCTTTATTTCTTTCACGACAGAGAAAATAACAGCAATATGAGCGGGTGAAAGAGTAGTCCGCATCGTCGTTGAATCCCATATTACGTCAAGAATAGTGGTCCTCTGTCCTGGAGAAAGCACACTCTTTTTGCCATTCAGTCTCAACCCCAATTTTTGCATGTGACGAGAACGACATCTCGATGTCGAACCGTCATCTGCTCCGACTATGCTAATGTCAGCCAGTCGTCTTTATAGTTCAGAATGCGTATGCCCTGTAGCCTGAGCGGAGCCAGCGCTGCATCTACGCATTTTGTGAACGTGCAGGGTGAAAGAGCTAGGCCGAATGGAAGAACCCGATATTGGTAAGCTTCGCCCCCAAAAGCGAACCTCAGGAACTTCCTGTGTTGTGGAAGGATGGGAATATGGAAATATGTATCTTTTAGATCTATCTTGACAAACCAGTCCTCGGACCTGATATGAGTCACTTCTTGCTCAATCAACAGAGCCTCCTCGGGACGTACTTAGAGTTAGTAGCACCCTGTTGAATAGAGGTGGGTGATAACCAAACTGGACTTTGTACCCTTTTTCTGTTGTCTGCAGGACCAATTGAGATATATTTGGTAGACATTTCCACTCTGCCAGAAAATCTACTAAGGGAACCGGCCTCTCGAGGCTGGCCTCTGGTGTGACCAATACAGCCATCTTGGCGACCTGAAGCATACTGGCAGGAATCATCCGATCTGACTGTATTTTTATCCACCTCAGAGGCCAAAACTGTGACGCAGTGTCGAGGGAACACTGAATCACAGCCTTGTTGGAGACCACTGCTCCCCAAAGCACTGAGGGTGGCGGGATTGGCAGAACAGCCCCTGAGGGCAATGAGATGGTGAGGGCACCATATACTGAGGTGTACCCCGTGTGGGGCTGCCCTCGAGATCCTGGCACCACTAGCATCAGGGCTATATAATAAAATAATATATTAAAATAATATAATATTTAAAAAAAAAACTCACATACACTTATATACTATAAATATATTTAACCCTTATATAATCTAAGCTTGTATATTTCGTACATATAAGTTTTGGTATTCATGTCTATGTTTTTATTTTTTTAAAAAGAAACACACATACATATATAAGATATATGGCAATATCACTTTTGATAAGGGCAATATATTCAATAAATTTATTAAATTTCCATATGGGTCATAAGGAACCATTTGAAATCACATTTGGACTTGCATGGGAAAATATTTCGTAGTCAAATAAAATGTGAGCCTCTGCACCATTTTGCTGCTCAAAGCGGTACTGGAGCAAGACAAGACACCAAGACACTGACTTTCAAAATCCCACTTCTGGCTCCAGGCAGATTCACACTCCACTCGCTGCTCTGCTTCCACTCCCCCCTCACATACTGAGGTCTGCCGTAAACATAGATTAGCACAGTGATACAAACACTGAAACCCCAGGACTTTTATTTAATCTTTTATTCCTCACTTTGGGAACATATTAGAGGACTGGAACTGACTGCTGCTCAAAATACAAATATTAAACTACTTTTGCAAGGGACTGTATTGTCTATAACGACAGCAAACTTATTTCTCTTCTTTTATGTCCTATCTTTCCCTTTCACTCGGTCACTACTACGTTTGTACGAATTGGGATCACAATCCTCTTTGAGTAGGGTGTGACGAGATCTCGCGAGACTAAAACGAGAAGAGATTTCTCGTCGAGGTGAAAAGTTGTCTCGTCGTGCTATCAGTGTGAGGGTGAAATTATTATTGAAGATGCCCCCGCCACTTTCAAATCGTTTGTGTGGAAACATTTTGGTTTTCTATGGGATTAGTTTTGTGCCAATAAAAACGAACGTAACTTTTTAAGAAACAAACGAAAAAATGAATTGAAACTGAAAAAAAATAGAGTGTGAGTATTCTATGAGTGTGAGAGCACACAACAGGCCTGCACTGTTCCTGTCTGTGTGCTGCAGTCATCTCCCCTGTGTGTGGCAGTAGGTTACGGCCAATCTTGGACCTGCATGTCTTGTACTGGGCCCTTCAGAAGCTCAGACTCAACATGTTGATGCAGATGCTTATTTTCGAATGTGTCCGTCCTCAAAAATGGGTTTGCAGAGATCGACCTGAAGGACCCGTATTTTCATGTCTCAATACTACTTTGACACAGGCTGTTTCGGTGTTTTGCTTTAGAGGGTCGGGCATATCAGTATAAAGTCCTACCCTTCGGGCTGTTCCTGTCACCCCATGTCTTCACGAAGGTCGCGGAGGCAGCCATTGTTCCGTTGAAAGATCGTGACATTTGCATTCTCAATTACCTTGATGACTGGCTCATCTTAGCTTACTCATGTGAACACAGGGACATGGTGCTTGGTCACCTCAGCCAGTTGGGTCTTCAGGTCAACTGAGACAAGAATAATCTCTCGCCTGTGCAGAGGATGTCTTATCTTGAAATAGAACTGGACTCAGTCAACCAGACAGCGTGCCTCACAGAGGAGCGTGTCCAGAGAGTGCTGACCTGCCTGAATTTATCCAGAAGCAGGACAGCGGTCCCACTGAAACTCTGTCAGAGGCTCCTGGGGCATATGGCAGCCAGAATAGCACAGCTCGGGCTGCTCCATATGAGACCACTTCAACACTGGCTTCATGGCTGTGTCCCAAGATTGGTGTGGCAGAACAGCATGTACCGGGTACACATTACCCTCAAATGTCACCAAACCTTTACATCGGGTCGGACCCTTCTTTTCTCACGGACAGGAGTTCCCTGGTTTCCAAAGATGCTTCTGCCGCAGGCTGGGGGGCAACATACAATGGGCATGCAGTTTCAGGTCTGTGGACAGTGTCTCAGCATATGAATTGCCTCGAGTTGTTTGCAGCATGTCTTGCACTGGGCTGCTTCAAGGTGCTGCTACAGCACCTAACAGCACCAACCATTGGAGCATCTTAGGTTGCCATTCACAACAACAGCCTGCACTTCCAGGGGAGTACAACTCCATCCCCAGGTGGTCCAGCTTATATGGGACCTCTTCAGAGCCGCACAGTTGCTCTATTTGTTCTATTAGTTCTATTTTCCAACTGACAGAACCTTTGGCACGGATGCACTGTCACACAGCTAGCCCCAGGACACCACCAGTGAGCCTTCTTACACAGACAAGGTCCAGGTCCTGTTAGTTGCCCGTACTGGTCCAAGTTGACCTGGTTCCCAGAACTGATGCTCCTCATGACAACACCTCCCTGGTCAATTCCTCTGAGGAAGGACCGGCTTTCTGAGAGACGGGGCAACCTATGGCACCCACATCCAGATCTCTGGAAACTCCATGTCTGGTCCCTTGACCAGACACTGACGTTCTAGGTGACCTACCCCAGTTGGTGGTAGACACTATCACTTCTGCTAGAGCTCCCTTTACAAGGCACCTATATGCATTGAAGTCGAATTTGTAAAGTGGTGCTCTTCCCACCAGAAAGTCCCCCAAAAATGCTTGATCAGAACCGTGCTTGCCTTCCTGAAAGATGGGTTGGAGTGAAGGCTGTCTCCCTCCATCCTCAAGGGTGTCCCCCCTCCATCCTCAAATGTTGCTTTGATTGCTACACATTATGATACAGTTGAAGGTAAGTCTCTAAGAAAGCATGATCTGATCGTCAAGTTCCTTAGGGGTGCAAGAAGGTAAAATGTACAATATATTGCATACAAATGTATATATTATAAACGACATTTGAGGAAAATTGGGTTGTTATAGCTCGTGGTCTAGGTTACTATGATTGGAAATAGCTGCATTTGTGTTTTAACATCGTTTAGCTCACGGGTTATTGATTCAGGATGTTCGAATGTGTGAATATATTGCCAACTTTACTCCTTAAGCACTGACCGCATTTCTTTAAATTTGAGTCCAAGTTCAAACTCTAAATGAGCCGCACATCATTTGTGTGGATTAGCGCACGGAGCTGACTTAATAAACACTACTGTCAGCCAGAGGGACATTAAACTAGAAGGTTTTGTCCGAGGTTACAACAGGTTTTGTAAGGGAACGATATATATTTTTTTTTTAATTCATCGCATCCCAATTTTTTTCCACCACCACATCCCTTAGGGGCTCTGAAGGATCTAACTTATGGATGTGTTCATGTCCCATAAAGTTTATGCCTGTTTGAAGAATGCCATTTGGGGGCATAGAATCAGAATCAGAATCAGAATCAGAAAAAGCTTTATTGCCAGGTATGTTTACACATACTAGGAATTTGTTTTAGTGACAAATTTCAAATTAGCTGGTGATCCACTGACAGACAGAGGTGGGCACGGAGAGCTGAGTTAATTTGGGTGTAGAAGTGATGGGATGATGGTGTTAAAAGCAGAGCTGAAGTCCACAAACAGGATCCTCACATAGATCCCTGGTCTGTCCAAATGCTGGAGAACATAATGCAGTCCCATGTTGACTGCATCGTCCACAGACCTGTTTGCTCGGTAAGCAAACTGCAGGGGGTCCAGTAAGGGTCCAGTGATATCCTTCAGATAAGCCAGAACCAGTCTTTCAAATGACTTCATGGCCACAGACGTTAGAGCCACAGGTCTGTAGTCATTGAGTCCAGTGATTTTGGATTTCTCTGGGACGGGGATGATGGTGGAGCGTTTAAAGCATGAGGGGACTTCGTACAGCTCCAGTGATCTGTTGAAGATCTGTGTGAAGATTGGGGCCAGCTGGTCAGCACAGGTTTTCAAACAGGCTGGTGAGACGCTGTCTGGGCCTGGTGCCTTTCTCCTTTTGTTCTTTCTGAAGACCTGGCGCACGTCATCTTCACTGAACTGAAGTGGAGGGGTGGGGAGAGGGGGGTTGTTGGAGGTGTTAATGGTGGTCTTTCAAACCTGCAGTAGAACTCATTCAGATCGTCTGCCAGATGTTGATTCACCACAGAGCTGGGGGATGATGTCCAGTAGTTGGTGATGGCTCTCAGACCTTTCCACACTGAAGCGGTGTCATTAGAAGAGAATTGATTCCGAAGCTTTTCGGAATAATTCCTCTTAACCACTCTGATCTCCTTTTCCAGTGTGTATTTGGCCTGTTTGTACAAGACTCTGTCCCCATTTCTGCGAGCATCTTCTTTGGCCTGACGGAGCTGTCTGAGTTTTGCAGTGAACCAGGGTTTGTCGTTGTTGTAGGTTAAGTTAGTCCTTGTAGGAATGCACAAATCCTCACAGAAACTGATATATGATGTAACAGTCTCTGTGAGCTCGTCCAGATCGGTGGCAGCAGCTTCAAAAACACTCCAATCAGTCCATTCGAAACAGGCTTGTAAGGCCCGCTCTGTTTCGGTGGTCCATCTCTTTACAGTCTTTTCTACAGGTTTAGCTGATTTCAGTTTCAGTGATCAGAGAGCCCCAAAGCTGCCCGTGGGACAGAGTGATATGCATCCTTTATTGCTGTGTAACAGTGATCCAGTGTATTACTGTCCCTATTTTGGGAGTTCACGTGAGAGAATCGCTTTATTAAAGTCCCCGAGAATGATTAGAACAGAGTCCGGGTGTTGTTGCTCGTTCTCTGTGATCATATCAGCGAGTAACTGAAGAGCTGAACTCACGTGCGCTTGCGGTGGAATGTAGATGCTCGCCAGAATGAACGAGCAAAACTCCTGCGGCGAATAGAACGGCTTGCAGTTAATGAAGAGTGTTTCAAGATCTGGACAGCATATCTTCTTTAACACAGTTACATCTGAACACCACCTTTCGTTGATGTAAAAGCATTTCCCGTCGCCGCGCGATTTCCCTGTTGCCACAGCGTCGCGATCTGATCTAAACAGCCGAAAGCCCGGTAGACTTAACACGCTGTCCGGAATGGCGTCATTCAGCCAGGTTTCTGTGAAGCACAGAGTAGCCGAGTTTGAAAAGTCCTTGTTTGTCCGGGCGAGCAGAAGGAGTTCGTCCGTTTTGTTGGGTAGAGAGCGGAGATTCGCCAGATGGATGCTAGGCAGTGCTGTTCTCAATCCACGCTGTCTGAGCTTCACGAGGACGCCGGCGCGCTTTCCCCGTCTGCGCGCCCTGAAGCGTCTAAACAGCGCTGCCGCTCCGCCGACTACAACATTCAACAAAACGTCTGAATAATCGAAATCCGGTAAAAGATTTTGTGGTGTGGACTGCTGAATGCTCAGCAGTTCATCTCTGGTGTAGCTGATCGCATTTGAAAAACAGAAAACAGGAAAAACTAACAAAAACAGTACAAACACTGGAGAGCTAAGCACTGAGGCTGCCATCCGCGGCGCCATCTTAGATCTATCTAGATCTATCTATTTAGATCTATTAGAAACCATTATACTTGAATTGTTTAATACTTTTTTGTGGTCTTCTGCAATGTTTGAGGCATATCGAAACCGGAATACTTTTCATGCTTTTATTTTAGCCAAATTTCAGTTACATTTACATTTTAGGCAATGTAGTTTTATTTTTAGATTTTTATTGTATTAACAACACAGCAGTATGTAGAAAACTTTTGAGTAGACATGCATATTGCAATTTTTTTGAAGCAAATAGAACTCCCATAGTCCATTACTACTGTATTTTTAACTTATTTTAATATTTAAATTAATTTAGATCATCAAGTATTTGTATGACTTGCCAGTGACTTGCTTGACATAAAGCAGTGACTTGACTTTCACAAAAATTGACTTGGACTTGCTTGAGACTTGCACGTGACTTACTTCCACCTCTGATAACCACACATACATGTTATTCTTTCAAAAATACATACATGTACATACATGTTGCTCACATTTTCGCTCTCTCTGGAAAATGATAAAGAGATTTCTACTGAGGAAGTTAGGACTGAGGTACTGAGAGTGTAACCCTTTAAACCCTAAGGGTATTTTCAGAGTTCTTTTTTCTGAGTGACACACAAAAAAGTAAAGACTCATAACTCCAAAACTATAGCAAGGAGAGTCAAAAGGTGGGTATCATTTGAAAGGAAACTTTTTAAATATTTAAATAAATTTTACATTCGTATACTGAGAAAAGGGTTAGGGTTATTTATATTTAAAAAGGAATTAAAAATGAAGAAAATATGGTTGGGAGTTCATTCTTTTTTTGTTATGTTCCTCTATATGTGAGATGTATCTGGCTCAAATTTTGAGGTGATCGGATAAAGTTTTCAAAAGTTACAGCATTTGGAACAAATTTAAAATTTTTAATTTTTTTAATCTTATTTTTGACATGCACCGAAATAATGACTCATAACTCCAAATCTCTTACAAGGAGAGTCAAAAGGTTGGCATCATTTGAAACATAAGTTTTTACTCTTTTAAATAATAAAATAAAATAATTAAATTCGGACAATGTCTTGCTGAGAAACCGCTGAAAAAATAACAAAAAAAAGAAAGTTTTCTCATTTCATATTTCAAATATTTCATATTTGATATGCAATAACTCAGAAATGAAATGAGGTAGGAGGAAAATTCTTTTTTGGGGATGTTCCTCTATATGAGACCTGTATCTGGATATCTAATTTGTGGTGATCCCATAAAGTATTAAAAAGTTGGAGCATTTGGAACCAAGATGGCCTTTTTTGTTTAGCCCTCATCGCCCCCTAGTGGGTATTTTTAAAATTGCACTTTCACGTGGAGTAGCTCGTGATCCACACGTGGGAATCCGTTGATCTTGGAGTCATTTCAATCGGGAGCATCCACTGTAAGTAATGATGTGCCATTTTCCACAATCTATGCCTGTTTCATGAAGTTTTATGCTGAAATGCCACTTGATAGCTACATTTAATTTTAGCTATAGCAGCTGTGCGCCTGTGGGGGTTTATGTGTCGTAATTGCGTGATCGATATCTCGTGATTGCATCATTGGATTATGACGATGTTGGACTCATTTTAATCATGAGAATCAGCTGTAAATAATGATGTTTTCACACAATCGGTGCATGTTTCATGACGTTAGGAGCCAAAACGTGACATAAATGCTGCATCAGTTTATTTTTTACATTTGGGTCTTGTGGGGTTTCACGTACAAAAAAATCACTCAAGTTTAGTCAAAGCCCAAAACAATTATGCTCGTTGTATTCTACTCCATGAGACCTTTCAAATGACATATAACAGATGATTATCTGAGCTATATGATGCTTTTGACACATTGGCATACATAATAATAATAAAAAAATAATAAATTATGAAAATATTTTTTTTTACTTTTCAGTAAATAACTCTGCAGTACTTTGGATTTATTTTATTTACTTCATTGTAAAATTCAGACTCTAAGCTTTCAAATGACACCTATTTTGTGATGAAGAAGGCTGGAGTTTTGAAAAATATGATTATTAATATTTTATAGATATGATTTGCCCGTGGGCGGTACACTCCGTTTTAGAGTGTTAACTCAGCACTCGTTAAGAGTTGAAAGCAATGACTGGATGCATTACAAAGCTGCTTTTCTAAGCTTTAAAATGATACCTCTTTTGTGTCATTCCTCCTAGTGGTTGCTTAGTAATATGATTATGAATTTTTTCGCGGGGGGTTTGTCCCGGAACAATTCGGGTTTAAAGGGGTAAGGAAGGAAAACGAGCTGTCTGATGAAAATGAGCAAAGGGTTGAAAGTGATGAGGTACAGATGTCTGTCATAAATGAGGTGGAAAAGGGGTGGTCAGATGAGCAGGGAATGTGAATTAACAGATTCTAGAGAAACTGAAAATCAAGGTGATGTCAAGAAGGTAAATTCATGTGAACCTAAAGCAAAGCTATGAAAGGTAGATGAGGATGAGATGAATGAGGTTGATGATGAAGAAGGTGTTTTATATGATTTTTCAGAATTGTCAGATATGTCGCAAGTAGGTTGTGATCAGGTTTACTCTTTGGATGACATAAACTCTTTTTTGGATGAGACTTTTGGAAAGGTTGCTGATGTCAGGAATTCTTTTCCAGATATAAAGGGGTTTGAATCCTCAGTTCTATATTGGCTAAGGAGGCTAGGAGAAGAAAGAAAGAGGTTTTGATTGAAAAAGATTCTTTCTAAACTTCGAAAGGGGAAAACTCCTGTTAAACATAAATCAAACTAATCTTGTGAAATGAGATGCATGTCAAGGGTGTCTTTGCAGTGCCTTCTTCTTCTTCTGTTTCTTTCTTTTCTCTTATTATATTTTAAGAGTAGGATCCTTAAATATTAATGGTGGGAGAGATAGGAATAAAAGAGCAATAATTATAGAATATGTTTATCTTAAAGATATTAATGTGATGTTTTTGCAAGAAACACGTTCAGATAATCAACATGAAGTTGAATTGTACATGTGGTGGGAAGGTGAATGCATTTTGAGTCATGGAACAAAGTGCAGGGGTGGCAATTATTTTTTCTAAACTTTTAGACATAAATATTTTGTCCAATATTGAATTAGAAAAAGGTAGAATTTTAATGGTTATGGTAGTTAAATATTTATAGTATAGTTAAAATTTCTTTTTATTAATGTTTATGCTCCAAATATAGGTTTACAACGGATTGAATTATTTGAGAAGTTAAATAATGAAATTAAAAAACATATTGATGAGGGAGTGTGTCTAATAATGGGAGGTGATTGGAACTGCACCACTAATTTTGTATTGGATAGGAATGGAGAAGAAACCCATCCACAGTCTAGTAAAATGCTTCTCAAGATTACTCAAGAAATGTATGGAGAAATAGAAATCAATTAATAAAACAATACACATGGGTTAAAATATTAGATTCTATTGTGACTGGAGCAAGACTGGATAGAATATATGTAAAGAAATCAGACAATAATAGAGTTATGAATGTTGGTATATCTCCTTGTGTTTTTCTGATCACCATATAGTGACTATTGATTTTAATACTACAAGGGTATTGCATCCAAAATCTTATTGGCATTTCAATGTCAAACTGTTACATGATAAGTTTGTTTTGTGAAAATTTTTAATGTTTTGGGGAAAAATGGAAACTAGAAAAAGATCATTTTGAAAACGTAATTCAGTGGTGGGAGATAGGAAAAGTTTTTTGTCAGCAATTTTCTTATAATAATACTGTGATTGTAAAGAGAAATATTGAAATGTTGGAGAAAGGTATTAATGATATGGAAAACTTGCTTGACTTGAATACTTTGGGTTAAAATGAGTTAAAGAAAAAGAAATTAGAGCTGAAACCCCTTTTGGAAGAAAGAGCAAAAGGTGCATTAGTTCGAACAAGGATATCTTTGATCAAGGAAATGGATGCTCCAACAAAGTTCATTTTTAATCTAGAACATAAAGTTGTAAAGCAAAAAAATATGCTTTACCTTCGGAAGGACAATGGCCTATTGAAATGAGAAAAATTGCAATGCTTTTTTATGCTGAACTTTTTGGGCCAAAAGACTGTGATAATGCGAGCATGGATCAGTTGTTGGAAGGACTACCTAACTTGAAACTTGAAGACAGAGAGAAATTGGATAAAACGGTTTCTTATGAAGAACTTTCAGATGCAGCTGTCCACAGGACGTGCCCCAGGTGTAAACGGTTTGCCTGCTGAATTTTATAAATCATTTTGGAATGTTCTTGGAGAAGACTTTTATAGTGTAATTGGTGAATGTTTTAAACAAGGTATTTTACCAAGCAGCTGTCAAAAGGCAGTATTATCACTTTTGTCTAAAACTGGTGATTTAGGACTGTTTCTTTAATGTGCCAAGATTATAAAATATTGTCTCAATGTTTAGCAAATAGATTAGAAAAGTTTTGGAGTATTGTTGTAAAAATGAGCAAAAGTATTGTCTTCCAGGACACACAATAATGGTTCATTTATTTTTAGTAAGAGATGTAATTGACCTCTCTATGAGAAATGATTTAAATATTGGTATATTATCAATTGATCAAGAAAAAGCATTTGATTGTGTGGCCCATAACTATCTGTTAAATGTTTTGAAAGCTTTTGGGTTTGGTGACACCTTTATCTCATGGATAAAATTATTATATAGAGGTGCTTCTGTAATGCTTAAGCTGGGAGGGGGTTTGAGTTACCCAGTACCTGTTAAAAGGGTTGTACACTTTCTGGGCAACTCGATAGCTTTACTAATCAAGCTGAAAAATAGTTTGAAAGGGTTTCATATACCTGGAGATGTTAATGGGATAAGTGTCTCTGTTTCGGCTTATGCTGATGATGTTACTGTTTTTATAACTGGACAAGAGGATGTTCAGATATTGTGTGGAAGTTTAGCTTTATATGAAAGAGCTTCCTCAGCCAAAATTAACTGGGCAAAGAGTGATGGTTTTCTTGTGGGTCCCTGGAAGAATGTTGGGCCTCCTCATATCCCAGGGGGTTTACAATGGAGCAAGGAGGGTATAAAAATCTTGGGAGTGTTTCTGGGTAAAGATAGTTATAGACAAAAGAACTGGGATGGTATGCTGGAGAAGGTGTCAGCTAAGTTGTCTAAATGGAATTGGCTATTACCTGAACTATCCTACAGGGGTAGAGTCTTGGTTACAAACAATCTGGCTACCTCCATGCTTTGGCACAGGGTAAACGTGTCAGAGCCACCAAATGAAATGATAAAAGTTTTACAGAGAAGATTTGTCCATTTTTTTTTTTTGGTCAGGACAACATTGGCTTCCTGGATGTGTGTTACATCTGCCTGTATGCGAGGGAGGACAAGCGACGATAGACATAAGAAGCAGGATTAACACTTTCAGGATACAAACTGCACAGAGAATATTGTACGAAGAGGATCAAGGGTGGATTCGCGTTGCTTGTGCTCTTTAAGGACAGCATCTGATCTCGGTTACGACAAACAATTGTTTTTACTGAGACTAAAGGAACTGGACTTGAGTAATTTATCCCTGTTTTATCAGTCAATGTTAAAAGCTTGGCAAAATTATTTTAATGTCAATGATTTTTCACATCCGAAGGACAGGATTATGGGAGAACCTTTCTTATATAATCCAATGATACAAACCAGAACTTTGTCATCAGAAAGTTTGATAAATTGCCTTTTGAAAGCTGGACTAACAAAGATAGGCAATCTGAGAGACATTAAAGGGTGCAATTCTACAGTGTGAAACAGGGGTTCGATCTCTACGTCTTTTATAGCAGGTGATAGAGGAGGTGCAAAATGCACTGCCTGGAACCTGCAGGGAGGCACTGGAAATTCAACCATTTGTGGATTGTGAGAAGAAGTACCAGTTTCCATCCATTAGTATATCTCCAGCAGCAGAGGAAAATTATGAAGATGCTGACACAATATTATCTTTTAAAATTCCGGAGAGGGTCAGTTTTGTGAAGCGAGCAAGAAATCCATCTACATTACTTGCGTAAAAGTTACCCATCAGACTGTTTTAAAACGAGTACGAGTGGGGAGGTGGACAGATGTCTCTGTACAAATCTCCTATTAAGAAACGTACAGCAGACCTACAGTGGAGACTTGTTCATGGTATCATAGCTACGAACAGACACGCGGCACATCTGAATCCAGCAGTGGGAAAGGAATGTCCGTTTTGTGGGGTAGAAGAGACAGTTGACCATTTATTTATAAATTGTATTGGTTGGAAAGTTTTTTTTATTGTTTTAAAGAATTGTTTTGAAGGTTTAAGCGAGGACTTTTCTAATCAGCATTTTATTAGTGGTCCTAAATCTACGTTTCAGAAGAGAAGAAAAGTATGCTCATTAAATGTCTTGCTGGGAATGGCTAAAGTTGCAATTTGGAAGACCCGAAAATGTTAACGGGTACAGGTTTAGTAGTGGTTGAAGATGTTTTTAGAAGCACGGTGAATGCCAGAATCAAAATTGAATACACATATTTTTAATTGATCAATGATTTTTAGTCGTGAGTAGTCGTGGGTAGTCGTGGCCTAGTGGTGAGGGAGTCGGGCTTGTAATCTGAAGGTTGCCGGTTCGATTCCCATGCCGGCAGGAATTGAAAGTGGGGATTGTGAATAAACAGCACTCTCTCCACCTTCGATACCACGACTAAAGTGTCCTTGAGCAAGACACCTAACCCCCAATTGCTCCCCTTGTAAGTCGCTTTGGATAAAAGCGTCTGCTAAATGATGAAAAATGAAAAATGAAAAAAAATTTTTTAAATGTTTTCTGAAATATGGTCTGTTGGAGGGGTTTTGTGTGAGCTGTTGGAAAATGATTTGTTGGTTTTAAAGTTGTAAAAAAATGTGTGTATTCATGAGTATATATGGAAAAAATGTATGAAAATGTTTGAATGCATTATATGTGAATTTTGTTAACTATTATATGGTCAGATAAGAAATCTGGAAAAAGGTTAACGTTGTAATAAAAGTTGTATTAAGTCTCAGAGAGAAAAACCTTTTATTATTATAAAGCACACAGTTAACAAAACACAAATTTACCTTATTTAAGTACCAAAGAAATCAATAAAACATACAAATAAATTACACCAAATTTGTAAAAAACAAATCCTCTTCAACAACAGTACATAAAGCTCCATTACCACATCAGTTCATTTCAAATGTTAAAAGATCCTTTGTACACTTATAAAAACAAAAATCTATCAACACTCGTAATTTCACCAAATTTAAAAAAAAGTATTACTACATCTTCACCAGAACATCTTTTAACCTTATTTTTTCTGCTCATATAAATGGCCAGTTTGGCCTGACCTAAAACAAAATTCAAAAGCTGACAAGTAAACCTTTTTACCTCAGGTGAACTTAAAACCAAAAATAAAAATCCTCATGGAAAACAATTCGTTAAATGAAACAAAAACATTTTCCGACATTGAAAATAAAGGTTTTAGTCTGTCACATTCCATAAAAGTATGATAAACTGTTTCTCTTTTTGAGCAGAGCGGACAATCAGCATTAACTTCACGATTAAGAACTGAAATAAAAGCATTAACAGCGATGGCACAGTGAAGAAGCCTCCACTGCATAACGGTGGCTTATACAGTGATCTCCACTCAGGCTTCACATTTTCTTCAACAACCAACACTCTGCACCACAGCGTGTCAACTTTATCTTTTTATTAAAAACTTTAACACATATAACATACTTCTGTTCTTTCAAAGTCCATTCCAGCTACATGTATCATAATGTCCAAGCATGAAGATCTGTGAATTCCGCAACTGTACATTAAGTCCATGAAAGCAGAAATTGTCATTTGTTAAATCAAAACAAGCTCCGTTTATTAATGGCTCTTCCAAAAGCCAGTGGAGAGAAGGTGTTGTCTCCAAACCTTAAAGAGATTGTAATAGAATACTGGCAGTCCATTTATGTTCACTTTAAGGGGTCCATTAGAAACAGGGATTTATCCAACCCCAGTCCTTCAGTTCTCTGTAAAACGGAGCATGTAACAGCCCGCCACCCATCCATTAACGATCCATACAGATATCAACCAAAAGGCTACAATTCTACTTTTTAAATGTATCAAACCATGACCACCCTCCTCTTTAGGTAAATACAACACACTCTGTGGGACCCAGTGCAACTTATCTCCCCCCCCCCCCCCCCCCCCCCCCCCCAAAAAAAAAAAAATTCAACCAAAATCCCTTAAACTTTTGGTAGAAGTTGGGCTGGAGGATCAAAACATGCTAGCCTGTGCCAAAGGCAGGAAGCTACTAAATGATTCACAATTAATGTCCTCCCTTTATGCGATAATTTTGGTATTAACCATTTCCATCTATCAAGCCTGCCTTTTACCTTATCAGCTACCCCTTCCCAATTTTTCTGAATGAATATTTCATCTCCCAGATATACTCCTAAGTGCTTAAACCAACCTGTTCCCCAGGTTAAACCATCGGGAAGAATTGGTTTCCCTTTTGACCAATTTCCAATTAAGAGTGCTTCACTCTTATTCCAATTAACTTTTGCTGATGATAAAGTTTTAAAATCTCCTAAACCTGCTCATCACATCATCAGCATAGGCAGACAAAGAAATGCCGTTTTCACAAATAGGTAGATTCAAACCACAAATATTTTCTCTTAATTTTTGCAACAAAGGTTCTATAGCAAGGGCATATAACATTCCAGTCAAAGAACAGCCCTGTCTTATACCCCTACAGACTTTTAAAGTTGTGCATAAGCCATCGTTTATCTTGAGTACACTCTCAACGTCACTTTATCAATAAAAACCAGACAAATAAGAGTGTTCAACCCTATCAAAGGCCTTTTCTTGATCTAGTGAAATAAGTCCAGTATCAATGTTGAGCACCTTGGAGACATCAAAAATTATCCCATATAAGGGCAACATTGTCGAAAATTGACCTACCTGGGACACAATAACTCTGATCTGGATGCACCACTTAATCTATTACGCTAGTTAACCTATTGGCTAAAACTTTTGAGAGCAACTTATAATCAGAGCAAAGGAGCGAAACACGCCACTTCTTAATTTCTAAAAGTTCTCCTTTTTTGGGGAGAAGAGTGATGACCGCTCTACGGCTACTCAGTGGCAACCAACCTGAGCTCAAACTGTCATTAAGCACCCGCAAAAGGTCCTCCCCAACCTCTGTCCAAAAAAACTTGTAAAATATAACTGGAAGGCCTTCAATTCCTGGCACTTTACCGGAATCCATGCCTTAAAGGGCCTTATGCAACTCCCTCAGGCTTAAAGCACCCGAGAGCTCCGCAGTGGCCCCCTCAAGTCAAAGTCAAACTTTCAAAAAAACACACTCTCAGAATCCCATTCTGACCCCAACTCATTCTTGTATAAGTTTTCATAAAAACCACAAGCTATTTTTCGTATTTCCACATGTCTAGATAAAATCACTCCTGCCCGAGAGCATGCAAAAAACATTTTTGCCCATTCTTCTTTTCAAGGCTAAAAAAACATTTAAATGGTACATCCATCTGTTTAATACTTTAAAAAAACGAGAACGAACCAGAGCACCTTGTGCTTTCACCTAGATCTGCTAGCAGGGTTTTCATGTATGAGATCATCTCTGTGTAATTTTGATTACTTGTTGAATCAGCTAAACTCTGTAATTTCATTATCTCTGCCTCCAAGGCCTTCACAGAACTATATAACTCCTTGGTAACATTGTGAGTGTACTGCTGACAAAATTGTTTTATTTGGACCTTTCCAAAATCCCACTATTGCTTTAAGTTTTGGAATGAATCTTTTGTTTTTTTAAACTCTTCCCAAAATACTGTCACGGAGCCTCCCTATCCTGCACATTCCACCTTCACCCGCTCTGCCTCACCATAATTCTAATCACCTGCACCTGATCCTCATCACCTCCGCTTCCTATATAAACTCACCTCACCAGTCACTCAGTGGCTGATCTCGTCTCTTCATGGACACACAGACTCACTCCTGCTGGATTCCGTTCCGCCCGGCGATCTCCATCTCCTTCCAAAACTCACTTCTCCGGAACATTTTACCAGAACTGCGTTATCTCAACCTGCCGATTCCTCTGACTGTTTCTGTCATCTGCATCGCTGTTTAAATAAAGATCATTGTACTAACCATCCATCTCGTCTGTGTCTGACAAATACTTTAAATACATCTTTAAAAATCCTTACTACACAATAAGTTAGTATTGAAATGCCAGTATGTACTATGTGGTTTAATTTGATTTAAAAATAAAAAACCCAAAACCATATGATGATCAGAAAAACTGACCAGTGAAGTTAAAAATACCCAACTGATGCTTAAAACCATAAAAACGATCCAATCTAGCAAGAGGATAGAACATTGTCACGAACATGAGCCCATGTATATTGTTTCTGTTCATCGTGAAAATGCTTCCAAACATCACATAAATCATTCATATTTATCATCTTGATGAGATGGTCACGTGACGGCATGAGGCTCAATATGATTTCTGTCAATAATATTTTCCGTACAATTAAAATCTCCTCCTGAATAAATATTCTTCAGTACTGCATTTTTCTTGCATGGTTACTAAGGGCATCTAAAACACCAATCTTTCCATTGCTGCCGTTGTGTCCATCCAACCAGTGACACTTAACCCATTAACATCTCCTGGTACATCTCCTGAAACCCTTTCAAACTATTTTTCAGCTTAATTAGTAAAGGCTCAGTGGCTATAGAGTTGTCCAGAAAGTGGACAACACTGTCTTAGGGGCTAGGCCCCTAATCAAATTACTCTTCCTGTCACTCAGATGGGCCATAACAATATTAATTAATTAACTGTTGCCTTTATTCATTATTTATAAGTTTAAAATGGCAGACATGGCAGAAAAATATGTACAAAATAATCCTAGTTAAAAAAAAAGAAAGTACTATGTATGATTATTGGTAGCAGCCTATGTGGACAGTATGTAGACAGCGAAGCAGCTCACTAAAGTTCGGAAGTGTCTTAAAGAGCTGGGGTGTCCAATCCTGCTCCTGCCACTGTCCTGTGGAATGTAGCTCCAGCCCCAATTAAACACACATGGGCCAGTATATCGAGGTCTTACTTGGCATACTAGAAACTTCCAGGCAGGTGTGCTGAGGCATGATGAAGTTAAACTCACTGCTGGACATCGGCCCTCCAGGACCAAGTTTGGACACCCCTTTTATAGAGGCTTTACAAAAATGACAAGGGTCCCTGCCTGCAGTGAGTCAAAACAGCTATGCGCTATAGTCGATTCACATTAAATGGCCAATGAGTTGCGCTCTGCACACAGGTGCAATCATGCATTGACGGCCGTGACCCACTCTGCATTTCCATATTGATTGGTCTTTGATAACATGGTGAAGTGCGGGTCGTTTTAGGAGACTGTTTCACCCCAGGCATCCAACCAGCCTCCGTTTACACCTGTCTGAAGATACATGTCCAGTACAAGCTATTCATTCACACTTTAGAAGAATTATAAACAAGCTATCAGACGTAAGTCAGCAAAGAAATTGCATATCAGCACAAAATTTTTGGTGGGCTGCTGTTCTGATATTGACTCTTTGTACCCCTTCAGCTTTCATAGCTGAAATTGCTGTACTGCTTCATAATATACCGAGCTACCGCGCTGTAAGCAGGTCAGGCAATTATTATTGCAGCAGGCGTAGGGCCTTGCAATGGATTTCACATTAGGAACTGAAAATTAAAATGCCATTTGAAAGCAAAGCAGTGAATGAGGAAGAAAAGGAATGGTTTAGGCAAAAATTAACATTTTGTCAGTAATCTCTCACAAAAGGATTTTTTTTTTTCCATGCAAAAAATTGTCTTCATACATAACATTAAACATTTGGGGCATTCACTCTAAATGCTTGTGTCTTGTTTGGATTTTTTATCTTGTGATGTGGCCTTTGGCTAACCATCTGAGGTGTCTGTGATGCCGTGAGTAATATCTTGATCTTGAGTTAGTGTTTTGTTGAAAAGTTCACTGATGCCCTCTTGCTGTGCATGCATAATGTCTGCTCTGTCTGACCGGCCCCATTTTTAGAAACAATTTTCCCACAATCTTTGGCCTCATCCATATGCAAATATTTTGGATTCAGTACAATGTTGCACTCAGGCTCTTACTGTGATGCACTTTACAATGTAACAAGAATTAGGATAACAAGCAAGGCATATCCTGTCCAATTACACCATTATGCCACACTCAATAACCGATAAATTAATCATTCCAGACAAGGGCATTATATGCAAAATGACTTGGGGCGACATATGGCTGCCTGTTTACATAACATGTAACCTGTGAGCTCGCCATTTCTGCTTCAGACGCATCACAGGCAGCAGACCAAACTAATCCACTACACTCCTGCTCATCTAATGTGCATATGAATGTGTGAGTGTGTGATTTCAAGCCCTTTAAAATCAACATTCTCTTCTGTCCAGCCATGTATAATATCCCTTTCTCCCTCTATCTTTCCCGCAGCTTTTCTTTTAATGCAGTGCCACAAAAATTCATCAGATCGAGCGTATATGACAAAATCTATGCCGTAAATGTGTGGTTGTGACAGCCCTTGACATAAATCAGTGGTGACTGGTTTTGAATGTGAAAGATATTTATGTGGTAGGAGGCGGGTGCAGTGATGAGTCAGTGTCACCTCTGTAATTGCTCATAAATTACTGTGTTTCATGCTGATAGGTGCCCATGACTTTGATGAGTTTCATCTTTCTATCAACATGAAATATTAGAGCGCAGTGAGCTTGCAGCTAATGTCATGTGAGAGTTAAACGGCTTTGTTGCTCTTTAGAGATGTTTCAGAGGTTGTTTCTTGGTGATGAGTGCATTCGCAAAGCAATTAGCCATTTATTAGTTGTTGATTCATTATGGCTTGCTATTTCTGTCACGATTGTCAGCTGGAGTGCCCTGAAAATCCTCTAGAGGGCACTCCACTCTCTACTCTTTACTCACTCACTCTCATTTCTTCACATGAACTACACTTCCCATAAGCCCAGGTACCCAGTCACTGATTACCACACCAGCTGCACCTCATCACCCACACATATATACACTAGGGGTGTGACGAGACCCCTATCCCACGAGACGAGACGAGACACGAGATTAGGTTCACGAGATGAGATTTTTATAGTATATTTAAGAAATCCTCAATTATGGAACGTATGAAGGGAAAATAGTCTTTTATTCAACTTAAAATCATAAAATGCAAAAATGTTGGTGCATTTTGAAATCAGCTTGTAATGCATGTCATTTTACTTCTATTTTAATGAACTATTTGCAGTAAAACAACATGCAAACACTGCTAAATGTTTTGCCACAAAATCAACCAATTGTTTTCTGCCCTGTATAATTTCACATGAGAAATCTCACTGAACTTCTTTCTACAGATTGAACATAAATTAACAAGTACAAATAAAATAAACATATAAATATATGTTAATAAATCAAATAACACTTAATAAATCACTTTAAAGTGTCACTTTAAGTGCAGTACAAAGTTGACTATTTCCCAGTCATTATTGATTGTGTGGCTGTAACTGTGAAATAGTTCTGCGTACACCAAGAAGTCCAACCGTCAGCAGTAATAGCGATGCTTTCTGCCTCTTTAGGGGCCGTTCACAAAAGCGTGTAATGCGTGGCTGCGTCGCTTCCTCCTACTTTTGCAAGCGTTCGGGAGCTCGCGCTTCTGTAGCGTCTCTCGTTGCTATGCAACCATGAACTGTGCTCTCTATGACTATGAGGAAGTTTCAGCAAGGGATTTTAGCCCTTGCTTTAGCTTTACTACTAGATATATTTATGGAGATGAGATATAACAACCCCCCTGTACAGCTATGATCAGCTGTTCGGCTGAGATTTCCATGTTTTGTTACGGAAAGGTCGAAGATCGGTTGGCTCTTGTCACATGACCTGCGGTGCGCTTGCAGCATTCTGAAAAGTTGAGATGTTTTCATCTCGCCACGGCACAGGCGCGCCAGGAAAAAACGAGCGCGCTGCACCGCATGAGTGTCGCGACCGCGTCGCTTCCATTTTGCGCGAATGAAAATGCGCGCGATATGTGAACGCCCCCTAAGAGTCTGTACAACCTTGGCCGAGGTGTACGGCATAGTTTTCATACAATGTTTACGTACTGTTTGTGTCTTGTGTGTTATTCTTTCGCTGTTTATTATTTCTACTGGATAACCAAAATGTTTCCACACGAACGATTTGAAAGTGGTGGGGGCATCTTCAATAATAATTTCACCCTCACACTGATAGCACGACGACACAACTTTTCACCTCGACGAGAAATCTCGTCACGTTTTAGTCTCACGAGATCTCATGGTACGAGATCTCATCACACCCCTAATAAACACCATTCACACATCACTCCCCGCAAAGTCTTGAGTCCCCGCATTTATTCCCATGATTGCCTGTTTTCCCATTTTTCTGATTGTTCTCTGCCAGTGCCTTGGATTTCTTGCCTGGTATTATTGGACTATTTGAGTATTGCTGCCTGTATTGATATTTCTGCCTGTTTATTGACTACGACTCTGCTTATCCCCTGCCATACCTGTTTGCTAATCCTTGACCATTGCCTGTCTGACCAGGTCTATTTTTAATAAAGCTGCATTTGGATCCCATTCCGCTGTCCCCTCATTACAATTTTCATGCTGTCTTTGTAACAAGTTGGAGGCTTCAAAAAAGTGCACAACGAAAGAAAATCTATCCAATCTTTAATTATAAATACTCAGGAAAACACAGGGTAAACATTGGAGAAATCGCAAACCACTAAACATACAAGACCGAACAAAGAACTGAATGAACTGAAGGCTTATGTACACAAGGGAGGATAATCAGCAAAACAGGAAACACTATGTTCACACTTTCATTATCTGTGTATTCAGTTGGAATCTGATCTAAAATTATTGATGCCCACTTTGTGTTTCGTAACTGTTCATATCAGATTTGTGTGTTAATGCCGCTCTTTCGTTTTCCAGGATATCTGCATTGGTTTCTATGATAATGACGTGTCGGTATTATATATATATATATCATATTATTGGATTTTTTTTCCACACCGTTCACAGAATCAGATTATAATCTGATATGGACAAAAATTGGATTTGGACTGACCATCTGAATGTAGCCTAACAATGACAGGGAACAGAGAAAATGAAACCAAAACAATGAAACTAAGCAGACCTAAAATGTAACCCTGAAAAAGTTTTATTTAAAATGATTTGAACAAATCCCTAAACATGAAGTCAAGCCCAGAACTTGTTGTTACATGTATAGTCATGTCTCCCCTCTTTTTTGTGTTTTTGGTTTGTTCCGTGACCTAGTTTCTCCCCAGTCTATCTAATTAGTACTGCCATTCACCTGTGCCTTGTTAATCACTCCTCATGTGGTCTCGTGTCTATACTCCCTGTGTCTGATCTTGTCAATGAGTACATGTGTTTTGATCCTTAGTTTCCTCATTAACGTTCCTGTTTCCTATTATTCCTCGTCTCCGTGAGTTTCATCCATACATTACGTGACAGACGATCAGACCTAACTGAAAACAGCCTGAAATCACCTGCTGTTTTACCGCTGTGCTTGGAGCAGGAGCAGAAAAGCCTCGAGGCCCACACCTGCATGTTTATCTATCTGGCGAGCTTTACAGACTTTCCTGATCGTTCCTTGTGTGCATTCTATCTGACCAGTTTGATCGAGCGCAGAAAGGCTCACCTGCCCGGTGTGGTACCTCAAGGATCTTTCGCTCAGTTTGTCGAGTGGGGGCTGGTGAGCTGTCATCATTTACTGTCTGCGCCGCCGAGGATGAACCCACCAGCTCCATTCCAACTCCAGCGCCGCCTGAGACCATTCAGCCACCACAAGCGAGGGAATCAATGGAGATGTCACATTAGCCCACCGCAGACTGAGGAGGCACGCTCTCTGCGATGCATGAGCCAGGACCAAGGACATGGTCGGGTGGTAACATCACCGCGGAGCTCGCCTTATCGCAAGGGTCTGACCAGGTGCGTGATCCGGTAATATCCGTCATTAACGAGGGAGTGCTCGTGGAGCTCGAGGGCTGGGAGGAAAACTCCGCCCACAACCCCACCGCGGTGGAGAAGAATTGCGTTTCTCTTGGCCTAGTTGTGGCCTAATGGTGAGGGAGTCGGGCTTGTAACGTGAAGGTTGCCGGTTCGATTCCCACGCCGGCAGGAATTGAAGGTGGGGATTGTGAATAAACAACACCCTCTCCACCTTTGATACCACGACTAAAGTGCCCTTGAGCAAGGCACCTAACCCCTAATTCCTTCCTGGGCGCTGTTGCAATAGTTGCCCACTGCTCCGGGTGTGTGTTCACTGTGTGTGTGTGTGTGTGTTCACTACTCACTGCTGTGTGTGTGCACTTGGGATGGGTTAAATGCAGAGCACCAATTTCGAGTATGGGTCACCATACTTGACAATACGTCACGACTTTCACTTTAAAATATTATGAGGATTTAAATCATATTTTTGATGTGGACCTTATTGACTTTTGTGAAGAGGTTTTTTTCTAGTTCCCTGGTTTCTCTAGTTTCTTCTGATTCTCCAGCGTCTCTAGTATCAGCCAATCTCTCAGTTCCATCACCACTGATGTCCTGCAGACCCTCAACATCTTCTACACACTATGCAGAGCTGTCTACTGTTTTCAGGTCATCGCGTCCATCCTGCACAGAGGATGCCATCTGCCTCCAGCCTCTGTATCCCCTGCTCTGCCTCAGCTCGTAGAAGCTACGGATCCACCTTGGCTCCTCCCTCCCTCGGCTCCACCGGATGCCATCTGTCATACAACTTCTCCTTTCCACAGTCAGTGATGGTTTGGGATGCCATGTCATCTGCTGGTGTTGGTCCACTGTGTTTTCTGAGGCCCAAGGTCAATGCAGCCATGTACTAGGAAGTGTTAGAGAACTTCATGCTTCCTGCTGCTGACCAACTTTATGGAGGTGCAAATTTCATTTTCCAACAGGACTTGGCACCTGCACAAAGCAACCAGTACATGGTTTAAGGACCATGGTATCCCTGTTCTTAATTGACCAGTAAACTCGCCTGACCATAACCCCATAGAAAATCTATGGGGCATTGTGAAGAGGAAAATGCGCTATGCCAGACCCAACAACGCAGAAGAGCTGAAGGCCATTATCAGAGCAACCTGGGCTCTCATAACACCTGAGCAGTACCACAGACTGATCGACTACATGTCACGCCGCATTGCTGCCATAATTCAGGAAAAAGGAGCCCCGACTAAGTATTGAGTGCTGTACATGCTCTTTTCATGTTCATACTTTTTAGTTGGCCAAGATTTCTAAAAATCCTTGTATTGGTCTTAAGTAATATTCTAAATTTCTGAGATACTGAATTTGGGATTTTCCTTAGTTGTCAGTTATAATCATCAAAACATTTGAAATATATCAGTCTGTGTGTAATGAATGAATAAAATATACGAGTTTCACTTGAATGGAATTAGTGAAATAAATCAACTTTTATACAACTATATACTCCCTGTGTCTTTCAGTCCTTTGTCCGATCTCACCAATGTGTACGTGAGTTTTGATCCTGAGTTTCGTCATTAAAGTTCCTGTTTCCTGTTATTCCTCATCTCCGTGAGTTTCATCCATACGTTATGTGACACTTGTGCTGTTTGTTGTATAAAGGATAAATTAATCATGAATAAATGATACATAAATAATATGACTTCAAATCAGGTAGAGGTGTGCAATTTTGACCTGCTCTATGACAATATCTTACACCAAATTTTAAGTCATATCTACAAATCTGGGGTTGGGCTCATTGACTTGTACCATTGCCAAGCTCTAAACTACTTGTGGACAATTAAGCTAATGTGGACAATTAGGTTTTAAGGTATCATAGATATTAACCTCACGAGTTTTCGTAAAGCTGTTTTGAAACAATGTGTAATTGAGAGAGTGCTATACAAATTAAATTGACTTAAATTGGGTTGTCTTTGCATAGCAACAAAAGCAACTGCATAGCAGGTAACACAGCTCTGTTTATCATATTAGATACTTCACGAGATCACATGTATATATATATTTAAATAGAGTAAAAGTTATGCGTATTTGGCTTGCTGTCTGGGGGGAGGGTTCCAAGCTCGAATTTTCTTCGAACTTTGTCACTAGGAGGTAAATTTGCTGATTTTTCGGTAACACTTTACAAATAAGGTTCAATAGTTAACATTAGTTAACTACATTAGTTCAAATGAACTAATAATGAACTGCACTTATGCAGAATTTATTCATCTTCGTTAATATTAATTTACTAATACATTATTAAAATCTTGTTCACATTAGTTAATGCACTGTGAACTAGCATGAACAAACAATGAACTACTGTATTTTCATCAACTAATGTTAACAAAGATTAGTAAATAGAGTAACAAATATATTGCTCATAGTTGGTTCTCGTTAGTTAATGCATTAATGTTTAACTAATAAACCTTATTGTAAAGTGTTACCAATTTTTCATGAATACAGCTCAGATATCCATCCCTTTTCCAAACGAAGCTCTCTTTATTAATGAAACCGTATTTCATAAATCTACGAGCTTTTTTATGTCTTTACCCTATTTAGATGGTAAATGTTTCTCATGTGGATGTCTGTAAAAAAATAAATGTACATGGCACCTCAGTGATAAAACTCTGATAAGAGAGGAGGAGGGAGTTTTGTGATCTATGATCCCAGGAACATGCTGCTCACGTGGCTGCATGATAGTCTGTTGTAAATAAAATTCCATATGTTTGGAATAATATGAATAAATTCATATTTAATTTCATAACAGGAACATAATATCCTATTTATTATGTGATTATTAAAATCTCCTGTTTAAAAATAGGAGGATAGATTTTTCTTTTTGCATTTTATCTCAAAATGATGAATGTCATTTTAAAAATATGGAAATTGGCAGAAATAAGTTAGGGCAGCCTTATTTACAGGAGGTAAACATAAGTAGTTGTTGGGGTAGTCGTTGCCTAATGGTGAGGGAGTTGGGCTTGTAATCAGAAGGTTGCGGGTTCGATTCCCACGCCGGCAGGAATTGAAGGTGGGAATTGTGAATAAACAACACTCTCTCCACCTTCGATACCACGACTAAAGTGCCCTTGAGCAAGGCACCTAACCCCCAATTGCTCCCCGGGCACTGTCGCAATAGCTGCCCACTGCTCTGGGTGTGTGTTCACTGTGTGTGTGTGTTCACTACTCACTGCTGTGTGTGTGCACTTGGGATGGGTTAAATGCAGAGCACCAATTTCGAGTATGGGTCACCATACTTGACAACACGTCACGACTTTCACTTTCACTTTCACTAAAGCTGCTTGGCTGATATTTTTAATGTATATAATTGTAAGCCATACAATACATTTTAATGCTGTATTTTTTCCCCTCTTCTTTCCCTGAGGAGTGGTGATGAAATATTTTCTTGTAAATACTTCCCAGCATTTCAGCAATCCTGTAAATAATTAAAATGCATGTGAATTCAATTACAGAATTACAGTGAAGTGCAACATGTATCGTCGAGTGTTCTGCAGTGGTCAAAACGTTAAACGGTAAACTCATAGATGTGTGTGTTCATAGATGACAAGTGTTCACTGTTGGCCAGAGGAGAACTGGCCCCCCGACTAAGCCTGGTTTCTCCCAAGGTTTTTTTCTCCATTTGTTGGAGTTTTGGTTCCTTGCCGCTGTTGCCTTTGGCTTGCTTGGTTGGGGACACTTGCTTGATATTCAGCAGTGTTTTTGATATGCCTGCATTGGCGCCGTTGTATGCGAACTGAGCTGAGCCAGACGATTACGTCACTGTTTTCTCCAGTGCAGATATACATAAATTAACTGGACTAATAACTATTGATCTTTGCAATGGAATGAATCAATAATATATAGAATGAGCTGGACAATGACACCATTTTTTTTGGGGAGCTGCTGTGCAGCCAAAATTATTTGCCAATTATTACTGTAAAGCTGCTTTGCCACAATTTGCATTGGAAAAAGCGCTATATAAATAAAAGTGACTTGACTTGACATGTTGATTCGGATGGAAATTACCACACGCCCTAGGTAATTCGTCCAGTGATTTTTACACAGGTGGTGGGAGAAAAACCCTTGTATATGTTGAAAATATATTACGCCCACATGAGAAACATCGCTTTTGTGAATTATAAATTAATTAATTTTCTCTCTCCCACAGTTGACGGATGTATAGACTGGTCAGTGGACTTGAAGACGTATCGTGTGTTGGCTGGAGAGCCTCTGAGGGTGAAATGCGCTCTGTTCTACAGCTATATACGCACCAACTATAGTGTCACCCACAATGCCAAGCTGCGACTCATCTGGTACAGGAACAAAGGTGATTCTGAGGAGCCAATCATCTTCTCGGGTCATCGGCTGAGTAAGGAGGGAGATTCCATTTGGTTCCGCTCAGCAGAGATGGAGGACAATGGATTTTACACTTGTGTGCTCAGGTGGGTCATTAGCAATTCAAACATCAAATCAAGTGTGCACTGAAACAGAGAAAAACAGAGCCCAAAGATTTATATAATCTAAAATTGCACTAGGTCACATCTGTTACTTGTTTACTTGATTAAAAACCCCAAAAACATGAAAATATATGTTTTTACAATATAAAATGTCATGATGGCATTGACGGGCAGTTTTTTTCTCTAATTTATACACACATTTTTGGTTCACCAAATTAAGTACCAGTTGGGCACTGTGAAGTGTGAGTGAAGCTCAATGTATTAAATGGTGCATTATTTGTAACTATCAAAGCAAATGTTTAATCGTGCATTTGCTTGTGCCTATAAACAGTAGCTTAAACCCTATTCTATAATAGTTAGTTAGGTATATTAAGTTCTTTTTTTCACAGACAGGGCAGTGATAAGCCAGAATTAGTCTTTAATTCAATCAGGACATTTAAGTAGCTTTTACATAGATGCCTTGGAAAAAAACAAACAAACAAAAACATTACTGGTATGTAGGGATGGGTATTGTGTGTCTGTGTGTGTATATATATGTGTGTGTGTGTGTGTGTGTGTGTGTGTGTGTGTGTGTGTGTGTGTGTGTGTGTGTGTGTGTGTGTGTGTGTAAACTGAATAAATTAATTTTAAAATATCAAATAAATGTAATTTAATGAAATGTATATAAAAATTCAATTTGTAAATGCACCAGGTGTGCAGGCATTATTAGTGTTTTATATGCATAAGATACAGTAAGAATATGAACAAAGAAACAAAATAAAACAAACGAACAATACAATAACATAAAGATACAACTGAAATAAACAGTTAATTTGTGTCAGCTGTGTCTTGTCAGTAGTTATGTCTGTCACCTGTGCCCCGCTCATTATCCTCGTGTGTTCATGTGTATTTATACCCTCTGTGTCTGTCCAGTCCTTGTTCGTCGTTAAAGTTACGTACTTCGTGTTGTTGAGTGATTCTGTTTGTATTCTGATCCTGTTTGTTAATAAACCGTTTAACGTCAAGAAGTCTTCATTCTCCGTGCTTGTTCCCACACACAGGCAGTGCATTACACGAGTCAAGTCACGTTTATTTATTTAGCGCTTTTTACAATACAAATTGTATCAAAGCAGCTTTACAATAATAATTGGCAAATAATTTTTGGCTGCACAGCAGCTCTTAAAGAAAATGGTGTCATTGTCCAGCTTAAATAAATTCAGTATCGATGCATTCCGTTGTACAAATCAGTAGTTATTAATTAAGTTAATTTATCAGTATACTGTATCAGCACTGAAGAAAGCAGTGTTGTAATCATTCAGCTCAGCTCAGTTCGCATACAATGGTGTCAATGCAGGAAGATAAAAAATATTGTTGAATATCAAGTCAAGTGTCCCCAACTAAGCAAGCCAAAGGCAACAAAGGCAAGGAACCAAAACTCCAACAGGTGACATCAGGTAACTAAAAGGTGACAAAAAAAAAACAGGCTTAGTCGGGGGGCTAGTTCTCCTCTGGCCAACAGTGAACAGTGCTTGATTGAATTCAGGCAGAGTTACAGGTCTTTAGTCCGATTTGGGATTGCAACAGTCATAATATTTATTCCAGTTCCATCTGGTTGAAGAACGTATTCATCACGCCAGTATGGGACGGTTTGTTGGGCTTCTGTGCCACTGGCTGTCGTGTCTGTAAGGCCTTCACAAAGGATGATCTAGTTGACGCAGTCTCTGCTGACACTTCAAGGTTGCGTTGTGGTCAAGTATAGGCGCAGCTCCTCCATCTGACCTGGATACGGCTCGGATCCAGCTAATTAGAGTAAACCTCGGGATAAGCAGAGATACTAAAATTAGCATAGATGCCATTCAACGAGTACATCCGGTGTTATAGGAAGTGTTCCCGGTTCCGGCTGACCTAATCTATGCAGCCTAACAATCCTTTAATGGATATGAAAACATAAACTGATAATGTGTCATGTATATGCCAGGTTAAAGAGATTTTTAGTCTAGATTTAAACTGACAGAATGTGTCTGTTTCCCGAACAATGCAAGGCAGATTGTTCCAGAGTTTAGATGCCAAATAGGAAAAGGATCTACCGCCTGCGGTTGATTTTGATATTCTAGGTATTAACAACTGGCCAGAATTCTGAGATCGTAATAGACGCGAAGGACTATAATGCATTAACAGCTCACTCAGGTACTGGGGAGCTAAGCCAGTTAGTGCTTTGTAAGTAATCAGCAAGATTTTAAAATCCATACGATGTTTAATAGGGAGCCAGTGCAGTGTTGACAACCGGGCTAATATGGTCATACTTCCTGGTTCTTCTCTTCCGGCGCTGGTGCGAGCTGGCTGCCGGCTACAACAGCTCTTACCCCCTCTCTTAATTTTCTCCATTGATTAGCTACTTAGACATTTTATTTTTGTACATATTTTGTATATGTATTAGCACTACATAGCCTGCCACTTTTCTCAGTATTTACTTTAGTTTTGGACATTTTACGCGAATCACAATGTGCATTAGAGCCCGTGCATCCATTGTTTACACCAGGGAAACGCTGATCACTTTGAGGAGCACGATAATGCTCCCTTGGGACAAATATGTGAAAAGGACAGAGGACAGCGGTAAGAGGAAAGGAGGAGGTCTGGCTGCATTTGTTAATGAGAGATTGTGTAAACCAGGACATTGTTCAGTGAAAATGCAGCTGTGTGACAGGGACATTGAACTATTAGCGGTTAGCATGAGGCCATACTATCTGCCACTGGAGTTCATGCAAGTTATTGTGATAGCTGTGTATGTACCCCCCTCTGCTAATGTGGACACTGCCTGTGATACACTGCTCTCAGTTACCAGCAGCCTGCAGACACAGCACCCACAGGCTCTCTTCCTCATCTCTGAGGACTTTGTAATTGCAAGATTTTAAAATCTATACAATGTTTAATAGGGAGCCAATGCAGTGTTGACAGAACCAGGGTAATATGGTCATTCTTCCTGTTTCTAGTAAGGATGCTAGCTGTGTGTTTTGGGCCAGCTGGAGTTTGTTTTAAGTGAGCAGGGCAACCACCCAGTAGAGCATTACAGTAATCTAGCCTTGAGGTCATGAACGCATGAACTAACTGTTCCACATTTGTCATTGAGCGCATATGTTGTGGTTTAGATATATTTTCAAGATGGAAGAATGTGGTTTTACATTTGCTAGAAATGTGGCTTCCAAATGAAAGATTGGTGTCAAAGAGCACACTCAGGTTCCTAACTGACGAAGACGACTTAACAGAGCAGCCATCAAGTGTTAGACAGTATTCAAGGTTATTATGTGTAGATGTTTTTGGTCCAATAATTAGAATCTCTGTTTTCTCTGAATTTAGTAGTAGGAAATTACCAGTCATCCAATTTTTTATATCAGCTACACATTCCGTTAATTTACAGAATTGGTAAGTTTTGTCAGGGCGTGAAGAAATATAGAGCTAAGTATCATCAGTGTAACAGTGTATAACTAATGCTACTAATCCTAATGATATCTCCCAAGGGTAGTATGTACAGAGTGAAAAGCAACGATCCTACTGAGCCTTGCGGTACTCCATATTGAACTTGTAATTGATAAGACATCTCTTTGTTTAATTCTACAAACTGATAACGGTCAGATAAGTATGATTTGAACCACACCAGTGCAATTCCACTAATGCCACCATAATGTTCGAGTCTATTCAAAAGAATATTGTGGTCTACAGTTGTGGCCAAAAGTTTTGAGAATTACATAAATACTGGAAATTGGAAAAATTGTTGCTTAAGTTTTTATAATAGCAATTTGCATATACTCCAGAATGTTATGAAGAGTGATCAGATGAATCGCATAGTCCTTCTTTGCCATGAAAATGAACTTAATCCCAAAAAAACCTTTCCACTGCATTTCATTGCTGTCATTAAAGGACCTGCTGAGATCATTTCTGTAATCGTCTTGTTAACTCAGGTGAGAATGTTGACGAGCACAAGGCTGGAGATTATGTCAGGCTGATTGGGTTAGAATGGCAGACTTGACATGTTAAAAGGAGGGTGATGCTTGAAATCATTGTTCTTCCATTGTTAACCATGGTGACCTGCAAAGAAACGCGTGCAGCCATCATTCCGTTGCAAAAAAATTGGCTTCACTGGCAAGGATATTGTGGCTACTAAGATTGCACCTAAATCAACAATTTATAGAATCATCAGCAACTTCAAGGAAAGAGGTTCAATTCTGGTGAATGGACTCGTGAGGACTGGGGCAAAGTCATATTCTCCGATGAAGCCCCTTTCCGATTGTTTGGGGCATCTGGAAAAAGGCTTGTCAGGAGAAGAAAAGGTGAGCGCTACCATCAGTCCTGTGTCATGCCAACAGTAAAGCATCCTGAGACCATTCATGTGTGGAGTTGTTTCTCATCCAAGGGAGTGGGCTCACTCACAATTCTGCCCAAAAACACAGCCATGAATAAAGAATGGTACCAAAACACCCTCCAACAGCAACTTCTTCCAACAATCCAACAAAAGTTTGGTGAAGAACAATGCATTTTCCAGCACGATGGAGCACCGTGCCATAAGCCAAAAGTGATAACTAAGTGGGTCGGGGACCAGAACGTTGAAATTTTGGGTCCATGGCCTGGAAACTCCCCAGATCTTAATCCCATTGAGAACTTGTGGTCAATCCTCAAGAGGTGGGTGGACAAACAAAAACCCACTAATTCTGACAAACTCTAAGAAGTGATTATGAAAGAATGGGTTGCTATCAATCAGGATTTGGCCCAGAAGTTGATTGAGAGCATGCCCAGTCGAATTGCAGAGGTCCTGAAAAAGAACGGCCAACACTGCAAATACTGACTCTTTGCATAAATGTCATGTAATTGTCGATAAAAGCCTTTGAAATGTATGAAGTGCTTGTAATTATATTTCAGTACATCACAGAAACAACTGAAACAAAGATCTAAAAGCAGTTTAGCAGCAAACTTTGTGAAAACTAATATTTATGTAATTCTCAAAACTTTTGGCCATGACTATATATAGTGTCAAAAGCAGCACTGAGAACTAATAACGCTTAAAGAGAGATATAACCACGATCTGATGATAAGAGCAAATCGTTTGTAACTCTAATGAGAGCAGTCTCAGTACTATGGTTCGGTCTAAATCCTGACTGGAAATCCTCACAGATACCATTTGTTTCCAAGAAGGAACATAGTTGTGATGATACTGCCTTTTTCAGTTTTTTATACAGAAAAGGTAGACTCGAGGTCGGCCTGTAATTGACTAATTCTTTGGGAAAAATTTGTTGTTTAATAAGAAGTTTGATAATAGCCAGCTTAAAAGTTTTCTCCACGAAATACGAAAAACTTCTAGTTTTGATTTCTTCAAGCTGCGCTCCATTTTTCTGGTTTCTCTCTTAAAGGAGATTGTGCTCATTATACCATGGTGTTGGACTAATTTCCTTAATATTTTTTTAAGGAGCAACAGAAACGAAATTCAGATAAAGAGCTTGAGTGATTTTCTCTTTGCATTTCGTTGTTTGATTAACATTGGCACAATCGTCAGAAGGTGACTGCTTGTCACTTTAAGACAACAGATATTAACACGGATTTCTCCCAACTGTTCACGTCCACTTAAGACATAAGCTATGTTTAAGTAAACAGTCCCCAAGCCAGTCATTTTGACATATTTTTGTGTGTATTTGATCATTTGGACGTGCACCCAAAGCCCAAGGTGTATATTTATTTGCAATCCGTTATGGAGCACACACACAATTCATCCTGGGGAACAGCGTCTCTTGTGCGGATTGTGCTTTCAAAGTTTTAAACATGTTGATAATAATTATTATCAAAGATGTCATATAATTTAGCAATAGTCAAGACTGCATTTTTCTACAATCTGTAAGACTGAAAATATCCAAAGATATTTTAAAAATGAACAAAGGCATTGGCTTTGCTGTTTCAGTCCCCTCTCTCATTCTACAAGAGCCATATGGGAAGACACAAAGGAGCTGACAGTGATCAAGGCCTATGTGCATCAGGGGTCTATGAATTGTCACACCTTTAGTGCAGCGGGGGAAGTTTTACTTCTCATTGGTCAGTTTGAATGTCTCACATTTGAGTTTCAGTCACATGGTCAAGGAAAAGGATAAAAGAAGATTGCAACTATTGCTCTGTCTCTTTCTTTTACTCTCTCTTCTTTTTCTACGCTCTGCTCTCTTGCTCTCTGCCATTTGTCTTGGAAACTCTCTGTCCCTCTCTGTCCCTTTGTCTTTCCCTTTCCTTTTCTAGTCTATTCAAAAGAATATTGTGGTCAATAGTGTCAAAAGCAGCACTGAGGTCTAGTAACACTAATAGAGAGATACAACCATGATCTAATGATAAGAGCAAATCATTCGTAACTCTAATGAGAGCAGTCTCAGTACTATGGTACGGTCTAAATCCTGACTGGAAATCCTCACAGATACCATTTCTTTCCAAGTAGAAACACAGTTGAGATGATACTGCCTTTTCTAGTATTTTTGACAGAAAGGTAGATTGGAAATCGGTCTGTAATTGACTAATTCTCCAGGATCAAGTTGTGGTTTTTTAATAAGAGGTTTGATAATAACCTGCATAAAATTTTTTGGTACGTAACCTAGTGATAAAGATGAATTAATGATCTTAAGAAGAGGATCTCTGACCTCTGGAAGCATCTCTTTCAATAACTTAGTCGGTATAGGGTCTAACATACATGTTGTTGATTTTGATGATTTAACAAGTTTAGACAATTCTTCCTTTCCTATAGCAGCGAATGAATGGATTTTTTCCTCAGGGATACTACAATCCACTGTCTGATGTGATACTGTAGTAGACAGTTGCATGGCTATAATTTTCTCTCTAATATTGTCAATCTTGCAAGTAAAGAAGTTCATAAAGTCATTACTGCTGTGCTGTTTGGAAACATCAGAAGTTGAGGCTGTATTTCTCGTTAATTTAGCCACTGTAAATATAAATAAGTGCTTAGGGTTGTGTTTATTTTCTTCTAAAAGATTTGAAAAATAAGCAGATCTAGCAGTTTTTACGGCCTTTCTGTACTCCATTTTCTCTCTCCATGAAATTCTAGTTTTGAATTCTTCCAGCTGCGCTCCATTTTTCTTGCTGCTCTCTTAAGGGCCCAAGTGTGTTCGTTATACCATGGTGTTGGACTAATATCCTAATCTTTTTTAAGGGGAAAGGAGTGACAGAGTCTAGAGTGTTGGAAAAGAGAGTGTCAATAGTTTGTGTTGCAGCATCGAGTTCTTCTAAGCTGTCTGGTTTGCTAAGTTGATGAAACTGATCAGGAAGATTATTTATAAAGCAATCTTTAGTGGTAGAAGTGATGGTTCTACCATATTTTTGTCAGAGAGACTGTTTTGCAGCCTTGGTTAAATGTAGCATGCATGAGACTAGATAATGATCTGAGACGTCATCGCTCTGCTGCAGAATTTCAACGGCATCAATATCGATTCCATGTGATAATATTAGATTTAGAGTATGATTACGACAATGAGTTGGTCTTGACACATGTTGTCTAACTCCAATAGAGCTTAGAATATCTGTTAGTGCCAATCCCAAAACGTCTTTTTCATTATCTACATGTATATTAAAATCACCAACAATAAGGACTTTATCCACAGCCAGTACTAACTCCGATAGAAAATCAGCAAATTCTTTGATAAAATCTGTATGGTGCCCTGGTGGCCTGTATACAGTAGCCAGCATAAATTTCAAATGAGATTTGTCACTTACATTGTATAACGTTACATAGAGCACCATCACTTCAAAAGAGATATATTTGAAAGACTTTTGAGTAATACTGAAGATATTACTATAGATTACAGCAACACCTCCCCCTTTACCTTTCTGATGAGGTTTTTTTTTAATTCATATCGACCAGTCCTATATTATGGCATGTTTTAGAGTTTCCCATGTTTTAGCTAAGCAATAACGATATATTATTATATCACCTGTTAACCCTTTGATGCATAACATGGGTCTAAAATGACCCGGCTGAGTTTTTATATTTTATCTTTGCAAGAAATTAATTTCATCATTCAGTATTCCAGGTATTCCTCTTTGAACTTGTTTTTGATCATCACAAATATTTATTTTCATTTTTCTTTCCTTACTTTTTGAATAAAAATAATTTTTGTATCACTACCCTTCTGATGCGCAACATGGGTCTAAAAACCCGTATTCATTTCCTATGTAATTTCAATCATGGCTGAGTGATTCTATGCTGAATATTTGAAAAAATGTATTTTATCATTTATTTATTTCAGGTTTTCATTAAACATCTTGTTTTTGATTTCCACAAATCATTATTTTTCCTTTCTTACTTACAGTTTTTGCATTTCTCCATCAATTTAGCATAAATTGGTCAAAAATGACCCACGTAGAAACCTTTGTTGTTTGCACATTTTTGCAACTAGGAACATATTTACTGCAGAAAACTATTCACCTGCCACACATTTTACAACTCAACACAGCTGTTTTTGTATATTTAATAAATATAACTCTAAGATAACTGGACGAAATATTTGAATGTTAGGCCAAGGTTCAACCTTGAAATCCATTTGTGACGAGCAGGGCGGGCGAGAGCCGTGAGGGAACAGCGCGAGCCGGTGACGCGAGTGATAATGAGCTTCAGCTGCTCAGCGCGCTGGTCTCGTATCTCTCACGGAGGAGCTTCGGAAGCATAAAAGAGGAACGATGACAGTGAAGGGATGAGAGAGGACCAGGCCTGGACTTTATGTTGTGTTTTATTTTGTTTGTGTGGGCGGCAGTCGCCTTGTGGAACTGCCGTCCTTTTACTATTTTCGTTTTATTGTTTGTTTTTGAGTTTATTAAAGTTGTTGAACGTTCACCAGTTCCCGCCTCCTTCTTCCCGTTCTTACGAACTGTGTTACATTGGTGCCGAAACCCGAGAGGAAGGAGGCACATGCTGTCGAAGAGCCCTCGCTGCTGAGGGGGATCGCGGTGCTGAGGAGGTCGGGCAGCGCGGGAGAGAAGACCACGAGCGGCTGCCCGAGGCGGTGGTGCTGGAGCGAGTGAGTGGGACGGAGAGCTCACTGCCGTGCTCCTGGGACGAGGCGGGATGGCTGCCGTCCAGGAGGGAGCGGAGGAGTCGCCGCCGTTCGCCGTGGGCCGGTGCCTGCTGCCTGCCGCCATGATAGGGGGGACTCGCAGGGAATGGGGGACTCGCTGCCGGCTGCCCTCCCCCAGAGAAGCCATCTCCAGCCGCCAGGGGGTGGAGGAGGATCGGGCCGTCCACTGAGCGTCCAGTACCATCGCATGGCACCGCGAGGAAGAGCCTCTCGGCTGGCTGAGGATCGAGCGGCAGTGTGTCTGGGAACCGGACCAAGAATTTTTTTTTTCTCTCTCCCCTCTCTCGTCTTTATCGCTCCTTGTGCTTCCGTCTCCTTTTCTCTCGTCTCGTTTGTCCTTGCATCACATACCCTTGGGGGTATGTGACGAGCAGTGCGGGCGAGATCCTTGAGGGAACGGTGTGAGGCCGGTGACGCGAGAGATGATGAGCTTCAGCTGCTCGGCGCACCGGTCTCGTATCTCTCACGGAGGAGTTCCGAAAGCATAAAAGAGGAGCGACGACAGTGAAGGATGAGAGAGGACCAGGCCTGGACTCAATGTTGTGTTTTATTTTGCTTGTGTGGGCGGCAGTCGCCTTGAGGAACTGCCGCCCTTTTACTATTTTCTTTTTATTGTTTGTTTTTGAGTTTATTAAAGTTGTTGAACGTTCGCCAGTTCCCACCTCCTTCTTCCCGTTCTTACGAACTGTGTTACACCATTATTAGTGAGAAGGAGAAACATGTCCAATACTATTAGCTTGCTTGATGTTGACTTATTCTATTCTAGCAAGCTAATGTTAGCTAGGGCAACAAAATAATAGTTGAAATATTACATATATTTATATTACATACAATATTGTATATATCGTCGCTGTCTGGTGGAAACCTTCTATCTCCGTATAGCCACACATTTCACAACTCAACACGGCTGCTTTTGTATTTGATGCATGTAAGTATTATTATTTTTCATGCAATAAGCTTAATATTATATTTCATCATTTATATTTTTTTGTCATAAATCAATGCTCTTGGTCACCCTTTACATCTGTCAGTGTTCCTAAAAAGTAACAGTTTTGGACATACACAACATTGGTCGAAAGTGGCCTTTTTATTTTCTATATTGCATATATCGCAAGAAATTAATTTCATTATTCACTATTCCAGGTATTCCTCAATGAACAAATAATTATTTTCTTCTTTCCTTTCTTACTTTTTGAATAAAAATATTTTTTGTATCACTACCCTCAAATGCCCAATGCCCAGGCACCTTTGAGTGAAAAAGCTTTTGCAGGTACAGGTGCAGATTCTTCTTGTTCTGTCCTGAGTGGGGGGATGCTCGCTCCAGTAAGACCCATTTCTACTCAATTTATTGGACTGGGTCTGAGTTTCCTCTTCAGAGGACACATCAGACAAGTCTTGTCAGACAAGTCTTCGATGTCTTCATCATCTAGTGGAGCTGGATTTACAGCTACAACTTCAGATTGACTCTGTGGCACATAGTGTAGGTCATCAGCAACAGATATTTCAGACTCTGAATCAGGACTGAGAATTGCCTCATCCTGTTCTGAATGCTGCTTCTCTACAACCAATTTAGAAATTTTAGTGTGGACCAGCTAACGCTCTGGATAAAGAAAATCAAAAGCACAAAAAATGTGCATCAACCATTTTCAAATGTACATCAAACTGTTGATAAAGTATGTATTTATGTTATATATATTATGTACTTACATGGTATTATATATCGTCACTGTCGGACAGAAACCTTGTATGTCCAAATCTGTTACTTTTTAGGAACACTGACAGACATAAAGCGTGACCAAGAGCATTGAGTTATTACAAAAAATATATAAATAATGAAATATAATATATATAGCCTATTGTATGAAATATATTATGAATTACATGCATCAAATATACAAAAGCAGCTGTGTTGAGTTGTAAAATGTGTGACAGGTGAATAGTTTTCTGCAGTTAATATGTTCTCACTTACAAAAATATGGAAATATCAAAGATTTCTATATGGGTCATTTTTGACCCATGTGTGCAAAATTGATGTAGAAATGCAAAAACTGTGTTTGTTTATGAAATGAATAAAGGAAAAATAAAAATCACGATTTGTGGAAATCAAAAACAAGATCTTTAATGAATACCTGGAATAAATAAATGACAAAATACATTTCCTTCAAAGATTCAGCAAAGAATCACTCAGCCATGATTGAAATTACACACGAAATTAATGCGGGTCATTTTAGACCCATGTTGCGCATTAGAAGGGGTTTGCTTAGCTTGCGCATCAAAGGGTTAAATGGTTATTTAACAATTACATTCAGTCCTGCATTTCTAACTTTATTTTTTTGTTTGTTTGGGGGGTTTTTGCGCTCCCCCAAATATTTTCAGCACTAGCCACCACTGGTTTTGAAGCCAAAAATAATACACCCATTCATAAAAAAAAAAAGTAATCCATGCAACTCGAGGAGGTTAATACAGGCCTTCTGAAGTGAAGCAATGCGTTTTTGTAAGAAAAATATCCATATTTAAAACTTTATAAATTCAAATAACTTACTTCTGGCAGACAGCCAGAATGCAGAATGCTCAAGTAGACTGTGCCAAATGAGTAATCCTCTGACGCAATGTATGACACAGGATGTAGGAGTATTGTAAGCTTACATCTTACAATTTATCATCTGTGACTTTTGTTGTGGCAAAAATTTAACTTCATAAATTTAACTGCATAAGAGACAAAGTTGTGAAAATTGTCTTTATAAAGAATTTATTCCTTGCAAGGAAGGTCAGACAGTCATACATAAACACAGATTACTGCAGAGTGTGACCAAGAAGGGCGGGTTTCCTCACCTTTTATATGCCACCGCACCCTTCAAGGTTACTTCTGTAAACATCAGTACATTTCCACACAGGGTAAAAAGAAAAGACACTGTACCATGACATAAGGCCTATACAGGATGACCTTTTAGGTTTAGATTAAGCTTATAGAAAAACCCCTTATGCTAAAATTTCTTCCACACTTGTAATTTGTTTTGCTCTATCCACTGTGTCTCCGCATTCGTCATTATGTTGTGTGTCAGGTGAAAAGAATACTCTTCTGCCGCAAATTAACTTGCACATTCTGTATGCGGTCATCCGCCGGAAGCTAGTTATTTGAATTTGTAAAGTTTTAAATATTTTTCTTACTAACACGCATCACTTCCCTTCAGTAGACCTTTATTAATCCCCTAGAGTCGTATGGATTCCTTTTTGTTTTATGGAAACCACGGCCCCCCATTCACAACCATTATAAACTTTGGATGACTTAGGATATTTTTAATAAATCTCTGAATGTGTTCACCTGAAAGAAGATAGTCATATACATCTAGGATGGCATGAGGGTGAGTAAATCACGGGATCATTTTTGGGTGAACTACCCCTTTAAATCTTGTCTGTGAAATCAGGGGGATGTGTTACAACTGTATTCTGAGAGTGGCATCATTGTTTGATAGCATTATAGTATAAGGTTGATTTTCTTTCGGCACATTTTGCTACTGACGTCACTGTATGAATTCCCTGTCATAAAACATTTCCTCACAGCTGTGGTCAGAAATGTAAGAAGCACCCACTGGCCCAATGATGAAACCAATGGTGTGTTGAAGGTATTCTCTATGATTATCATTACATGCTGCGAGATGCTGAGAACTATACTACATATATATTCACAAGAACAGAAAAGCAAAATTCCACTACTAAATTTGTTTGTAGATTTTTAAAATAAAATTACTGTTTTTTTTTCAGCAACAAAAATCTCTGCATAAAGATGCTAGACTCTATATGTCCAAATAATATTTTAATTGTTTGAAACAAGTTGAATGAAATCGAATTTATGTAGTTTTGCAGGTAAACATCTTTTAGGATGTTTAGGCTATTTTAGTAGATATAGGCCTACTTATGGAGTGCAAAAACAATTGTCTGACGCCACGCTTCAGTGACAAAGTGTTTTAAAAAGGAAACGTATAAATCTTACAGTTTTCAAGTTGTATCCTTCAAATACAGTGGTATTATTCATAATTGTTTGAAGATGCCTATACAGACATCAACACCTCTAGCTGTGGTTGTACACAGGGTTGGGTGGGTTACTTTTAAAATGTATTTCACTACAGATTACAAAATACATGCTTTAAAAAGCAATTTATAATGTATTTTGTTACATTACTCAAGTTTAGTAACTTAATCTAAATACTTTGGAATACTTTGAAATACTTAACACAAAAGACCATATTAACTTGATGTCCTGTTTTAAGTTTACAACCTGTAAATAAAAATGAACTCTACCCATCATAGGATTTGGTTTTCTGCTACACTTTATTTTTAACATCAGTTTTCCACAGCACTTCTAAAAAAAATTAGGGCAAAAAAAGTGTTTAAATGTACCGAAATGTATCCAAATAAATTAAATATTAATTAGCTGCAATAAAACCAATAAGTGTCATTTTAATGCAACAAGAACATACTTAAAGTGCTTATCATTCATACCATTTTTCAAATGTCAGTAAACAGGAGCTTGAATATGTAGTAGACAAAAACACTACAAAGAAATTGAAGCATTACATTCACTGACATGTTTACTCTCCAACTTGAGCCCAATAAGGGCGATTGTAACGCAGCAAAAGTGTGTGTTCAAAGTGCTCATCTGTCATGCAGCCTCGATGTGGAGTGAAAATTAGCCCTCCCTGACTGAACAGTTGTTCTACTGGAGCCCTTGAAGGCAGGTTGGTGTTATATTTCAAGAAGAGGGATTTGGTGATTGGATAGAGCTTCACTGCATCCAAAGTCTTGCATGGATCTTGGAGATAGTTCCGTATTTCATCTTCTGCTTTGGTGCTTGTAATGTGTGTATTCTCAAAAGAGAAGAAGTTGTCATCCATGTCTCCTGACATCTGTCCTTTTTCAGTAGTGCTCAGTTCAGCAGAAGGCACAATGTCCAGAAGAGCAGCCTCTTGGATCATTATCCTTCTCATATTTTCCCTCTCATCACCAGGAAGCCACCACAGACGAAACTTTGGGATGGTAAATGCTGCCATTCTTGCATCATGGGAGGCCAGTACCTCTCTGACTTGAGAACTGTTGAGATTATGTTTGCTGAGGACTGTACATGAGAGATCTTTTCGGTCAGTTTGGCTTTCAGGCCAAGAATGGTTGGAATTATAAAGCCAAGAAAGCAGTTCTTTTCCCCCTGGAGAAGATCAATTGCATAGGCGAGAGGTTTATAAACTGCTGTAAACTCCTTGAGAAATGCAGTCTCTTTAGGGTGCAGTTTGGCCACCAGACGGTCACACATTTCAGTCAGTTGGGCTTCAGTGATACTCACTATCTTTTCAATGGCATGATACTCTGATCTCCATCGGGTCACGGATGGGACAATGCAGCTGCTATTGGGGAGCGATGGGCCTTGTTCCAAATGGCAGCACATTTTGACAAGGCACTTCTGTACAATTTTCGTGAGGCGTCTTGTGATGCAGCCTTTTCCAGGTCACGTGTGGCAATGAGATTTAGTTTGTGCGCAGCACAGCGATGATGTGGCGGCAAAAAAAAGTTAAGCTCTTGTTGGGAATTATCCTGAAGAATTGCACTAATATCTGCAAACTGCACACCATCTGTGTGATCGTGAAATATGAGTTCTTCTGGATTCATATTTCCAAATTCTTGGAAGGCTTTAACAAAATTCCTGCCATTGTCTGTAACTGTTGAGCAGACCTTACCCTGGATGTTGAATTCAGCGTAAATCTCACTTATTTTTTCTGCCAGTATATCGTGATCGTACATGTGACGTCCACGGACTCTTGCGCATGCCAACGCAGCTGATTTCCTCTCCAGTGTTTCTTGTTCTATCCAGTGACTGGTCATCCCAAGATAACTTCTATGATGAGAAGTCCATATATCTGCTGTGGTACAGACTGTTCCGATGCCCTGAAGCTCTTCAACCAGTGATTTCTTCATGTTTTGAAATTACTTCTCAGTCCACAGCATCAACGTTTTTCTGCACATTGGGGTTTTCCCTCCACTAATTCCCTGTATAAGCTTGCGGAAGGAAGCATTCTCCACTAATAAGAACGGTTGCACATTTTCAATGATTTAATCAAAAATTAGTGCATTCATTTTCCTTGTAGTGGTGATTGCTGCTACATCAAGTTTTGATTGTTTTACAGGAGAACCACATGGTGTGTTTGCGGTGGCAGAGCATTCACCATCTCCATCATTAGCTGAAGGTGACATCCATTTCCTTGATGTAATCTGCATGGCACTTGGATGCATTCTCTGAAAGCATATATATATATATATGTGTGAGCAGTTTATTAGACATAACTTATGTGCTGGTGAACAAAAAATATTTGTTTCTTTTAACATCACATCCACATATAATTACTATTGATTTATTATTCCTAAATTATAATTGTTAAGATGTGCATCAGAGGGATAACAAAATATTAATAATATATTGTTAATAAAGTATGTTACTTTATATACTCTTAGAGTCTACTCGACACAGTGGTTTAAATTATGTTTTATAAACAAAGTTTGTTTGTAACATTTAGAACATTTATAAAGAAAATGTTCAAATGGTCTACCCAATCATCTCACCTACGGTGTCGCAACAGTTTTTTGCATCCCTCCACCACCATTATTCTCTTTTTGTGTTTTTCACAAGAAATTAATAGGTTCAGAAAAAAAATATGACGAAAGTCATTTTGTGTTAACTATCCCTTGTATAAATATGTTTCTATTGCAGCAAGCATCAGTCAGTTAGTGTGGTCTTAACAATAAATGAAAGCAAGAAAAAAAAAAAAAAACAACTGGCACAATTCTCCAAGTAACACAACAGATTTGAGTAATGAATGGAGAAAACTTTGAGTGATTCTTTCACTTATTATCCTCTCTATGGAAAGACTACGGCCACAACAGAATCGGGAGAGTCAACAGTAAAACGTAGTCAGGATGCGTTTTGCAAATCAAATATGGCCGCAATGAAGTTCAGTTATCTAACGATGCTTTTGGGAAACATACCCCAGTTCTATCAAATTCGTGAATAATTCATTGACAATATTTTTGTAAACAAAACAAATGATTAATTTAAAAAGATGAAAAGAACAATTTGTTCACAATTCGGATAATGAACTCGTACAAAGGCGCCATTTACCTGAACATTTATAATGAATTATTAAGATTTAAAGTTTGTCAATTCTATGTTGTTTCGTGTTGTTCTTCAAAGACCAAATTCTTATAAATATTAAACGTAGGCTAATGATAACCATACAAAGCTCAACGTATGAGTAAATGGGAAGATAAGGAATAAATAAAGAAAAGAATTTTCAAAGACCAAGAACAACTTACCTCAAGATGCTTTTTCAGATTAGATGTTGAATCCTTTGAAGCCGATAGAAGTTTTGTTGCAGGTAGACATAGCTTGCATTGCACTGTGATGTTACATCCTTTTTCTTGTTTATAAGTAAAATTGTCTTTGAATTCCCATGAAAGAAATGCATTACGGGATGTTTTCCCGTCCATTTTTTTATGCGATTGCATGTCTGCACTCTCCAGCTTGCTAACTGAACAGGCTGCGCGTGCTTTTTTTTAAAGAGACAGAGTCGGAGAATCATCAGACAGCTTACGTTAATATTAATAAATAAATGACATTCAAATTCAAAGTAATCACTTTGGTAATCTAAAATACATTTTGAATGTATCTGTAATTTGATTACCATCAATTTAAAATGTAACTGTAACGAAATACAGTTACTCAAATTTTGTATTTTAAATGCGTAACATCGTTACATGTATTTCATTACTCCCCAACCCTGGTTGTACAGTAAGATATTATCATTGAACCTGTTCAAACTGGACAATAGACTGTTCGACCGTCGAGTCCAACAGTGTCTTTCATTATATCGCAGTAAGTGTGCATCACTGATCATCGTTCTCGCTAGTTTAAAGAGGAATTATTGTGCTCCTATCACTCACTGTTACTAAAACAGCTTGTCACAGGAAAAGTGATCAAAAGTAGCACATCCACTATCTAAATCCATATCATTTTTGTTTATTTTCTGCATAATGACTTTATGTAATTTTAGGGCTTATCACCAAACGTGAAATATTAATGTAAATGTGTATATCAAAATGAAAACAGAGTTTAAAATCCCTCCTTTTACTTCGTTACTTTTCTCACTCTAGTAAAAGTGTTCATACGGATTGATCAGAGTTTGCCTGAAAGTGCACAAATTTTCCCGTCAAGTTTGTTTTTATAAATCCCATCATTTGCGTAAGAAGTAGCGTATGCCTCTTTCAGGGCATGTTTTGTGTGTACGCAACTGTTATAAATGAGGCCGCAGGTCCATGGAGTGGAGGTGAATGTGGTGAGTGTAGTTGTACAGGTGTCCAGGGAGGAGCTGGGCGATCAGACGGCCAGGGCTTAACAGGCTGTGCAGACGGCAAGGGCGGAGCAACTGAAACACGAGAGAAAACGGTCAGTAATGACCGTTAGAGTCACGACCACAGAGTTCGAAACCTAAATCTCCTTTCTGTCCAGAAATGATCTCAATGATCATCCCTGAACTTCCTGTCTACCCTGATATGACCACAGTGGTCACCCAAGAGATCCCTATCTGTTTGAATAGGACTACGGAGGTCGTCTCTGATGGTCCGGGTACCGGTAAGGGGACCAGTAAGGGGCTTGTGAATGCCCCTCGAGGTTCTGGCTAGAACCTCCTTTCTGGTTGTCTTGAGGCAGGCGGAAAGTCCAGGACTGCGGCGGTAAGAAGTTCATAGATGACCTGCGTGGTACGATCTGGAAAGACCGTAAATTCGTGGAGGACCTCCAGGGACGTATCCTGAGAGATAGGAACCTCTTGGTTGATTGTCTTGGTTGCATCAGAGCAGAGAGGGAGTTCAGAGGTGAACAGACCTTTTATGAACAGACAGAGAACTCTGGTGCGACTTCTATGGCTGTATTGGAGCGGACAGGAAATTTTGGTACAGTTTCTGTGACAGTTGCAGGACAAACAGAAAGTTCAGGGCTGTCAGAAAGTTCAGGGTTGACCTCTGTGGTCATTTCAAGGCAGACTGAAAGTTTAGCAGCGATCTCCGTGGCTGCTTCAGGGTAAACAAAAAGTTCATGACTGACAAAAAGTTCAGAGGCGATCTCTGGGATCACTTCAGGACAGACAGTAGGTTCAGGGGCGATCTCCATGATTGCTTCCGGACAGATAAAAGGTTCAGGGGCGATCTCTGTGATTGGTTTAGGGCAGACAGAAAGTCTGGGCTGACAGAGTTCAAGGACGACCCCTGTTGTTGTATCCGGGTAATGAAGGGTTTCAGGGAATATGCTTGTAGTTGCAAGTCGGATAACGACTGAGTGGTCAGGCTCAAATATGGAGTTAGAACCCTACTTCAAGGCCTCAAGAGATGGCACAGGACTTCAGTCGGGCCTGCTGAAACGCCCTCTTGGTCTGCCGTAGCGGGCTCAGGAACTGACTCGGTAGAGCCCTCTTGAGCTGCACAGGAGTACTCAGGGACTGACACGAGAGCGCCCTCTTGGATTGTGCTGGAGTGCTCAGCGACTGGCTCGGAAGCACCCTCTTGGGCTGAACCCTCTCGAGGTAGGTCAGGGGCTGTGGTCTCCTCTGGAGGAAAGTCAGATGCTGGAGTTGATGTGTGTGCTGCCCACACACATGAAATGGCTGTAGCCATGACAATCAGGGCTGCATCCTTTGACAGTTTAGGCATAACAGGTGTGACGTGAGCCGTCTGAGGCTGGGCAGGCGTGTCGTGAGCCATTGCTGGCTGTATGGTAGGCGTGGCGTGAATCATCCATGGTTGAGCAGGCATGGCCTGGATCGTTAGCTCTGGGAAGGATCCAGTGAGCTCTTGAGTGGATCTGTGAAGCTCTGGGGCGGATTCATAGGACTCTGGAGTGGCCTCGGGGAGCTCTGGAGCGGCCTTTTTCCGGCGCAGCTTGCGTTTACGTTGTGGTTGAGGGTGATCTACGGTGACTTGACTTGGCCCATGCAGATCAAAGACAGCTAGACTCAACTCTGGACGATCAGCTGGGGCGTGCTGTGGCTCTGGACTAACAGCTGTGGTGAGCTGTGACTCTGGACTGGCGGCCATTTTGTGAATTTTTGGCTTCGGTGGTGGCCACCATGTTGGGACTGGGCTCAGGTGGGGAAACTGCAGGGCTGGAACATTCATGAACCACAGGGTTAGACACAATCACAACTGGGTCTGCTGGCAATTATGCCGAGTTGGGCTCCGCTTCACCCACAGTAAATGAAGAACCATTCAAAATCAGAGCATAGTCCATAAAGTCCCTTAAGCTGCAGTTAAAGCTTCCGTCGGGGAACCAGCGTTTGATTGATAGTCCTCAATGAAAGATGGTTTTGAATGCCACTTCATCATATGGTTCCTGATACGACAACTCACAGAATTGGTGAATGTATTCCTCAATCGGTGAATTCCCTTGTTGAAGCTGCAGTAGCTGATCAAAGTAATCCATTCTGTGAACGACACTGCTGAGGAAAGCCGCTGGATCTTTGCGAAGTATTCAGTAACGAAGGAGACAGCGGGATGAGATCCAAATGCAGCTTTATTTAAGCAGAGGTATGGTCAGACAGGCAATGGTCAGAGAACAGCAAACTGGTGTGGCAGAGGATGAACAGAATCTTAGTCAGCAAACAGGCAGGAAATATCGAGACAGGCAGCAAGAATCAAACACTGGGAAGAACAGGCAGAATCTAAAACGGGGAAAACAAACACAGGAGATAAATGCTCGGAATTGACAGGGTAACCAAAATCAATACTTCGCAGTGAATGGAAGTGTGAGCAGTGCTTACAGTGTGGGTGATAGTGATTGGTGACTGTGTGATAAGGTGCAACTGGTGCAGTAATCAGTGACTGGGTGGGGGGGTGAAATGTAGTCTGTGTGACTGAATGCGAGTGTGAATGAGTGAGAATCCAATGTGAAGGGCACTTCAGCTGAAAATTGTGACACAGCAGCCTGAGGCATCTCATGTTCTAAATGTATTCAGTGTTTCTCACTCTCTGAAAACGTTTTTTGATTTTCTCAAGGAATGATTGAAAATGTTACACATTGTGTGAGATGGCTTGAGGGACCTCCATATTTTATACATATGCGATAATACATGAAAATTATACTTTAGGTTTAAGTCAGATCATTTCTACCATGAGGACATTGGTCTTCTAAGAACATAAATAGAAGATTTGTTTTATTAAGACTTAAAAAATATATCTCTAAACCATTCAGGTCATAACATTGCTAATTCAATTATCTTATCAATACTCCCAGGTCATAGGGTGAAACAACGGTCAACCCCTGGAGGGGAGGGGTAATGTCATGATTGAACCCTGAGGGAAGGGGTCAATGAGGTCAAAGTCATTAATCATTTTTTGACAGTCCATGTATGGTATTTACTACTGTTGTACATATTAAAGCCAGCCTTTAAGCACTTCAGAAGTTACTGAAGATGAAGTTCCAAAATAACCTGTGCATTTATACCATATAATACCCCATAATAGTTCAATTAAACAGAAAAAGTAAAACTGGCAGAAATTAGTTATTACAACAGTGGCAGATTTTAGGACAACGTTATCCAATTTAATATGTCACTTTAATGAATGTAAATGCAGTATGATGGTTGTTGTTGTATTCCCAATTGCTACTCAAAGTTAGCCAAAAACTAGATTTTGGCGGGGTTCTCCTGTTAAATTTGCATTCCAGGAAAGGAATTTGGAATATTTCTATTTTGTTCTATGATTGTTTACATTTCTATTTTGACTTGAAATAAACATTCTAAAAAATAAAGACATTTATTTAAATGTCTCAAATAGAAACATTCTACTGATCAATACATTATGCACACAGTTTATATATCTCTCTTACAACAGAACTATTTGTGCATTATCTAATTGTATTCATAATTGTGATTTTAAGATTCTTATTTTATTATTTATCTGAAGTAAAACAAGAAATAAACTTTAATAAACACAACAGAAACAAAAATAATAAGGGAATGGTTAGCTAAAATAATTTTATAGGAAGGAATTAATAAAAACACTCATTGTGATTACAAGAAGTAGTAGGTTAGTCCATGCTGCTAATGGCACTTATGTTCAAAGTATACGCTACAATAAATGCACATCACTTACATTTAAATCTCCACAACACAACAAAATTGACTGGCAAATTGATCAGTATGGACGTAAATGTTATTAAATATGAAAAAGAATTGAATGACCACTGAGCTGAGCTATTTAAGATAAGAAGGGTAAGAGTGCCACAAATGTCACTCTCTCATCTATTCCCTTAAATGACGCATGTGGTACTTTTAGCCCTTAAATCTCTTGTTAATTTGCCTACAGGGACAATGGATGAAAATTACTTGCATAGCTAAAAGTTACACATTTATATTAAAGTACTTTAATGACGTGATTAGTTAATTAAGCCAGTGAACTCTGGTATATTATTAGACACACACATACAATGATGGATTGACAGAATGACAGATTGGTGTTAATACCCATTAATATAGTACATGATTTTTTTTTTTTCAAAGGTATATGGGAAATTGTTAGAGTCATGTGGCGTGACATCTAAAGTCTTTATCTTAAGTTTTAACCATTCATTCATTATTATGAATGAGTTCATATTACACAAAGCTACATATTACATACTACTATTCTAGTTTTTATACGTTATATATATATATACACAAACCCCATTTCCAGAGGAGTTGGGACAGAGGCTAAATAAAAGTGAAAAGATGACTTAATATTCAATTTAAACTGTCCACAATTAGCAGGTAGTAGGTAATAATTGGGTAAGTGGCGAAGGTGTCATGTTTGGGTGTAAAAGAGCTTCTCAGTCTTTGCAGCCAAATGTCATGAGAGAATTGTCAAACAATTTTCAGTGCAAGATTGCAAAGAATTTGTCTTTCACTATACCATATATGACAGGTTGAGTGTCTTGAATATTTGTTTTGGCTTTTTGTTCATTAGAAACGGTTTCCATCTTAAGGTTTGTGTATATTTCAAATGGGAAGACATGCTCACTGCTGTGGGGCTGCGTCTTGACATTGAGCACACCTGTGCAGCTCAATCACTGAGGCACGTTTAGTGGCTTTGTAAAAAGCTGGTCTAAGTGTGGCATTTGTAATTTCTCTCAGTGTTCATGTTTTGTGGTGCAGTAAAGGCTTTTGGCTTATATTTCCTGTTGCTTTCTCCTAGAGAGTCGCCTGATTTATTGCTCTTTCACAGTCACAGATCACCATTTAAATATTTTGTTATTAGGGATGTGTGTGGACGTCGTGTATTTGAACTGATTTATAAAGTGATTTTAATTCTATTTTGCCAAAGCGATTTGTACGATATATTTGTGATTTAAGCATTCATGCAAGTATAAAGTGTATATACTTGCATGCTTGTTTTAAACTAACATGCTTATATTTTGGTCCAGTGGAGCAGTTTTTTTTTTATTATTATTATTATTATTATTACAATTATTAATTGGTATCTACTTATTGTGTTTTGATTTCTTTTTCTTTCTTTCTTTCTTTCTTTCTTTCTTTCTTTCTTTCTTTCTTTCTTTCTTTCTTTCTTTCTTTCTTTCTTTCTTTCTTTCTTTCTTTCTTTTCAAGTGTCTTTGCCAATGTGTATATCCACATGAATGCCTGATAAGCTATGATACATTTTTTGAATTAATGATTTTCTTTTTCTGTGTGAAATAAATTTGTAAATTGGAAAGTCACAGCTGTCTTTAATCCAGTCCGAACTAGCAGGGTACTTTATATTAATTATTATGTAATTCCTTTTGGTTCAATTCTTTATTTTTTTTTTGAGTATTTAAAAAAAAAAAATTCTACTGGGAAAGCTTGAATCCTGCTATTCATATGCGTGTTACTTTGACACGTACCACCTTGTACAACCATGTACAACCTTTCATGGAAATGGTATTCCATGGTGGCTGTGGCCTCTTTCTGCAGGATAAGGCTGGCACAAAGCAAAAATAATTCAGGAAATGATTTGAGGAGCACAACAATCAGTTTGAGGTGTTGACTTGACCTCCAAATTCCCCAGATCTCAATCCAATTGAGCATCTGTGGGATGCGCTGAACAAACAAGTCCAATCCATGGAGGCCCCACCTTGCAACTTACAGGACTTAAAGGATCTGCTGCTAACATCTTGGTGCCAGTTACCACAGCACACCTTCAGGGGTCTAGTGGTGTCTGTGCCTTGATGGGTCATGTGTCACTTGACGAATCTTTTGCCTAAGGCAGGAAAAGAGGGACCAACACAATATTAGGAAGGTGGTCATATATACATTATAGTGAGAATGAGAGAGATTTTATTTGGTTCTAAAACCACAGACCTTGAATTTTTGAAAAATATCAAAGAGTATTATCATTCTCACAGAAACCTGGTGTAGAAATGATGTGCTTTCCTACTGTCCCTCAGGCTACCACGAAGTAATTGTGCCCTCATTTAATTAAGTACAGTCTATCACGGACGAGACTCGGGAGGAATTCTGGTGTGGTGTAGGGAGGATCTGGCAAAACACATTTCTATTAGAGATGGAAAATTTCATTACTGGTTAAAACGAAACAACCAAATTGGCATTTCATCTACCGGCACATATATCTCTGTGCCATCTACATTCCTCCAGCAGAGGACTATTGGAAGAACCGCTGCTGTGTGGATACTTCAATGCAAGAACAGGATCTGAATCTGATATCATAGATCCAAAGGGTAATGAAAATGTCTTTGGCCAAAGCTCTCAAAACATTTCCCACCAAGAAAAAACTTTGACCAAACTGTAAATAAAAATGTACAGCCTGTACATACTTAACGTCAGGATCAGAGGGGATTCTTTAGGGAGGTTCACGTGTTGTAGAGGGCTGCATTGGGTTTGGGCTCCCGCGGGACCCAACGCAAATCTCGCGGGAGTGGGCGGTTTTACCCCTGCTGCGGGCGGGCGCGGGCGGTCAGAAAATTGAGCGGGAGACCTGCGGGGAACGGTGGGATTTGGCGTAGAGTAGAAATGGAGTCAACGCAGGAAGTTGAGAAGAAAATTAAAGCGGCAGTTTACTTGACCAAAGTAAAACAAGGCAAGTCAGACATATGGAATTAATTCTCAATTGTCACTGACAAAAAAGGGAAAGAGTTAAATTTCGTTAGTTGCGATAAATGTGCAAAACTGTTTATAACAGACATAAATCTGGCACCTCTGCCCTGAGGCGACACACCTGCACTTGTTAAGCAAGCTATAATGTAAAATCTGTAAGTTTTAAATTTTCAAAGTATAGCATTCTATTTATTTTGTTTTGTATTTAATTTGTTAGAATTATATAGTCTATTTTCAAAGTTATCTGTGTTAGGGTTACTTATTTCCAAGTACGCACTAGCCTAAAAACTGAGGTGCCGCTAGTTGTGGATTTGTTTGAACAATTAGGCCTAATGTTTTCAACCCTAATAAAAAAATAGGCCTACCCAATGTTTGCCATGTGTGGTGCTTTGGTTTAGCATTGGTTACTTCATCTTATTTAAACACAATCATGTTTAAAGTCTGTTATTTTGGATGTTAACTTGAACGAATATTTAGTCTGAGAATATGTAGCTACATTTTTCACAAGCCGTGAGATTAAGTCCGCGGGCGCGGGCGGGAGTGGACACAAACATTGCGGGCGCGGGCGGGAGTGGAACACACAGGTTGCGGGAGCGGGCGGTCCTGGTCATACATTCAGCGGGAGCGGGCGGGTGCGGGTTTAAGAAAACAGTCCCGCGCAGGGCTCTAACGTGTTGTTCAGGAGCTAGTGTAGATGACTATGCCATCACTGACATGGACCCATCCTACTTCAGTGTATTTACAGTCAAAAAGCAAACTCCCATTTCTGACCATAACCAAACTAACATTTACATTAAAACACATTACACATCAGAAGAAAGGCTGGAAACCTGCAAAATGTATCACGCTCGAGACAGCCCAGACAAATTTATCCAAGCCCTCAATTCGGAAGAATTAAAAAATCTAATAAGAAATTTGAAACAACTAAAGATGGCGTAATGATGAAATCAATTACATATTTACAAAAGCAGCACATAGAAGTGAATTGAAAAATCTACTAAAAATACACCAAACAATGGAAATTGGTTTGACTCAGACTGCAAAACATTAAGTAAACAACTTGGAAAAGGAAACAATCTGCAACACAAAGAACCAAACAACACAGACATCAGAACTGAATACGGTTCAAAACTAAAGCAATACAAACACACAATTAGAGTGATAAAGCAACACCATGTTCATATAGAACATTCAATTAATTAAAATCAGTTCTGGGATATGTGGAATAATCTGAGGACAACAAAACCACAAGTCCTACCAACACGGTCTCACCCCTATTTTTCACATGCTGCCGTTTGGTCATTTCCCCTTCACGTCAACACTCCGACGTTGAGGGTACCCCGCTTCGTCAATAAGCCAACGTTTAGGGTCTTCCGATAGATTTGAATGCAAATCCCTCATCGTCGGATTTTGACGAAAGGGGTTTAGGCATCCAGCTGTTTTCCTGCGCTGGAAAGTATTGCTTCAGGCGATTTGATTGTGCTGCAAATGTGTATTTTGCAGTAGCGTGTGTCGTCGCATGGACTGTCACAATCATTGGTGCGGTGACCATACATTTTCGTGGGGCAGAAACCCTTGTCTGAATTGCTACCACAATTGGGGAAATTTCTGTGTTACAGGAGCTCAAAAATAAAATATGATATATAAAATAAATATAATATATAAAATAAATATAATGTCACTCTATTTGACTGTTGTAGGCTTCTTACCATGGTGGAATCGCGCTGGGCAATGGTTTCTGTGATCGTCGCACACAGTGTGACGCGTTGCACAAAATTGCGCCAAAATATCAATCATAATGAAAAAGTAGTCAAGTCAAGTCATCTTTATTTATATAGCGCTTTTTACAATGCAAATTGTGGTAAAGCAGCTTTACATTAATAAGAAAATGGTGTCATTGTGCAGCCTATTCTATATAGTATTGATTCATTCCGATGCAAATATCTAATAAGATAGATATCGTCTAGTTTAAGATCTTTTTGATCACGCCGGTATGGGACGGTTTGTTGGGATATGTGCCACTGGCTGATGAGTCGGTAAGGTCTTCACAAAGGATGAGCTAGTTAACACAGTCTCCGCTGACACCATAGGGCCACATTGCTGCCGCACACAGGCACAGGTTCCCCGTCCGACCCGGACACAGCCCGGATCCAGCCAATCACTTTAATTGGTAAACCTCAGGATAAGCAGAGAGACAAAAAATTAGCGTAGACACCACTCTTCTTCTGATTTCCCGAGTACATCTGGTGTTATAGGAAGTGTTCCCGGTTCCGGCTGACCTGATCTATGCAGCCTAACAATCCTTTAATGGATATGAAGACAAAAGTTTATAGTGCGTCATGCGTATGCCAGGTTAAATAGATGCGTTTTTAGTCTAGATTTAAACTGACAGAGTGTGTCTGCTTCCCGAACAATGCTAGGAAGATTGTTCCAGAGTTTAGGAGCCAAATAGGAAAAGGATCTACCGCCTGCGGTTGATTTTTATATTCTAGGTATTAACAACTGGCCAGAATTCTGAGATCGTAATAGACGCGAAGGACTATAATGCATTAAGAGCTCACTCAGGTACTTGGGAGCTAAGCCATTTAGTGCTTTGTAAGTAATTAGCAAGATTTTAAAATCTATACGATGTTTAATAGGGAGCCAGTGCAGTTTTGACAGAACCGGGCTAATATGTTCATACTTCCTGGTTCTAGTAAGGACTCTAGCAGCTGCGTTTTGGACCAGCTGTAATTTGTTTATCACGCGAGCAGGGCAACCACCCAGTAGAGCGTTACAGTAATCTAGTCTCGAGGTCATAAACGCATGAACTAGCTGTTCCGCATTTGTCATTGAGAGCATATGTCGCAATATGAGATAGATATAGATATATTTTTAAGATGGAAGAATGTGGTTTTACATATACTAGAAATGTGGCTTTCAAATGAAAGATTGGTATCAAAGAGCACACCGAGGTTCCTAACTGACGAAGACGACTTAACAGAGTCAAGTGTTAGACAGTATTCTAGGTTATTATGTGCTGAAGTTTTTGGTCCAATAATTAGAATCTCTGTTTTTTTTTTATTTAGTTGTTGGAAATTACTAAGTCATCCAACATTTTATATCAGCTACGCATTCTGTTAATTTTGATAATTGGTAGGTTTCGTCAGGGCGTGAGGAAATATAGAGCTGAGTATCATCAGCGTAACAGTGAAAGCTAATGCCATGCTTCCTAATGACATCTCCCAAGGGTAGCATGTACAGAGTGAAAAGCAACGGTCCTAGAACTGAGCCTTGTGGTACTCCATATTGAACTTGTGATCGAAATGACGTCTCTTCATTTACTACTACAAACTGATAACGGTCAGATAAGTATGATTTTAACCATGCCAATGCATTTCCACTAATTCCAGCATAATTTTCTAGTCTATTCAAAAGAATATTGTGGTCGATAGTGTCAAAAGCAGCACCGAGATCTAGTAACACTAATAGAGAGAGACAACCATGATCTAATGATAAGAGCAAATCATTTGTAACGCTAATGAGAGCAGTCTCAGTACTATGGTACGGTCTAAATCCTGACTGGAAATCCTCACAGATACCATTTCTTTCCAAGTAGGAACTAAGTTGAGATGATACTGCCTTATCTAGTATTTTTGACAGAAAAGGTAGATTGAATGATCTTAAGAAGAGGATCTCTGACCTCTGAAAGCAGCTTTCAATAGCTTAGTCGGTATAGGGTCTAACATACATGTTGTTGATTTTGATGATTAACAAGTTTAGACAATTCTTCCTTTCCTATAGCAGCGAATGAATGGAATTTTTCCTCAGGGATACTACAATCCACTGTCTGATGTGATACTGTAGTAGACAGTTGCATGGCTATAATTTTCTCTCTAATGTTGTCAATCTTGCAAGTAAAGAAGTTCATAAAGTCATTACTGCTGTGCTGTTTGGAAACATCAGAAGTTGAGGCTGTATTTCTCGTTAATTTAGCCACTGTATTAAATAAATACTTAGGGTTGTGTTTATTTTCTTCTAAAAGATCTGAAAAATAAGCAGATCTAGCGGTTTTTACGGCCTTTCTGTACTCCATCATTTTCTCTCTCCATGAAATCCGAAAAACTTCTGGTTTTGAATTCTTCCCGCTGCGCTCCAGTTTTCTGGCTTCTCTCTTAAGGGACCGAGTGTGCTCGTTTTACCATGGCGTTGGACTAATATCCTTAATCTTTTTTAAGCGCAAAGGAGTGACAGAGTCTAGAGTGTTGGAAAAGAGAGCGTCAATAGTTTGTGTTGCAACATCGAGTTCTTCTAAGCTGTCTGGTTTGCTAAGTTGATGAAACTGATCAGGAAGATTATTTATAAAGCAATTTTTAGTGGTAGAAGTGATGGTTCTAACATATTTATGGCAGACAGGCGGTTTTCCAGCCTTGGTTAAATGTAGCACGCATGAGACTAGATAATGATCTGAGACGCCATCGCTCTGCTGCAGAATTTCAACGGCATCAATATCGATTCCATGTGACAATATTAGATCTAGAGTATGATTGCGACAATAAGTTGGTCCTGACACGTGTTGTCTAACTCCAGTAGAGCCTAGAATATCTGTTAATGCCAATCCCAAAGCGTTTTAATATTTTATATTAAGATTTTGTATTTTATATTATAATTTAATCATGATGATTCTTTAAATGTTCGAGCAAGGATATAAAATATAAATATTTTGGCGCAATTTTGTGCAACGCGTCACACTGTGTGCGACGATCACAGAAACCATTGCCCAGCGCGATTCCACCACGGTAAGAAGCCTACAACAGTCAAATAGAGTGACATTATATTTATTTTATATATTATATTTATTTTATATTTCATATTTTATTTTTGAGCTCCTGTAACACAGAAATTTCCCAAGTGTGGGATTAATAAAGTATATCAAATTAAATCAAATACAACTGTTTGTTGAATCACAATGAGATATAAAATATCTCACCTAAATCAAGACACGTTTAAGCCTACAGCAAATATGCAGTCCTGTAAGTCCTGTAATTATGCCATTTTAATGTAGGCCAAAATGATATATATTATATATATGAAATTATATATAAAAGTCGTGGTAGCGATTCAGACAAGGGTTTCTGCCCCACGAAAATGTATGGTCACCGCACCAATGATTGTGACAGTCCATGCGACGACGCACGCTACTGCAAAATACACATTTTCAGCTGCAGCAGAAAATTAATCGCCTGAAGCAATTCTTTCCAGTGCAGGGATTTACATTCAAATCTATCGGAAGACCCTAAACGTCGGCCTATTGACGAAGAGGGGTACTCTCAACGTCGGAGTGTTGACGTGAAGGGGAAATGACCAAACGGCAGCATGTGACGAATAGGGGTGAGACCGTGTTGGTCCTACCAATACAAGATGCAGAAATTTGGACAAAGCATTTTTATAAATAAATCTCACCAAAACAACTGTATATATTACAGTATATTGTGATCCTGACAGCTTTCCACATCGGCACGCTGGTTGCGTCTCACCTTTCTCATAAGGGCTTGCACCTCTCAGAGTGTCGTGCGTCGTCGAGCTGCCAGCTGACAGCGTGGGTGGTCACAGCAACCCAGCATGTTGTTCAGTGCTCTAGATGCACGATCGAGACTGGAGTAGCTCAATGAAGAAGAACTAGATTGCCTATTCCCAAATGTAGTTCTTCTGGTGGGGCTTTCCCCACTGATTACATCTCCACGGGCCCCCCACTCCTCTATCGCGACGCAAGGGTGCTGAGACTGCATTCAGGGGTGGTTTATGCTCTCTCATGAGAGCATGACTGTGTCAGCACGTTGTTTGTCTTGTCCTTCTCGTAAGGGCTTAAGCACTCAGCCGCTTGCCGTCCAGTCTATTTGCTCAAGTAGTGTTCCCAGAAATGGCTAACCCTGTTGAGTTCCTCCATCACCCGCGGCAGTCAGATGTGGCGGAGCGTCTGACGCCAGGCCTACAATTGCATGCATTTTGGAACCTGTGCTAGGCTGGGTGTTCATATGTAGTAATCCCTGCGGCGATCCCAAACGTGTATTCTTCCACAGAAAGGCTACCCAGTCCGGCTAGCCCGTGTCTTTCCTTCGAACTAGGCTGGAACCACCACAGAGACATCCATATGTTGTGCTACCCTGCTTGGCTAGTCCATATGTTGAACCACCATATTTCACCTCCCTTCAGGCAGGATGTGGCTTCCACTGTGTTCCCCTTCTTCAAGGGTACACTTTCCCAGTGTTTAGTCACACTGAGTGCAGAACAGCAGCGACTGACTTTCTTTGTTGAGAGCCCTGACCATCTGCTCCAGTTGGGGGCAGACCAGGAGTTACATATGTAACCCTCATTCAAGTCAAGTCAAGTCATCTTTATTTATATAGCGCTTTTTACAATGCAAATTGTGGCAAAGCAGCTTTACATTAATAAGAAAATGGTGTCATTGTACAGCTTATTCTATATATTATTCATTCATTCCGTTGCAAATATCAGTAGTTATTAGTCTACTTAATTTAGGTATATCAGCACTGCAGAAAACAGTGACGTAATCGTCCGGCTCAGCTCAGTTTGTATACAACGGCGCCAATGCAGGCATATCAAAAACACTGCTGAATATCAAGCAAGTGTCCCCAACTTAAGCAAGCCAAAGGCAACAGCGGCAAGGAACCAAAACTCCAACAAATGGAGAAAAAAACCTCGGGAGAAACCAGGCTTATTCCCTGAAGGAAAGAACAGAGATGGATGTCCCATAGCCACAATCTATAGTCTATACGCTATACCATGACGTACTAGCAGAAGTTAAAGAGGTCATGAACTACATTATTTTTTTATTTTATGTTTCCTGGGATGCACTTATAGTGTCCATATGATTTTTACATCAAAATTTGTCATAATTTAGAAATAAATTCATTTTCCCTACCCTGATTTTAGCCCTCTGATTTGAGTGCTCTGTTTTAACACTTTATAGGGCACTCATTGAAATAGTATTGAAATACTTTGTAAATTCAAAATTTCAACTCTGGAGTGTTTTTAGAAGTTATTACAAGACTTTTGAACTTTTGTGACTTTAAACAAAAGATTTAATGTTTATGTTGCAAATCAAGGTCAATGAAGTTACCAAATATGGTTCCTTGCCAGTCTTTGGTAATTTTTCACGCAAAAAGTGTATGTATTTAAAATAAGACGCATATATAAAATATAAATAAATACATATAACATATAGAATATTTATTTAGCAACATTTCATGTATCAAAAGTCACTTAGGCAACTACTTCTTCAACAAACTATGGTAATGTATTCTCCAAAAAGTGGATATAAAAAATTTTGAAAAATAAAAAATAAAACAGAAACTTAATAGAATATTTATTTAGGAAATTATTTTTTTTTTTAAATTTATTTAGGAACATTTTTTTCTTTTTCAGCTGTCACAATTCAAATCCAGTCACTCAGACAACTGCTTCATGGTACTTGATAAAGCAGTTGCGATTAGCATTGAGGTGGATCTTACAGAACCTGCAGAAAATATGTGACCTCAATATGCTCCCCTTCCTGCTGCAGTACTTGCAGGTCTGGCAGTTGGTGAAGACAGGGACATGGAACAGGGACATGTCAAACCACTCAGAAGCATCTGGGGTGTGGCTGCGGTGTCCCCTGACATGCTTTGGGACATCAGCAGAGGTGCTGGGGGTGGATGGAAATGATGAGCTCTTTTGGGGTCGAGACATGACTGGCCTCTGGCTGCTGCAGCCCCTGAACACCTGGATCCAGAAAGTTTTTAACGACAGACCATCCACAGCAAGAGCCTTGTTGTCCCGTCTGTGCATGATCCAGGCATTCGTGAGGCTGACATCTATTATGTATGCAAACATCCGCATGTACCACCTCTTGGATTTCATGGGGGTGCGATAGAGGTGGATAACCATGTCACTCTTGTCAATGCCCCAATGTTGGCATTGTTGCTCTTGATGTCACTGCAGTAATGGTAGACTGAGGATAATGGCTCCACCCCCAAATCTGCTGAGAGCAGAGTGACGATCTTGTTGTCCTTCCACCTGTGGGCCAGGATCTCATCATCGCTAGTGACGTAGTCATGCATACCACGAGAGACAGCCTTTTTCTCCATATCCTTGATGGACTTCAATGGAGGCTTGTCTATTCTATTGTCCCTGGCAGTCCCTGTGTACCTGCAGTTCTTGTCTTTGAGGTACAGCACTATCTCCAGGCTGGTGAAGAAGTTGTCTGCAAAGATGGCTCTGGTGGTGGATGAGGACATGGTGCTGGCCAGAACGGAGACTATCTGGCTGGTAGCACCCACGGCTTGTTGTTCAGACGTCATTGGGACACCGGGTCGTGAATAAAGAAATCCTCAGAAGCCCTTGAAAACAACTTAAATCCCCATTTGTCTGGCTTGTTCTTAATGTATTGCCTTATGTTGTCAGCTGTCTTGCCTTCGTAGGCAACCATTACCTTATCCACAGACTGCTTGGGGGTCTGTGGCTCACTCCTGAAGGCAGTAACCAGGAGGCTGAACAGTGGCTGGACTTTGAAAATTCTGTCGATGGTGCCAGGGATCTGGGTGTTGTCATTAAAATGGACAAGCCTTCTTATCAGCCTGAACCTCTTAGACGACATGAGATTTGCAACTTGAGGGACCCTGGTCTCCATTGCCCAGTAGTCATCAATGGAGGGCAGCTCAGAAATCCCCATGTAGAGCAGGATAGACACAAAGGTCATCATCTCATTTTCAGTGGTGGTGAAGGTGGTGTTGACTTTCTTCTGGGTTGCATACAAGTTGATTTGATAAGTTATATGCTTGATGACATGGGGGCTGAAGTACCTGCTGAAGTAATCATATGGAGTCTCAACGAAGTCAGGGGGAAAGTGCTGGTATTCAGGCAGGGCTTGGTTGTCCAGGTCAACCTTCTTCCAGGTTGTTAGCCTGGCTTCTGCGTCCCCTTCTTGGTGGGGCCCTTGGCTTGTGGTGCTGGCTGGTTTTTGTCATCGTCCTCAAGCTCCTCCACTGCAGGCCGCACACACTTCCTCTTGACAGAGTGGACCGTGTCACTCGGGCATGGAGTGTCCAGATTATGTGTAGGTGGGATGAAGTCAGGGTCTGCCAAATTATCATCTTCCTCGTCATTGTCACTGATGGCGTGGTCGGCTGGCACAACAACAATCTTTCCATAGAAGAGCCGAGTAGACTTCTGCAAAAGAAAAGTGAATACGTTTTTTTGTTAATTTCAAGCCCACTTGAGTTTTTTGAGATGGAAAACTGTAACAATGATATGCAGATCTACCAAAAACAATGAATAGTCAAGTCAAGTCACCTTTATTTAAATAGCGCTTTTTACAATGCAAATAGTGACATATAAATTGTAAATATATAATTAGAAGTGAAAAATAGCACTAAGTTCTGGTGGTACCACTTATTTCAGCAGTAATAAGGCCCACAGTAAAAATAAACACCAATATATTCCATAATAATATAAACTGGGTTAGTAGTAACAATTATAATAATAAAACTGTTATAAGTGAAACATATTTCACCATTTATAGATTGATAATTTTATAAACGGTTTCCCTCTGGATCACTGTTAAATATTAAATACTATTGTCCTACATTATAATGCAGTACATGAAAAATAGCAATATAAGTACCGGTGGTACAACTTATTTTAGTAATGAGGCTCACAGTAAAAATAAACACCAATATATGCTATTTAAGTATAACAAAAACTGTTGTAAGATCATAATACTGACCAAACTTTTCCAACAAAGTTAAATAAAGTTTCCCACTGGATCACTGAAATAATGTTATAAAAACTGTGGCAACATTCAATGCACAATTAAATACTATTGTCCTACTGTCACGCTGGTGTAGGCAGGAACAGACGGAACGACAGAGTTCACAAAAAACATGGATTTAATGGACAGGATACAGGGATTCACACCACACATGAAACTATAAGAACTGACAAGGGCTGGACAGACACAGAGGAATATATACAGCGGAACACAAGCGGGGCACAGGTGACAGGTATGACTAACTAACGAACACAGCTGATGACAATAAACTCATAACAAGGCACATGGGGAACCAAAACAAAGATCACATGACAAGGACTGACGACAGCAAAACCAGGAACACGTTACACCTACGTTACAATGCATTATTTGTAAAAAAAAAATAATCTAAGTATGGCTTAATAGATGCATCGGGTATATGTCTAAAAATGGACATGCTGGCACTTGCACTAGTCTTATCTGAATATGATCACACCATCACTTGCTCTAGTTTTACCTAGATCAAATATGATCATGCCATTTTTGATACCACAACGTTCACTAATTTCTAGAAATCCTACACAAACAACATCTATCTCAACATTTAACACAACTATTCATAAACTTACCATTGTATAGGTGTATAAATTATGTTATCACGTATTTGAGAAGAGTGATTTTGTTATCCTATGCATTATTAACTGGCCAGAATTTTGTAGCCACAGTGAATGTGAAGGTGTGGAAGCATGTTTCCACCACAGAATTAAAAAAAATAATAATAATAAATAACATTTAATTTCAACTTTTTATCTCAAAATTCAGACTTTTTTCCTCTGTTTACATCTCGATGTTTGGACTTTATAACTCACATTTGCCCGTTTATATATATATATATATTTTTTTTTTTTTTTTCATCATCTAGCAAATGCTTTTATCCAAAGCGACTTACAAGGGGAGCAATTAGGGGTTAGGTGCCTCGCTTAAGGGCACTGTAGTCATGGTATCAAAGGTGGAGAGAGTGCTGTTCATTTTTTTCCTAATTAGCACCCAAATATGTGAGAGGGTGCTTTACACACTGAACACTGAACTCATGAGAGAAAGGGAAAACGCGGTTGCACTGATTCACTCATGCTGTTAGTGAAATCACAATGTGACAGCAAGATTTAAAGTTATTAATTCGATCTGTTTATCTGGATGAATTACTTCAATCATTCAACCTGGATGCAAATAATTGTTTGCAGAAATTTAGCACATTATATATGTGTAGAACTTGGGAGAGTAATAAAAAGTCAGGCCAAAATTTACATTTATATATATTCAGACTTATAACTATTTATTCAGATTTATATTTATATATTCAGGTTTATAACTATATATTCACAATTTACATTTATATATTGAAGACTTAACCCTTGCACCTAATTCTTTATCATTTACTTATATTTGTCTTTTTATGACAGCCTGCCCCTCAAAATCGTTCTTGGTTATTATCATAACCTCGGGAACCTACGTAGCTAGACATGTTGGTGAAAACCTTTTGTCCGATTACTGAAGCCTTTTTAAAATCACGCAGTAAAACTGCTTCATTTGCCCCACTTGTCTTTCCTCATTTCCTGTTGTCACATGTACATCTGGTTGGACTGTTTTCTTGTGTCATGTGTTCCTTTGTTTGATTTTTCCATCATTGTTTCATTATCATCAGCTATGTGTCATTAAGTAGTTCAGTTTGCTCTGTACATTTATACCCTCGGTTTCAGTTCAGCTTGTCAATCGTTACCTATGTTCAGTTTCTTGTGTGGATTATTTCTCCTACGTATGAATAAACTCTCCGTCGTCGTACTCATCTCTCTAACCTGCAAGAATATAACACCTGACTTGTTTGCTCCCTATTTATTTTCCTTGGGTTTGCAGTCCTGAGCCAGTTAATTTTTTTTAAGTTACCAGTCATGTACCTTGCCCGATCCTTTCCTGCCTTACCCAGTCTAGTTGCCAGTTGCCATTTTTCCCTACGGGATAGTTTTTGTTGTTGGGTTTTGTTTTATTTTTACTAATAAAAAGCCTATTTCTTTCCTGCGATTGAGTCCTCACCTCATCCCTTTCCTCAAACTAGACATATATTGTAGAGATAGCTACAGGATGATGGGCGAAACGAAAGCTTTGTTAATAACGTTAAATATTTTTTGTACACGTTAACATGCTAATTTTGACAGCTCTAGATATAACAATTTTCAAAATACTCAAATGCATTTTAGCATGATAGTTTTGGCAGTACTAAAACAGTACTGTATTACCTCACAATTTTAATTTGTCAAGTATGAGTAGTAGTTCAGCACTTGCAGCCATTTCATTTCTGACAGGACCATTATCTTAAAATATGATTGGCATTCTGAAATTTGGTGTACAGTCAATTCAGTCAAAACTGTGCTTAAGAGTGGATTTATAGAGGGTATGCATGTCACTGTCGACTGTTGTGACTGCCGTTACGCCCACTGAGTGGCAAAAGGAATGAATGGCAGCTTTGGTTTTCAGCGGGGAATGCTGAGAAAAACACACAACACATCCAAAACAGGAAAGAGCTTTGCGATTGTACAAACAGATTTGACAAGAAATCAGAGGTACATTTTTACAGATTCGCGAAAGCTACAGAAATAAGAAGCAAATGGATTTCTGCAATTCACCGAAACAACTGGACTCCAGGCAGAAAAAAATGTGGATTTGCAGTGATCATTTGTCTCAAAATGTGATATTTTGGAGTAAAACAAAAAAATAGTCATATATTGCTTTGACAAGTCACCCATTAAATATTTACCATCTTATATTATGCATAATTGGGTGTTTTTAAATAAACTCTGACAAAACTATGCAAGTTTATGGGCTTGAAAATATGACAATATATAACACAGATTGCCCGGATTTAGACCTACATAGATTATATTTAGCATTCACAGGCAGATTTGCTTTATGTATTTCCCCGGTGTCGAAAACAGGCACATCTAAATGTCAGAAAACACAGTTCCTGGCTGCATGTCAATATCCATGGATTAAGTTTCTTTGACAAGTTGTAAGCAATGCTATCGAGCCCAAACTTTAGTGTAATCATCACTGCGAGTGGGGATACACTTGATTTCAAATCTAGTGTGTGGATTACGGTCTGCAATGAAGATCAATGGCTCGGATCCCGCGTTTGCTGAAGCAGTGCGTAGATTACTGGCCTATGCAATAATGTTGTAGCTCGGATCTCACATTTACTGAGGCAGCGCGTACTGGTCTGCAATAATGTAGTGGCTCAGTTCTCGCATTTTGCTGAGGCAGCGTGAAGATTACTGGTATGCAATAACGTAGTGTCTCGGATCTCGCGTTTTACTGGGACAGCGTGAAGATTACTGGTCTGCAATAACGTAGTGTCTCGGATCTCGCGTTTTACTGGGACAGCGTGAAGATTACTGGTCTGCAATAACGTAGTGGCTCAGATCTCGCGTTTTACTGGGACAGCGTGAAGATTACTGGTCTGCAATAACGTAGTGGCTCGGATCTCGCATTTTACTGAGACAGCGTGAAGATTACTGGTCTGCAATAACGTAGTGGCTCAGATCTCGCGTTTTACTGAGACAGCGTGAAGATTACTGGTTTGCAATAACGAAGTGGCTTTAATCTCGTGTTTGCTGAGGCAGCGTGTAGATTACATGCCCGCAATACATGTGTGTATTTATATTTATATTTGGAGGGAACTGAACAGACGGGAGTTTCCTCTATAATTCTTTTTGAATTCAATATGTTTGTTGAGAAATGTATGTTTGTATGAAAATACTGTATTCAGCACCTCATGCAGACCGTTTTACCTGTTTTAAACTTATTTGATTTTTGGGGAAATTAGATGCCTGTTTTACTCACTATATTCAGCCTTTCATCCTGACAGTGTTTAATTGGCTGAATGGTGAATTCCTGGGGGAAATGGATAATGCCTCATCATACGGTTCCCATCTCCCTTCAGCGTTATTAGCTGAAGTCTCCTCTGAGTAAGATGGATCTGAGGACTGTCATTATGTCCAAGAAGGGTGCGTGAGGGCAGTCCCCTCCGGCTGGAAGTGGTCAACACTTATTAAATGTTGCCCATTTCCTTTCGGTGCCCTCAGGGGGCTGTTCTGCCAACCCCACCACCTTGTGTGCTTCGGGACTTTCTGGCAAGCCCATATCTCAGAGTCTGCCCAGAAAAGTAGTGGCACTGGGATGCTCGACTGCTTTGACGAGAGTTTCAGAGGATTCAGTTTGGTTGTTCCGTTCCCGTCATCCGCCTCAGGGCACCGAATTGGTTACACAATTTGTGCCGCACACCAGTCTTGAGAGACTGGTTTCTCTTGGGTACAAAGTCTTCCAGGGTAAAATGGACCTGAGGGCTGTGAATGAGGGCAGTCCCCTCCGACGGGAAGTGGTCAACAACTCATTATACAGTGCCTTTTTTCCCCTCTGTGCCCTCATGGGGCCGTTCTGCCACCCCTGCTACCTCACATGCTTCAGGGCGCAGCGGTCATCAGCGAGCACATATCTCAGTTTCCGCCTGGATACGTAGCAGCGCTGGGTTGTTCAGCCCCTCTGAGGAGGGTCTCTAAGCAATTAGTTCGGCTGTTCCCTTCCGGTTCAGTGCTTCAGGGCACCAAATTGGTCGCTTGAGTAATACCAGAGTCCAGTCTTGAGAGGCTGGTACTCTTGGCCTCCAGGGGGGAAGTGGTTATTAACACCTCACATTACGGTGCCCGTTCCCCTTCTATGCCACTTGAGTTATGTCAGAGACCAGTTTCGAGGGACTGATTCCTTTTGAGTCCAGTTTTAGACCTATGCGCTGAGGCGAATCGGGACATAATGAGTTCTGAGGACTGGTTTGTAATGATAGATCTTTTGGACGCATACTTCCTTATTCCATCCTTCCTCAACTCAGGAAGTTCTTCAGGTTGCTATTGGGAAAAATTGGTTGGGAAAAAGCATACTTGTATTGGGTTATTTTAGCCTAGACTTGTCAACCCGTATTTGAAGTTCAATGTGGAGCAGATTTGCAAAGACTTCAAACAAACTTCTTTCACATTGTCATTATGGGGTGTAGAATTTTGAGGAAAAGAATTCATTTAACCCCTTTGAGATTAAGGCTGTAACATAACAAATTATGGAAAAAAAATATGCGCTGTGAATACTTTCCAGTTATGACAGATAACTCTCAAAATGATTCATTTATCATATAGTAGAGTTGTGTGGGGGTTGTGGGTGAGTTAGAAGTGATTTGCACTGATGTCACAATTGTGTTGCTGTCATGATTACCCGCTGGAGTGCCCTTAACAGCCACCAGAGAGCACTCTACCTCGGAATATTGCCACACCATCAGACTACATAAATCACTGCCCAGACTCATTATCCCTGAACGCATTCACCTATGTCTTGTTAGCCTGTTTCACTCACTTTACATCAACCTGGTTCATTCTGTCATTAGCTGCGAAGTCTTATACGTGTAATCCTGCAATTCTGAGCATTTCTCAGGTGGTTCTTATCTTGTTTTCTCATGTCTTGATTCTGTCCCATGTCCTGGATTTTCCTTTGCCTGTGTTCCCTGCCCTGTTTGTTTTGGAATGCCTGCATGTTTTGACCTTTACCTGTACATTAGATCATATAGTTCCCACACCTGATCCAGTTCACAAAATGGCTGCCACATCTGAGCCTTAATTTTTCTCTTAAATTTTCATCACTTAGCGGACGCTTTTATCCAAAGCGACTTACAAGGGGAGCAATTAGGGGTTAGGTGTCTTGCTCAAGGTCATTTTAGTCATGGTATCGAAGGTGGAGAGAGTGCTGTTTACTCACAATCCCCACTTTCAATTCCTGCCGGTGTGGGAATCGAACCAGCAACCTTCTGATTACAAGCCCGACTCCCTCACCACTAGGCCACGACTACCCCTGTGCACAAGTGCCTGTGCCTGTGCACAAGATGGCCGCCCGTCCAGAGTCTTGTCCCGTCATGGGCGCCACGAGTGCCTCGTCAGAGTCTAGACCATAAGGGTTTCCCTAGGCATTTGAGACTGGCTGCAAGTCTGCAGGACACACTGCTGATGTCAGTGCGTGCAGCTGGGATCTCTACTGTGGCAGTAAATCTGGGAGTCGCAGAGGTGGTACCACTGACAACTGCACTCCCCATTACGGCGATGGCTATCTGGTGTGTTTGGGCCGTGCACTGCACTTCAATTGAAGATTCCACTCTAGAGCCTGGTCTTTCCAGAGATGACCATGGAGGTCGCCCCTGAGTTCCCTGTCTGCCCTGATACGACCACGGAGGTTGCCCCTATGCTTTGTGTCTGCCCTGATATGACCACGGAGGTCGTCCCCAAGCTTCCTGTCCAGAAATGACCACGGAGGTCGTCCCTGAGCTTCCTGTCCAGAAATGACCACAAAGGTCATCCCTGGGTTTCCTGTCTGTCCTGATAGGACCACAGAGGTCCATGAGTTCACTCTCTGCCCGGATGCGACCATTGAGGTGGTTCCTGGGGTTCCTGTCTGCCTCGACACGACCACAGAGGTTGTATCAGAACTGCCTGTTTGCCTCAACACAACCAGAGAGGACATTCTAGTCAGAGCCTTGAGGAGTGTTCCTGAGCTCCCTGCCTGTCCTGTTACGGCCCTAGTAGCCAACGCCAACCTGCTTCATGTTTCAGTTTCACTTGATCAGCCATGGTGGTTTCAAAAGTTGCCAGATCTGCTGTGGTGGTCTTCTGATCCGCAGTGGGGGTCTTCAAGCCCATCTGCGCTGCTGTGGTGGCCGTCTGCTCCACGTGGGGGTCTTCAAGCCCATCCGCACTGCTGTGGTGTTCGTCTACTCTGCCTTGGGGGTCTTCAAGCCCGTCTGCTCCGCCGTGGGGGTCTTCAAGCCCGTCCACACTGCTGTGGTGGTCTTTTGCTCCGCGGTGGGGGTCTTCAAACCTGTCTGCGCTGAAGAGGTGCTCGTCTGCTCCGCAGTGGGGGTCTTCAAGCCCGTATGCAAGGCAGCATGTTCCACCTCATACTATTGCCACACCATCAGAGTACATTTCCCATAAATCACTGCCTTGACTTGTTATCCCTGAACGCATTAACCTTTGCCTGTACATTGGATTATGCTTGTGGATTACCCTTCTCTATTAAACTGCGTTTGGATCCTCAGCCTTCAAGTCTCTGAGCAATCCGTTACTGTTGCATTGTGGTAAATGGTGAAGTGGTTGGGCAAGTTCGTGAATGTTTGTCTAAAACGTAAGTGGAACCCCTAGAAAATTTTAGATAGGTATGTTGGGGGTAGTTGCATTTAAAATGCAGGGCGTCAGCCCTCCAGGAGCAGGATTGTACACCCCTGTTCTATTATATCAGTTTGAGAAGCCTTTTTGATTCTAACAGGAACCATTTTTTCAAAGAGTGTAGCTTTAATAAATATAGAAACAAGTGTAATTGAGCAATTGCAATGTTTAGACGGCCTTGTACTCCATTATTGTGAAATGAAGACACACTGTTGATATAAAAATAATTTTCCCCACATAGATGCAACTTGTCCATCTGCTTTGGTGCCATCATTGATGCAGTGAGTCTAGCTGTAATATGGGAGTAATGCAGAGGGAATACACAACAGACAGAACATCATGCTGGCTTTCTCAGTCAACAATCAATGCAGTCCCATACAATACAGTATAAGCCATTTAACTGTGACAATTAATAAACATTATAGAACACTATAATGCAGTGCTAATAAACACATCAGTTGGTGCACACACAGATGAATGTCAACTAACTTTAATCTGTAGATGTACAAGCTGGTAGCCTGCAAAGTTTTGCCTGTAGTGACAGAAATAAATGCATACAGTCATATACCTTAATGTGTAGGGTTTCTTTGAGAAACATACATAAAAGCAAAAATAAAAAACATACTGTACAAAAAACAAACAAACAAAAAAAACGGTTCTTTTAATACTTTAGATTCATAAACAGTATACACATTTTTTTTTCTTTTAATTGTTAAGAATAAAGCTTGGGAAAGAAATAAAGTAAATTTTAGTCTTTGGTTTCAATATTGAGTTATATTATTTCAATACACAGAGTGGCATCTTTCACAAATTTTACCACAACTGCACCAGTGAAGCCTCATTACCGCTCAAATAGCCTCATGTCCTAATTAGCAGCAGTAGAAAGGGAGGAGATCAGATGGCTGCTAGTTGCGTTTTTGTTAGTTGTTCACAAGAAGTATCTTTGCCTCTCCTTGCAATGCCATCAGGGTTAGGTCAGTAGGTTTCGTGTACTAAAGACCCTATTTCCATTGTCCACTCTCAATGTCATCAGGGACAGGATGTGCCCAGTTCGGTGCCCTGGATGTGTTCACCTCGGTCTCTCTACAGCAGGGGTGGCCAACGTCGGTCCTGGAGAGCCACAATCCTGCAAATTTTTGCTCCAACCCTAATCAAACACACCTGAACAAGCTAATCAAGGTCTTAAGGGTTACTAGAAAGCTACAGGAAGGTGAGTTTTTATCAGGGTTGGAGCTATACTCTGCAGAATTGTGGCTCTCCAGGACCGACGTTGGCCACCCCTGCTCTACAGCCTCAAATAACTCCATGCATGTGACAGAAGATGCAGTAACTCTTCATTATTGATGAGACAGCACACATTTATTTTAGTATTTCTAGTAAAAGTCGTAACATCTACACCCGCACTGCATAGGGCTGGACGATATGACATAAAATAAAAATCTTGATTAATTGAACATTTTACCTCGATTACGATTAATGAGCGATTATTTTGTTTCTGCTTTTTTTGCTCTCATAGTTCACTGACAAGGTTTGTACTGTAAATATGCTTGACTATTAAAGGTGGGTTATTTTTCCTAATGACATAACAGCTCACCTTCAGCAGTTATTTTATGTATGGTTTGTAACATTTCTTACTTTTCTGCTTGTTGTAAATTATATACAGATAAATTAGCACAGTACCAGTACATTTATTTGTATGCGTTAATGACTGATTGCGTGTGTGAATTAGTCATACTGTGTCTGTATTAATTGTGAAGCTGTGGGTTGTAAGTATTTACTTCAAAAGTAGAATTTTTTGGAGTTTCTAAGCTTTACTTTAGTAATAAATCTCAGGACAGCAGTGACATCGAATTTCTGTGGATGTGAACTTCACAATGTACAGCTAATGTCTGTATGAGTGTTTGTGTGCCACAATGCAGCTAGCGTGGAAGTTAATATATAGTATTAATGTAGTCAATATAATAATACACATTTGATGGTCTACAATCGCTTGAATGTTCAAACTGGCAAGCTTTTAAACACATACAATTGACAAACGTTTGTGAGGACGCAAGCGAAAGTCATCTCACTTTTGAGTTCGCCTTTGTGTTGCTTCCTTTCCGCTGACTGGACAGGGCAGAGTTACGTAACTACACATGCGGTAGTATGTTTTTGAGGGCAAAGAATTAACAGGATTAAAAAATAAACTAAATAACCAACATGGGAAAATTAGGTCAGTAAGATGTTCTGAATTTCGGTTTCGATTACTTTGATTAATCATTCTGCCCTTTTACTGACATGTGCACTGGCCCAAAGATAATTCTATTTAGGTTGATTTCTGAATTGTTTCAGGGCATTTTATATTCATATTACTGAGATCATGAAATGTGAAATGTGAGTTCTGAAATTTTGTTCTGTATGTTTGAACAGCCCTTGCTCATGGTGGAAACATGGTGCTTCCTGTGGGGGAAAAAAATAACTATTGAGGGAAATTTTTTACATATTCAAATGATAAACATATATAAATGTTTAATGAGACATTTCCTGCGTGTGGTAGATTCAGCACAGTGTTCTCTCAATGAATCTGGCTTTGGTTTATATTTGCATGCAGATGTATTCTCATTTTTCAGATCCACTGTATTTTTCATCATTAATTGATTCCCTTTGAACATTATGACATGAGTTAACAGATTCCTTAATAACAGAATAGCACAACACAACTCTCAATTAATCCAGCTGGGTGTTTTTATGGGATAAAGGAAAAGGACCAGAAGGGAGCAGTGGGTTTGTAAATAATGATAATATTAAAAACAAAAAAGAAAGAAGACAAAGAGAAAAAGAAAAGGCAAACAGAAAATCAGTGCAGTTGGCAGATGTGTGGAAAAAACTAAAACTAAAAAACTGGATTTATGATGAATTAATGAATAGGGAAATTCCTGGTTTACTTCATGTCCACATTCACATCATTAAAAAGTTTAATATAAGCCCAGAGGACATTCATTATTATTTTACACCATTATTAAATTAACTATAGTGAAGAACATCTTAAAAGATATGGTCACGATTCAGGAATAACAGAACGTATAATAGTAATAATAATAATAATAATTTTGTATGTAATGTGTAAAGAACTTTTTGAATATTCATTGCCCGTAAAATAATAATAATAAGGCTCAAATAGTGAAAGAATGGTTTAACATGACTACGTTCCTTGAGGTATAATATTATGAGTGTCTGATGCAGTGTGGTGTCACAATCTGGAGGAAGTAGAAAATGAATTGTTTTGCCAACTTGATTTCCAACAAATGCAGCTCACAGAAGAGGAATATTGAGGTCTAAAATATACAGTATTTTATAATATAATGACCTCTTTATGTCATGACCTTTTTAATGGTTTGTTTTCACAGAAACTCAACATACTGTATGAAGGTATCCATGTCACTGACAGTTGAGGAGAGTGAAGAGGGACTGTGCTTTAGCAGTCGAATTCGTTACCAGGAGAAAGCTGAGATCACCAAGAGCAAAATGATCACCTGCCCTGACATTGATGACTATCTCGCCCCCTACAAGCAGCCAATCATGACCTGGTACAAGGTACATAGTCATAACTCACACAGGGTTAGGTGGCCCAGATTTTTCCAACTAGGATGTAGATCTTTTTTGTTTCTGTCTCCAAGTCTTCCATAAAAATTATTGTTATGACAAGTGTTTGGCATGGAAGTAGGTATCACATTGTTGATATGTTTGGTCTTGGCGGAATATATCTGTTACACTGCTGCTGTAGGTTAGTGTTGCTGCTGCAGGGCAAGTAAGACATGCTGCTGTTCAATATAGTGTTCATGAATTTCCCATAGCAGGTGGAGGAATTTGGACGCACGCTGCACTGCTAAGGCAATGCTACCAAAGTATTTTTAAGCAAAAACCAATAAGCTGTGCCTTATAGACAATGATGTGCTTATGAGCAGGTTGTGTTAAAGGACCTATTAGCAAGCGCCATCTTGAGTTTCATGACAGAAATTTGTATTTACCCCTGAAATAGAGCAGCACAATTAATGATTAAGAGACCACAATCTCTAATCAGACATTCATGTGATCTCATTCCTAAATGACAACTATACGTCTGTGTCTATTAAACCTTTGACAAAATCACACCAGAACATGCATATCTGTGTTGGCGCAGCCACTGACCTAGAGAGAGCACTTATGTATAGAGTGATACAGTATGAAACAACTTCACGAACGGTCACAGTTTCCTTATTTCTGAATTACAAATATTCATATTATCACAGAAGTATTGTGATAAAAGTACGGTAGCCATCAAAATGGAGAAAATACCATTTGAATGTAATTTGCCGTTTCAAATGCCGTTTTTGCCTTAAACCATCTGATTTCAATAGAAAATTGTTCCAGGACCAAAAATGTTGTTTTTCTTTGCAAAATCAGTAACCTTTAGATTAATGGGTTTGAAATGAGTTAGTGTGACAGTTGAATATATGATGAACACCACAGATATGAGTCAGTTATTTTTATTTGTTTCCACAGGAGTGTCAGAGGAAAGAATGGAGGAGTTCCATAATCATCAACACCACCAGTCTATGGATCCCAGAGGTGCAGGAAGATGATGGAGGAAATTACACATGTGAACTTAAATATGGTAGCAGAGTTGTGAGACGGACCACAGAGCTCAAAGTCACAGGTATGCTTTCAAACCTATTCAGTTTTAATCAATATCCACTTTCCACTGCTGGGCCAGTTCTTGCTGCTTAACCATTCCATTCCGTGCCGATCCAGCCTAGTCAGTACGGATATTGTTCTGCACTGTGGGGCTGATGACGGCCGCTCTTTGGAATGTAATACAAATGCATCAGTTTGTTGCCTTCGTAATGAGAGATTTTTCCGACAATATAAGATGTAAATAGCGACCATGTTATGGAGGATGATAGGATATTTCTATTATTAATTTGTATTTACTCAGCTCAAATGGGCCGACAGTGTAAAAGCAGCTATTGATGCCGTCTACACTGGGTGCGTCATGTAGTGCTGAGTTGCTAATGGTTAATGGGTGCCTGTTCTGTTTCTGCTATGCTACGTGTTTGTCCTACTTCCGTTAAGAGGCTAGATGGATTTGGAATGTCACTTTGGTGCGACTAGTGCACACAACCTCAAGCCATTGTGTTGCATCATGTACAGAAATGGGAAAAGCTGGTTAAAATCACAAGTTATAATTTGATTGGCTAGATATATATATATATATATATATCTTACCAAGCTGATACAATGTGGGTATCACATTTTTAAAAGATGCTTATCAGAAAGTAATCAGGATTTGTACATTTTGGATGGACAGAAGTTCTAATGTCTGAAAAAAAAGTCTGTACACATTTTTTTTTTTTTTAAATTTTGTTTACTATTTTCAGGCCTTTTAATACAACATTCAGCCTGCTGTGGCTTTATTTGACTTCATATTTTCCATGCCAGACATCGGTGGAGTTTAGCTGATCAAACTCACTTGCCTATAGCTTTCTAGTAATGCTAAAGAACTTGGTTAGCTTGTTCAGATGTGTTTGATTAGGGTTAGAGCTAAAATCGGAAGAATTTGCTGCAGTTGGTGGCTTCAGATTTGGAAGTACATTTGGACTAGGGCTGCAGAATTATGGACAAATCATAGTTGTTGATTTGATTTCCCTTGATAGAGTAATCCTGATAATTAAAATTAATTAGCAGAATTTACATTAAAATACTTTTTTTTCTGTAATATGACATCAAATGATCTATCACTACTCTTTGTACTCTGTAGTACCATATGAATATATGAAAAACAGTAGTATAATAGTATCAGCAAGTTTCATTGGCAGCTTTGTACCTCAAGCCACATACTGGAGGAAACTGAGTTGGTTTGTTTAAAATTGAGCCCTTGATTCAACCCGCCAGCTTTAACTCACCCTTTTGTACACATATCCAGGCTAAATCCAGCACAGCATAGAGCAAACAATGCACTGCACAGTTTTATACAACACACAGTGATGGAATCATAATAAAATCTGCTTTCACAGCTTGAGTCTAGGTAGCGCTCTGTCTTTTGAGCATTCCCTTATAGCAGGGCTGGGCAACTCTGGCCCTTGTGGTCCACTGTCCTGCAGAGTTTACCTCCAACCCTGATCATACTCACCTCCCTGTAGCTTTCTAGTAATTCTAAAGAACCGAATTGGCTTGTTCAGATGTGTTTTATTAGGATTGGAGATAAACTCTGCAAGTTGGTGGATCTCAAAGGCCACCACGAGCTCGCTCCAGTGCTCCATGAGCCTTGGGGGGATGGGGGGGGGGTGGCAGTGTCCATGGCCTCCACCCTGGCCGCCAAAGCTCCTAGCTCCTGCCTTAACTCCGCCTAAGACTCCACCCTGGCCGCCAGAGCTTTATGCTCTGCCCTGGACTTCACCCTTAACTCCGCCCTGGCCACTAGAGCTCTCTGCTCTGCCCTGGACTTCGCCCTTGAGTCCGCCCTGGCCACCAGAGCTCCCTGACCCGTCATGGTACCCTGTGGTCCAGGAGACACCCTAGAGGCCACCCGAACTGCCTACACCTGCAGGGTGCCCCCTATGACAGTACTGTCATAGCTATGTCTGTTTGTATCTGTCCTGTCTTTAGTCTCATGTTCCTTGTTTCTAGTTCTAGTTCTGTCCTATGTATCTCATGTTCCTTGTTGTTAGTTCTAGTCTCGTCATCTGTGTCTCATGCGTTCTTTGGTTTTCATTCGTCAGTCCCTGACAGTTGTCACATGTTCCTTGTTTTAAGTCTAGTTCTGTCATTTGTCATGTGATCTTTGTTTTGATTTCCCATGTGCCTGTCTCGTTATCAGTTCATTTGAGTCAGCCGTGTCTTGAAATTAGTTATGTCTGTCACCCGTGCTCTGTTCATTATCCTCGTGTGTTTCTGTGTATATATTCCCTCTGTGTCAGTTCAGTCTTTGTCCGTTGTTAACTTATCATGCTTGGTATTTCCTCTGTATCACGTGCGTATCTTGTTTAATATTAATTTCTTTGAAGTGGAATTCTGTCTCTGTACCTGTTCCTGCACACTGAGTGTTATAACAAGGGGAAAGAAGTTTGCAAAAAAGAAATAACTGTGAGCTGTTTGTTTGTTAATCCACTAAGACCCTTTCACAATGCTGCCTAAAAACTGTGATGCCACCTTGTTGTTGTTCACTACACCCATTGTGAATGGTCAAGACTCTTTACATGTCACAAAATAATGGGAGGTGAGGCAGCAGTTGGTCTGAGGACTGGTTTGTTAATTATCTCAGTGTCATCTGACACATTTGACGTTCTCTGATCCCCCATACACATACACATCATCATCATCATGTGTGGGCAGAGATTGCTACGCACCTTTATTGTTTTGCCTTTATTGTTTTCACCTTTCTTAGACACAGAACAGGGTCTAAAACTAAAAAATATATTAAGAGATAACAGAGTTAACTCACATAATTCAGGTAACCCAGCAGATTTTCAATAAAATCGTGGAAGGTTTTACAAAAGGAGGATTTTGTGGAAGGAGAATCTGCAGATAAATATTGCAGATCTTTGTTGGTTCAATCAATGTTGGTTCATAAAGTGACTACAGCTCAAGTTCTAAAAATGTCGTATTATTATTATTATTACCTAAAGTCACACGACTGACACAAATCAGACTTTGTGTGTTGCTACAGTGTTTTCTGAGTTGTCATTGTTAGGGTGTTACTACAGTGTTTCAGGCTAGCCCAAGCGAAACGTTGATTTTGAGAGGGTTTGTGTAACATGTCTTAAGTAACACACATGAACTAGAGATATTTTAAACAGTCTTTAATTATAAATGCAAGAAATTGTTAGTAGAACACAAGGAAATAAAAAACATTACATAGGGTGGAAATTCACCCATGTGATTAAAGTCTGGCCACTCAAAAGTAAAATTATCAAACCAACTTTACTGAAAATTGAAATTCAGGGTAGTCTCTTTTCAGAGAACTACAAAGTGAGCTCCACACAAAACAGAGTATTTATCCAGTCAAATCGTACATATTAATTTTTCAACAAACAAAGACTTTTAAACTTTACTGGATAAACAAAAGAGCAAATTATCATAAAGCCATCATACTTCCTTTTACTACATAGGTACAAATTCCGGTCCATCAACATAATAATAGTTACCCACTTAACATATATAATTATATAATTTAGTTAGAAAACATCTTATAACTCCCCTAACTTCTTCCCTTTATTAATCGAAGGTCTGGTCAAACAGGCAATGGTCGTAAATGAAGAATAGGCAGATAGATCTGTGCAGGCAGCAAGTTAACACAGTCCAAAAGTACAAGTGGAAATGACAAGACCTCACAAAAGTGTGTGTGTGCAGAGAGCTTAAATAGTCAACATGATGAGTTGCAGCTGGTGAGGTGATCAGTGATTAGTTACGGGGCTTCTGGGAAATGTAGTCTGCATGAATTAGTGAGTCAGTGAGTGTGTAGTGCTGAGTCCATGGTGAAGTACCCTCTAGTGGTTATAGCGGGCACTTCAGCTGACGATCGTTACACCTTGAGGGCAGAAAATTCATTATTCTCAAACCGTTGCTCAAAGAATCTATAGCGTGAAAGATAAATGGTAAAACATACAAACATAACCCATTTTACTTAAAACACATGTACTCTTCATGCTCATCAATCAAGATCTGACCCTTACATATGTGGCTTAACCTCCATGAGGCAACAGTCTGTTTTTCTATCTTCAGTCCATCGCCTCACATTCTTAGACTGTTAAGACTCTTTTGAAAACATCATATCTTAAAAACAATTGGAGACAAAAAGTCTAATACATGCAAATGGTAACATACATATACCTATATGTTAACAATCAAATTTCATTTTCCTCTTGATTTAAAGATTATGAAAAGATCATATAAGGGAATGTATGTAACTCATGTAAGATTAACAAAATTAATCATGTATAGGCAACAACTTTGATTGAATACACTTACGAAAATAATATTTCCCTTGCAATACAAAAAATAACCAATAGCAGTTATTATATATACAGGATTTAACGAATGACATAAATAACACACAGTGGATAATAATAAGCAGCCATACCAAACCAAGGAACTTGAAACTATCAAGATCAGGGAACAGGAACAGGGAAACGGTAACCTTAATAATTTGTTAAAATAATTCCATTAATTAAACTAACATTTCATAGTAAGGTTTTATTTGGTAACATTATTTAATGCAACAGTTAACATGAAATAATAATTTTACATCATTTAGTAATGTTGTATAACCTCTCCAAGAAATCAAAATTGGCAATTGTTTTATTACAGAATGTTGCTGTGCTTAGTATAAATGATTTATCTGTGCACATCATTATATTTTTCACAAATCATATGCTCTCATAATCCTTAATCAAAAATGTTAACCTTCCTTCCCCCTCAAATCGATGTCCATTCTTTTCATAACGTATGTCTCAGCAGAGGGTGGAACTAATTATTCTCCACAACTCGCATACAGATCTGCCTCCGTTTAGTTAACAATACAAGCAATTCAATCAATTCAATCATTTCCTGAAGGACAAAATCACATGCCGCACTATATTTTTTTCCCTCTCAGATATACGTCACAATAGGGAACAAAAGACTATCGCAACTTCTGTTTGAACTGATGTGTAGATAAATTGATCTCATAGGACATCAGTAAACTCAGGCACTGAACCATCATAGCCTAGAGATACAGGATCTGTATTATCATGATAAAATATGGATTGGTGTAAGATATGCTCAGACACAGCCTGCGGTGAGAGAATAAGCGTGAAATAGTGCCATTAGCATGCTGTATCGTCTTCAGTATCACTAGACCAAACAGATGAGCAACTCTTCAAACAGAGAAATAATCATATAGAGACTGCACAATGACTGTGTGACCATAACATCTCTTTCCACAGCAAGCAAGAGACTTTTTTTTTCAGTGTTAAAATACTTGATCACATTTTATTTTAGGTGTCTTTACTATGCACTTACTGTACATAGAAAAGCAATGGTTAGGTACAATGTACTTATTGTGTTCATGTTATATTGCAAAACATTTGTCAACTCAAATATACCTTTATTTATATAGCACTTTATACAACACAGATGGTTTCAAAGCAGCTAAAATGATAAACAGGATAGCATTGATCAGTGGTGCAAGCAGGATTCAATTATACTGTAAATCAGCTCTAAATAGAGCCATTTCGTGTCATTGTTCAACTGAAGTCAGTTCAGTGTTCAATTTAAGTTTAATTCAGTGACAAAGCAGCTCTGGAGAAAATAGTGATGTCATTATCCAGTTACCAGCTCAGTTCATTTCTCATTCGATAGTGTCAATGCATCAATAATATTGCTGAATATTAAGTGTCCCCAACTAAGCAAGCCAGAGATGACAGTGGTTTAAGAAAAGGATCAACAGTGTAATTATAGATGTAATTACAGAAAATAATTACCGCTGCAAGTATATACTTGTAAAAACATGTATAAACATTATAAACATGTATAAATAAGTGCATTGATAATGATAACTAATTTAAATGTTAGTATGTAGAGACATCTATAAGAAAGTGTGTAGGTTGATTTCCTCGGAGTGTAAACACTGGTTCTGTAAAATCTAACCATTTCTGATCTCTACCGACCAATGAAAGCCTGGTAGAGGATGAACCCAATAAACTGACAACATTATCCCCTTTCCCACAGTAATCCATGTAAATTACACTAAAATTATCAGACAAATTACCAAACAACTTGTCCATTAAAAACACAAATGTGCTGGATCTGCCTAGCAGCCTGGATGAACTCATTGAGTTGGCGTTACTGTCGATGCTCGCCTACACCGGCTGGAACGACGAACACTCCAGGCTCCGGTTTCTGTGAGGTCCGAGAGTCACTCATTCACCAATTCTGATATGCTCAGCCCCGTCTTCCACCACAAACCCATGCAGGTGGGTAGGGCTTGGCTTTCCCAGGAGGAGAGGCAACGGCGGAGAACCAGAGGATTGTGTTTGTACTGCGGAGGCACAGGACACTTTCTGAATGATTGTCCGGTAAAAGATCAAGCCTGATATTAAGTGAGAGGCTATTATCGGGCGGGCTCTCTGTGGATAAGCCCTCTTCTTCAACCCTCCTCCCGGTAAGACTGCAATAGGTGACTCACTCTCACCACTGTCAGGCTTTATTGGACTCAGTGGCGGAAGGTAATTTCATGGACTTGGGTCTTGCCCAGAAACTTCACATTCCCATCACTTCTCTCACATGCCAGGTTACGGTTAATGTACTCAATGGACAAGAGCTCCCCAACATTCACCTTTGTGCGAAACTCATAACTCTCATCACTTCTGGAAATCACTCGGAGGAGATCTCATTTCTGCTCATGGACTCTCCACTCATCCCCATTGTACTCGGCCACCCCTAGCTTGTTAAGCATTGTCCCAGGGTGGATTGGGGCCACAGTTCAGTCTCGGCCGGGAGTAATGAGTGCGATTACGTCCTGTCTTGTGTCTGCTTGTTCGTCCATGTCGGATTCTGTTTTTTCAGATGAATTTGTCTAACGTGCCCACCGAGTACCTTGACCTGAAGGAAGTGTTCAGTAAGTCCCGTGCTGCTTCTCTTGCCTCCTCACCGTCACTATGACTGTGCTTTAGAGTTACTGCCAGGTACGTCTCCGCCTAAGGGCAAGTTATACTCACTTTCCACCCCGAAAAGGGAGGCCATGGAGAAATACATTTCTGATTCTCTTGCAACCGGGTTCATCCGTCCTTCCTCTTCTCCAGCGGGGGCGGGGTTCTTTTTTGTTGGGAAGAAGGATGGGTCTCTGTGACCTGGTATTGATTACCAGGGGCTGAACAACATCACGGTAAAGAAAACTTATGCTTTGCCATTGATGTCTTCAGCCTTTGAGAGGTTACAGGGAGCATCTGTCTTTACAAAATTGGGTTTACATAATGCTTATCATTTGGTTCGCATAAGGGAGGGAGATGAGCGGAAGACCGCGTTTAATGCCCCCAGAGGCCATTTTGAGCATTTGGTCATGCCTTTCGGTCTGTCTAACTCCCCCGCGGTCTTCCAGGCACTTGTCAATGATGTGCTGAGAGACATGGATCAGTTTATTTATGTCTATCTTGATGACATACTGATTTTTTCATCCTCTCTCCAACAACACATTCATCACGTTAGAAAGGTGCTCCAGAGGTTACTAGAGAATGGGCTTTATGTCAAGGCGGAGAAATGCAAATTTCATGCACAGTCTGTTCCTTTCCTAGGCTACATCGTCTCGTCCGATGGGTGTGCATGGATCCCAACAAGGCTAAGGCTGTGGTGGATTGGCCAAGCCCAGATTCTGTAAGGCCCTGCAGAGATTTCTGGGATTCGCCAATTTTTACCATCGTTTTATTCGCAATTTCAGCCAATTAGCTGCTTCTCTGACTGCCTTGACCTCCCTAGAATGACATTCAGGTGGTCTGGTGCAGCCGAAACTGCATTTTACAACCTCAAAGGTCGCTTTATTTCGGCCCCCATTCTCATAGCCCATGATCCATCACATCAGTTCGTGATGGAAGTCGATGCATCAGAGGTAGGGGTAGGTGCGGTTCTTTCCCATCACTCTTCCTTGGACGACAAGATGCATCCTTGTGCGTTTTTGTCCCATCGTTTATCGCCTGCCAAACGTAATTATGACATTGGTGACAGAGAGTTGTTGGCAGTCAAACTAGCGTTGGAAGAGTGGTGTCATTGGTTAGAAGGGTCGGGGGTACCTTTTATCGTCTGGACAGACCACAAGAATTTGGAATATATCAGATCTCCCAAAAGACTCAATTCCAGGTAGGTTCGGTGGGCTCTTTTTTTTTTGGACGTTTTGATTTTTCCCTCTCGTACTGCCCGGGTTCTAAGAACATCAAACCCGATGCTTTGTCCCGTGGTTTTGACCGTTCCAAAAGCCCGTCTACTCCCGAGTGCATTTTACCTGAGAGACTCATTATCTCCACACTCACATGGGAGGTTGAAGCGAAGGTCAAATTGGCCTTAGAAGGGGTAACGCCTCCACCTGGTTGCCCACCGAGTAGGTTATTCGTGCCGGAGGGACTGTGGTCCGACGTCATTTGATTGGGTCACTGTTCCAAGGTAGCTTGTCATCCAGGAGTAAACTGTACCAGTTTATTTGTTAAGCAACGGTTCTGGTGGCCAGCTATGGCCCACGACATTCGAAGTCTTGTTTTGGCCTGTTCAATTTGTGCTACGGGTAAGACTTCCAATCGACCCCCTGATGGGTTACTCCTGTCTGTCCCTTTGAGACCTTGGTCTCATATTGCGCTAGATTTTATTGCCGGCCTCCCACCCTCACAGGGCAAGACAATCGTTTTGACTGTTGTGGACCAGTTCTCGAAGGCGGCTCATTTCATTCCCTTGCCTAAATTACCTTCTGCCAAGGAGACAGCGATAGCTGTCGTAGATCACGTCTTTCATTTACATGGCCTCCCGATGGACGTGGTCTCAGACGGGGCTCCAATTTGTGTCCAAATTCTGGCGAGAGTTTTGTAAACTACTGGGTGTGACTGTTAAGTCTATCTTCAGGGTTTCAACCCCAAAGCAATGGGCAAACTGAAAGGGCCAACCAAGACTTGGAGAGAGTGTTGCAGTGTTTGGTATCCAAGAATCCTTCATCCTGGAGTCAGCAACTTTCAGTGGTTGGGTACGCCCATAACTCGTTACCAGTGTCATGCACGGGCCTCACTCCGTTTGAATGTAGTCTAGGTTATCAGCCGCCTATTTTCCCTAGTCTGGAATCCGAAGTCGCGGTCCCCTCCGCTCACTCCTTTATCCAGAGGTGAGACTCTTCTCCAGGTGGGGGTGCGCACCAAGGCTAGGGCCGATCGCCACCGGTCGGAGCCTCCCGTTTACGTCGTGGGTCAAAAAGTGTGGCTTTCAACTAAGAAAATTCCTCTCAGCTCCATTAATAATAAGTTAGCTCCCAAATTTATTAATAAGTGCAGTCCAGTGGCAGTCCACTCATCTTCTGGGTCTATTTATACCTATTGTCATTCGTCTTGTGTTTGTCAGATCGTTGGGTTTGTTCCTGGGTGCTGTTTGATTCTCTGGGTTTGATCCTGTCTCCTGGAATTGCGGTCTTGATTCTGGTACGGACTTTACCCTCGCGCTGTTTGCCCCACGGAGGAACGTCTGGATACTTCCTGGTTTCACGGAGATCGGTTCCCTCACACTTCACTCACCATCACAGAGGATCTGGTCAGCCCATTCAGTCCCTGCGCTACCCAGGCTCGATCTTTGCAGACTGTCACTCTTACATCTGTTTTTGTTCTGTTTTTCACTGTCTGTTTCAATAAATGTTATTTTTCACTCGCTATTGAATCCTCAGTAATTTCTACGTTACAGTTCATGACTCCACCATAAGAAAGAGACAGGGCAAAAATGGCCTGTCTCTGTGGAGATGCTGTGGCAGTTCATGCTCGAAAACCCTCTAGTGTGGCTGAATTACAACAATTCTGCAAAGATGAGTGGGCCAAAATTCCTCCGCAGTGCAATAAAAGGCACATTGCAAGTTATTGTAAATGCTTGATTGCAGTTGCTGCTGCTAAGGCTGGCCCATTCAGTTAATTGGTTTAGGGGGCAATCACTTTTTTACACAGGGCCATGTAGGTTTGGATTTCGCTTTCCCTTAATAATAACAACCTTTTAAAAACAGCATTTTGTGTTTAGTTGTGTTATCTTTGAATAATATTTAAATTTGTTTGATGATCTGAAACATTTAAGTGTGAAAAAAAAGGAAAAAAATAAAAAATCAGCAAGGTAAATCAGGGGTAAACACTTTGTCACACCACTTAAAGGCTTACCATAGGCTTAAATGAAAATATTCTGACAGTGAGACTTTTTTTCTGTTATCCACTGGGCCGTGCTACGTAGTTCAAAGTAAACTCGTGAAATACCTGAAAACAGCACTATTTGTTCTGTATTTGTCTTTATTGACCGAGAAACTTAGAAAGCTTAAGATCATTTAGTGACCAAGTGTTTGGCCAATACACAGAAAAGAAAGAATTGAGACAAAAGAATGATTAATTCATGAATGATTGGTATTGCTGGTTCAGTTGATAGAAATACGGGACACACATTATAACTGCTGAAATTTTCAGAAGGAAAACGTTTTTCAGGTCAGTCGGAGGAGCGTGCATGGTACGAACAGTACAGGTATAGATCTAACCAAATTTAGCCTCCGCAAAGAGGAGGAGGGAGGTTTGGGTGCCTGTGGGCCGTGGGTGACTGGGTGACCGTGAGGCGGCCTAGTCGTGGGAAAAAACACCACTCTTCCATTCCGATTAGAACATCAAACAGGTTCTCCCCACTCAGTGACGCACCCACTGAGAATCCTGTTGAAAGTGCCCTAATTATTGGCGATTCTATTACACGGAACGTGAAAATAGAGACACCAGCCACCATAGTCACATGTTTGCCGGGAGCCAGAGCGCCTGACATCAAAGCAAATTTAAAAGTGCTGGCTAATGCTAATCGTAAATACTCTAAGATTGTTATTCACGTCTGCGCTAATGATGTCCGACTTCGCCAGTCGGAGATCACCAAAATTAACATTAAAGAGGTGTGTGAAATCGCACGTATGATGTCAGACACTGTAATTTTTTCTGGACCCCTTCCTGCTCGTAGGAGTGATGAGATAATTAGCAGACTATCATCACTCAATGGCTGGCTGTCTAAGTGGTGTCCACAGAATAATATATGTTCCATTGACAATTGGAAAAGTTTTTGGGGCAGACCTGACTTGTTGAAAAGAGATGGTATTCATCCCTCCTGGGGTGGTGCCGCTCTTCTCTCTAGTAATATGGCACATAGTCTTAGAGCTCAACCTTGACTAACTGGGGCCCAGGTCAGGAAGCAGACAGACTGGCTAAACCTTTGTGTTGGCTACTGTATACAGGCCACCAGGGCACCATACAGATTTTATCAAAGAATTTGCTGATTTTCTATCGGAGTTAGTACTGGCTGTGGATAAAGTCCTTATTGTTGGTGATTTCAATATACATATAGATAATGAAAAAGACGCTTTGGGATTGGCATTAACAGATATTCTAAGCTCTATTGGAGTTAGACAACATGTGTCAGGACCAACTCATTGTCGTAATCATACTCTAGATCTAATATTGTCACATGGAATCGATATTGATGCTGTTGAAATTCTGCAGCAGAGCGATGATGTCTCAGATCATTATCTAGTCTCATGCGTGCTACATTTATCCAAGGCTGGAAAACCACCTGTCTGCCATAAATATGTTAGAACCGTCACTTCTACCACTAAAAATTTCTTTATAAATAATCTTCCTGATCAGTTTCATCAACTTAGCAAACCAGACAGCTTAGAAGAACTCGATGTTGCAACAGAAACTATTGACGCTCTCTTTTTGAACGCTCTAGACTCTGTCGCTCCTTTGCGCTTAAAAAAGATTGAGGATAATAGTCCAACGCCATGGTATAATGAGCACACTCGGGCCCTTAAGTGAGCAGCAAGAAAAATGGAGCGCAGCTGGAAGAATTCAAAACTAGAAGTTTTTCGGATTTCATGGAGAGAGAAAATGATGGAGTACAGAAAGGCTGTAAAAACCACTAGATCTGCTTATTTTTCAAATCTTTTAGAAGAAAATAAACACAACCCTAAGTATTTATTTAATACAGTGGCCAAATTAACAAGAAATACAGCCTCAACTTCTGATGTTTCCAAACAGCACAGCAGTAATGGCTTTATGAACTTCTTTACTTGCAAGATTGACAACATTAGAGAGAAAATTATAGCCATGCAACTGTCTACTACAGTATCACATCAGACAGTGGGTTGTTGTATCCCTGAGGAAAAATTCCATTCATTCGCTGCTATAGGAAAGGAAAAATTGTCTAAACTTGTTAAATCATCAAAATCAACATCATGTATGTTAGACCCTATACCGACTAAGCTATTGAAAGAGATGCTTCCAGAGATCATAGATCCTCTTCTTAAGATCATTAATTCATCTTTATCACTAGGTTACGTACCGAAAAATTTTAAGCTGGCTATTATCAAACCTCTTATTAAAAAACCACAACTTGATCCTGGTGAATTAGTCAATTACAGACCCATTTCCAATCTACCTTTTCTGTCAAAAATACTAGAAAAGGCAGTATCATCTCATCTTAGTTCCTACCTGGAAAGAAATGGTATCTGTGAGGATTTCCAGTCAGGATTTAGACCGTACCATAGTACTGAGACTGCTTTCATTAGAGTTACGAATGATTTGCTCTTATCATTAGATCATGGTTGTATCTCTCTATTAGTGTTACTAGACCTCAGTGCTGCTTTTGACACTATCGACCACAATATTCTTTTGAATAGACTAGAAAATTATGCTGGAATTAGTGGAATTGCATTGGCATGGTTAAAATCATACTTATCTGACCGTTATCAGTTTGTAGTAGTAAACGAAGAGATGTCATTTCGATCACAAGTTCAATATGGAGTACCACAAGGCTCAGTTCTAGGACCGTTGCTTTTCACTCTGTACATGCTACCCTTGGGAGATGTCATTAGGAAGCATGGCATTAGCTTTCACTGTTACGCTGATGATACTCAGCTCTATATTTCCTCGCGCCCTGACGAAACCTACCAATTGTCAAAATTAACAGAATGCGTAGCTGATACAAAAAATTGGATGACTTGTAAATTCCTACTACTAAATTCAGAAAAAACAGAGATTCTAATTATTGGACCAAAAACTTCAGCACATAAAAACCTAGAATACTGTCTAACACTTGATGGCTGCTCTGTTAAGTCGTCTTCGTCAGTTAGGAACCTGGGTGTGCTCTTTGATACCAATCTTTCATTTGAAAGCCATATTTCTAGCATATGTAAAACCGCATTCTTCCATCTTAAAAATATATCTAAATTACGACATATGCTCTCAGTGACAAATGCGAAACAGCTAGTTCATGCGTTTATGACCTCGAGACTAGATAACTGTAACGCTCTATTGGGTGGTTGCCCTGCTAGCGTGATAAACAAATTACAGCTGGTCCAAAACGCAGTAGCTAGAGTCCTTACTAGAACGAGGAAATATGAACATATTAGCCTGGTTCTGTCAAAACTGCACTGGCTCCCTATTAAACATTGTATAGATTTTAAAATCTTGCTAATTACTTACAAAGCACTAAATGGCTTAGCTCCCCAGTACCTGAGAGAGCTCTTAATGCATTATAGTCCTTCGCGTCTATTACGATCTCAGAATTCTGGCCAGTTGTTAATACTTAGAATATCAAAATCAACCGCAGGCGGTAGATCCTTTTCCTATTTGGCACCTAAACTCTGGAACAATCTTCCTAGCATTGTTCGGGAAGCAGACACACTCTGTCAGTTTAAATATAGACTAAAAACGCATCTATTTAACCTGGCATACACATGACGCACTATAAACTTTTAAATCCGTTAAAGGATTGTTAGGCTGCATAGATCAGGTCAGCCGGAACCGGGAACACTTCCTATAACACCAGATGTACTCGGTACATCAGAAGAAGAATGGCGTCTACGCTAATTTTTTGTCTCTCTGCTTATCCCGAGGTTTACCAATTAACGTGATTGGTTGGATCTGGGCCGTGTCCGGGTCAGACGGGGAACCTGTGCCTGTGTCTGGCAGCAATGTGGCCTGTGGTGTCGGCAGGAGACTGTGTTAACTAGCTCATCCTTTGTTAAGACCTTACCGACTCATCAGCCAGTGGCACATATCCCAACAAACCGTCCCATACCATCCCATACCCATACCGTGTGATCAAAAAGATCTTAAACTAGATGGAACTAGATTAAATATTTTGACTGTTGTGATTCCAAATCAGTTTAATGACCCGTAACTCTGCCTGAGTATCGGACAAGTGTTCACTGTTGACCAGAGGAGAACTGGCCCCCCGACTAAGCCTGGTTTCTCCCGAGGTTTTTTTCTCCATTTGTTGGAGTTTTGGTTCCTTGCCGCTGTTGCCTTTGGCTTGCTTAAGTTGGGGACACTTGCTTGATATTCAGCAGTGTTTTTGATATGCCAGCATTGGCGCCGTTGTATGCGAACTGAGCTGAGCAGTTGAGCCGTTTTCTGCATTGCTGATATACTTAAATTAACTAGACTAATAACTACTGATATTTGCAACGGAATGAATCAATAATATATAGAATAAGCTGCACAATGACACCATTTTCTTATTAATGTAAAGCTGCTTTGCCACAATTTGCATTGTAAAAAGCACTATATAATTAAAGATGACTTGACTTGACTTGTGGGCCACCAGTTGAATAGACCTGATCTACAGCTATTTGTGCTTATTGCAAATTGAATATATTGCTATTTTCACTTAGTGTAAGTAGCTGCTGATATATGGGTCAAATACCCATGGCTAGCAGTATGGGGAATGGTATACAAATAATTTAACAAGTGAATTTTTTTTTTTTTTTAAATGGTGTTACAACCCACCTCAGCAAATAGCCTAGGAGCTTTGGACATCACTAGTTGATTAGACTACTATCTTAACAGTAGTCTTAATCTTATTTTAGATTGAGTTACTGTTCTCTAGCGGAATTTCTCCCGTCAGTTTTTGTCCTACGCTCGGCTCAGATATTCACTCTCCACTCAGATATACATTTATATTTTAGATTTGATAGATTAACTCGTGCCTCTATTGGACTTATGATAAAAAATAAAAAAAAATTAAAAAAAAAAACTTTTCAGTTTTATGGACCTTTGATGTAACTTTGGTAATTGTGGTTGTCAGTCCCACTAAATGACAGTGTGAATGTAAGTCAATATTAACAGATATTTTGCTGAAGTGGTCAGTGTAATTTGTCTTTGTCTGCAATCTTTCTTTGTCAGGACAATCATGATGACACTGATTCCTCCACAGGGGTGTATACATTCCATCCATCCATTCATCAATCCATCCATCCTGGTAACGTGCTCTGTAGAATGAGAATATCCCTTGACCTAAACTATAAATTCCACCTGCCCAAGGAGAACCATTGTACCACTTATTTTGACCTGTTCATATAGAAATAAACAACAACATAATAATAACAATAATAATATACTGTATATATATGGGATGGGTGAGGCTCTGGATCTGCAGTAGAAATTAGTTTGTATTGTTACAATAGAGTGAGCTGTACTGCTGACAGTTCGTCGGCTACAGACTCTGTGCGAGTCGATAAGGTGACTATGATAAGGTGATGAAACTGGAATTGTGTGGCAGCCTGCTGTGGCTCTTTTATCAATACTGATGGTCTCGAGATAAAAGTCAGAGATTTACTCTCACTCAATAATGAGTTGGATAATTAATTTTTGCCGACATCCATCACATTCTCAACAAGGCCATTGTCTTGAAAATTGCTCCTCAACTCCGCTCACGGTAGACAAAGGAATGTGAAGTGATGAGGAGACTAATGAAGAGTGGGATTATTCAGACACACTTTATTAGAAAATCTAATAAATTTTCTATTTTAATTTAACGTGAAATAAATGGAATAGAAAGCATATGCAGATGTGATTGAGTTATCAAACGTGTAAATAGAAGTAACAAAAAAATAATGAAAGCATTTTTATGAATAATTTGTTTCTTTCTTCCTTTCTTTTTTCTATTAATTTTTGGGGTGAAATATGACCTGGGCATATTTCTGAGACGATCAATTCAGTTATCAGTTATTTTACTATCAGAGCCAGTCTCGAATCTTTTTAATCGTATATGAACTTCACCATACAGGGAACACAGTGAATTTTACTCTGTTGTTCATGTTGATAGTCTGTCATTGACTGTCTGTGTTGTGTCTAATGTGATACTACTGCAGACTTAATTATGTGGTCTCCAGGGAAGAACTGTGTGTGCAAATAACGGCTTTGTGAAGTTCTGATTAACATCTCAGCTCATGACTCATTAACACCCCCCCCCCACACACACACACACACACACACACTCACCAGATGCCGACATCCAGTACTGAATTTAGTTACCCACCACAAGCATACATGTGCACAAACAATCATAAAACAATGTGTTTATTACAATATTGTGGTTCCTTAGTAATCATAATGTACTATATATATAAATATAATTGTATTGTTTAATTTGTAAGTGGATAAATATTTTCCTGGAACATTGTAATATTGTTTTTTTTTAAATATTCCAACCCATTTTAAACATCTAACACCAGCAAAGTGTGTAGTGTCATTATTTACTTTTTAGCAATGATTTACTTTTTTGTTTTGTGTTGATTCAAATAACCCTATTCAACACGTAACATTGTTTTGCGACTAGCTTTAAAAATTCGCAATTGTGATGGAGAGAGATACATCTAGAACTGCCAAAAGTTTTTTTTTTTTGTGGATAGTTCCTGCTCTAAAATCTGACCAACAATTTGTGCCAAACAACTTCCCTTAATCCTGGTAAAGATCACAGTAATGCATGACATTGGATGGCTTATTGTGATTTTGAAGTTCATGGCATCACTGATGGTAAAAGGTGAAAAGTAAGAGCAAAGTCACAACTAAATTAGTTTGGGATGCGTCTAAGCTGGCTCCTATGAAGAACAGTAATTGGGTTTTCACTGGCAGAATTCTCTTTCACTCATGGTCCATATCTTTGGAAGAGTTGATCAGTCTAACCTTTCATTGTGTTTGGTGAATGTTTGTGAATTGCATGCCAGCAGGAGAAAAACTATGAGTTTACTGCCTCTCAACCTCCCAGAACAAAAGCACCTGAACATTTAATGAAATAATTGTGGTGGTTTCTAACAAATTTAAATGATTAGAAAGAAGATCATTAGTGCTGCAAGTTTCCTGATCTTTTGACGATATTCAGTTTTCTTTTCATATTTAAGGTACATGTACAATTCACATACAATATCTGTGTTCACATGAATTTCCCATCACTAATGTCTTCGTTGCTGATTGCTTTCACTATGCGCATTATAGTTGAAATTTAAACAGAAATATTACAATTTACAGCTAAAGAAATGTAAAATGTTTAAGAATCTTTTATATCACAAAGATATTTGTATAATTACCCTTTTACCATTTTATAAATACATTTTAGCCTTTTACCCTTAACCTAACCCCCAAAACCAAACATGGCCACATTTATATATATGCCGGTGGGCTGACATACTTGGGGGCGGGGCCGCAATAGGATCTGATTTTTAAAAAAAAAATTTAATAAACATAAAATTGGACCGGCCCGTAAAGCAGGGACAGCGGCCCATTGGTTCATTTTCCATACTGACACTGGGCTGGCCCAATCACATCTCTTATCAGACTCCACCCCATCCCCTCTGTTTCGTGTGTCAGATGCAGTGGCTCAGATCCAAAACATCTGTGGATTAGGAGGATGGAGAAACAAAAGTGCAAGTGCAAGGGGGGTGCGGAGAAGTTGCAGGCAAAAAAATGTAGGTTGATGCCTCAACATGCACAAAAATTACTGACATGTTTAGTGCGGTTACTGTAGCTTCAGTTTCAAAACCTACAGTACCTGACGACGTGCAAAAACAGGTGAACACAGAAGAACATGGAGGAGACACCTCTCAGGCAGAGGAGCAGCAGGTGTCTGACAGTGGAGTAAGCAGGAGAGTATAATAGAAGCGGGAAGCAGGGTAGTCACATGATTAACAGGGAGGGAGGGAGGGAGCGAGGGACTCACGATACAACGACATCGATGATGCTTTATTTAAATAAATGACTATTATAAGACAACATAATCGTTGTCGTTATTACAAAGTCAGACAGTCACCTACTGCACTGGTCACTCAGTCAGCTAAAGTCAGATAGCACAGCAAAAGATATTTTGCACTGTTTTTTTTTTTTGTAGCTAGAAGTGTGCCCTTTTAGCTAGCAGAGTTCACATATACAGTAACGGCCCTTCTCATTAACTAGAAAAACCTGAAATGATGCAATTTGATTTCTCAAAAAAATTCAGGTTATTATTATAATGTAATATTACTGATGATGTGTTTATTTCAAAATGAGATTATAGGTGTCTATTTATAGCCATTAGTCATGATGATGGTCTACTAGATCTCCCTTTTTAGCTATATTTTGTAGCTCTTGTACCCTATTACTCTGGTATGAACACTTGGTTGTTTATGACAAGAGAATAACATGAATATCATTTTATTAGGATGTTTTTTGTGAGTAATTTGGTAGTATAGTTTTCTTTTTCAATGTTTTTAATGGGGAGTATGTAAACTTAAAATAAGACTTTTTTTTTGCTGATTTTTGCTGTCCATTGGTGAGTAGGCCCTACTCCACTGCTAGCTTTGATGACCAGGGAGTCAGTCAAGAGAGAGTGAGTACACTGGTCCACTTGCACTTACTACTGGGGGCTTTGGGGAATGGAATAGTAGGTATGCATATTTACAGGGTCCGCAACGATGGTGTACTGGTGGGTGGTGTCTGACCGATTGTGGTGGGCCGGCCTGAGCAAAAATGCCAGGGCCATTTTTTTGTCCCAGTCCAGCCCTGAGTACAAATATAGTAAATTTGATCCGTTTCATTATTTCACTTATGCAGTGCGCATCGGAACACGTACAAAAATAGTAAAAGATAGAATACAATAATATCGATATAAACAAGGTTTAAGACCGTTTATATGAAAATTAAACTTACTTTCAAAGTTACGCACACTCATCTATGGCTTGAATACACGCAAGCCCTCCACATCATTAAATTGGAACATAACAAGTTTCTTCAAACTCTGGGGTCGGGATTAAGTTACGGCTGTCAATAATTTACAACCCACCAATAAATATCCACTTACTGAGCCTTTTCAACATTTGTAATTTAAAATGTTCATGTGCTGCAGTCGCAATCCTCTCTGAGAGTATTTAATAGTTTTTTCATGAGGGAGAACAGAATTAAAGTTAATCAATTGACCCTTCGCAAAACCCGCCCCCCTGTTGCAATCCCCGACAACCCATGCTCTCTCACACCACACATTTACATTTACATTTAGTCATTTAGCAGACGCTTTTATCCAAAGCGACTTACAAGTGAGGAAAACAAACAAGCGATTCTTCATGAATTGGCAAATAACTCAGGAAGTGCTCACAATACAAGTTTCATACATTGCTCAGTACCATAAGCTAGAGTAGGAAGGGAAAAGGGAAGGATGGGTTTTTTTTTATTTTATTTTTTTTATGAAGGGATCAAGTGTTCACGGAAGAGATGAGTTTTCAGCTGTCTCTTGAATATTGCCAGGGATTCTGCGTTCCTGATGAAAGTAGGGAGATCATTCCACCAGCAGGGAGCAGTGAAGGAGAATGTTCTGGAGAGTGATTTTGTGCCTCTCTGTGACGGTACCACAAGCCTACGCTCCTTTAGTGATCGCAGGCTTCTGGTGGGGACGTAGCGTTGTAGCAGTGTGTGGAGGTAGGAAGGTGCAGAGCCTGTGGTGGATCTGTAAGCAAGCATCAGCGCTTTGAACTTGATGCAAGCAGCGAGGGGTAGCCAGTGCAGAGAGATGAAGAGGGGCGTGACGTGGGCTCTCTTAGGCTCGTTGAAGACAAGACGATCAGCAGCGTTCTGGATAATTTGAAGAGGTTTGATTGCACTCGGCAGACCAGCCAGAAGAGCATTGCAGTAATCAAGCCTTGAAATGACCAGGGCCTGGACAAGCAGTTGTGTTTCATGCTCAGTCAGGAAGGGACGGATTTTCTTCGTCTTTGAGATGTGGTCTCTGAAGGTCAGTTGGTCATCGAAGATAACTCCAAGATTTCTGGCCGACTTAGATGGGGTGATGGTGGTTGTACCAAGCTGTATGTTGATGTCGTGTTGTAGGGTAGGAGTGGCAGGGAAGACTAAAAGCTCAGTCTTTGCCAGGTTGAGCTGCAGGTGGTGTTCTTCCATCCACGTGGAGATATCCGCCAGACAGCTTGAGATCCGTGCAGCTACTGTGGAATCATCTGGTTGGAAGAACAGGTAGAGTTGTGTGTCATCAGCATAGCAGTGGTAGGAGAAACCATGTGCCTGTATGATGGGACCCAGTGATGTAGTATAAATGGAGAATAGGAGGGGACCAAGAACTGAACCCTGAGGGACCCCAGTGATCAGTTCATGAGGTTTGGATACCTCCCCTCCCCAGGCAACTCTGAAAGACCTACCTGTGAGATAGGACTCAAACCACTGAAGTGCAGAACCTGAGATACCCAGTGACGAGAGGGTGGACAGAAGAATTTGATGGTTTACGGTGTCGAAGGCAGCAGATAGATCCAGCAGAATGAGAACAGATGATTTGGAACCAGCCTTTGCAATTCGCAGGGATTCCGTGACAGACAGTAGCGCAGTCTCTGTGGAATGCCCGCTCTTGAAACCAGATTGGTTGACGTCCAGATGGTTGTTCTGTGTGAGGAAGGATGACACCTGGTTGAACACAACTCGTTCAAGTGTTTTTGATATTAATGGTAGGAGAGAGACAGGTCTGTAGTTGTCCACGAGTGATGTGTTTAGCGTAGGTTTTTTAAGCAGTGGGGTTACTCGAGCCTGCTTGAATGTGGTAGGAAAAGTGCCTGTGTGGAGAGACGAGTTAATAATGTGTGTAAGTGCTGGTAAGAGAGTGGGAGAGATGGCTTGTAGAAGGTGTGAGGGGATGGGGTCTAGAGGGCAGGTGGTGGGATGAGTGGAGAAGAGAAGTTTTGATACTTCCGCCTCAATGAGAAGGGAGAAGGAAGAGAACTTGAACATGATGTTCTCCCGCAGCGAAAAATATATTGTGGAGCAAAGAGGACACTGACAACGTATGAAACAGTTTCATATTAAAAACATTGTAATTTTTTTAAAGCCATTTAAACACTTAACTGTAGTGTGTAGTGACAGATCCTTCAAACTGCTCGTGGACCGATCATCTCTTCATACTAGTTCATTTATAGCAGAAAATAAACATGAATATACATCAGAAGAATGTTGTTTCAGCCGCGGAAAGACGTGAATACGCACAATATTTCAAGTTAACATTAATCTACTATAGGCTACTCCCTGACGGCTTTGTCAGATAAGATGGCGGATTCGGCGTTATCATTCGTTAGATCGCCTGTCAATCAAACTGTTTGCGAAGGGTCAATTGCTAAGAATCTTGTACTGATTTATTAACTACTAAGAATTGATTAGCAATTAATTAATTAAGCATTTGATGTCACTGCCGTTAGCATGTGTGGTAAAGGTACTTGAAACAACAATTTTTACATTTATAACGAGTGCGGGATTTGAAGTTTACGGTCGCTGCTGAGAAGAGAGATGAATATAGCACAATAAAAGCTTGAATAGGAGTCTGTTCATTGCAGTTGTATGGATTCTGAAGATGTAGATTGCAGCACAGGATAGGATAGAAAATTCCTTTTGTGTATCATGGCAAATAGAATATATATTACATGATAAATTAAAGCTGCAAGTAGCGATGAAAGGGCCTTCGCACCCGGGCTCACCGCCACCCGTAGGCCTTAGGAAAACGGAGAACAGCGGGCAAAGCGCATGTAAGAGAGTAAATACAGGAGAATGATAGCAAAGTTATTACAAAGTGCCACACTTCCTGCTGCTTACAGGTGGTGCTTTGACCGTATCTTAATATTGCCATGTAGATGTGTTCAGGGCAGGACTATTATCTAACATGTGAAGTTTGGGAGTGAATGACAGTGTAAAGCATGCATTGAACTTCTTATTCAATGTTACTATTGTTGTATATAGAAATAATCAGTGTATAATTCAAAGGAGAATATTGTTTAGTTTCGTGAATTAATCTCAAAATACAACATTTTAAAGAAAACAATTTTTTTCAGAAAACTGTATATTTATTTTAAATGTATCCAGGTTCATTGCCAAATATACAATCTTAATTTAAGTTAAGTCAAACAATAACATTACAAGATATGAGACTTTCTTTTTTAAAGTTTTTTAAAACGGTTCGTCTTCTCAACCCTGTTTGAAAATTGGCAGCATATGCCAGTCAATATATAACATCTGGTTATTAATAGAATTCTTTTGAAGAGCAGTTATCTGCTTGATTTTAACTTATACATACTTCTTGAATCAAAGAAATAAATTAAAATGTGTTTATTTATAATATTTGTATTATTATATGATGAAATAAAGGGAGAACATTTCAGTTATTTGAAAATATAAGACAAATTACTTTATTTTTTTGTCCTTTCTTTAAACCTAAGCCATAGCAACACTATTCGAGATATACTATAATCGTTTGCAATTTGGCATTTTCAGTATGTTGTCATCATGTTCAGAAAGTTTGGTGGTGATTGCAAGAATCCCCTAAGAAAGTGAAAGTGAAAGTCATGACGTGTTGTCAAGTATGGTGACCCATACTCGAAATTGGTGCTCTGCATTTAACCCATCCCAAGTGCACACACACATACACACACAGTGAACACACACCCGGAGCAGTGGGCAGCTATTGCGACAGCGCCCGGGGAGCAATTGGGGGTTAGGTGCCTTGCTCAAGGGCACTTTAGTCGTGGTATTGAAGGTGGAGAGAGTGTTGTTTATTCACAATTCCCACCTTCAATTCCTGCCGGCGTGGGAATCGAACCCGCAACCTTCTGATTACAAGCCCAACTCCCTCACCATTAGGCCACGACTACCCCCTCTACTATTTTAGAGGAGTAGCTAAAAATTCAGGGCATGATTATTCAAAATGTCCATATTCAAACCAAAATTTCTGACTTCCTGTTGGTCGGAGCTAATGACTGTAAATTAGAAAATTGTCTGGCTAAATGAGAACAATATGTAAATTAGAAGGTTGTACAATTGAACAGAAAGTTGAACAATATGTGGACCGGAGTTAGGTTAAACTACCCCCCCCCAGTTTTGTCAAAAGATGTTGCTATAGAGCCCCTCTGCCACACCCGTTTTTAGGGCTTTGCCCATGTCGACTGGATGACAATCCTGATGTGTGTGTCGAGTTTCATGCAATTTGAAGCATGAGTCTGAAAAGCATCCAAAACAAATATTGAAGTTTGAGCTGTTGCTATGACAACAGTATCTGAAATATCAAAAATCTTTTAACAGGTCTACATTCACCATGTCTTGACATTATTGAGATTAATTCATGACACTAAACAATATTCTCATCTGAATTATAGACTATTTATTTCTATATACAATAATACTAACATTGAATAAGAAATTTAAAAAAAAAATTCAATCAAAGTAGTATGAATAACTTAAAAATAAGCAGATTAATTATCTGTTTGAGGACAATAAAAATAAGAATTTAAATATATAGTAACCAAAAGATGGCACAGTAGGATTGTTTTTAAACAACGTTAGATACAATTCTGAACAGCTTTAGTACAATATTTTGTATTATAATGAATGTTTTTCCCATACTCTATTAGGTTTGAAGCAAATCAGGTAAAAATAAGAGGGTGATCTCAAAGCATTTTGAAAGTGACACACTTCCTGCTGCCAGTTGGTGGCACTATAACTTTGACTCACAACGGTCACATCCATGTGATCAGCCTCCTACAACGAACACACAGGTGAAGTTTCATAAAAATCAATGAATGCATGCAGAAGTTATAACACACTTCCAATTTCTCTTTTCTCGCCATAAATTCGTTGCCTCGCCACGGTTAAAACATTTGAGAAATCAAAAATCAGCTGGCAATTAACATAATAAAAACACAAAATAAAATCCAGGCCTGGTCCTCTCTCGTCCTTTACCATCGTCGCTTCCCTTTTATGTTTCCGGAACTCCTCCGTGAGAGATACAAGACCGGTGCACCGAGCAGCTGAAGCTCATTATCAATCACGTCACCGGCCTCGTGCCGTTCCCTCACGGCTCTCGCCCCCCCCTGCTCGTCACAGAAAGTTTAACAGCAAACCAAAGAGCACTCAAGCTACACGGCCAGGACAGCTGATTCAGTGGTTGCCTAGCAACATAACCACAGTGCACTGCTTTTTTTTCTAAAATCAACAAAAAAGGATGGGTGATAAGAATTGAAACTCAAACATCATTTTGAAAAGTAGTCCTGTCCGGATAGTGATATAGTGTCCTAGTTTAATTTCAAATGAGTGTGAAGTTATCATTAGCAGTTCAAAATATTTATAAGTGAATCAGTATTTATCTTAGGTTAATTAAAATATAAAAAAAACACAATTATCAAACTGATTATATAATACTATTTTGTCAGTGGCCAACAAATAAACTGCTTTGATTAACTGCCAGGGTTGAGGAGTAACGGAAAGTAACTTAGTTTTGTGTTTAAAATATAAAATTTGAGTAACTGTATTTCATTACAGTTACATTTTAAATGGATGGTAATCAAATTACAGTAACATCTGAAAAGTATTTTAGATTATGAAAGTGATTACTTTTAATTTTAATGTCATTTAAACATTAATACAAACTGTGACGGGCAATTAATGTAAGTATTTAATGTGCAATTAATGTAAATGTGAGCAAGTAGTGATTCCCCAACTCTGACAGTCTGAAAAACAGTTTCTTTTCTGTTCAAAAGTTTCATATGAATAAGCCATTTCACATAACAGATGTTTACATGTACTCCACGAGACAAAATGACTGAATTTATAAAAATTGCCCAATTTAAAAAATGTATATACCCTTGAATCTTTACTATCCTGTCATCACTGGATGAACCATGACTGTTTTCATGTTTTTTGACAGTTATTTGTGAGTCACTTTATACTTATAAAAAAAGGTAATTGTGACTTTATCTACCAATTTGATTTTTTTCTTCACATGTGCGAGTTTGCATCTCACAATTCTGACTTTTTCTCAGATGTGGGAGATTTAAACTCATAATTGCAAGTTATAAAATTAGAATTGCGAGATAACTTGCAATAGTGAATTTTTCTTGCAAGTGCGAAATAATAATATTAACTTCTTTGCTTGGAATTCTGATTTTTCTCAATATTGTTACTTTATATCTCATAATTCTGACTTTATAAATTACTTTTTAAAGCATGCATTTTGTAATCTGTACTGAAATACATTTTAAAAGTAACTTTCCAAGCCCTGCTAACTGATTCAGCTGTGTTTGATTAGGGTTGGAGCTAAACTCTGAAGGACAGTAGGTCTCCAAAGGTTTAAAGAACTTATCAAGGTTGTAAAATACGTGTGTGTGTGTGTGTGTGTGCATGTAAGTACAGTGAGGGATGGTAAGTAAGTACAGGGATGGTAAGTACAGTGAGACAGAGATTCAGAAGATTTAACCACATTTTAAACAAAAATCAAAATATAAACGTAACAAAAATAGTCTTTGATAATAACTAAATATACATGCCAATATAGTGTCGAAAAAAAACATTGATTATAATACAAATTATTGTACTTTAAAGCAAAATTGTATCTAACCTTGTTTAAAAATAACCCTGTAGTGCCATCTTTTGGTTATTTTTTTTTTCTTGTCTTCAAACAGATCATCAATCTTCTCATTTTTAAGTTAAACATATTACATTTATTTTAAAAAATAGTTTGAATTTGAATCCAATGTTAGAATTATTGTAGAAAGTATTATAGAAATAAACAGTGTATAATTCAGAGGAGAATATTGTTTAGTGTCATGAATTATTCTCAAAATACAACATTTTAATGACAACAAATATAATGATCTGGAAATTGTATATTTATTTTAAATTCATCCAGGGTCATTACCAAACATACAATCTTAATTTAATTTAAGTCAAACAATGACTTTACAAGATATGAGAAATATTATTTTTTTTTTAAGTATTGTTAAAACTGTTTGTCTTCTCAACCCTGTTTATAACTAGGTATATGCTGCCCTCTAGTGCTTATTCTGTGATCATTCAAATATGACATTTCAATGTTCCTAACACATACTTCTTGTAATTAAAAAAATGCATTAAAATGTGTTCATTTAAAATATTTGTCTTATTATATATTGAAATAAAAGGGAGAATAGTTCATTTATTTATGACAATTTCCTTCTATGAGTCTATTTCCTGTTAATTTTTTCTTACTTGCCATGACAACACCATGTTCCAATGTGTGTGCAAAGTTTCAAGAGTTTTCGAAGATGTTAAGGGCCTCAGTGGCTTGGGCCCTAATAATAATCCTAACGAAAACAATAGGGCCTTCGCCCTTTGAGCTTGGGTCCTAATAATCCTTAGAAGAACAATAGGGCCCTGCACCTCAGTGGCTTGGGCCACTAATAAAAATAATAATCCTAAGGAAAACAATAGGGCCTGTGCCTTTTGGGCTTGGGCTCTAATAATCCTTAAAAAAACAATAGGGCCCTGCGCCTCAGTGTCTTGGGCCCTAACAATAGGGCCTCCACCCTTTGGACTTGGGCCCTAATAATCCAGAGGAAAACAATAGGGCCTTCGCTCTTTGGGCTTGGGCCCTAATAAACGGAGAAAATCCAATAGAACTTCTGCTAAGCTGTAAATTAAAATAATAATAATAAAAAGAACTTAACCTTAAAAACTTACTTAAACTAAAAAAAAAAAAAAAAAAAAACTTAACGAAAAAAAAAAACTTAAGACGAACTTACTAGTGTACTGAGCATTTGAACTGAGGTTTGTCCAACCTCTTTTTGGAGTTCTAACCAATTAGATGCGGTCTTTTCTTCAGAGGTGACTTTCTCCTCCCCTGGTCATTTATTGCCTGTTATCTGAACTTTCAGAGGGGTACAGAGAGTACAGTTAAATCTAGATTACTCTAAAAAGAATACGATGCATTTTCCACAGATTTCATTCAAGCCATATTTTGAGTTATGAGAGAGGATTCAGTTTCATTACAAACAATACATACTTTCAATCAACTATTCAAAAGTTATAAAAATTACATGAATTGTGAGTGATCTGCGCATAACAGGTCACATGTGTAATGTGTATTTATGACACAGAATTATGCAGTCGAACGCTGTTTGATTACAAGTCCGTTTAGAATGGTTTTGGAGCCATTTAATGCAGTCCATATTATAATTTCCTCAACCCTTCAAGTGCAAGTCTGCTATGGATTTGAATTTTACCGGGAACCGCCAACTTACAATAGACAATCTAAAAAGAGACAGGTATAAATCACATTAACCAGACAGGCAATGAAAATGTGTTTTTGTAAATTTATATAAACAAACAAACCAAAAAGAAGAAAAAAAAAAGTAAATATGATAAACCAACAATGAATACTGAAAACAAAAAATATTGAACATATATAAAAGAAACAAACTATATGAATGTCCATCCATGGAAGTGAAAGGCAGTCCAAAGTTAGAGATGATGGTGTTATCCATGGAAGAGAAAAAAAACAATAATTCCAAAGTGCAAGCGACTCCAAACAACAAAGTTAAATCTTCACAGATCCTTAGACATGAGATCCTAGAGATTCGACAAGGTGATGACAGCCACTGTTCATGGAGGAACATCCTCTTTTTAACTCCAAACCAAGTTCGGTAGCCATACAACACGCCACTAGCACTAAAGAGTCCTTCTACAATAAAACATAAATAACATATAAACTTAACAGTGGCAGTGATACCCTTTAGAAAACAATCTCAAACAACATAGAACAAAGCATAAAAAAACATTGCAGTGCATTATTTACATATCTCTACAGAAAAAAACCAACCAGAAAATAGATAGGAAAGAAATAAAGGGAAAGAAAAGAAAATTTCTCATTACTTTGATCGAACTGAAACAAATGTTTCTAAATCAGGACTCATGCATAGATTGTGGTGACCCAGCAGGTAAGCCATGCTTCCTCTGTCAAACAAATCTGACTTACTCTCCTCCCCAATTGGACATATAGTCCAATAGAGTGCACTTGCGCCTCTGGTGGTGTGTAGCATTACTACACCCCGTCATATTGAACATGTAACAGACCTGAGCCTGTTACAATATATAAAGGAGTCTCTGTGGGGTTTTCTGTGGATTTCGATTCTGTGTCACTCAGGGGTTACGCAAGGTGGCCTGTTTCATCTCTGTCTTTGAGGATCAAACACTCTGGTGTTATCTTTTCATGGCTCCAGTTGCATTGTCTTTTAAACATTTGGTCTATCACCTCAGTTGGGCATAAGGTACTTAGCTGGGGGGGTTTCAGACGGACTGAAGCCACGAATACGTTAATTGATCTCGGGTCCTGTGACGATTTGGGCTGAGATGAGTTTACATGGAATTATGTTTGAATGAATCATTTGGAAGATTCATTTGGTTCGTCCTCAATTCCTACAGTGATGTCAGCTCGCTTCACATGACTCATGATTTTAAGAATTTTACCCTGCTTGAGAAAAAAAAAAAAACATACTTAAAAATGGGAAATCTGGGAACCCTCAGAACGGAAACATTGGATTAATGAACTTATATCCTATAGTACTCCTGTAAAAGTATTGTATTCTCTCATGCAAAATCCCACAAACTTTGACTGTATTTAGACCCCTTTTCTTGATGTCTTACCACTGTTAAACCCTAATGAATATTTTGTGTATTCATTTTTCTCCCTCTCTTCATTCTTGTTTTACTTGGACTATTTTCATGTACTATTTGTCATTGATTGTTGTATTCCTACTTTTAACCATTGTAATGATGTGATAAACACACTATGCATTGGAGGAGAGGGGAGGGGAAATGCTATTTTCTATGATAGTGCATTTCAGTTACTGCATTATATTTTATTTATGTTTATTTATTTACCTTTTTTCGTCTTCCTGTTCTAATTAATTGATGAAAAAAGGGAATGTGCTGGTATTTCTAGTACAAATATGGATATTTCACACTTGTATGTATATTCGCAATAAATATACTAAAAGACGAAGAAGAAGAATATATAAAAAGTAGCACTAAATTCTCATTACCAAGGTTACATTAATGATCATTAATGACTTTGATAAAACATGAAAAACATTGGATAAATCAAAGTATCTGTCTTAAAGTTTCTATTCTGTTTGCCATAGATTATCATTAGCAGTGGAGACAGGAAACTTTTGTTGCAGCAGACAAAGAGAACATCAATCAGATGTTGTTTTCTCTGCAGGTGTCCATCTGTATGCTGATGGTGGTGGATGGTGATGGATAGTGTTACCTTGTTGCTTGCAGAGGGGGTTTATCCTCATTACATTAGCTGCTTTACTTGGGCACATTTTGTTAAACTGCTATTCACTCAATGATCTCAACAAATGAGTCTAGAAGTACCACAGTGAGAGTGTTAAGTATCAGGATTGCCCCGTAGATGTTTTATAGCTACACATACAAACAAAAGATATAAGGCTCTACAGTTCAGTCTGAGCTCTTGAAGGTCAGTACTGCAATGAAGGAGTGATTAATGTGTAGAGGACTTGTGCATCCTCAGAACCTTTTTATCAGAAAATTAGAAGTGAAATTATTTAAGATTAGTTTCTAACTTCTATATGTCACTAAATGAAAAATGAGACAGCAGGGCAGCCATTAGAGTGCTATTATCAGCCCATTGCAGTTCATATAGAAGGAAATGACTCAAATTATTGTGAATGTTAGCAAGGCATCATAAAAAATAATAATAATAAAATACCCTTCTCTTCTCCCTCACAATAACACAACTATTTTGATGGCATGTGCACCGGAAGAGTTTCGTTTCGTCATAGTCAATGATCATTAATATTTAAAAGTATGACTTTTTTACCAAAAGTATAACTGTTCTTGAATGGCCCAGCCAGAGCCCTGACTTAAACCCAATTGAGCATCTCTGAGGAGACCTAAAATGGCTGTCCACCAACGTTTACCATCCAACCTGACAGAACTGGAGAGGATCTGCAAGGAGGAATGGCAGAGGATCCCCAAATCTAGGTGTGAAAAACTTGTTGCATCTTTCCCAAAAAGACTCATGGCTGTATTAGATCAAAAGGGTGCTTCTACTAAATACTGAGCAAAGGGTTGAATACTTAGGACCATGTGATATTGCAGTTTTTCTTTTTTTAAAAATCTGCAAAATGTCAAGAATTCTGTGTTTTCTGTAAATATTCCCGTAAAGCAGGTAGATATTGAATATTCACACTTTTATCGCTGCTTGCAGCTTTAATTAGGGTTCAAGCCCAAAGGGCGAAGGCCCTTATCACACTGTCCACATCACTGGCACGACCAGCTCCACCCACACGTTCACAATCACCTGAGTACTAACCATCTACTCCTGTCCCCATTGACGTTCACGCCCTATAAAAGACTCACCCAGCCATCAGTTTGTTGTCTGATCTCGTCTTATATGGACTACAGACTTACCTGCTACGGTTACCGGTCTTCTTCGGATCCCTCGGATGTTCCTTCGTCAGTTTCTACTCTTCATCAAGCGTGTATGCGAACCGCTGGACAGTACTCTCACGATCTACAACACAAAGAAAGATAGATCACTCTGCAAACTAAGTCACCTGTTTGTTTCATGGACTTGTACACTCACCTGTTACCTAGCTTAGGGTACTGAGCAATGTATGAAACTTGTATTGTGAGCACTTCCTGTGTTATTTGCCAATTCATGAGGAATCGCTTGTTTGTTTTCCTCACTTGTAAGTCGCTTTGGATAAAAGCGTCTGCTAAATAAATGACTAAATGCTACTCTGACATTCTTTTGAATAAAACCTTTGATTTAACCTTACCTTCTGTGTCGGTGTCTGACAGAAGATCAGACCTCCAGAAAACATCATGCAAACAACAGCGCAGACCAGCACAACAAACACATTCGCCGAGTCTGTCCCAGCCGTTCGCGCTACACTTCCTGCAACAGCACCGGTGTCTTCTTCGCTGCACACAGCTGCCTCTGCATGTCCCGTGGCCCGACTAGCGCCATACTCAGGCGAGGCGGAGGACTGCAACTGGTTTCTTATGCAATGCTCTCTATTCTTCGAGATACAACCACACCTGTTCGTCACTGAGAAAGCACAAGTGGCCTTCATGGCAAATTTACATACTGGCAAAGCGTTGCGTTGGGCTCAGGCTCTTTGGCAATCCAACGCTGCCATTCTTTCATGCTTAACCGCTTTCACCAGTTATTTTAAGGAAGTCTTCGGCCAAACAACCTCCTCCCTATCTGTGTCAGATCAGCTCTTCCATCTCTGCCAAGGCTCAGCGTCTGTTGGAGATTACACACTGCAGTTTCGAACCCTCGCTTCCTAACCACTTATCGCCAAGGTCTCAACGCAGAGATACGTTAGCTTATGGTGGTTTACGAAGACACTATGGGATTAGAAGCCTTCCTGCAAAAGACTATCCGTGTCTCCCAGCGCCTTACGGCTTGTGAACATCACCAACCCGTCTTGCAGTCCCCGTCTGCCAGCTTGCCAGCCGCTCTTCCAGCTCCTGAACTGATGCACGTGGACACTTGCCATCTTACACCATCAGAACGTCAACGTAGAATCTCACTCCACCTACGTCTATATTGTGGCGGTGATGGTCATCAGTTGCTCAACTGTCCCGATCGACCCCCTCGACCCTCGGTGAGTACAATCCAAGTACACCCTAAGGTCTCAAGTGTGAGACCGTTGGGTCGAGGGGTCATAAACCATCATTCTCCCACTCTCACTCTCCACATTGGATGTCTCCATCAGGAAAGGATCTCGTTCATGGTGCTGAAAGGTTCTACAACCGACATCATCCTGGGGCGTCCGTGGCTAGCAGATCACAATCCCGTCTTCAACTGGAACACCGGCGAAATCCTTAAGTGGAGTCATCAATGCATGCAAACCTGTCTCATTCCAGTTAAGAGAATTCCGAGCTCATCTTCACCCAGAACCTCCATCTGTCCTACCCTCCATGTCAATTCCACCTCCGTGGAAAGTCCGGAAACCACCCAGAAGCTAAGCATCCCTGCCGAATACCGGGCATTCCAGGATGTATTCAGCAAGCGGCTGGCAACGCAATTACCACCACATCGGCCATGGGACTGTGCTATTGACCTGCTACCTGGGTCCATACTACTCAAGGGTAAGGTATACCTTTTGTCCATCCCGGAGCAGAAGGCCATGGATGAATACATTCTCGCCATAAAGCTTGCTCGCGAGGAGTGGAGACATTGGCTGGATGGAGCCACACATCCATTTGAAGTCATCACTGACCACCGAAATCTTGAGTATCTCAGAGATGCCAAACGTTTGAACACTCGCCAAGCTCGCTGGCCACTCTTCTTCACAAGATTCAACTTCATAGTCACTTACAGGCGGGGTGAGAAGAACATACAAGCCGATGCCCTTTCCCATCTCCAAACTCCACCAGGCCCAGGAGGTTGACCCTGCTCTGCCGGGATGTCCGGAGGGGTTGATGTATGTACCACCTATTTGTCGTCAGCTCCTCCTGGAATCTGTACATACCTCTCCGGGCTCTGGACACCCAAGTAGCCAGCGTACCCTCTCGCTCCTCCAACAACGCTACTGGTGGCCCGCCATGACCCAGGATGTCTCCCGATATGTGAAAGCCTGTTCTGTTTGCGCCATCACTAATACCCCACATCAGCTACCAGCAGGCAAACTCCTTCCACTTCCGATTCCTCACCATCCCTGGACTCACCTTGGCATTGATTTCATCACTGATCTCCCACCATCGAACACCTACACCAGTGAACTAGTAGCCGTGGATAGGTTCTCCAAAATATGCAAGTTGATTCCCTATAAGGGACTGCCTATGGCATTCCAAACTGCTGAATTGTCATTCCATCATGTGTTCCGGAACTTTAGGCTTCGCGAAGATATCGTGTCTGATCGGGGTCCTCAGTTCATTTCCCGCGTTTGGAGATCCTTCTTCCAGCTTCTGGGGTCACCATAAGTCTATCCTCCGGCTATCACCCTCAGACCAATGGGCAGACAGAACAGAAGATCCAGGAGAACGGGAGATACCTGCGGTCTTACTGCCACCAGAACCAGTCTGCTAGTTCCTTCCATGGGCCGAGTACGCACAAAACTCTCTTCACCAGTCAACCACTGGTTTAACTCCCTTCAAATGTGTTCTCTTACCAGCCACCTCTATTTCCTTGGTCAGGAGAACAATCCGACGTACCTGCAATCCAGAACTGGTTCCAACAGAGCGAGAGGGTGTGGGACTCAGCTCATGTACACCTCCAGTGGGCAGTGCGGAGACACCAACTTCAAGCGGACAGACACCGTGGCCCCACGCCTCTCTACCTACCTGGTCAAAAGGTGTGACTCTCGACGAGGGACATCCGTCTTTGCCTGCCCTGCCGGAAGCTGAGTCCCCACTATATAGGTCCCTTCACTGTGCAGAGGCAGCTGAATGAGGCCTGGGTTGCACGAGAGGACATACTTGATCAGGCTCTTCTCACCCAAAACCATCAGAACCATCCTGGTCGACCAGGACCCCGTGGACGGGGTCGCCCCCGTCCTCAGCCTTCTCGGACGTCAGGAGCCGCCCATTGAGGGGGGGTACTGTCACATCATCCACATCACCGGCACTACCAGCTCCACCCACACGTTCACAATCACCTGAGTACTAACCATCTATACCTGTCCCCATTGACGTTCACGCCCTATAAAAGACTCACCCAGCCATCAGTTCGTTGTCTGATCCCGTCTTATATGGACTACAGACTTACCTGCTACGCTTACCTGTCTTCTTCGGATCCCTTGGATGTTCCTTCGTCAGTTTCTACTCTTCGTCAGGCATGTATGCGAACCGCTGGACAGTACTCTCACGATCTACAACACAAAGAAAGATAGATCACTCTGCAAGCTAAGTCACCTGTTTGTTTCATGGACTTGTACACTCACCATACCCAACCGTATACCTGTTACTCTGCCATCTGTGTCTGTGTCTGACAGCCCTATTGGTTTCTTAAGAATTATTATTAGGGCCCAACCCCAAAGGGCAAAGGCCCTATTATTTTCCTTAAGATCATTATTAGGGCCCAAGCCCAAAGGGCGAAGGCCCTATTGTTTTCCTTAGGATTATTATTATTGTAATGAAATGGCTAATTCATATGAAACTTCTAAACAAAAATGAAACAGTTTTTCAAACTGTCAGAGTCAGAGAATGGCTAGTTTGAGTTTCAATTCTTATCACCCAACATCTTGATTTCATATGCTGATTTAGGCCCTGATCACACTGAACATTTTTCAGTTCTGAAAACGTGAGGAGCACCGCACTATCCTTTTTTTTGATTTTAGAAAAAAAAAGCAGTGTGCTGTGGTTATGTTGCTAGGCAACCACTGAATCAGCTGTACTGTCCGTGTAGCTTGAGCGCTATTTGGTTTGCTGTTAAACTTTCATACTAGCAGAAACTTAAAAAAAAAAAAAGTGTGTTACAATCAAAGGGATCCATCTTTGCAGTGTCCAAAGAACTGTGAACATTCGTCAGCACGACGGAAAGCCATCTCTCCATTCATTCGATTGGCCAATGGAAAAAAAGAGTAATAAAAACACAACATAAAATCCAGGCCTGGTCCTCTCTCATCCTTCACTGTTGTTGCTCCTCTTTTATGCTTCCGGAGCTCCCCGGTGCACAGAGCAGCTGAAGCTCATTAGCAGTCACGTCACTGGCCTCGCACCATTCCCTCACGGCTCTCGCTCGCCCTGCTCGTCACACTTTCATATTAGCAGAAACTTAAAAAAAAATAAAGTGTGTAACAAGCAAAGGGCTCCATCTTTGCAGTGTCCGAAAAACTGTGAACGTTCGTCAGTATGATGGAAAGCCATTTCTCCATTCATTCGATTGGCCAATGGAAAAAAAAAGTGACGTCAGGCGCTTTTTGTCAATTTTATAATTTATTTTTTCATTGGATACCACCTTTGTTGGAATTAAATGCAAGCATTCTTTTGTGCATAAGACTGGTGTGCAAACGGTAGCTCAGCTAGGCCAAAAAACACATTCTGCACTCACTTGAAAGTGACATATGACATCCTATAAAATGAAATTATTCTGAATTTAAATTATCTCATAGATGTGTCTGTTGTGGTTTGTGATCATGTGGGGACATATTACTGCAGTAAATGGGGTGGATTTATATTTACCCCGTTTTAAATGCCTATTGCCCGTCGTGCACAGTTGCCTTAAAGGCACCGGGTTGGCTGTGCCACCGGGCTTGGGCCCGTCATCGCTGCTTGCAGCTATATTTATTTTTTATTTTTTTCAATCGTTCGGGGCTTTTGGGGGCTCTTAACATGCTCAAAAACTCTTGAAACTTGCACACGGATTGGACGTCACAGAGGCTGGGACCCGGGCATGCCAGGGGGGCTCAACAGCGCCCCTTGAATGGGGTCCAAAAACTTGGTCTATATATAAAACAGCTTGCACATATTGATAAGAAACTCGGTACACATGAAGACCTTATCGGGTTCTACAACTTTCGTCCTCTAAGTTGTACGCCGCCTCAACAGGAAGTGAGCTATTATGGGTTGTTTGAAAAACGCATGCTCTGGAATTTGATATACTCCTCCTAGGCGCTTAATCCGATCACCACCAAACTCAGTCATCATGAAGTCAAGACATTGATGATGAAAAATTGCCAGCGGATTTTTGATATCTCAAAGGGTTTGCCCGTGGCAAGGCAACGAATTTATGGTGAGAAAAAGAAACAGGAAGTGCGTTATAAATTCTGCATATTGATTTTTATGAAACTTTGTGTTTGTTGTAGGGTCCCGAGCTCAAGGATGTGACTATTGTGAGTCAAATTTATAGCACCACCAACTGGCAGCAGGAAATGTGTCACTTTCAAAATGCTTTGCAATCACCTTCTTATTTTTACCCGATTTGCTTCAAAATTCTTCATTATAATGTCAAAAGATTTCAGATGAAGAATATCTTTTTGATTTCTTAAATATTGTTGCCATGGCAAGACGTCAAACGTAAGTAATATTATTGGGTGTTTTTGAGGCTCTTAACATGCTTCAAATTGAATGGAACTCGACACCCATATCAATACTGTCAACTAGTAGACATGGGCAAAGCCTTAGAAATGGGACGGGGAGGAGGGGCTCTGTAGTGCCATCTTTTGAAAAAAGTGGGGAGGTTAGTTTAACCTACAGTTATCAAACTCGGGACAAATATTGTGCTCATTTAGCTGGACAACTTTCTAATTTGCAGTCATTAGATATTTTGGTTTGAATTTGGATATTTTGAATTATCAAGCTCTGATTTTTTAACTACTCCTCTTAGGGTATTCATGCAACCGCCACGAAATTTTCTGCACTTGATGACAACATACTGAAGATGCTAAATTGCGAACGATTATAGTACATCTCAAATGATGTTGCCATGTTGAAGGTTTAAATTAAGAACAAAAAGGGAAATAGGAATTTTTATATTTTTCATGAGTGATTGAAATATACACACCTAATTTCTATATTTATTAGTACAAATATCATACATAAACACTTTTTTTTAATTTCAAGAAGTATGTGTAAATTAAAATGAGGCAAATAAGTGCTCTTTGGTCAAAATATTTTAAATGATAATCAAATAGATATATGGAATTAGCACTAGAGGGCAGCATATACCTATTTTTAAACAGGGTTGAGAAGATTTTAACAATACTTATAAGAAGGTCTTATAATACTACTAATAAGAAAGTCTCTCATATCTTGTAAAATAATTGTTTGACTTGAATTAAATTAAGATTGTATATTTGGTAATGAATCTTGATTAATATAAATGAATGTACAATTTTCAGATCACTATATTTGTTTTTTTTAAATGTTGTATTTTGAGATGACACTTAATGATAATTCATGACACTAAACAATGTTCTCCTCTGAATTATACTGTCACACCTATGAACTGTTGTGTTTAGTTTAGTCCTGTCTAGTGATGTCATTCTGTTCATTTGCCCTCCATGTGTTTGCCTGTTTAGTTAATTATCCGTACCTGTTTCAGTTCTCCCTAATTACGTTCTTCCCTTTATATTCTCCTTGTGTTTGTTCAGTCGCTGTCGGTTCTCGTCAATGTTACGTGTGTGTCACCTGCCTGCCTGCCAGCCTGTATTCCCGTGGACTTTGAATTAAATCTATGTTTATCTTATCTTCGGCCATCGTAGTGCAGGCTGCGACCGCGCGAATGTGAGGCTCAGTTGCTACGGCCTTCCTTTGGTACAGCTTGCGCCTACATCGTGGCTGGGGAACTGGATGATCACCAGTGACTTGACTTGGTTCACGATGATCTACGATGACTTAACTTGGTTCTGGATGATCAGCTGTGGCGTGCTGTGACTCTGGACGATCAGCTCCATCTTCTCAATGGTGGTAGGTCTCCGTTCTTTGAGCCGCAGGTATGAGCTTGGTAGGTCTATTTTTAAGATGTGTTAAAATTCTACATTGCATTTGTAGACCTCAGTTCCCTGTATAAAACTTTGGGCAGTTATTTGTGATTTTTATATATAAAACTTATAGTTTGGGCCCTGAAGTTTCCATTTAGGATGACTACAGCGATATTATAATTAAGGGAAGTACTGCTTTGGTCCCCTTAGTGAGTGTATTGGCCTCATTTACGATTCACTGGTGAGGCTACCATTCACTTTTTTTTTATCCCTTTTGGGTATAAGCCTATGGGTATGGTTATAAGCCTATACCTTATGGGTAGAGTAGCTTATCTCCTCTGGTATAAATAGAGTTTTAACATTAGAGATCAGCACTCCTAACTTCAGATAGATCTAATGTCTAGTGTCAGCCCTATGGGCTGCCTGGCATTGTTTTACTTGGGTTTACTTGGGTTGTTTACTCAGAGTTTGCCTCCTCGCTATTTCATTTTTTTCATTTTCATTTTTCATCATTTAGCAGATGCTTTTATCCAAAGCGACTTACAAGGGGAGCAATTAGGGGTTAGGTGCCTTGCTCAAGGGCACTTTAGTCATGGTATCAAAGGTGGAGAGAGTGCTGTTTATTCACAAAACAGATTACAAGCCCGACTCCCTCACCACTAGGCCACGACTATCCCTATTTGAGAGTCATTCTGTATAGGCTGCTGTTTTTTTTTGTTTTTTTGTTTTTGTTTTTGTTTTTTTTAGAAATAAACAGCTCCAAGTAGATCTACGCTTATGTGATAGCCATCACAAGACTCACAGCAATAGCTGGCCTAGGTGAGCATTCTCGCTCCTTAATCTTCATTATTGAGTGTAGGTAGAGCCCTTTCTCCCTAGTTCTGGCCTCCTCTTATTGGGAGCTGTGTTTCCCCTGTATATACATAATGGTTTTAGATGCAGAGGTATTAGGCGCCTTTTTTACTTTGTGAAAACAAAGTGCTTTTTCTGTGGCTGTTTTTCAGAACTACTGTCAGCTTGGAGCTTCTACTTCAGCCCCTTGAAATATGTCAAGTTTTAGATTGAGTATGGTTGACCTTTTGTGAGGAAAAAGTCTCCCATTCCCTAGGGTTCAGTACAGACAACAAATCTGTCATAGTGAGAGTTCTGTTGGTTGATCTCCACCCTGCAATATTTATCAGGGTTATGCTAGTAGTATAAGTAGTATAAGCACTGAGCACTGCCACAGGCTGACGCCCATGGTCTTCTGGGGTAGTAGGCTCCTGGTCGGGCCTCCCCCAGGCATAAGATTGTGGTCCCCTTGCTAAAAGAGTAAAATCTGCATTTTACTGAGTCTTAGCTGATAACAAAGACTTGCTTTCAGTTTTTGGCCTTGACAGGCTTCTCTGAGAGTGAGTCTCCAAATTAATCTGGGTGCTTGCAGTAATAGCAATGATTTGCAATCTGATGTGTAGGAGCCTATTTTGATTAGATTCAGTTTTTGAATATTTTTGTTTGAGTTGGCTTCATTTGTGAGGTTACTTTTTGTGTTTACCATTTGGATAAATATTGTTAAAATATGTAATGTGTTAAAATTGTGTACTGTCTCTTTAAGAATCACAACTGTGAAGCTTTGGCGGTAGTGCGCTCATTTGGAATACAGTGGAGTCGCACAGTTTTCTTTACCGCATCCATGAAATTGAAGATTTAAGATCATATTTTTTTTTTTTTTTTTTTTTTTTTAACTGACATGTGAAAGATTTATTAATGTAGTCAACAAGTGGATGAAACAGGTTGCAGAAAATGCTGAGCAAGCAATACAGTATGATCTAGAAGTGAATCTTGATGATAGCATTTGCTCTGTGTCAGTGACTTCCAGTAAGAAGCATAAGAAACATGAATCAGTAGATTGCAGATCTACAGCTTTTACAACTTCTTCTGCATGAATATCTGCTCAATCTGAATATCTGCAGTTCTTCAAAGGCAGGCACTAGCTGTCATGACCATTTACAAGCTTAGCTGACTCAGACATCATTTTCTTAAATTGGAGGTCTTCCTTGGACATTTCCATTTGATCATCCCTTTCTGCTTGAGGGAAATCCTGCTTGAATTGCTGTTGCCACAAGTCTGGAGCACACCTTCCCTTTCTTGCGACGTCATTACTATTCCTGAGAGGCCCATTGACTCTCCAGCCCAACTTGGTTCTAACAGCAAAATGTCCATTGTCTTTACTACTAATAATCCATTATTAGTAGTATACTAATTATCCATTTGGGACGGTCCATTTTATGTACAAATGACCCTGAATTGACTCATATTTACTTCTTAATGCATCAGTGGACTGTTTTGTCGGCATGGAAATAGCATATCAGCAACATTTCTGTTCAGATGGACCCGTGGCTTACTTCACAGTCTTGAAGCCTCTTTGGGCTTGTCTTTCCTAAAGTGCTGCTCTCCCAGAGGAGTTTGGAAGTGCTCTGTGAGCTCTCCACGAGTGCAAATCCTTTCAGTCTGACTGACGGGCTGCAGCTCTATACCAATTTGTCCCAAATCTCTACTGGTCTCTTGAGCTCTCACATGCTGTGAAGTGCTGGACCATTTTAACCAGCTCTAGGAGAGGTTGGTTCTTCAGGCACTTTGACCTATTTCTATTGGCAAAGTCAGACTGTACGGTCAGATACTGGCAGTTCCTGTAAATTGTTAAAAAAAAAATTAAGATCGTTACATACAAATGGTCCGTTCCCTTTTTCATTTTCACTCAAAAATATATCCACTTTTTATTGATTTTGAGAAATAAATGAAACTAAAAGGTACTGGCTGAATATTATGCTATATTTCAAATGGGTGTGTATCCCATCCCGTGATCATTAGGCTCTGAGTCATTAGTGGACATGTGTATATAATTGCTCAGTCAGCACGTTGATGCAAGCAGTGAATATTTCATATTTCATGAAACACTATGCTGCAAGTTTCTGGTGAAAACTTCCCTAAAGTCATTTAGAGAGTCCAAAAATATTTCCTGGTTTTTGTGGACGAGACTGTGGGTACATGTATTTTTTTTCCCCTCTCCGTATAGATTAAATAAATAGATAATGGAATAAATATAAATGTCCTGTGCAAACCTTTTTTTTTTTAATGATGCTGGGAAGAGTTTGTTGATGGCCGTAGTTGGCGAGGCATCAGATGTATGTGCTGGCTCAGGGAGAATTAAATTGGCAGGCAGAGAGAAAACCAGGCATTTTGTGTTTATTGCAAGTGCATGTCCCACAGTTCATGCTCATTAAAACAGCACTAAAGACTGCTCGGCCAACTGATTATTACATTGAGATTTTTTATTTCAAAGTATATTTTTTTAATTATTTGTATATTCACAATATGAAATTTTGTGGTCATACAGTATGTAGCAAGAAAACTGTTGGAATTCTGAGCTCCTACCCTAAACTGTATGCTAGGTGTATATAATCCAAGCAAAATGCTTTGAAAAATATTTATATTAAAATTGCTGATTATACCTTTTATTTTGGTGGTTTTAAATGTGTTTGAGCACTAGTCAACATTCTTATATCTGGCTGTTGAGCTTGTTAATATAATCATAACGATCAGGTTTTTTAGGGCTTTATACACACAGATTGTTTCAAAACAGCTTTACAGTAACCAACAGCAAAGTAATGATATAATGATGCAAACAGAAGTAATCCAGCTATAAAGCTGCTCTAAAAAGAAAAGTGTCATTGTTCAGTGTTGATTCAGTTCCATTGTAATCTATTATTAAAATGTTCAATTCGACTACTGTATAGTTATGTTGAGCTGATGTTGAGCACATTTTCCAGAATGCAAAGCTGTAGAGTGTAAAAATGGCTTGGTTATTAAAGAAAGTCAATTTCATGTATTTATATAGTTGAAAGTCAAACTGTGGTAATTTGCTTTCATGCTTTCATGTAGCTCTTGTAAATGTGCTTCACATTCTATTAACTCTTTCCCTGGCAGCTTTTTAAGTTGCCAGCCACCACCAGCATTTTATGTTATTTTCACAAAAATGTCATTTGTTTTATTGTATGAATATCTGAACATGCAATATATCAAAATAAAGAACATTTTCTGCTTTTAAACAAAAACAATTTTATTCTTTTTTATCAACAGTTCAATATTCATAAAAAAGCAACATTTAAAAAAAATTATTTTATCGATTGTTTTGTATTCTGTACTCCGTCAGAAGATATGTAATAGTGCCCCCTCCCGCATAACAGTGAAAAGACGGAAAGCCAGAAAAATCCATCAATGGCGTTGAAGCGTTATCTCATAAATGATGGAAAATTCCTTCTATGGCGTGGAAAGAGCTAAAGTCTACATATCAGTATCACCTGCAGTTTGGGCAATGAACTAATTTATCAGATTTAAGATTTGTTTATTAATAATAATGTTTCATTTATCTATCGAACATTGCTGTTTTCAATGTAAGCTAAGTCAAAAAATTACAGTGATAACATACCATGATTTTACCATGGTCAGTTTTACACACTCTGCTTTGTGCTGTGGCCTACTGCTTTAGAAATTCAGCCTGTACATGACACAAGCTGCAGCACAGACATAAAAAAAAAAAGAAGAAAAAAAAAACCTGTCCCGAGCTTTTACTGTTAAATGTTTTGTTTTGCAAAGTATACTTTCAAATTGTATGACCTTCCCTCATCATAAAAATTCTAGAGACAGTGAGCGTTGAATCAGCCTTATGCTTTCAGACTCTTTACAGAACAGTATGCCATATTCTGCCATTAACCTTTCATGACAGTTTAGTCAATGAGTATGAAACAGCTCAGCTGCACTCAACAGAAGATGTTATGGAGTCCACCCTATAAAGCCATATTTCTACACAATCCCAGTGCAACAACACTGAGATGTAGAATAAATAATATAGCAAAGTTGGCTTCCACAGACATGAGATGCTAAATGCATGCAATAATAACTGTTGATGAAAAGGAAATGTGGCAATATTCAGTTTATTGTGAAAGTAACATGACAAGAAAAAAAAATGTTGATGTATTCAAAAATGTCAAATCAAATACTTGAACATGCATTTCACATTTTCCCAGTAAGAAATTGAAAGGAAAGTGAACTGAACCTTGCAGAAGGGGAATGTGCTGATCTTCCTGTCCATCAAATTTTCTGCACCCTTTAGACACAGGTATAGGGGATGCCACTAAATGTTGTCATATGCTCATTGGTTCTCCTTGGGTTGTCTGCTTGATTCTTTATGACTTCTCTCAAGACCTGATTGTGCCAGGCCTGTTGCCCATTTATTGTTATCTTTCCATTTTCTACTGGATGCTGGAATGATTTCTTTAGGCAGTATAAGCAGTTCTTTTGTACTTTTTTGTACTTTCATCTTATTTTGATTCGTGATTGGGTCCCAGATCCCACAGGCATTTCCAGTATTTTCTCCCAATTGTTCTTCCCACACATGCTCCAGTGAGCACCCATAGTTCAGCCGGCTAGGCTGGATTTGAAAGCGAAGGGGAGATGCTCTCAAGAGTGCCCCACACATCCACAATTGCATAAGCAGCTTTTCATGGACTATTTTCAGTTTCTGCTCAAGCACCGGGCTTTGCGTAGGAGTTTCGGTTTAGTCTGCTTATAATGGTTCCTAAATGGAGACTACACAGTCATGCAATTTACCCACACTTTTATTTAAAAGTCACAGTGCAGATGTACAGTAAACCGGAATGTCATTTGGTTCCTTTCAACATCACTGATTTTTTTTTTTTCAAAAGTGCTTTTAGAGGCAGTTAGCAAGCAGTAAACATGATATCCTCTAAATCTGACATTTTTGAACATTTTCTACTTGTATCTTCGCTGCTTTCGGTGACTACCCTTATTGCAATGAAATACTATTCTGTTCTTTCTGATTTAAATGATTAGTGGAGATATAAATGATTCAAAAGTCCAAAAAAGTGACCTTTTCATCTTCAAAACGGAATACTGCAATACTGCACACACACACACCTATATATGCAGTGGGGAGAATGAGTATTTGATACACTACCGATTTTGCAGGTTTGCCCACTTACAAAGCATGTAGAAGTCTGTCATTTTTATCATAGGTACTCTTCAACTGTGAGTGACAGAATCTAAAACAAAAAATCCAGAAAATCACATTGTATGATTTTTAAGTAATTAAGTTGCATTTTATTGCATGACATAAGTATTTGATATATCAGAAAAGCAGAACTTAATATTCGGTACAGAAACCTTTGTTTGCAATTACAGAGATCATACGTTTCCTGTACAGTCGTGGTCAAAAGTTTTAAGAATTACATAAATATTGGAAATTGGAAAAGTTGCTGCTTAAGTTTTTATAATAGCAATTTGCATATACTCCTGAATGTTATGAAGAGTGATCAGATGAATTGCATAGTCCTTCTTTGCCATGAAAATGAACTTAATCCCAAAAAAACCTTTCCACTGCATTTCATTGCTGTCATTAAAGGACCTGCTGAGATCATTTCAGTAATCGTCTTGTTAACTCAGGTGAGAATGTTGACGAGCACAAGGCTGGAGATCATTATGTCAGGCTGATTGGGTTTAGAATGGCAGACTTGACATGTTAAAAGGAGGGTGATGCTTGAAATCATTGCTCTTCCATTGTTAACCATGGTGACCTGCAAAGAAACGCGTGCAGCCATCATTGCGTTGCATAAAAATGGCTTCACAGGCAAGGATATTATGGCTGCTAAGATTGCACCTAAATCAACAATTTATAGGATCATCAGCAACTTCAAGGAAAGAGGTTCAATTCTGGTAAAGAAGGCCTCAGGGCGTCCAAGAAAGTCCAGCAAGTACCAGGATCGTCTCCTAAAGAGGATTCAGCTGCGGGATCGGAGTGCCACCAGTGCAGAGCTTGCTCAGGAATGGCAGCAGGCAGGTGTGAGCGCATCTGCACGCACAGTGAAGCCAAGACTTTTGGAAGATGGCCTGGTGTCAAGAAGGGCAGCAAAGAAGCCACTTCTCTCCAAAAAAACCCATCAGGGACAGATTGATCTTCTGCAGAAAGTATTGTGAATGGACTGCTGAGGACAGGGGCAAAGTCATATTGAAGCCCCTTTCTGATTGTTTGGGGCATCTGGAAAAAGGCTTATCAAGAGAAGAAAAGGTGAGCGCTATCATCAGTCCTGTGTCATGCCAACAGTAAAGCATCCTGAGACCATCTTGAGGCCTGGAAACTCCCCAGATCTTAATCCCATTGAGAACTTGTGGTCAATCCTCAAGAGGCTGGTGGACAAAAAAAAAACCACTAATTCTGACAAACTCCAAGAAGTGATTATGAAAGAATGGGTTGCTATCAGTCAGTATTTGGCCCAGAATGATTGAGAGCATGCCCAGTCGAATTGCTGAGGTCCTGAAAAAGAACGGCCAACACTGCAAATACTGACTCTTTGCATAAATGTCATGTAATTGTCGATAAAAGCCTTTGAAACTTATGAAGTGCTTGTAATTATATTTCAGTACATCACAGAAACAACTGAAACAAAGATCTAAAAGCAGTTTAGCAGCAAACTTTGTGAAAATTAATATTTATGTAATTCTCAAAACTTTTGGCCACGACTGTAGTTCTTGACTAGGTTTGCACACACTGCAGCAGGGATTTTGGCCCCCTCCTCCATACAGACCTTCTCCAGATCCTTCAGGTTTCGGGGCTGTCACTGGGCAATACGGACTTTCAGCTCCATCCAAATATTTTCTATTGGGTTCAGGTCTGGAGACTGGCTAGGCCACTCCAGGACCTAGAGATGCCTCTTACGGAGCCACTCCTTAGTTGCCCAGGCTGTGTGTTTCAGGTCATTGTCATGCTGGAAGACCCAGCCACGACCCATCTTCAATGCTCTTACTGAGGGAAGAAGGTTATTGGCCAAGATCTCACGATACATACCCCATCCATCCTCCCCTCAATACAGTGCAGTCATCCTGTCCCCTTTGCAGAAAAGCATCCCCAAAGAATGATGTTTCCACCTCCATGCTTCACGGTTGGGATGTTCTTGGGGTTGTACTCATCCTTCTTCTTCCTCCAAACATAGCGAGTGGTGTTTAGACCAAAAAGCTCTATTTTTGTCTCATCAGACCACATGACCTTCTCCCATTCCTCCTCTGGATCATCCAGATGGTCATTGGCAAACTTTAGATGGGCTGCGCTGGCTTGAGCAGGGGGACCTTGCATGCGCTGCAGGATTTTAATCCATGATGGCGTAGTGTGTTTCTAATCCCAGCCTTGTGCTGGTCTACAATTTTATCCCTGATGTCCTTATACAGCTCTCTGGTCTTGGGCATTTTGGAGAGGTTGGAGTCTGTTTGATTGAGTGTGTGGACAGGTGTCTTTTATACAGGTAATGAGTTCAAACAAGTGCAGTTAATACAGGTAATGAGTGGAGAACAGGAGGGCTTCTTAAAGAAAAACTAACAGGTCTGTGATTTCTTACTGGTTGGTAGATGATCAAATACTTATGTCATGCAATAAAATGCTAATTAATTATTTAAAAATCATACAATGTGATTTTCTAGATTTTTGTTTTAGATTCCATCACTCTCAGTTGAAGAGTACCTATGATAAAAATGCTTTGTAAGTGGGCAAACCTGCAAAATCGGCAGTGTATTAAATACTTGTTCTCCCCACTGAATTTATTAGGCGTGGCACAGTACATGAAAAACCGTTCGAACCGTTCAGTTCGTTTGTCTCGGTTCAGTTCGTGTGTGCGTCGCACGGTTCGACGCATGCGCAATGTAGCCACGTATTGAGACAGTTTCGCCCAAACATACATATAGACAGTAAAAGTGGAGTAAGGGGCCATTCATATTTCGCGTCTTTTGCACGCGCATATACATTATTTCCTATGGAGGCGCGCAGCAAGCGCGCTCAAAATGGAAGCGACACGGCCGCGCTTTTTACGCTTTTTTAGGCGCGATATGTGAACAGCCGTGAACAGCTGTGAACAGCTAATCAGTCCCTCCAGAAAAACGCGGGATTTTTTTGTGATTGTTGCGGGCAAAAATCCTTGATTATGCGGCACATTTTCTTAAAAAATGCGATGGAATATGCGGGATATTTTTGCAATTTTATGCGATGAAATTGTGGGAACTTGCAAAAACTGCGGTTTTTGACGCAAAAGAGGAAAAAAAGGTGATTTCCCCCAACACCCTGTTCTCAATAGGCTACTACCTTAATGTAAAGAGGCAGGCTTACTAAATCACAGAATATTGAAGTTCTCATTCTGTTTTATTTCAGACCTTAATCAACACATGGCTCAAAATTACAAAACATTGAGTCAAATAATTTCTCTAGCTTTACAAAAGGAATATTCAACTTCTGTAAAAATGAATAAATAAAATATAAAAAAATAAAATGTGTACTTCCTGTTTAACAGAGGTAGCTTATACAAAACAGACATCTTCTGTTAAATGAAGTGCTTCCAGTGCACAAAGTGCAATCTTACTGCAACGTAAATTATTTTATATACTACTAATATACTTGAAACTGTAAGGTTTTGGTACTGTTCTGTAACAAAAAAGTGCAATCTTACAACTGTAAAGTTGCATCAACTTGCGTCTGTGGTCCAACGGAGTTGCACGGAGTGCAAAATAATTTGCCCCCACTATCATGTAAAAGACCGGGAAACTGCTTTGCGCTGTCTTTTGAGCTTATTTATGTTGGCAAATGAGAATTATTGGCGTGCTTCATCATGGTTTCACCGCGGGGTTTACAGATGACGTTCACGTCGCGTAATTACGTCACTTCATAAGGTTCGCATGGCAATAGGGGGAAAATAATGGCGCTTTACTTGTGAAGTAAACGCAACATTTTTCAACTTTCTGCTAAGATATATGAGACTTTTTTGCAACGAAAATACAGGGATTATGAAATCATGCTAGCCCCGCATATTTTTCTTGGTGAAATCGGCAATTTATGCGGCGAAAGTGCGGCATATTTGAAAAAATGCGACCCCCACATAAATATGCAGACTTTGGCTGATCATGCATGAAATCAAGCGATTGCATAATCGCGTTTTTCTGGAGGGACTGCCTAATGAAGGCAGGATGTTGAAGTTGGCGGATGTGCCCGTGTCGTTCAAATCCGGTGTATGGGAACATTTTAGATTTCATGTTACTTACGATGACAAGGGAAATAAAACAGTAGATAGAACTGCGACTGTGTGCAAGCATTGTGCAAAATGCATTCAATATGCTAATGGAAACACTTCTAATATGACAGTTCATTTGAGAAGACATCCTGCCAATGTGTCGATAAGCACAAACAGGAGAGAGCAGGTTAGGAAACAACTTCTGCTGTCCACAGCATTTAAGCAACCTCTCAGTGATAAGTCGGACCGGGCAATAGCCATAACTAAAGCATTGGGGATGTTTATGTTATTACATTATATTATATATTTATCTTTAAAGTATTTTGACTTGTTAAAAAGAGCTTTAAGAGTTCCTCTCTTTGTCTTTTAATTTTTTTTTTTTCTAAGAGCTACACTGAAGTTGGCAGTTTGATAAATGCAAGTTAATTTCAATCTTTGTGTGCTAAAAAGGCTCAAGTTCCTGTAGAGATAACAATACACATTCTCTTTTTTATGCCAAACAAACGAAAAGCATGTCATCATCAATGTCTTCTCTCTTTCTGTATCAAAATCTCTATGGTCCCAATAATGTGCTTAAAGTCAAGTCAAATTCAGTTAGTGCATGATTACATTACAAAAATGTTAATACGGTATCCTAAATTGTGGATAATTAAGATAATAAGCTATACACAGTGAAACGCGGCTTCACCCAACGGTTCTGCGTATCACTGCGCAACACCCTGAGCAAGCACTCTTAGCAACGTAAACATTTGTTTGTTCTCAATTGTCCTTGTCATTGAAGCTTACTGTATTATGGGACATATATCGAGTGACCAAGTGTATTAACTTACCTGCATTCAGATTTCGCATTTTCCTTCAGGCCAGTCCTAAGTTCATAATAAAAAATTTGCTTGAATTTCCGCTGCAATCTTGTCCTTTAAACCATGGGTCTTCAACCGGGGTCCACGGCAGTATTGCAGGGGGTCCGTCAATTTATGTTTGATCACAAAAAAAAAATTAATTAGTAAAATTAAAATGTGAAGTTTTATTTAAATGTAAAGCTGAAGTTCATGTAAATGTAAAATTGTTCACCTGACAGTAAAATTAAAATGTGAAGTTCTGTTTAAACTTAAAGGCTGGGACACACCAACCCGACATCAAAGAACTAGCGGCAACGAAAGCTGGCGGTGTTGTCGCTCATGCTGGCTGCGTCGGGGAAAAAATTGTGCTTGAACACCGAAAGAACTTCAGCCAACTGTCAACTAGCGCGCGCGTTCTGCGCCTGCGTATAAAGGCGATAAATGCCTATTTAAGCAGATATATTTGTCTATATTCATCATTCAAAAGGGGAAAGCGAAACTAAGACTGCAATTATACAAACCATAAACAAAGCAGCGCTTGCTTACCGTTTTGAATATCAGTCATGCTGATCAAGTTATTATTCCACTCCGCTCATGTTAATATGAAAATATTTGTGGATTCGAGTGCTCAGGTAAGATGACATAAAATTAGAACAACCTTCTGTCTGTGCCGTTATGACATATTTGCTTGCTTTCATAACTTTTGCTTATATTCTCGTGAACTGACTCGTTTGCTATCTAAACATCTCAACATGTCGAATCGGCCGATAAACACCCGACGAGGACCAACTTCAGCCGATGGTACGGAACACACTGAGAAAACTCTCCGGGCTTTAAGTTGAAGTTCAGAGAAACGTATAATTGTCTACCGGACAATAAAATATAAATGTATATAACTGCAGATCTATTAAAATAATTGTGTTCAAGACAACTAATAAACTGTGATTTTAATTGCAACAGTTTGGTATGATGCATAAATCTTTTTAACAATGAAAATATAGCCTACAAACAATGTACAACAACATAGTTCTAATCTATATTGTCTCAATATAATATTACTATTGTAATATGATTGATTTCTATTAATATCAGAGGCTCTGTTTGACACATTTCGTGTCAGGGGTCCCTACTCTGTGTCTCGCTCATCTAAGGGGTCCTTGCCCTGAATAACGTTGAAGACCCTTGCTTTAAACAGTTAATGGGTTTCCCGTGCCCTGCTGACAAGCGTTTGTCATTTGCACCTTGTTTCATGTTATGATTCAGAAGTTTCAAATTTAAAAGTTTTTGACTGAGTTATTTGCTCAAGACAATCTTTGCCGCCATCTAATGGCTTCAAATATGTAACTTTTGTCACTGTTCAAGGTCAGGGACTAATTTGTCCAGCGGAAGGATCGCTTTTGATGATTTTGCTAAATGAAAGTTGTATTGATGCATATGGCTTTAATATTTGTATTGTGTGGTTACCGTTTAAGCCCCGTAAAGCTGTGATTGTTAGGCACGACACGGAGAGGAGCATAACAGTGTGGATGGCACAAACGATTACAGACAATGAACAAGACAAGGGGAGGAACTTAAATACACAGATTACGAGGGTAAAATGGAAACAGGTGATGACAATAACTAATTAGACATAGTGAAGACTAAACTAGACATGACGAGACAGACTGTGACAGTACGCCCCCCTCGGAAAGGCGCGTCCTCGCACCGTAAGAGGACGAAGGCGGAGGGTCTGGAGGAGGGCGTGGAGCTGGAGACAGGCAGTGCCCAGGTGAAGATGGCCGCCGCCACCATGGTGAAGCTGACAGTGGGAGGGGCCAGGGAGGAGTCCAGACTGTGAGGTGGGATGACGTGCTGGGGCCGATCGATGGCAGCGGAACCATGGCAGTGGGTGGAGGAACCGATGAAGCTTCTCGGCCGACGGACCGGAAGTTTGGCGCCGAGCCGCTGACATGCGGGGCCGAGGAGCCGACGCTGGTCTGGCAGATCAGGGTGACGCTGTGGCGAGTGAGAATGACGAGGAGCTTGTAGGGAGGGAGGAGCTCGATGACGGCGTAGGGGTGATGGGTGACGGTGCAGCCACCAACCCGGAAGTCCATGGCGGAAGCTGAGCGTCGACCCCCGTAGGCCGAGCTGGAGAGATGAGTGAGTCCAGCGGAGCTTCTGGGCTGACGGGCTGAGGAGGTGATGAGGGAGCTGTGGGTCGAGGTGCAGGTGACGGGCTGAAAGGGTCTAGAAGGTGACGTGGACCTGGAGGCCTGAAGGGAAGCCGCGGACTCCACCTCGAGCCTTGCTGGTGGAAGGACAGCCCGAGGTGCTGGAGAGGAGCCGCACGGGGCGTGCGGCGGGGGCAGAGCCGAGGAGCTGGTCGTTAGCAGCGGTGGCCACGGATCCAGGGAGCTGACTGTGACACATGCGGTGCGGCGCTCTCGTTTTTTTCCAGGCCGCAGGTCATGTGACAAGAACCATCCAATCAACCCTTTCCCTTTCCCTAACGGTAGCCTAATCACCTCAGACTAACGCAGAGCTCTGTTTGGTGATGCTTGGGCCAATTTTTCTTAAAGATTATCAAGCTGGTCCTTGTCAACTCTGAAATAGGCTTTGAATCTCTCATTGTCCAGACGAAGCTCTTGGATGCGTTTGTGAAATTCTCCGTGGTTCACCCAAACACTGCAGGAGTTTTTTTTCTTCTCCATAATTGAATCGTGTACTAGTGCTACTGCAAGGGCTTTTCGATGATGAAAATCAATTGAAAGTACCGCGTAGTCGTGGAGAAAACTGTTCTTGGTTGCATAGCAACGACAGACGCTACGTTTTTAGGCACGATATGTGAACGGCCCTAACACACACACACCGGTAAACTTTTTTTTAGTAAAAAAGCAAGTTGACATTGCTGTATGTGCAATAAAACCTTCATGAGTAAAAATACAGTAAGTAACTTGCTGCTGTAAACTGTAAATATGAAGTTGCACTTCAGCTTTATGTGAAATTGCTATACCTAAAATGTGTAAAATGGCCTAATTTGATTCTGCAGTGTTGTTACTCTGCACATGATTTTTGATCATTACAAATAATAATGCAAAATGATTATCTTAGAATAGAAGATGTGCTGTTTCTCGCATCACATAAATTATCAATAGTTAAGTCTGTTGTCTTGAAGAGAATTGTTTGTTTCATTTGGACTCTGTCTTGACTTGGACTTGTCTTGGAGTCGACAAAGGTGGACTTGACTACAACCTTATATATATATATATATATATATATATACACACATCAATTAACATGAACTAAGAATGAACTGAACTGTACTTCTACAGCATTTATTAATCTTTGTTAACCTTAATTTCTACATTTACTAATACATTATTAAAATCTTGATAACATTAATGTACTGTAAAGTAACATGAACAAACAATGAACAAATTTATTTTATCAACTTTATTAACTAACGTTAACAAAGATTAGTAAATACAGTAACAAATGTATTGCTCATGGTTAGTTCATGTTAGTAAATACCTTAACTAATGTTTATGAACCTTATCATAAAGTGTTACCATTTGTACACTAATAGCTGATAAATAACTGCTATTTTTTCCAGGGATGCACTGATACCATTTTTTCAAAACCAATCCAATTCCCAAAATACTGATTATTGGCCGATCCCAATCCGATACCAGTGCTGTTTTTTTTCTTGAAGAAAATATCTATATCTATATATCTATATTGTAGAATATCTATACCTCTGTGTGTGTGTGGGTGTGGGTGTGTGCGTGTTTTTGTGACATATCAGGCCACAAATGTGTATAATGACATGGGTATGACACTGGTATTACAACTTCAATGTGAAATATGAGGACATTTCATATGTCCTCCACTTTTCAAACAGCTTTAAAAACATACTAAACAATGTTTAATTAAAAATGTAAAAATGCAGAATGTTTTCTGTGAGGGTTAAGTTTAGGGGGGGGGGCAGAATGTACAGTTTGTACAGTATAAAAACCATTACGCCTATGGAATGTCCTCACTTTGATAGCAAAACGAACATGTGTGTGTGTGATGATATTTTATGTGTTAAACAAAAATGTCACTAGACCTATTTTACAGGCTTTAGACCCCCTGAAATTTTTATTATCCACCAAATAAAATCAAAATATCAGTCATTTTATGTTGTCTGTGATTTAGTTTTTGTCAACCATTCCATTCCACTTCTTCCTGAGATACACTGGCCGTAAAATGTAGTAAAATATAGAGGCTGCAGAATGTGCTATTCCAGACGTGTCATTTTGTACTCAAGGCAGAAGTATGGGGAAGTATAATCCTCCAAAAAGAGGCTTTGTCCCCCTATCCAAGAATCTCTAGTGACGCCCTGTCACGAACTGGTTGTTGAGAACACAAAGAAGATTAGATTCAAAAGTCCTTAATCAATAATCCACACAATGTAACTCAGATATCATATCATATATCATACAACACAGTATCGGATTTGGATTGGTCCTACTCCTGTCTTACTGATACCTGATCCAGTGTATGTGTGGCATGTAGTGTTTCTTTACAAAGTGAAATGGATAAATACTAGCCTGGCAGCATAATAAATTTTTCGCATATTTACGTGAATGAGGATTGTTTTGACAGTGGTAAACCTCTTCCGCTTCTTTCCACTCTTGCTTCAATTGCTTGATCAATTGCTCCTGTCTGCCTCACTGCTGAATTGTTTGTGTCTGTTGCCCCTTATTGCTTTGTTTTGAATCAAATTATTATCATTGCTTGTTGTCTATTTTATCATCACCATTGTAATGAATCCGCTCTGTCTTTCGTCGACTTGCCACTAGATGTCGCCATCCTATTTCATGGACTCTATCCAAACACACTACATTTCCCATAAATCCCTTACATTCTTGTTGATTGCATTCAGCTGTAGCCTATCTAGTTCACTATTTAAGTTTACTCTGTAGCCCAAGTTATTTGCAAAGTCTTGTTAATCCCAGTATTACAATTCCGAGCGTTATATCCCTGTTTTGTTTGTTTCCTGATCCTGCCTGTTTCTCTGTTTTGATGTTTATCTGCCTGCCCTCTGACCTGTTTGCCTGGATTATTACTCTGAGTCTGCCTGTTCCCTACCACTACTGTTTTCTGTTTATTGACCATTGCCTGTTTGACCACGTTTTGTCATTAAAGCTCGCACTTGGATCTCATCCCGTTGACTCGTCATTACAACCATATATCTGATATTGCCTATCACATTAATTTGACATTGCTAGTTTTTATATTTTAATCTAAATCCCTATCACAACGCATTAGCATTACGCTGTAAACTTGTCATCCGTACCCACCGTCATTTCTGTCACGCTGTCCTTTTTCTATGAATTCATCAAACAACCGTGGTAAGTTGTTTCAGTCAGTCTATGAACACGGTAAGCTATGTCATCGTCTCCTTTCATTGTTGCTTTTGCCTTTGTTGCCTTTGGCTTGCTTAAGTTGGGGACACTTACATGATATTCAGCAGTGTTTTGGTATGCCTGCATTGGCGCCATTGTATGCGAACTGAGCTGAGCCGGATGATTACATCACTGTTTTCTCCAGTGCTGATATACAAAAACTAACTAGACCAATAACTATTGATCTTTGGAATGGAATAAATCAATAATATATAGAATATTCTGGACAATGACACCATTTGCTTTGGGAGCTGCTCTGCAGCCAAAAATTATTTGACAATTATTCATATAAAGCTGCTTTGCAACAATTTGTATTGTAAAAAGCGCTATATAAGTAAAGGTGACTTGACTAGACTAGACTTGACATTGTTACTTGCATTGCCTGTCACATGCATAGTTTAGCTTTCTCAGTCAGCGATGAGGGATTCACATGTCATAAATGCAGGGAAAGATACTGTTTTGGATGCGACTAGCTTTGTGAACTCTGTACATTGGTCAGTTCCAGCTGTAGAGCCCGTACAGCAGGGCAAATGGGTGACCGTGAGGTGGCCTCGTTGTCGGAAAAAACACCCCACTCAGTGACGCACCCACTGAGAATCCTGTTGAAAGTGCCCTAGTTATTGGCGATTCTATTACACGAAACGCGAAAATAGAGACACCGGCCACCATAGTCACATGTTTACCGGGAGCCAGAGTGCCTGACATGAAAGCAAATTTACAAGTGCTGGCTGAGGCTAATTGTAAATACTCTAAGATCACTAAAATGATCACTGGAGATCACTAAAATTAACATGTACCTCACAGGTATGATGTCAGACACTGTAATTTGTTTTGTCCTGTTTGTCGGAGTGATGAGATACTTAGCAGACTATCATCACTCAATGGCTGGCTGTCTAAGTGGTGTCCACAGAACAATATAGGTTTCATAAACAATTGGAAAAGTTTTTGGGGCAGACCTGACCTGTTTAAAAGAGATGGTATTCATCCCTCCTGGGGTGGTATAGTCTTAGAGCTGAAACTTGACTAACTGGGGCCCAGGTCAGGAAGCAGACAGACTGGATAAACCAACCGTCAGCTAGCTGTCTCACATCACAGAAGTCGGATCTTTCACCTAAATATCATAACATAGAGATTATGTTTGTACCCCGAATTAGTAAATACAAAAAACTTCCAAACCCATTTAAGGGTAAAAATTTGATTGATGTTCAACAAGTAAAAAACAGAGATAATACTGATAAACAAATGATAAAGCTTGGGTTGCTGAATATTAGATCCCTTTCTTCAAAAGCACTTATTGTAAATGATATTATCACAGAAAATAATCTAGATGTGCTGTGTTTGACAGAAACCTGGCTAAAACCAGACGATTACATTACTTTAAATGAGTCTTGCCCTCAAGGTTATGTAACTGTCGTGTTATGTTTAGTCTTGTCTTGTTTAGTTATTCAGTTTATGTCTGCACCTGTTGTCCTTAGTCCCTTATTAGTTTAACTTCCTCCACCTGTGTCTAATTATTCTCTGTGTGTATTTAAGTTCTTGCCTGTGTTGTCTTCAGGGTGTGTTATTGTTTGTGCTTCGCACACTGTTGCTCATGTTACCTGTTACTCTGGCGAATAAACCTGCTTGTTATTTGTCAACCTTCGTCTCCTGTCATCCCCGGCGTTACAGAATAACAGACCTCTCAACGCGAGATAAAGCATTTAAAGTATGGACTCACCCGCTGCACAACTCCTGCTTCGCCTGGAGGCACGACCGCACCTGGACTACTGGGCCTGGATGTGCCGGAGGGACGAACGCTCCACCTCCGAGGTCGGAGCAGGATTCGACGACTTTGGAGCCCCTGAGTTGACGCAAGTGGGTCTGTCCATCGCAGAGCCAGGAGCTCACCGGAATTCCATCAACTGGTGGGCGGTGGATTCTATTCCCACTAAGTCCCCACCCTCATTTCTCCCACATCGCTTCAGGTCCCATACGGAAGTCCTCAGCCTGTTCCTGTACACGTCTTCCCAATCCCGTCGCTGGTTACAGCCAACCCCCTGGATCTGTGGCCACCGTGGCTGTCGTCAAGCTCCTCGGCTCTTCCCCCGCCGCTCTCTCTGTGCGGCTCCGCACCGGCACCTCGGGCTTCTCCTCCAGCCCAGCTTGAGGCGGAGTCCCCGCGCCTCGTCAGGCCTCCAGGCCCGCGTCACCACCTAGACCCGTCAGCCCGTCACCTGCACCTCGACCCACAATTTCCTCATCACCTCCTCGGCCCGTCAGCCCGGAAGCTCCACTGGGTTCACTCATCCCTCCAGGTCAGCCTATGGGGGTCGACGCTCTGCTTCTGCCATGGACTTCCAGGTTGGCGGCTGCACCTCCACCCGTCACCCCTACGTCGTCAGCGAGCTCCTCCCTCCCTTCAACCTCCCTCACCACACCGTCACCCCATCCAGACCAGCGTCGGCACCTCGGCCCCGTGTGGCAGCGGCTCGGCGCCCAACTTCCGGGTCGGCGGTGTCACCGAGGTCCGTCGGCCGGAAGGTCCGCCAGTGCCTCCGCCAACCGCCATGGTTCTGCTGTCGGCGATCGGCCCCAGGACATCATCCCGCCCTACTACCTGGACTCCTCCCTGGCTCCTCCCACCATCAGCTTCACCATGGCGTCTGTGGCCAACGCCTCCAGCCGGCTGCCTGTTACCTTCGCCATGCTCTCCTCTGAAGCCTCCGCCTTCTCTCCTCCTCATCATAGACTCTGTTATGGCACAAGGACGCGTCTTTTCGGAGGGGGGCGTACTGTAACAAGTCAAGTCAAGTCATCTTTATTTGTATAGCGCTTTTTACAATGCAAATTGTGGCAAAGCAGCTTTACATTAATAAGAAAATGGTGTCATTGTGCAGCTTATTCTATATATTATTGATTCATTCCATTGCAAATATCAGTAGTTATTAGTCTAGTTAATTTAGGTATATCAGCACTGCAGAAAACAGTGACGTAATCGTCCGGCTCAGCTCAGTTTGTATACAACGGCGCCAATGCAGGCATATCAAAAACACTGCTGAATATCAAGCAAGTGTCCCCAACTTAAGCAAGCCAAAGGCAACAGCGGCAAGGAACCAAAACTCCAACATATGGAGAAAAAAAACCTCGGGAGAAACCAGGCTTAGTCGGGGGGCCAGTTCTCCTCTGGCCAACAGTGAACACTTGTCCGATACTCAGGCAGAGTTACGGGTCATTAAACCGATTTGGAATCGCAACAGTCAAAATATTTAATCTAGTTCCATCTAGTTTAAGACAACAAACAGAGTCCAGGACAGTTATAGCTAGAAATGTAGCTTTCAAATGCTATTTTTCATCAGACAGATTCATAATAGCTACTTGTGCCAGTGCTTTGCGGCAAGCTTAATATGTGTGCTTGAGTGTGGAATAGGCTATATATTTTATGCTATATGTTATATTTTATGCTCAAAATCTTGTGTAAAGCTTTCCCAGAAGAGTGGAAGCTGTTATACCTGCAAAGAACAGACCATGTTTTAATTGCAATGTCATTAAAGTCTCTGTTGATGTAATGATCAGGTGTCACAATAGTGTATTTGCATCACAGCTGGAAACTGACATGTTAGCCTACACAAAATATGTGTTCTGAGAAGTAAAGAAATTTAAGTTAGGTGGAGTGAAATAAGAAGTTCTTGGAAGATTAATATTTAAGGGCTGTAAGTGTCAATGGGGAATGGAGGCATCTGCAGAAGGGCCACAATGTCCACAGTGTGTGAGAGGAAGTGAGGCTGTGGATGGAGAGTGATTGGTCCAGATGCACAGGGTCAGGTGTCATGATGTATCTGGACCTTGAGGACAGCTGGTGCTTGGTTGTGAAAGAGAGGCATCAGCCAGGGACAAAGAGATGTGTTGCTGGATAGAGATCCATTGTCACGCATATACTCATGGAGTGAGTCTGTAGTCTTCTCAGTAAGACCATGACCAGAACACTTTAAAGTAGGCAGATCCTGTTAGGAATGAAGCACCTTAATATTAATACTCAGTCCTGCTGTTTACAGAAGATTTGTATTAATCTTAATAATTACAATATTAGCTATCTGATGCTCTTAGCTTTTAAGCAATTCTCAATAGAGAGAAGCTTTTTACTCACTGTGAACTTAAACGTTAAAAAAAAAATCACTTACTCAAACTGTAGGAAAAGACTCAGATAATTAGTTAAACTTTTTTTAGCTCTGCCTAAGGGGTGACTGATGAATATTTTTGCTATGGTTAAGTTACATGAAACCATGTTAGCACATTTCAAAAGCAAACATGATACTGGGTATTCTTGTGCTTTAAATGGAATTGATCTTCATACTGACTCTTTGTTTAATATGAAGTATACGTGATGCAGAAAAGTAAAACATGATGCAGTTTGCATGCAAATGTAAGGGAACTTGGATCAATACAACTCAAAGGTGATTGAATTACAGTGAATTAGAACCGATTCAACATATAAATTATTCAGAATTAATATTTAAAACTTTCTCAATTATTCATCCACCGATAAATTGAAGTAGGGTGTTGAAATAATATACAGTTATGATTACTAATAATGAACAAGGTAACGTAATCAACAATTTAAGGCAGTAACTTATGTGTCAAGTTAAGTGTCACAACACCAGACACTTGTATAGGTGAATAATCAAAACAAGACTTTATTGAACTACTCTAATACACACAAACTAATTTAACGAAAAACACTCATTCATACAGTGACAGGGAAATGGAGTTATTGTTACGGAGGGTGAATGGAGTCCCAACTGTCTAGCGTTCAATGCTATTTCTTTGACCGCAACCTGAGAGAATTAATACTAGCAATTCAACCTTAGTTCATTTGCTTAATATAAATTGCACCAGCTCAGCAAACTTGAGGAGATTGTGGTACTTGCGTTTTGGCCACTCCCGTGAGTGCGTGTTCCCTTCATGACGGATTTGCACGTGGATCTCTGCGACGCTGATTGGCTGGAGGTCAGTCTTTGTTGCGTTAGGGACAGAGGTGAATGGATAGGTTGGCGGGTTAGATTGGTTGGATTGGAAACTTGGTTGCCGGGTTACGTGTGGCTGCGCAACCAAGTTTCTCTGTGTCTCTTGTGAAGTTACTGAAGCAACGGACCTAGAGAGGGTTTTCTTCGGCGAAGTTCGACGACGGCTCGAATAGGAAAGTTGATGAGTCTTGAAGAGTTCTTGAAGAGGGCGAAATCACAGCGAAAGCCAAGGGAAAAAGCGAAGTAAAAATGAGTTTTTAACCATGTCCAACTGACCACTCCTTCCGGGTGTTTCCACCAAACAGGTATCACTTTGTTCCTACACCCAGTTCTCCTGTTCCTGCATATGATTAGCATAATGCCCATTCTACCGGGTGTACCCAAACTTCTTAGAGCTTTGGTCAAACCTTAAAGAAATCCACTTGCATAGTATAAATGTGGTGCTTCTTACAAACAATATACTTGCATAAAATTACAGGAAATCATTCATCCATCAAACAGATACCAAATAGCATATACTTCCTATAATTAGGGTAGACTTTCCTAAAAATCCTGTTGCTATCAAAGGAACTCTGCAATATCTTTGAAATGCACAGAAGGTGTCCCATCCCAATGTGTCTAGGAGGGCCTGCTGTGCGTTTGGGGCCTTGTAACGTCTTCCCCAGCCTCGGTCTTCCTTATAAGGTTCTAGGGTTTACACCTAAGTTCCAAGTACTTGGACGTCTGGGTTTGAGATTGTGGAACAAAGGGAGGATCTCTTTGTTGATTCACTCTGTCCTTAGAATCACTGTTCTCCAATTAAGCAGACATGGGGGGGGGGGGGTCTCCTTACAGCCGTCTCATTCCCTGAGATAAGTGTTACAGCTCAGTGATGGTTCTTGGGGACCTCTTTGATATTCGGAGTGTGAAGCTGTGTTTCTACACAAATGATCTATTCACACAGAGAGAAACAAATATTACCATTTAAATAATTCAATTACTGCAGGTTTATAAAAAGTCTAGTTTCTGTATATCCCAGAGTGTTTGAAGATAGAATATTTGAATATCAAAAATTTTCATTTTCATTCACTTATACATACATATATTCATATTTTATCATATCTTAAAGCAGAACTTTGTGTTAATGCATTAACTACAGTAAAACATTCAATTAATTATTGATCATTTTAATCTTTTGACAGTAAATCTATAAGTAATGGACTCTTTTAATACACCAAATAAAACTGCAACTGTATGTCAGAGAATATTGATTTTGGACCGGCTGTATTTTATTCTGTGATAAATTGAGCGCTGCGTTGCTAACATGGATTCTAGAAGATTCTTGCAGGCTTTTCTTCTGGCAGACACACAGCAGCAGAAGTGAGAGGCGGTGGTGAAGTATTGCACAGGGAGCTGTTTGGGAAAAAAATGAGAGGGGTGGGTGGAATGGAGAGCAAGACAATCGCATGAAATGGATGCGGCTGAGCCGAGCTGTTCTTCTCTGTATCGCCTCTGCCAGGATCTGCCATTGGTTTTGACTTTGTGGTCATTTTCTGAGAAAATGTTAACAAGGAAAGTTCTTTAGAGATATAATTATGTGTACTGTATTGCATTGTAGCTTAGAGTCCATAGAGTCCTATTCATGGAGTGAATATATTAATTCACTTTACTCTTGTGCATCTAAAACATTTGGAGCTATCCAAAGAGATGCCGCTATTGCCCCTTCAGATGCACCTGAGTTCAAGCTCAGATAGGACGCTAGTCATTTTATCAGCTTGAGGCATAAAGTTATGGTAGGTTTTATCTAAACTCAGTTTGCCTGAGGCTAATGACAGTATACTGCAAAGATTTGGCTCAGAGGTTTATTTCCCCAGCAGATCCAGTTATATTCGAACAATGTAATTTGAACATCAAGAAGACTTAATTTTCCTAACATTTTATTTGTTAACAAGCAGAGTTGTTAAAAAGTAATTCTGCCCATGAAAAATCCAAAGTCAGCAAAAGAAATTGTGCTCTGGTTTTTGCATCATTGTAACTAATTGCATTGCTCTGGAGACACTGTACAAATGCAGAGAGTGGAGAAAGCCAGTCCTGTTCACAAGTGTTGAATAAACACTTTCTCACTGCATCATAAAAACATCACGGGCATTCACAATTATCTCTGAACTTTACTGACATGGCAGTGTGGTTATCTTGCACCAGCGTGTGTGTTTAATCCCAAAGTAGCGGCAAGAGAAGGAGGGTTTTGCGATGTAAAGGGAGTGTGAGCTGATAAAGGCAGGGAGAAGGGAGGTCTGGTGAACAGTCTAGTTTTCTGTTGACAAGAATGATAGCTTTCATTTGCATGCTAAAGCTGCAGCTGCCCCCTCAAGATGGATGAAGGTCTCGACCTCATCCCTCACTCCTTTTGCAGTATATAGAAAGGCAAGATTATACCAGAAGGATAAGCATTTATATAGCACAAATTAACCCAAACTCTCCTTGTAAGAGGACCTCAAGGAACTGAGCTTGTTTCTCCTGAAAATTAGCTCAGTAGACAGTATATCATACAGCAGTGATTCCAGATTTCGAACTCAGGTGGCGACTCAACACAGCGACAAAAGCACTTGGTTAACGTCTGTTTTCATTTGATTTCAATAACGCTTCTCACAATACACATTATTTCAAAGCAGTGTTACAAAAATTCATAATATTAATCTTTATAATACCACATTGAGCTATTTGGAACTTCGTGAGGAATGGTATAGTTTACATTTGGTGATGATATAAATGATCAACCAGACTTGGATTTGCTAGTATAGTATATATCACTTCATGCAAGTATGTGAAAGTGTTTTGTATTGATATTTACGATTATGTTCTCAGTGGCCATGAGTAATTTCAATGTCAATGTCACTTTATTTATAAAGCGCTATTTAAACAGCTGTTGACCAATGTGCTGTACATAAACAATTAAACAAATAAAAAAATAAAAAAATATTAATAATATGAGATAGCATGATAACATGACACCATGTCATTTATTAAAAGCTATTTCAAAAAAATAAGACTTCAGTTTTGATTTATAATTACCTACAGTTCTGGCAGTCTAGTTCAATACTAGCCGGCAGGCTATTCCACATTTTTGGCACGGTTACTACAAATTCCCGGTCACCCATGAGTTTTAATTTTGTTCTTGGAACCACTAATATTCCCTGATTTGATGATCTCATGGACTTCCCTGGGGCAAATTCTGACAACAGATCAGTAAGGCAAGAAGGTGCTAAGCCATTTAGAGCTTTATTAACCATTAAAAGGACTTTAAAATCCATTCTGTAATGGCAACCAGTGTAATGACATTAACGTCGGTGTGATGTGTTCATATTTTTTAACCCTAGTCAGGAGCATGGCTGCTGCATTCTGAACCACTTGAAGTCTAGACAGTGAGCCTTGATATATCCCTATGAGAGCATGAATAGCCCTCTCAAATTTCTTAAAATACAGAAAGGACTGCTAGTGCTCTTAGATGGAAGAAATTAGATTTGACCACAAAGCTGACTTGAATATCGAACTTTAAAACACAAATATAATAATCTTATTTTCATTTAAATTTGAAAATTACAGCTATCCAGGCATTTCAATCATTAAGCCATTCTTACAAGGAATCTAAACAGTATTTATCTTGATTTAAGGGGAAATAAATTTGAGTATCATCTGTGTAGCAGTGAAAGGAAATGTCAAATTAAAATAAAAAATTAAACCTAATGGGAGCATATAAATGGAGAATAACATTGGAGCCAAGATGGAACAGTGGGGGATTCCACACATAAGTGAAGTTGTAATAGATAAAGTTCCCAATATTCACCGAGAAAACTCTATTTTCGAGTTTTGAGAGCTTTCTCTTTGATGCCTGCACATTTCTCTAAACTGGACAACAGGACAGTCTGGTCAATTGTGTCAAAGGCAGCACGTACATACAAGAGCACAAGCACAACAGAGCTTCCAGTAGCCACAGTTCTTAGAGTTTTGTTCGTGGTAATGTTAAAAACCACATTTATCCTACACATGCATTATATTCAGTTACTATATCCTACAAGGGCTGTTGAATGCGTGAATCTGATTGGATGTGCAATTGTTTTCAGGGAAACGCACAGCTAAAGTAGTTCCAGGCAGGTCTTATCACTTCGCCAAATGATTTCAGTTATTTCAAAGGTCTTTACAGCCAACAACAGCAAAAGAACCAAAACCGACAAAGACATTGACCTAGCAAATAAATAGTAAACAAAAGTATAAACACCACAAATTATTTCCATGTTTTATTATGTACAGAAAGCACATACTCTTTCTTTCTCCCACTCTCTCTACCACTCAAACACACACACATACAGCACGGACACACACTCGCACAGAAACATCTTGCCAGCATTGGTCTGATGATTTTATCAGTTAAATAGTTTTGCACTTAAAAAGCTACATGACATTTCTTGTTAGCAAAGTAATAATGGTGCGGTTCTTGAAGCAGTTAAACTTAACACAACACAGTTCTTAAGTACGGGAAGAAGGAGGCGGGAACCGGGGAACATTCAACACAACTTTAATCAAATAAATAAACCAACAATAAAACTGTTACGCTGGTTGTGTAATCACGCACAAAATGAAGGTAGTATTAACAAGTGAACTTTAATAATCCAGACAGGCATTATCCAACATACAATATACAAAATACATATGAAATACAAACAAAGGAAACATGTTACTGATGACAACAAACAAACTGAAAGTCCACGTGGTGATCATGTTACAAAAACAAAAGTAAAATGGGGCAGTCGCTGTGAGGAACCACACAAACATAATTTTGGGGGTTTGGGGTGTTCATTTACACCACAAGGTGTAAATGGTTTCAAGTTCTTTAAAGGGATAGGGGACGTTATTTCGGGGACCTTAGCAGAACTTTCAGGACGTTCTCTGGACGTTTAGGGGACCATATTTGCACTGTATCTTTACACTTAACATATTAAAAGATAAATACAAAGCAGGAATTCTTCATTCATTTCCATTGTGGGTGAGAGAGAGAGGGGTCAGAGAAAGCACAATCAATTCAACTGAATTCAAACGGGCTTTATTGCCATAAACATCTAGAGCATGAACATTTTCCAAAATAACAGTAACAGTGTAAGAAATAATGAACATGAATTAAAGAAAATGTGTGCATGGAGTTGTTCTTCTGCTGCCTGAAAAAAAAAGCATAAATAACAATATATACTGATCACTTCAATTACTTTTTAATGGTTTTTAATTACACTTAGGTATATACAGTGGTGCTTGAAAGTTTGCAAACCCTTTATAACAGCGGTCACCAACCTATTGATTGAGATGGTGGATCTTTATCACTGCCCCAGTAGATCCCAAAAATAATAGTAAAGCAGTAACCAAGGAAACGCTATATCATGTCTATCTGCTGTTAGAGAGTGAATTTGAGCCTCATTCAGACCTGCTGTCTGTTTCATGCAGATGTTTTATGTAGCAAAAAATAAAATACATAAAACCTAAAGTCAGACCATTCTGTTTTTGTTTTAAATCCTGAAATTCTACAATCACATTCAAATTAAAAACAACTGCTCGTGCAACATGTCTTTCCTCTTTGTTTGGATCATGATTAAAATGCAGTGGTTGCCTCTTATTTCAAAAGACTACAGGTCTTTGTGTTAAAGGATAGTTTGTTTGTTTCAATTAATTAGCCAATAAATTTACTTTTAAAAAAATCCGTATCAGAATAAGCTAAAAAAAAAAAAAATTATAATGTTTCAGGTAGGCTTAGCACCACTGTATGTACTAAGTAAATAAGTGAAGGGATAAATCAAACAGTTATGCTATTCTAGAGATTTTATACATATACATATATATATATACACACACACACACATGCATAGCCCAAAAGCCCAGTAATTGTGTCATACTCATATGTATAATTTATACCCTACAAGTAAATGTATTTTATGATAGCAGATAACAGTAATGGGGTAATCTAAATATAACGCAATTAATCTGTGTTCCTGTGTTTATGTAACTTCATTTTTAGTTTAGTGAATTGAACTTCTGCTTTAAAAAGTATTATTTTTATTTTTAGATTGTAATGTTACAAAGAGCATAGCCTACTTTCACTATTTGTTTTCATTGCCTATATAAAATAGAGATATGAATTATTTGGCCATATCGCCCATTGCGAGCTATAAAAAAATCATAATTCTAGTTATCATGGCATACAAACTTCATTGAACTAATCCTTACATACAGGATATACACAATTTAATTATTTCAATACTTCATGGTTGGATTTAACACAACAGTATAACAAGAAAGGTTTCCCTGTTATAAACCAATATTTGTATATATCTTCCTAATAATGTCAAAATTGTGTTATAAGGAGAAAAACATCTTGTTATAGAACTAATCACATTATTATAATGTGAAATTTACGCCATTTTTCTGGCCTGTCAGCAATATGCTGCTGTAATTTTGGAGAAAAAAACTTTTTGCATGTCAAGCCTACCTTCTGAGATGACATTGCAGCTTTTTTGAGGACAGGGCACAAGGCAGGGTCTGGGAAGCACAGAAAAGTGAATAGTAATAGAACACTGCATTCACTGCAGTACAAAAATAATTGTTCATTGCTAATCAAAGGGGACAAAACAGGCACACAAAAAAGACAACCGTAAAAGGCTTACATTTTAGGAGAAATTACTAAAAAAGAAACAAAATTCTTATCCAACCTCTTTTGTTTAAACTCAATTGTTCTTACATAGGTATTAGATAGTGCTTCCAAGGACAACACAACACAACACATATATTTTAAAAATTTGGTTAATGTGTTAAAACGTTTAAAACATAAAATTTAGATTTTCAGCCCTGGAGTTTCATTAGACCGCCCACTTATTAGCCAACTAAAATTAACCGTAGCAAACCTTTTTATTTATTTTTAGTCGGATTGATTTTACTGCCTTGCATGTTAGCTTCTTGAAGGAATTTCTGAATTTGAATTTAAGCGCGGGTTTTTATGCTAACGGACGCTGCCGAGGATGACGTTTGAAACAAGCAGTTTTATGATTTAAGATTTAAATTGCAGCGCACGAAAATTGATTACTTAATTATTTTGCGTTTTGGTGTGTGTTCAATTGTCAGTCACAGCATATCAGAGAAAAGGTCTTTTGGGTCCCACGTATGGCAAACTAAATAGGCCTGCATGCAATGGTTAAACGATGGCAGAAAATGCTATTAATTTTAAGTGTTTATAAAATGACTAACGTGAGCTACTCTTGTTGAACTGTATTGTTCGAAATGAGCTGGCAGCTGAAATCTATACACAACGTGATCATTTTCGTTAATGAGTAAACTTATCAAGACACCTGCCTTGGTATGAAAAATGCAATATAATGTACATGCCACGGTTGCAATATTCATATGGATTTATTTGTAAGACGGTTAAGTTTGTTCATACATAAATCATTTACGTTTTGTCAGGACGACAGAACTGTGTTTAACTTGCTGTTAAAACGTTTCAGTCTCTATACAAGTAAACATACATTTTGTAGAACCACATTTTACGAAAAACAGATGCGAATTCTCGTGAGATCATGTTGATAACTTTAAAGCTGACTTTGGTTGCGCAAAGTGTGGTCACGACATTACCTTCATTAACAGAACTTCAACGTTTATCAGAAAAATAACTTTTCACAAAAACTGCTCATTAAAATAACTTGATAGATAATCAAATTAGCAGACAAACGTTAACGTTACTCACCATAAAAAACTGCTGCTGGCCGGGGTGGTGGGGAAAAGACCGCCAAATGTCGTTAGTCTGGCTCAATGGATGCTGGGATAAATGTCCCGCCCCTCCTCTCCCGCTATTGGGGCACACGCCGCACAAGACCTTTCTTATTGGTTTAAAACGCTATATCCAACGTTCACCATATATATATATATATATATGACAGAATAGTTGAAAATTAATTTGCATGAGAATTTTAAACATTCTGTTGACGTCCCAAATGTTCTCTTTATAACGTTGCTATGTGACCATAGAATAACCAATACAGAACATTCCCGTTAAGTCATATCTGGAACGTTATAAAGTGACCAACAGAGGACCATGTGCGAACGTTCTGTTAAAGTCTCAAATGTTCTCTTCATAACGTTGCTATGTGACCAAATAATAACCAATACAGACCGTTCCCATTTAGTCATATCTGGAACGTTATAAAGTGACCAACAGAGGACCATGTGCGAACGTTCTGTTAAAGTCCCAAATGTTCTCTTTATAACGTTGCTATGTGACCATAGAATAACCAATACAGAACATTACCGTTAAGTCATATCTGGAACGTTATAATATGACCAACAGAGGACCATGTGCGAACGTTCTGTTAAAGTCCCAAATGTTCTCTTTATAACGTTGCTTTGTGACCATAGAATAACCAATACAGAACATTCCCGTTAAGTCATATCTGGAACGTTATAATATGACCAACAGAGGACCATGTGCGAACGTTCTGTTAAAGTCCCAAATGTTCTCTTTATAACGTTGCTATGTGACCAAATAATAACCAATACAGAACGTTCTCGTAAAGTCATATCTGGAACGTTATAAAGTGACCAACAGAGGACCATGTGCGAACGTTCTGTTAAAGTCCCAAATGTTCTCTTTATAACGTTGCTATGTGACCAAATAATAACCAATACAGACCGTTCCCGTTAAGTCATATCTGGAACGTTATAAAGTGACCAACAAAGGACCATGTGCGAACGTTCTGTTAAAGTCCCAAATGTTCTCTTTATAACATTGCTATGTGACCAAATAATAACCAATACAGACCGTTCCCGTTAAGTCATATCTGGAACGTTATTAAGTGACCAACAGAGGACCATGTGCGAACGTTCTGTTAAAGTCCCAAATGTTCTCTTTATAACGTTGCTTTGTGACCATAGAATAACCAATACAGAACATTCCCGTTAAGTCATATCTGGAATAGAATAACCAATACAGAACATTCCCGTTAAGTCATATCTGGAACGTTATAATATGACCAACAGAGGACCATGTGCGAACGTTCTGTTAAAGTCCCAAATGTTCTCTTTATAACGTTGCTATGTGACCAAATAATAACCAATACAAAAACAGGTTGAAAAAAAAAATGACACCATGATTGTATCCTTGTAAACTAAAAAAAAAAAATTGTAATTTGTGAAAACTGTGATGCTGTTAGAGTTTCATGTTCTGTCTATCTGTTTCCCCAGTCCTGTCTTCAGTCGCGTGTTCCTTGTTTTGAGTTTTAGTCCTGTCATTCGTCACATGGTCTTTGTTTTGAGTTTCAGTTCGCCATTGTATCATTATTAGTCCATTGTCATCAGCTGTGTCTTGTTTGTAGTAATGTCTTTCACCTGTGTCCCTGTCGTTGGCGTCTGCTTATATACCCTGTGTTTCCCTCACTCCTGGTCCGTTATCGTTTGTGTGTGGACGTGTTTGCTGTGATTGTATTCCTGGATTTATTATTAAAAGAGACATTCTGTTATTCCCTCATCTTCGTGCGTTCTTTGAAAACACGTTCCGTAACAGATGCCATGTGCCTGCTTGTTACATGTTTAATGTATAGGTGTATAGATTTTCTTTACAAGTGACACGGACAACTACTGGCCTGGCGTAATACAGCTTTTTTAATCATTTTTGCAGATCCGTGTGAACGGGATAATTTTGACAATGTTGTTGTCTGTATACGAAAAACTTCTAAAAACTAGTAGATCATTGGAATGTAAACGTACCCTTAGTCTGCTATTAATGGCTCCTATATCCGATATTTAGCTCTAAAATTACGTTTTAGAATTAGCAATGGAGGCTGACAAATGTCTTGGAAAAACAACATAACAATGTCTTGTGATGTGGTAACCATAGTATAAGTGGAATAATTGACTCAGGTCTGTAGAATTATTGGAAAATAATGCACTCTTGAGGTAACTCCGCTTTGCATCATGGCTGCATTAATTCAATAGCCCCTCATCAATTATTCCTTATTTAATGCCATATGTTGGCAATGGAAAACAGACATTTTATGCACTATAACAGATGGTCACGTCCCAGATTGCTGTAATAGTTAGCAAAAACAAAGATGTCCTGTAGGTCATCCAGCAGAGCAAGGTGCCAACAACAGCAATTGTGACATAGATCTATTTTTAAATGTGTGTTATATAGCTTATTGTGAACAATTCATCTGTGCAAATTTTTACATTGGGTAAAAACGGCTTATTTACTTTTTGTGGGAGTATTCAATGAAACGTGAATGAGAGGTTCATGTTAATGTTCATGTTCATGTTAATGATGAGAGTAAGTTATGCCTAAACTGAGTGTGTACTTGCACTAAATTGACAAAAACGGTACCCTGCCTAATAACTTTATACGAATAGAACGTACTGCATTAGAGTGCTTAAGACATGCCTCTCTTGAATAGGGCCCTAAGAAAGCGTTTGCCAAATGTATAAATGCCTTTTAGATGAGTTATAAAGCAAAGACGATGTAGTTTTGAGTTATTTCATCCAGTGCCCTATTGCTAATGTGTGTTTAATGCTCTGCTAGGCCTTTAAGGTCATCAAATCAAGGACTGTTGATGCCAGGCTTAAAACGAGGGTGACCGTGCTTTTTCTATTGTCGGTCCAAAACCGTGGAATAGTCTACCTCCATCGTTAAGACTAGTACCCACAGAGTCTGAATTTAAATCGAAGCTGAAAACCTATCTTTTCTTTCAGGCTTACAACTGTGTTTGATTTCAATCATTGAGTATATAGATTTTTTTTAATCTGTGCATTTGTTGAACTTCCTTTATTATTTTTATTTTAATGAAAATTTTATACTTTATTTATTTAATTTCTTGTAAAGCACAATGGTCAGCTACTGTTGTTATTATTGTGCTATATAAATAAAGTTTGATTTGATTTTGATTTGATTTAATGTGTGCTTCATGTTTTGCAGCACTTCTTACAACCAGACCACCAAAAGTCTTGTTCCCACCAGAGAGACAGGCCACGGCTATAAATGTCCAACTCGGTGAGTCCTTCACAATCTGGCAGACATGCCACCCCATCTCTACAACAGAAAAACACACATCCACATTCACAAATATTACAGAGAAAAAGATGTATTTTTTCTTTTATGACAGTATTTTTCTTCATGTATGATGAATATGGAAGAAAAAAAACAAAAACAACAAATGCGGAAAACCACAGAGCTCATGACCTTGGTTGAATAATTCCATAAAATCAAAATGAGGACTTTGTGGCATTTAACCCATCTCTGCTAAGTTTGAGGTCATCTATACGCTCCTACAAAATGATAAAATGTACAAATTATAAAAGCAGATGCTTTTACAATGTAGTCTTTCTCTTCCAGGAAAATGGGCCAAAATATTGATAACATCTTTTTCTGCGGGGATGTTTTTGTCCAATAAAATGGTGTCTAGAAAGAGAATATCCCTCCCCTTTATTTATACATAGCACATGCACAGATCTAATTCTACAACAGTCAGCAGATACTATAGTTATATATAGATATATAGACATTAATAGCTCAGACATAAAATCATTCAGTGGATGCGGAAAGTATTTTCAGTGCTTCACTTTTTCCACACTTTATGTTACAGCCTTATACCAAAATGGATTAAATTAATTATTTTCCTCAAAATTGCCACAAAAAATACCCCATAATGACAACGTAAAAGAAGTGTGTTTGAAATCTTTACAAATTTATTAAAAATGAAAAAATAACATATAGACAAGTAATCAAAGCCTTTGACATGACACTCAAAATTGAGCTCAGGTACATGCTGTCTACACTGATCATTCTTGAGATGTATCTAAAACTTGACTAGTGTCCACCTGTGGTACATTCAGTTGATTGGACATGACTTGGAAAGACACACACCTGTCTATATAAGGTCCCACAGTTAACAGTGCATGTCAGGCCACAAACCAAGCCATGAAGCCCAAGGAATTGTCTGTAGACCTGCGAGATAGAAATGTATCAAGGCACAGAATAATTTCTGCAGCATTTAAGGTCCCAATGAGTACAGTGGCCTTCATCATTTGGTAATCAAAGAAGTTTGGAAACACCATGCAGGACTCTTCCTAGAGCGGGCTGCTCGGCCAAACTGAGCGATCGGGGGAAAAGGGCCTTAGTCAGGGAGATGACCAAGAACCCGATGGTCACTCTGAAAGAGCTCCAGGATTTCTCTGAGGAGAGAGGATAAGCTTCCAGAAGAACAACCATCTCTGCAGCACTCCACCAATCAGGTCTGTATGGTAGAGTGGCCAGACTGAAGCCGCTCCTCAGTAAAAGGCACATGTTTTTCATCAGCAGGAACTGGGAGACTAGTCAGGATTGAGGGAAAGATGAATGCAGCCATGTACAGAGACATCCTTGAACTTTTGCTCCAGAGCACTCTGGAGAAGGTTTTCATCATCTTCCAACAGGACAACGACCCTAAGCATGCAGCCAAAAAGTGGCTATGGGACAACTCTGAGAATGTCCTTGAGTGACCCAGCCAGAGCCCAGACTTGAACCCAATTGAACATTTCTGGAGAGATCTGAAAATGACTGTGCACAGACGCTCCCCATCCAACCTGATGGAGCTTGAGAAGTCCTGCAACGAAGAATGGGAGAAACTTCCCAAAAATTGGTGTGCAAAGCTTGTAGCATCATGCTCAAAAATACTTGAGGCTGTAATTGGTGCCAAAGATGCTTCAACGAAGTGTAGAGCAAAGGCTGTGAATACTTATGTACTTGTGATTTTCCTTTCTTTTTTTTTCTTTTTTTTTTTTTAATAAAGTTGCAAAGATTTCAAACAAACTTTATTCACATTGTCATTATGGGGTATTGCGGCGACAATGGTTCATGTGGGTTGTCTACTAACCGGAAGGTTGGTGGTTCAATCCCTGGTTCCACCTGACCAAGTGTCGAGGTGTCCGTGAGCAAGACACCTAACCCCAGCTGCTCCCGACGAGCTGGATGGCGCCTTGTATGGCTGACATCGTCGTCGGTGTATGAATGTGTGTGTGAATGGGTGAATGTGAGGCAAGAATTGTAAAGCGCTTTGGTGGCCATAGGTCTGTGAAAGCGCTATATAAATGCAGTCCATTTACCATTTGCAGAATTTGAAGAAAATTATGAATTGAATCCATTTTGGAATAAGGCTGTAACAAAAAAAAAATGTGGAAAAAGTGAAGCGCTGTGAATACTTTCTGAATGCTCTGTAAGGAAATAATTTGACATCCTTCTATTAGGATGCATCATTCCAGCCACGGGCTCTTTATCAGAACTGCTACATATATTGATTTACATATATTGTGGCCATTCATTCATTATTGATTCAACCTTTCAGGGGTGATGTAAATGGTCTTTTGAATATTAAGTATCCAGTTATTAAGAATCTTAACAAGTTTGTAGCATATCACAATTTCCTTATAATTTACCTATTCACATTAAAACACTAAAAACATACTACATAGGTGGATATGATTTCCACAGTTTTATGAGACTTATAAGGAAACTTCCTTCAGCAGTATATAAGCATAGTTTCATGAATAGGCAGCAGTTTCTTCTGGTTCATTTACATGTTCCTACATGTTTAGCAATGCTTAGCAAATGGACAATTAGAAGAGGATGCCACAAATATAGGATGCAATTTTTTTAGCAAATGGAAATGGTACTCTGGTGCATTTTATGAATTTTAATGAATAAATTAACAAGGAATATTTTGAGTGAAATGAAGCATCAAAACAAGAAATATTTTTTGCCAGATTTTTGTTCGCATTCATCTGACAAATACTTCCTGAATGAGTTTCAGTATATACTTTGCCTCATGAAAATATGTGCCTGAACTTTAAGCTTATTCAAAATTATCATGTATATATGATAAATTTCATTCAGTAGTACTAAAAATAAACATTAAAATAGTTTTTTATATTTGCGTGGGCTGTTTGTTTTTTATGCTTACAAAGCATCACGGCACTTTTTCTAATAAAAATTCTCTAAAGAACTCTTATTCTTATTCAAGAGAGCATAGGGCCTCAGCAACAGTCTTCCAGTGGACTCTATTTTGTTGGGCCCACGACCATCCGTCTGCCTTCATCTCGGCTTTAGTTCACCATCTCCACTTCTGTCTTGGCCTGCTCACTCTTCTTTTTCCTTGAGGGTTCCACTTCAGTGCCTTTTTGGTGATATTTTCAGGGCTCTTGCAGAGGATGTGGCCTATTGAGCCTTATTTCCTCTTGCGTATTTCTTGGCCAATAGGCATCTGCTTTGTGTTCTCCCACAAACTGGACTTTGAGATCTTTTCTTGCCATCTGATGTGTAGAATGTAGTGGAGGCATTTATTGATGAAGTCCTGGAGTTTTTGGTGACTGTCTTTGTCAGTCTCCAGGTTTCAGATGCATTCAACAAGACTGCTTCAAGTTGGTACTGAAGATGCACACCTTGGTCTGATTGGAGAATGCTGTAAAGTTCCAGATGGGGCATAGGGTGTTGAAAGCATGCCAGGCTCTGTTGATGTGGCTCCTGATGTCCTCATCTGCTCCTCCGTCCTTTCTGACCACGCTGCCCAGGCAGGTAAACTTGTCAACATCGCTGATGTCCACACCCTGTTGTTAGAATTGGTCCTGTTGTTTGTTGTTAATCCTCATGGTTTCTGTTTTCTTGATGTTTATTTTGAGGCTGGTTGAGCTTCTGATGTGGGTCTTATTGCCTGTGTGACAGTAGGCTGATGTCGTCTGCAAAATCAAGGTCCTCCAGCTGTTTGGTGAAGGACCAACAGATCTCTGTGTTGGCATTTTCTGTGGACATTTTCAATATTCATCCTACTACCAGCAGAAAGATGGTCAGTGACAACAAACAGTCCTGTCTCACTCTTCGCATTTCAATAGGTACTTTAAGTATTCCTTTGTGTATAACCTGGCATGTTGAGTAGCTGTACAACTGCTGGATGATGGAGACAAACTTGAGTGGGATCCCGTAGTGTGCCATTAGCTTCCAGACAACTTCTCCTTCCAAACTGTCAAAAGCCTTCTCAAAATCCACAAAGACTGTGTGGAATCTGGACTCCCATTCCAAGGGCTGCTTGATGTAGGAACACAAATGAACACAGCTTCACACTCCAAATAGACCATCACTGAGCTGTGACATTTAACTCAGAGAATGAGACGGCTGTAAGGAGACGGCCCCCCATGTCTGTTTCACTGGAAGACGTTTATTGCAAGAAATTTGGTGAATCAACAAAGGGGTCCTCCCTTACTGTTTATTGTTACCATTGGCCACGGGATAATATTCTGTCCAGAATTGATAAAGTACCCTAACCTCAATTTATCGGTGGACGAATAATTGAAAAGGTGATAAATATTAATTCGGAATAATTTTATATATATTGAATCGGTTCTTATTCACTGTAATTCAATTACCTTTGAGTTATATTGATCTTAGTTCCATTTTCCTACATTGATGATGGTGCCCATGGTGGCAATGTGGTGTATGCAAGTCTTGTGTGAAATCCGCCTCTTCATCTATTAGTCGCTTGTCTAGAGCCTCCTACAATCTTTCAAGCATGATGCACATCATGATCTTGCTGTGGACATATAAAAGCATGATGCCTCACCAGTTGTTGCAGCTGGACAGATCACCTTTCTTTGGGAGATTTACTAGATGTCCTTGCCTTCATTTTTTTCCCCTGCTGCTAAATCTGCCTCCTCTGTCAGGTCGTGAATGAATTTCCTCTTACCTGCCCTTGTGCTCTTCTTCACTCTCCGGTTGGTATCCCAGAAATTTGCTTGCAGGTTTGTTTCCTCTTGCTGGTCTTGGCAATGTTTGATCTGCTGTTTTTCAGTTCTTTCATTTCCGTGATGAGGCCCCAGGTGTCTGCTGTTAGCCACTCCTTGTAATCTCTGGTCCTCTTTCCCAAGACTTCTTGGCAAGTGTCTGTCCTTCTTTAGCTCTTGCCAATGATCTTCTACCGTCTCCTCTGCCAAACTCTCCAGTGCCTCAAAGCTGTTTTTTCAGGCTGTACTGGTATTCCATGTTCTTCCTGGTATCTTTCAGGCTTTGGATGTTATATTTGAATGATGGCCTTTTGTGCAAGGTCTCTGTGCGCTTTCAGCTTCAGTTTCAGTGTTGCCTGCACTACGTGGTGGTCCGATGCAGCATCTGCTCCTCTCTTTACTCTTACATCTACAAGACTTTTGCGCCATTTTTGACCATTGGTGATTTGCTTAATCTGTTTTTGTTTTTCTATCTGGGAAGGTCCAGGTCTTCTTGTGTGGATAAATGGTGCCTCCTATGACAACGTTGTTGAACGCACAGAAGTCTGTCTCCAAAGCCATGCTTGCCCATAATAAGCTCTTTGTTGCTGTTGTGGTTTCCTACTTTGGCATTCAGGTCTCCCATTAGAATAGTGGTTCTCAACCTGTGGCCCTCACGAATGCAATGCAGCCCACTATATGCCGGCCAGATTTAAAAAATAAATTTCAGTTTTACAATTTATTTTTGTTTTTAAATTAAATTAAAATGGATTTAATTAATGTAAGTTCAAACTATAATGTTTTTGTCATATAGAATCATTTTGGCGATCATATATTATTTTCAGACATGCGCAGACCTACTATATACTGAGTAGCCTACTCAGTTAATGAACAAGTTTACACTTTGGCAGAATTCCAAAAGTTGGCATTATTTTTGTAAATTTAGGGATCAAAATGCACAAATTTGTTATTAGAGGACTAAAATAAAATGAGGAACATACCGAAGCAGCAAAGGTAAAAACAACGGAAGATTGTATACATTTTGTGTATATTCAGCATTATTATCTGATTACTGTAATGCTAATGTCAGTAAGTTAGTTAACGTGAGTTTATTGAACAAGAAGTCGCACTGCCAGCCATTTCAACAAACTGTGTTGAAACAAAAATGAATTTCTTATGGAATTTGTTGATTTTGCCATCAGAAAATCCCACCTCTGTGGTGCAACATCATAGAAAATAATATATTATTATTATTATTATTATAATATTATCTGCTAATACCATAACATTAAATCTGTTTGGTTTTCATTGGTGATGTCATATGTAAATGATCTGCGGACACACAAAACCCGCAACCCAGGATAAGGTGGTAAACATGAACTTAACGGTTCAAACAACAACTGCAGTGTCTCATTGTGGTGTCAGCTAACATGACCTGTAAGGTGCAACCTTATTTTTTTTATTGTTAATGTACCTGTCTGACACAATCAGTCCAATGCCTATATAAGAGACTTTTCTTTGCTCTTCTGTCAAATGCCTCCTTTTTCTTTTCAAAGTATTTACTCCTGTCTGGATGCATTTGCAAAGCTCCTCGTCCAACCGTGTTTGCTTCTGGCTGTTCTAAATTATAACACATTATTCCACACATTGACATTGAGATAGCACAGGAAATGGACTTTTTGAGTCATTGAAATGTCAACTTTTTCTCATTAAATGAACTGCATGCCAGATGACTCCTTTTAGTACTAGAGATTTGGAGGCATTTCAGATGAAGTCCATTTGCTGGTAGTGTTGTGCAATTAAAGCATCGGTCAGAAGTGTCTGTTACACAGTGAAATTGTTTTTATATTTTCTGTCCTAGTAACACTTTCAGAATTAAGCCAACATTTGCTTTACACAAACGACGATGGTCAAATTTTGAGACAAGTGCAGTGTTCAGAAAAGCACACTATGAAATTATGTAAAATATGAAAGAAAGCCTCTAATACTCACCAATGTTGTATTTATTTAAACAAAAATACAGTAAAAACAGCAATATGGTGAAATATCTTTTATAATTTAAAATAAACTTTATTTTCATATTTAATATATTTTAATATGTAATTTATTCCTGTGACGCAAAGCTACATTTTCAGCATCATTTTTTTTTTGATTAATTGTGATAGTATTTCACAATGTAACTTTTATTGTACTTTTGATCAAATAAATAATACAGCTTTGGTGAGAGACTCTTTCTCTCAATCAATCACTACTTTTGCTAAAATAGCACACAGAGTTATGCACAGTCATTGATTGATCAGACTGCCAAATATCAAATGTTTATCATTGTCAGACTATACATTTGGCAGCATAAAGTCTTGTTCTTTGTAGAAGTTGTCCTCTTGCTCCTTCGGTCAGTGACGCTCGAACACTGCTGCCACCTGCTCAGATTCTCAGATGTGACCGTGATGCTCACCTCATGGGTCACAGGTCGGCCATAGTCAGTCTGTTCAGTGCGTAACAGCAGCCATCCAGAGCTCAACATCACCTGTGTTCATAGTGCAGATGGACAGCGCTGACTGCCTGGAACTAGAGAGCACAGTGAAAACTTTTGCTCATTTCAAGGTGAATTGTGCAATTTCTGTGCCAAAAAAATTGTGTGTTCGCTGTTGCCATGCTCAAAGCCACAATGCTGGAGTGTCTTTGGTGCTTGTCATAGAATTGCTGAGGTGTTCTGAGGCTCTTTTGTGTCACTATGGTTGCTAAGGAATTGTCTATCTACTGTTGTATATAAGTTATAACTTAGCCTAGTTTTGATGTAAAGGGCCACTAAGTTACACTAACAAACAGGCAGAGTTATATTTCACTCCACAACAATAAACCATGAATAAAGTTATTGTTGGAAGGACACGTTACTGTATTAATTAGTCTGAAATAGCCGTTTTGAGCTATTAGTTTTCTTTTAGGTTGAATCATCTTAAACAAGCTTTTACTTCCATCCAATTCCTAAAATTGTATTTTGATCATGATCTGTACACAAGATGAAGACTGTGATTCTTACAGACTATTCAGACTAAAATGAATGTGAAAACTCACCTCAAAAATGCGCTATACATAGCACATGTATAGATTGTATGCAGAGAGTTGACCCTGATCATCAAGGAAGTATTTTATGAGCATACAATATACAATCTGCTATTTTTTTAACAGTGAATTTGATGTCACTCAGCCTAATAACGCACACACAATGATCCTCAAACACACTGGATATGATTACTGAAGCAAGGTGGTGCAAAGTTTTACCTGTTCTCTCTGGCATTTTAACCTTTGATTGGATTATTTGTCATTGACATTGTTTTGTTTGATTTATTTCATTTTAATATTATTTTACTTACTTGCAATGTACGGCACTTTGGAGTTACTGTGTAGCCTGAAAAGTGCTCTATAAATACAATAAAATACAATACAAACTGGATAAATATTCACCATTAAAACATTGTGGCTGGCCACAGCCTCATTCATTTGCATCTCCTACTATCATTTTCTATCTCTTAAAAGCAGTAATTACAGGCAGGGGAAGCTCTTCACTGCCTGTGCTGTTAATGCTGTTGAAAGCCCTGAAAGGTTTTTAGACATTATTTGCATATAATCAGCATATGTGAGAATAGTGGATCAGTGCAGTGAATAAAACAGTATTATTCAGCAGGGAACTAACAGCAGTGAGTTTATGGAATCCACTTGTCTTAGCAGTACTGCAACTTGAAAACAATAGTTCTCTATTCAATCAGTATTCAGGTAATTAAAAGAAAAGCATTTCCACACTATTAATCTAACAAACTATATGCTAAGATTAATCATTTGAAGCCTAAAAAAAAAAAAGATCTAAGAAAAGATCTGTCCAGATCTATGCATTTAAAGACCACATTTAATATAAATTTCATACAGACAATAGGTTGTATCTTTATATTATGTTAGCTGCAGGATTGTGTGCTATATCTTATTCAATTATTCTGAGAGCACTAAATCTAAGAGCAATTTTCATGCCAGCACAACACAGGAGTGGACGTGGGTGGAAGCGTTCACGCTATCAGTGGGCAGACGTGCAGAAACTGTGTATAAAGAGGAGGTCAGTGTAATGAAACAGAGCCAAACGTCTTTTTGTGGGAAATGGGTCATTGCTGTTTAGGTGTCTGAGAACATGATTAGGATGTATAATATTTAAGGCATTGTATTACCTTTTTTAATTTCAAGCATAAGTTGTACAACCTGAAATTTACATTAAAATGTTAAAATAGTGTAATTCAAGAAAGAAAAAAAAGATTAACTTTAGTTTGATTTAAAAGATTTTTTATTTTCATAATCTTTTAAATGTATCAAATTTGAAAGTGATGTACAGTGCTTGTCTGATGACGATGATGGCAGGTGTCTAAACAGCGTCTTACAGACATATGCACAGGTGTGGGAAGTTTATTTTCTATGTGGGTGAGACTATGAGTCCATGAGAGTTTCTTACTTTAGCCTTTTGATTGTTTTTAAAGGATCTTGTTCTGATTTGACTCCAGCAATACATAAGTCCTTTCAAAGAGCAACGCTTTTATTTATTTGCTGTATTTGCTCATTTATTTGCTCATTCTCTGTAAAGCTGCTCTGAAACGATGTGTATTGTGAAAAGCGCTATACAAATAAATTTGAATTGAATTGAATATTTCTCTCTGATATCCTTACCTTGAAACAGTGGTTCAGTGTTCATTTGTACATGGGTTTATACACGGGTTTTGTTTATCCAGGTCATTGTAGGATCTGCTTTTGAATCTCCTAGCATGAGTGAAGAAACAAAATATTATTTTTGTGATTTTTTTCCCCCCTTTTTTTATGCAGGAACAGGTTTGATCTATTTAGTGCTCTAATCTCTTATTTTGTTTTTCTTTTTTTGACAGGCATGCGTCTCATCTTAAACTGCAAGGCTTTTTTTGGCTACAGCGGTGATTCTAGGCCCATCATCTACTGGATGAAGGGGGAAAAATTTGTAGAGGAGTTGGAAGGACACATAAGAGAGAGTGAAGTCAGGTACTGTTTTCTGGGCCTATTACCTGTTATTACTTGAATTAAGAATAATAAACTATTAATAGATAGAGCATGCATGATTTCCCAGAGCTGAAACTAAAGAGCAAACAAGGATTATATAACAACACACTAACAAACAGGAAAACAGGTGTGACAGCATCCATGATGATCACTGAGGGCACAGAGACCTCTAGTGGACAAATGTACTATAAGCTGCACTCTGAATGGAATAGAATAGATTTTTGTCACCACATGACACGAAACAAAATAAGTCCACATGTCCACAAAAGAATAGCAAAACCTAATGTAAAATGTTTGTTACTGGTGTTACGGATTAAATGGGACAGTTCAAGCAATCACATTACAGAATGATAATTTTAAAAAAAAATTGGAAGAACTTCTGTTATATAAAAAAAGAACCTTGTTTCAATGATCTGCGACATAATTCCTTTGAGGTGTTTCATCTACTTGAGCCATTATCAGCTGTTATCTCTTTTGATCTTCCTTTGATGTCTGTTTGATCTTTATGAAGTACTCTCTCTTTCCAGGTGACTAATGTTTGTCAATCAGATAGAGATGCTGGATCCTTATTTATAGTGGAGCTTTCTTCATGTTTCACATATGAAGAATAAAGAATTCTCATCAGGAAAATGAGCTTTAGGGAATAATTTAGTTTCCTTGAATTTATTTTATCTTTTAGTAATTTTTAATTTAATTTAAAATTTGAAAGGATGTCATTTTAAAAGATGGAATTGATACTGTTTCAGTCCTTTCATTATATAAAAGTGTATCAGTACTTGAGTATACAATGTCATTATTTAAATGATTATAAATTAATATAAAATGTTTTATTAGAAAAAGTTTTTCTGTGTTTGATTTAGTTTGCTTGACATCTTTCATTTGTAGCAACATAAAGCATGCCGGAAATGTTGTAATAGAATTCATGTAACATGAATGCTTTGCCTCTTTTCATTTCTATTTAATTCTATACATTTGGAAGCAGTAGTTCACCGCAAAACTGTTCCAAAATCCGTTCTTTTCTGACCTAGAACAGAAAAGAGGCTATTTTGAAAAACGAAAGTAACTTGAATCCCAATGTTGTTTTGCCACGCATATTCAGATGAGAGAGATGTGAGAGCAAGAGACCAAATTATCCTAGAGGATCTTAAAATATTGTGAGGCAGCGTGTTTAAATAAAATAAATGTAAAACTGATCAACAGGTAATAAGTTTTCCAATGGGGACAATGTTCAGTATATTCATTAAAGCCGTGATATTTCTCCTAGTTTAATTTAGACATGCATTGTTTACACATATTCCATGAATTATATAAATGTATATATAATATATGTATGTATATACAGTATATCCCCAAATCAAGAAAAGTTGGGGTATTTTGAAAAATTGTATTTGTGAATATGAACATTTTATTTTGATGGACACACTCCAAGAAAGTTGGGACAGAGGCATGTTTATCACTGTGACAAATCACCTTTCTTTTTCCATTTCCATTTTTTTTTTTACATCATTTAGCAGATGCTTTTATCCAAAGCGACTTACAAGGGGAGCAATTAGGGGTTAGGTGCCTTGCTCAAGGGCACTTTAGTCATGGTATCGAAGGTGGAGAGAGTGCTGTTCATTCACAATTCCTGCCGGCTTGGGAATCGAACTGGCAACCTTCAGATTACAAGCCCGACTCCCTCACCACTAGGCCACGACTACCCTACTTAGTTAACACTTCTTAATCATTAAGGAATTGAGGATGTTAATTGTTGCAGTTTTGCAAGAGGAATTTTTGCCCAATCTCACTTGTTGCAAGACATCTGATTCTCTTTTTCATGAGGGGCTATACATTTTCAACAAGAGACAGATCTGAACTTCATCAATGCTGGCAGGTGTAGGAATCTTTTTCCTCGTCAAAGTTTTTCCTGATCAAGCAGAAGTTACTCTTTATTAAGAATTGTGCTGTGCGTTGCTGTAGTCATCCAAGTCTCACTAAGTTAGTGTACATTGCAGTTTAAATACAATTAACAGGGAGGGATACATACAGTGTAATGCTTGTTCACAGCATTTCCCCAGCCCTGGTCTAATCTGCATAACAGTGTCAGATCAGTCTGACAGTATTGCCCATACCTTTACATTATCATAGAGACAAAGGCACAACAGTGCCTCAAGCTTGTCATGCCAAATAGACAGGAAGATACCTAAAGACCAAATGTTAATGTCTCAGACACCTGGGCTGCCTGACTTAATCTCTTTAGACTGTACCTCAAAATGTAAAACACAATGTACCTAACTTTTTATAAATTTGTAAACCCACACAGGCCAATCAAGCATATCTATTCTACAGTGCAGAGTGTCTATGAAACCACTCTGTTGTAGCACGTGCAGAATGAGGCCTTGCATTGTCTTGCTTCCCAGGAAAGATGTCATCTTGATGCACCTCCACATCAATGGTACCTGCACACATATGCAAGTCACCCATGCCGTTTTGTCTTTGGGACTGAAAAAGCGTTGTGTCCGTTGTTTCCAAAAGCACACTGAAACGTGGACTCATCTGACCACAGCATACATTTCCACTGTCTTTTGGACCCTCAGAGATGAACTCTCCTTGTGTAACAGAGATTCTAGTTGCATTTTTTGATGCAGTGGCAGATTTTAAATGACAGCAAATTTCCAAAGTACTCCCAAACTGAATTCTCTGGATTCCCTGAATCCTTTTGCAATATTATGTATGGTTGATGGTGACATACCTAAGTACTTTGCAATCTTGCATTGGGAAATGTGATTTTGAATTGTTTGCAAGTTCTCTCATGAAATTTGGTACAAAGTGGTGAACCATGCCCCATTTTTGCTTGCAAACCAGAGTCTGGTGTTCCTTTCATACCCAAACACGATGCCCTCACCTAATACCAGTTCACCTTCTTTTTTACACCTTCCATTTCAAAAAAAGTTTAACTTGGATATTCTGGAATCTTTTCAAAATTATTTTTCCTCTGTCTCAACTTTTTTAAAGTGTGTTACAGCCTCAAATCAATTGTGTTTTACAAAATATCCCTTTTCTTGATTTGGAGGTGTGCATGTGTGATTGTGCAGGGTGATGCAAGAGTTTCTGGGGGAGAAGGAGGTGGAACTGTCTCTGATTTTTGATGCTGTGGATGAGATGGACATGGGCAACTACACCTGTAATGTGGAAAACCACATTGGCCGTGGCAGTGGAAGTGCCATCCTACAGAAGAAAGGTAAATCAATTGGAAGAATTCTATACAGCCCATAGATGTTTTGTATGTTTTCAGCTCAGCCGTAGACATAGCAGTACATCTAGGGGGTATTCCAGAATCGTCATTAAACAAAAGAAGAAGAAAAAAAGTATGGTGTTCTTCATCTTAGAGTCCATTTCCATGGTGACTACTGGATTTGGCGCTTAGTTGAAAATGTCGTGCAATGGACATTCGATGAGGATGTTAAAATAAACAAATTGATGATTGTTGTGGCAGAAATTTAACTCATACTACATAAGAGACAAACTCAGTGAAAATTGTCTTTATAAGAATTTATTTCTTGCAAGAAAGGTCGAACAGTCATACAGCAACACAGGTTTCTGTAGAGTGCGACCTAGAAGGCCGGGTTTCCTCAGCTTTTATTCCCCCCGTACCCTTCAAGGATACACCTCTTAACATCAGTACTTTTCCACACATGGTAAAAAGAAAAGACACTGTTCCATGACATAAGGCCTATACCTAATACAAGATGACCTTTTTAGACCTTACACCCTAGATTTAGGACAGGATGACCCCCAGGTCATGAGCAGACTCCCTTCAGCCCTGCTGTTGCTTTCCTTCATCCCAAATGTGTCTTGGGCGCCCACCTGTCTTCAAAAAATTTCTTTGCTTAATAATTTGACGGCAATGAGCTAGAGGTCACAACTTCAAATTCGGTCATCACAGCACAACCGACCTTGTTTTGGCCTGTTTGTGGATCTCTGAAAGCCAAACCATTCACAAAGAGGACCTTCTCACAGTTTTCGAACAGCGTATCTAAAAGGTCAGGTCGTGGTGTACAGACAATTTTGAATTCGATAAAACAACAATGATGTTCCTCCCCATCCTCCTCCTTTGGAAGGAGGGTGGCAGGATTCAAGACTATACAACGCTTAACAATAATATCCTTGCAATATCAAGCGAGATATTGTGGCTTCGTAGCCATCGAGCTGTCGATAAATTCAATATTTTCTGTTCTTGCAACATCATGGACACTGCGTGTGTATTCATCAATGTCAGATCAGAGTACCCTCCAAATTCCTTATGCGCCATTGCGGCCTGTTCAGCAGATGCCATTGCCCTCAGACAACATGGCAGACCTGCTGCTACTGAGTCTAATTTACTTGAAAAATATGACACGGGTCGTATTTGGTCACCATGATGTTGCAACAACAAAGTCATAAACCCTTTTTTTTTCTCATCTACCATCTGAACAAAAGGTTTTGTTGGTACCACTTTTATAACTCGGACCCTTTTATCAGACATAGACTTATTATTACGTGTTATGACCTTACCCAAAAATTTAACTTGTTGTTTCACAAACTGCAGTTTCGACAAGCTGACCTTGTAACCCTCCTGAGCCAAGTGCTTCAGGAGAGTCACAGTGTCAGTTACACACATAGATTCATCACAAACCTTGACGCGGTCTGTAATCTGATTTTGTCGTGATTACAACCGGCTCACAATCCTTAATCAATCCCACATCATATTTGTGCTTTAGCCTATAACTCAGGGACCACCTCTAACAAGGCAGTGTCTGAAGCACAAATATCTGCCATGCAATAAGTCTCCTTTTTGTGACATTGTCAATTGCATTTATAATTCTTTCCACCTCAATTTCATGCTTGCACTCTGACATAAATGCCCATAATCTCTCACTGTACTTCAAATCATCTTTTTCTCTCCCTCCAAACTGTTGCTTCAACACATTTTCTCACAAACTTCAGCCCATGATTGACTCTCGGCCTTGGAAACGGAAAAGTGAGGTACAGTTTCTCCCCCTACCAGATAAAATAAAACCTGTTTTTCTATCAGACGAATCGAAGCCGCACACACATTCTCTGTCCAATGCATCAAACTTCGATGTCTCTCTTCTTTCCCCTTTGAACCAGTCACTCTCATATTATCACTAATCTCTTTCAATTGCGACATGTGACGTGCAATGTAAATTGTCAGGCATCATAACTTCTGTATTGAATGGCTCAGTTCGGATCTTAGCAATTTCACATATCCTCTTAGCCCACCCACCATCTGTTATGTGCCACTCATATGCCCACTGTGCTTCTGATTGCAAACGACAAATTTGTTCGTCCTCTATCACCTTAACACCAGAGGAGTCTGCAACAAGCATTAAATTTAGTTTGCACATCAAATCTCAACCCATAAGGGGTACAGGGCATTTCATTGGATAGATGAATTCATGTTTTAATTTTCGACCCCCTTCTGTCTCACAGGATAAGGGTGTAGTGAACTTTTCAGAAATCTGGTGCCCCGATGCAGAAATATACTATATTTATACTGTTTGTCATTGACGGTTAACATGGCAAGTCACATGGTCGCACAGAGGATCATACATCAATAAACATTAATCAGACGCATCACATTTTTCGTCAAAGACACACAGAGAAATGCAAGCGCTTTCTTCATTGCAGAGAGCAGTATGTAAATCAGCGTATGTGTTTGTGTATGTGGTTAAAAAATGTTCACTTCCCTTTTCAGTAGCTGTCGGCTGCTCGTCCAGTGCCCCTCCTCTCTGCTCTCCGCTCTCCTCACTTCAGTCTTTCTTTCACTGGTTTTCTTGGTAGTCTTGGCCCCAATGACCATCTTTCTTACACAGTTTGCATTTCGTGAATTCTCCTGTCTTGTGATCATCAGTTTCACAAATCCAGCATTTCCACCTCTTTACAGTCTCCCTCGCTCCTTTCGAGTAGCCCCCCTTTGTCTGCTGGGGGGGTGCAAACTGACCCCCAGGTCTTGACTGAGTGTCCACTCGGGTCAGCTGCCAGTCCCTGTCACCCCTGACTTTACCTCTTCTTGTCAGCTGCTGCTCTTCTGCGTGCAAAGCATGTTCTATAAGTACAGCCACTCTTCCATTCTTCCACCCGATGCAGCTGCTTTTCACCTGCTGTTCAAGCTCTGGTCTTAGTCCGTTCAGAAAAGCACTTCGCATATGACACTCCCAGGTTCCCGGGTTCTCTCCTCTCTCCTCCGGTTCTGGGATACCACTGTGTTTGTTGAATGTGTCGTGCAGTCGGTGATAGAAATCTTGCACATACTCATCTTTGTACTGAGTTCACCGGCCAATCTTCATTGTGTCAATGCATGCTGGAAATGTCTCTTTGATGGCTTTGACCAGTCCTTTTATAGCTGCACTGTACTCTGATTCAGTCGGTGTCCACACTCACTGTGCCCTCTCTGGCAATCTTCCTTTTGCAACTTTCCACTTATCTTGTGCCAGCTCGAAATCTCCAGCTTCACTCCAAGCAGCCTTCTCAGTTCATGCATGGTGGGGCTGAACTCTTGACAAAACATGATCAGTTCGTCAGAAAACTTATCGCCCGCTTCTTCTGGGTTTGACAGGCGAGCCATCGCCTCTTTTATGTCCTTCTCTGTCCACGGTCTGTAGACCATCATCGGTCCATCAGGCCCCGAAACTTCCACCATGGTGTCTAATATGCTCACATTATCCTCTTTTACTGTTGGTCTTTTCTGTGGAGAGCAGTTGAGGTCAGGGTCCACTTTCAGGGCTTGAAACTTGGCCACGGGATAGTGGTATGGTGGTGGTTAATGCGAAGAGACAGAGACAAAAGGATTAGTAGATTTATGTGGTGTAATTTATTTTCTTTTTTCCCGTTTACTTTTTTTCTTTCCCATCATTCCTTTTGAATTTCCCTTCTGCCTCCCACAACCAACAATTCACAGTTTTCTCACAATTCTCACACATATGCCTCACACAACACCCTTTCCGCTTTTTACCTCCCTCTTCCACTGATTCCTTTACGACATTCAGCCTGATGACACTCATTGTCCCTTCTTCTGGAAAATCATGATACTTGATTAGTTTCTCTATATCTTTCATGCATTTCTGACCAAACTATTTTCTCATTTGACAGAACGCCAGTCGGTGTAACAAATTTTGCAAGCTTGCTTTGGGACTTCCCCATTTTGGCTTCCTTTCTCTGTGGCTCTACTCGACGCGTCTAAATAAAATTGACTGGTTGTCGCGCTCCGTGCTCTCTTGACTATTACTGTGATCGCAGGTTCCCGCCTGATCTTGACTGCTAAAAACATGATCTGCCACAGAGTCAGAAACGCCACTACGGTTTTTCCCCCTTTTCGTTAAACTTCCAATTTTCAATTTCGAAATCTCAAAAACCCTTTTTCTATGAAATTTTGATTTGTCTCTTACCAGTAAAATCTCTGATGCCACCCGGATTCTTTTCTAATTCCAGTGGCGTCCCTCAAACTTTGTTCAGGGTAGGGCTGTGACTCAGAGTCCAGGATGATGAGTCACTGTCCACTCTCGGGTCCAAAGGGCACATCCAAGGAATCCTCACTTCTGACACCAATTGTTGTGTCAGAAATTTAACTCATTCTACATAAGAGACAAACTCAGTGAAAATTGTCTTTATAAGAATTTATTTCTTGCAAGGAAGGTCAAACAGTCATACAGCAACACAGGTTACTGCAGAGTGCGACCTAGAAGACCGGGTTTCCTCAGCTTTTATACCCCCCGTACCCTTCAAGGTTACACCTCTTAACATCAGTACTTTTCCACACATGGTAAAAAGAAAAGACACTGTTCCATGACATAAGGCCTTTACCTAATACAAGATGACCTTTTAGGCCTTACACCCTAGATTCAGGACAGGATGACCCCCAGGTCGTGAGCAGACTTCCTTCAGCCCTGCTGCTGCTTTCCTTCATCCCAAATGTGTGTTCACAGCAGATAGAAAAGCATACATTAACTCTTCGCAAACCGCTTAATATTAATATTTACTTCACAATGATCTTTTCTTAATTTGCTGGCATTTTTTTTCTATTTGCATGTGTTTTCTACAGTTGAGCTCTCTCGGCCACCATACTGTACTATGGCTGTAGTTCCTAATAAATGTAACTTAATCAGTTCAGTTTCGGGCACTTGTGCCATTGGCTTGAAAGAAGGGTCTTTTCATCCTTTGTTTGTTTTTGTTTTGTTTTTCTGCAGTGCATTTCACATATTGCTGCTGGTTTTGGCTTATGAAACTCACCTGTGAATTAAGATCACTCAGTCAGCCTAAAGTGATAAATCCTATACTTATATAAAACCCATCTTTTACGCATACGTATGCATTTGGTTTGAAAGGTTTCTAAGAGCAGCTGGCATAACCTTGGCTACAAATGACTGGTGATTTTGTGGTGAGATGTGGTAGAAATAGCATATTGCTTACATGTAATGACCAATGAATAGTTGGGAAATTTGTCTTGAGAATTTTTAAATGTATAGACATAAAGAACATTGATGTAATTTATTTTGCCCATTGTCTTGCTGTACATTACTGTGGACAGTGAAGACGTTGTAAGGACCACCCTTCAGCCCAAAGGCGGAATCTGACGGCCTGGGCAAAGGTATAATGCCTGTATATCTTTTCAGCGCCCACGTGAAGTTCACATAATTTTTAGGATTTAGTTTAAATTTTACTTTAGCTGCTCACTTAATCTGACTCCAATTTTAAACTGTAAGGACCACCCCTCAGCCCAATGGCGGAATCTGACGGCCTGGGCGAACGTACAATGCATGTATGTCTTTTCAGCACCTGCGTGAAGTTCGCATACATTTTTAGGATTTAGTTTAAGTTTTCCTTTAATGTAACATTAATTGCTGATCGTGCGATTAAATATTAATTAATTTAGATCTTTGATTCTTTAATTTCTCTTAATCTCACTTATCCTTTCATCAGGGCATCGCATCGCATAAAGGCTTATATCCAGCTGTGATAAGCCTTACATCACAATCTCATTAGTTTAGAATCATAACAGGGGATATAGCGTTTACTAAAAACACAAATTGAAGAATCACCGCATGCTTATTTGTACAAAAGTGGCGTTTGTTTTAGTCACGATACTATAACATGTTAAGTCATAATAGTCAGAAATCCAAAATCTCAATAACGTGCCACATACTCCGTTTATTGAGATTTCAGTATGATCTATCCCAATCCTAGAATTGCGGAAATGTCGAAAACCTCATGATCTACCGGTGAAAATGATTTCATTCATTCATTCATTTTCTGCCGCTTATCCGGGGCAGCAGTCTAAGCAGAGATTCCCAGACCTCCCTATCCCCAGACCAGTCCTCCAGCTCTTCCGGGAGGACACAGAGGCGTTCCCAGGCCAGCCGAGAGACATAATCTCTCCAGCGTGTCCTAGGTCTTCCCCGGGGCCTTCTTCCGGTGGTACATGCCCGGAACACCTCCCTAGGGAGGCGTCCAGGAGGCATCCGAAACAGATGCCCGAGCCACCTCAGCTGACTCCTCTCGATGTGAAGGAGCAACGGATCTACTTTGAGCTCCTCCCGAGTGACCGAGCTCCTCACCCTATCTCTAAGGGAGCGCCCTGCCACCCTGCGGAGAAAGCCCATTTTGGCCACCTGTATCCGGGATCTCATTCTTTCGGTCATGACCCAAAGCTCATGACCATAGGTGAGAGTAGGAACGTAGATTGACTGGTAAATCGAGAGCTTCGCCTTGCAGCTCAGCTCCTTCTTCCCCACGACAGACCGGTACATCGACCGCATTACTGCAGAAGCTGCACCGATCCATCTGTCAACCTCACGCTCCTTCCTTCCCTCACTCGTGAACAAAACCCCAAGATACTTGAACTCCTCCACTTGAGGCAGGAGCTCTCCACCAACCTGAAGAGGACAAGCCACCCTTTTCCGACTGAGAACCATGGTCTCAGACTTAGAGGTGCTGATCCTCATCCCAGCCGCCTCACACTCAGCTGCAAACCGTCCCAATGCACACTGGAGGTCCCGGCCCGATGGAGCCAACAGGACAACATCATCCGCAAAAAGCAGAGACGAGATCCTGTGGTCCCCAAACCAGACTCCCTCCGGCCCCTGACTACACCTAGAAATCCTGTCCATAAAGACTACAGGGAGTGCAGAATTATTAGGCAAGTTGTATTTTTGAGGATTAATTTTATTATTGAACAACAACCATGTTCTCAATGAACACAAAAAACTCATTAATATCAAAGCTGAATATTTTTGGAAGTTTTAGTTTTTAGTTTTAGGTATTTTAGGGGGATATCTGTGTGTGCAGGTGACTATTACTGTGCATAATTATTAGGCACCTTAACAAAAAACAAATTTATACCCATTTCAATTATTTATTTTTACTAGTGAAACCAATATAACATCTCAACATTCACAAATATACATTTCTGACATTCAAAAACCAAACAAAAACAAATCAGTGACCAATATAGCCACCTTTCTTTGCAAGGACACTCAAAAGCCTGCCATCCATGGATTCTGTCAGTGTTTTGATCTGTTCACCATCAACATTGCGTGCAGCAGCAACCACAGCCTCCCAGACACTGTTCAGAGAGGTGTACTGTTTTCCCTCCTTGTAAATCGCACATTTGATGATGGACCACAGGTTCTCAATGGGGTTCAGATCAGGTGAACAAGGAGGCCATATCATTAGATTTTCTTCTTTTATACCCTTTCTTGCCAGCCACGCTGTGGAGTACTTGGACGCGTGTGATGGAGCATTGTCCTGCATGAAAATCATGTTTTTCTTGAAGGATGTAGACTTCTTCCTGTACCACTGCTTGAAGAAGGTGTCTTCCAGAAACTGGCAGTAGGACTGGGAGTTGAGCTTGACTCCATCCTCAACCCGAAAAGGCCCCACAAGCTCATCTTTGATGATACCAGCCCAAACCAGTACTCCACCTCCACCTTGCTGGCGTCTGAGTTGGACTGGAGCTCTCTGCCCTTTACCAATCCAGCCACGGGCCCATCCATCTGGCCCATCAAGACTCACTCTCATTTCATCAGTTCATAAAACCTTAGAAAAATCAGTCTTGAGATATTTCTTGGCCCAGTCTTGACGTTTCAGCTTGTGTGTCTTGTTCAGTGGTGGTCGACTTTCTGCCTTTCTTACCTTGGCCATGTCTCTGAGTATTGCACACCTTGTGCTTTTGGGCACTCCAGTGATGTTGCAGCTCTGAAATATGGCCAAGCTGGTGGCAAGTGGCATCTTAGCAGCTGCACGCTTGACTTTTCTCAGTTCACGGGCAGTTATTTTGCGCCTTGGTTTTTCCACACGCTTCTTGCGACCCTGTTGACTATTTTGAATGAAACGCTTGATTGTTCGATGATCACGCTTCAGAAGCTTGGCTATTTTAAGACTTCTGCATCCCTCTGCAATATATCTCACTATTTTTGACTTTTCTGAGCCTGTCAAGTCCTTCTTTTGACCCATTTTGCCAAAGGAAAGGAAGTTGCCTAATAATTATGCACACCTGATATAGGGTGTTGATGTCATTAGACCACACCCCTTCTCATTACAGAGATGCACATCACCTAATATGCTTAATTGGTAGTAGGCTTTCCAGCCTATACAGCTTGGAGTAAGACAACATGCATAACGAGGATGATGTGGTCAAAATACTCATTTGCCTAATAATTCTGCACTCCCTGTAGTGACTGCTGTGAAACTGAGACCATTTTATTTTATTCTATTTAACTTTTACTCTTATTGTACTCGTTCATTCGGGTCTCAATGCTGGCCCACGATTATAAATCCGTCAGTTCTGACTCTTACTCAGAGGATGCAGAGTTTACTATTACGTTACGTAAAATCACCACCTGTTTATTCATACAAAAACGCAGTTTACATAGTCACGATAGTGCAACTTGTTAAGGCAGCGATAGACAGAAATCTAAAGGTCTCATATAATGTGCGACCTGCTCCATTCATTGGGCCTTTAGTATGTCTGATCCTGACGCAGCTTTGCGGTAACAATGGATACATCATAATCTACTGAAGACAATAATTTCAGAGTAAGTCAGAATAAAATCAAATATAACAATTTATTAATCAGGTAAAAATTTATCAATGCCACAATTTATCAATTACACAATTGTAAACCAGTTCAGACATAATAAATATATAACATCAATTACTTAAAAGTTTTCTCTAAGAGTACTTAAAAGTTATCAATGCACACAGAGATGGTGGATGAAAGACACTCATCACCTCTATGTGGGGGCCTCTGTCTACAGAATGTCCCACCTTGCTGCTGTGCCTTGACCCCTAAATACCCAACCAGAACAAAAGGATTGTAAACAATTATTGCCCCGACACCTGATTTCAAGGGAGGGGAGAAGGTTTTCTTGAAGAGACACAACCCATAAAAGAGAACAGAATTCTCCTAAGTTTTCAGTCTTTTTCATAATACTAGTGACTGCTGTGAAACTGAGGCCATTTGACCAATCGCACTGAGCCATTTAAAATGATACTAAACATGAAATTGGAAAAACAATAGATTCATAGGATACATCATACATAGTACATATGCATCCTTAGAGAACTTCAGTAACTTGAATCAGGGGGAAGGAAGGGAGTGGAGGGAGGAGGGTTGGTTGCATAGATGAGTGAGGACAGTTTGGGCAAGGCGTTGTCCTATTCCTTTGAAATCTTCTCTCCAGGTGAGTTTTATTGCTTTTTTGCAGGATTCTTGATCTGAGCTTTTGTCTTAGCAGGAAAATCAAATCTTACAACGTGATGAATATTTGTTTCTTTTCTCATGTAGACATGTACAGGTTGGAGTTGGTTGGTGGTCTGGGCGCCATCATGCTGTTATTGGGATTCTTCACAGCCTTCTATAAGTGCTATAATGTGGAGATCATGCTGTGCTACAGGCGACATTTCGGCAGCGATGAGGCAGATGATGGTATGTAATAATAATAATAATAATAATAATAATAACAGTATTTTTTCTTCTGCATTGATTAATTGTCCTGTACACTTGGATTTGCTTAGATGGCTCAAAATAATGTCTCTCTCTCCCTGCCAACATGCCTAATATGCATGTAACAAACAGTTAGCTATACAATTTGCTGGAAGTAAAAACAGAAAAAATCTTCATAGATAGCAGCTTACCCTTACTCACAGAAGCTAAGCCACAAAGTAAAACAATTCAGTCATTTTATAGAATTAAGTGCATCCAGTAACACAGTAACCAAACAGACAAACCAACAGGGGCCCGTTTCAGGAAGGAGGTTAACTGAAAACTCTGAGCATGTTATAGGTCAAGTCCGTTTCTGAAAGAACGGTAACTTATACTCGGAGTCAGTTACTATGGTAACTTACTCTGTGAACCTAAGCTGGTCAGGAGCAGGTTTTCTTCGCTAAGCCTAGAGTTTCTTTTGGTCTCCTCCCCCTTTTTAAAGCATAAGAGATGTTTAAATACTTTTTTCTTACTGAGTTCCCTTTCAGTTGGTCACGTTCGACGTATGTCAAAACTGAACCGACGAATTGGTATATCGCATGAGAGCCCCTTCACCTTCAAGTGTAAACTAAACGAGCCAATGCATATTAGCGTGCGAGCTTTGCGTGACGCGCCCCACCCCCACAAATACGGAAGCGGGGAGTGCTCGCACTTTGTCTTTCGCTTCGCAGCCGTGCAGTGTTTGCTCCTGCAATTTACTTGAGAGAGAGAAGACTAGGAGAGCCTTGCTCAAGGAAATTCTCTTGCTGTACTGGTGTGATGATGCGACAGCGGCGACCGCAGTCTCACGAGGCCTAAACTGCTGTTTTCACAGCAAAACCTCCTGCCAATGTGGTTGGGCTGCGATTTGGGCCGGTTGCGAATGAGCACGCTCTCCTGGCTGCACTTATTCTGCAGCAGTGCCGCAGTTGTTCCCTGTGTGCTTCAGCACTAAATATACATAGATGTATATATATCTGAATAAATGGCCCCTCCCGGGCCTGTAAGTTCTCATCCAATCTAACGGACGAGGCTTACAGAGCCTGTGGGCAGGCTGCATCTGCCTTGCATGCCATGGCGCTATTACAGGTCTTCAGGCCAAAGCGCTCCGTGACATGCCCCAGAACGGTCTTGACCAACAGCTCATGGAAGAGCTGCGAGCCGCCACCGACCTTACCCTCTGGGCGATGAAGGTGACAGCATGCTCGGTTGGTCAAGCAATGACTGCGCTTGTGGTCCAGCAGCGCCATCTCTGGCTTAACAGACCTCCGCACCTGCAAAGTCTGCCAAGCAACAACTTCCACCCGGCAGACTGCAGGGAGCCGGTTGCGGACGCGGCTCCCAGCCCGCTCAGCCCGCAGCCAAGCCAGGTGGCAAACGTACCAGAAAGCAGTCCCAGTGCATTTTGTTTAGTAAAGTAGTAAAATGATCTGCCTGTGTAGTAATACAATCTTAATGTAAGCGGAAAACAAGAATATTTTGAGTGTCTATTAGTAATTGCAAATTTACACTAACTACGTCCACCAATGTCACAAAAATTAAAAAATGATATGCATGACTTAAGAGCTTCGGTGATGTAGGCAGTAATGTGTAAGGCATGTAGGACTGGCTTGTGACATGGTTGACATGGGTTTGAGTCCGCTTTTTGCCAAGCTCACTCTTCTCCCATTTCCCATCACATATCAAATCAGAAAGGCATTTTATTTTCAATAAAAATGAAGAAAAAGTTCTAAAAGTGGAAGTGAAGTTCCTAACGAGTGATTAATAATGAGAAAAGTATTTATAATTTTAATAAATATAATCATTTACATCCTTGTTATTGCATCCTGTTAATGTACAACAATACTGAGGTGCAGTGTGTGTCTGCATATATAAAATATAAATAGCGCTTAATTATTATTTACACCTATTGCAGAGAACTGCTACTTTTACATGCTAAATAGAATATATCACTGTTTTCTATTTTTAGCATCTACAGCTATATGCACTTACTGTAAATAGCATATATCGCTAAGAAAATGTGGAAATAGCAATTTTCTAAGCCCATTGGTAGATCATTTGCAAAATAAAGAAGTGCACTTAAATTATTATTATTTATTTATTTATTTTTGCATGTGGGATACCATGAAAATGAACATTAGTTCAATAACTTATCGTTCTGCCAGTTTTCACATCTGATATTATAACAGTGATAAGAAATAAACTTGTATTGACTCGGAAGTAGCGGACGTGGGTGCTGTTGCCATGGTGAATCGTAATATCGGAGCTCCATTGATCATGGCTTTTCATAGTCGTGGTGCACGTGCTTAACTCAGAGTTGACTAACAAACAATTAACAAATTTCAACAAATAGCAAATAACACTAATAAATTTCAGAAAACAGAAAACTCAGAGTTTCCCACGTTAGAGTAAGTCAACTCAGAATTCAAGTTCAGCTCAGATGAGAGAACGTTCCTAAAAAGTAATGTAACGCATAACTTTTCATAAAAAATTTTTTTTTTTTAAATCTGGTCACTTACTTTATCTGTAGTATGAAAAGCTCTTTATATATATATATATATATATATATATATTATATATATATATATATATATATATATATATATATATATATATATAATTTTTTTTTTTTTTTTTTTTTTTTCAGAGCAGCTTTCTTGATCAGTTTCTACTATCATTTCCGAGCGTTATTCCCGTGTCTTGTTTTCCTGTTCCTGTTTTCTGCCTGTCTGTCCCGGATTTCGATTGTTTGCTGTCTACTCCTTTTGAATCCCTGCTTTGGATTATCTGACCACAGGTCTCTTGCCGCCTGCCTCAATCTTGTTTGCCTGAACACGTTTACGACTCTGCCTTCTCTCAGACATACCTGTTTGCTGTTCTCTGACCAATGCCTGTCTGACTACCTCTGCTAATAAAGCCTGCTTTTGGATCTCATTCGTTGACTCGCTCCCTCATTACGGAAGACTTCGCCATTTCAAGATCCAGCGGCTTTCCTCAGCAGTGTCGTTAACAGAATGGATTACTTTGATCAGCTACTGCAGCTTCAACAAGGGAATTCACTGATTGAGGAACACGTTCACCAATTCTGTGAGTTGTCGTATCAGGTAGTGTGTGATGAAGTGGCATTCAAAACCAACTTTCGTCGAGGACTTAACAGACCCATCAAACGCTGGTTCCCCGACAGAAGCTTTAACTGCAGTTCAAGGGACTTTATGGACTATGCGCTGATTTTGAGTGGTTCTTCATTTACTGTGGGTGAAGCGGAGCCCAACTCGGCACGATTGCCAGCAGACCCAGTTGTGATCGTGTCTAGCCCTGTGGTTCATGAACATTCCTGCCCTGCAGTTTCCCCATCTGAGCCCAATCCCAACATGGTGGCCACCATGGAACCCAATCACAAAATGGCCACCAGTCCAGAGTCACAGCATGCCGCAGCTGATCATCCAGAGTCACAGCACACCACAGCTGATTGTCCAGAGTCAAGTCAAATCGTCATAGATCTTCCAAAACTCAGTCAAGTCATCGTAGATTGTCCAAAACCCAGTCAAGTCGTCGTAGATGATCCAGAACCCAGTCACCATCATGAACTCAGTCAAGGAAATGTTGATCGTCCAGTTCCCCAGCCATCATATGCGCAAGTCATGCCATAAGAAGGCCACCCCTGAGCTGGCTTCAACGCTCCACGAGCCCGCTCCAGCGCTCCACGAGCCTGCTCCAGTCCTCAGAGAGCCCGCTCCCACGTTTCATGAGTCCACTGCAGCGCCAGACCTCCCACCATCTTAGCCAACGGTGCAAGCCACGCCTGCCCAGCAGCCAACGGTTCACAAGCGCCCTGCCTAAACCCCACGGTTCAAGCCACGCCTGACCAGCCTCAGACGGCTCACATCACGCCTGCCATGCCTCAGACAGCTGCAGAATCCCGAGAGGTGTCAGTGGTATCCAGTGGAGAACTATCATCTTGCCCTGTCACGGCTATGGAGGCTGTCCGTGAATTCTCTGACTGTCGTTCCTGAACCGTCTGTCTGCTCTGATACGACTACGGAGGTCGTCCCTGAACTGTCTGTTCGCTTTGAAATGACTATGAAGGTTGTTCCTGAAATGTCTGTCTGCCCTGATACGACCATGGAGGTCGTTCCCTGGCCACCTGCACAGCCTGTTCCGCATTGGCCTCCTGCACAGCTTGTTCCGCCCTGGACACATGCACAGTTTGTCCTGCACCAGTCATCCGCTCGCCCAGCTCCCCCCTGGTCACCTGCGCACTTACACTCATCAGATTCACCTCCACTCCATGGACCTGGTCCCAGGTTCTGCCTCCTAGCCCACTCCCCTCCAAGACTGCTATCGGTTGGAGTGTCTTCTATTGGAGTGTCTGGAAGACACAATCATCAGTTGAAGTGCCCGCCAAAACCTCAAGAGGGCATTTCACCATGAACTCACTCTCTCACTCTCTCTCACTCACTCAAACACTCACACTCTCATTCATTCACTAGGACTCCATTTCCCATAAGCCCCGTAGCCATTCACTGATCATCGCACCAGCTGCACCGCATTCACCAGCCACTGATTACACCCACACCTGAAGCACATCATTCACCCCTTAAAACCACCACTCTCACACCACATGTCGTGAAGTCTGATGAATCTGAATGAATGAATCAGATTTCCACTACCATTTCCGAGCGTTATTCCCGCATCTTGTTTTCCTGGTCCTGTTTCCTGCCTGTCTGTCCCAGTTTTCGATTGTTTGCTGTCTACTATTTTTGGATTATCTGACCACAGCTCTCTTGCCGCCTGCCTGGATCTTGTTTGCCCGGACACGTTTATGACTCTTCCTTCTCTCTGACATAACTGTTTTCTGTTCTCTGACCATTGCCTGTCTGACTACCTCTGCTAATAAAGCCTGCTTTTAGATCTCATCCGTTGACTCGCTCCCTCATTACAGTCTGCTTCCCAAACAAAGGCAGGAAGATTTTTCTGGAGTTTAGGTGCCAAATAAGAAAAGGATCGACTGCCTGCGGTTGATTTTGATATTCTAGGTATTAACAACTGGCCAGAATTCTGAGATCGTAAGAGACGTGAAGGACTATTACGCATTAAGAGCTCGCTCAGGTACTGGGGAACTAAACCATTTAGTTACTAAACCAAATTAGCAAGATTTTAAAATCAATACAATGTTTAATAGGGAGCCAGTGCAGTGAAGACAGAACCGGGTTAATATGGTCACACTTCCTGGTTCTAGAAAGGACTCTTGTAGCTGCGTTTTGGACCAGCTGTAGTTTATCAAGTGAGCAGGGCAACCGCCCAGGAGAGCGTTACAGTTATCTAGCCTTGAGGTCATGAACGCAGTGGCACACGCGAGTCCCAGGGGATTTAAAGAAACGAGGACTTTTCATTCTACCAACCAACTCATAAGTGCTGAAATACCACTCATACAGGTCAGTTAATTTGACGAATTAAAACTGTGAGGTAACGCAGCACTGTTTCACTTGGTCTAAAGTTTCACTGTCATACTAAACTGCATTTGAGAGTGTTGAAAGCTGCAATGTTTAGTATTACTTTGTTGTCTGTATGATACTTAACAGTAAGCTAGATCAACATTAGATTATCATACTAATGATATTGTAACAGTTATCTTGTTACATGGTTTATTTTTGGTGCTGTGCTCATCCTGACCTCTAGGTGGCACCTGTGGCCTCACCTTTTTTGTATAAAACAGGAAGTAGTAGAGGAAGAAGGAGATTCAGTTTGAATCCCTGGTGACTTCATGTTTGTACAGACTGTGCTGGTTAGAGAAACATTTAGTGTGCTGCTCAACCAAGATTCTGTGTTTGTGCCAATTCATGTTCACCCAGAGCATGTTCATGACCAGGAAGAACTGATTAACAACTTTGGGATTTCTTTGAGTGCATGATTGTACCTGACCAAGGACTTTACCTAAAGCTTCCCGGCCTACCTCTGCAAGGAATTTATAAGTGCATCTATCATCTCATCTACAGATAAGATTGTCAAAACTACTTATGAACTGTATTACTTTTCAAGAACTTTATAAAACGTCATCTGCATTTGTGGACATTCAGTATTTGAACTTTACTCATCTATTTTGGACATTGTGGTTTACTTTTGTTTGGTGATTGTTTGCTGGGGTAATTTGTGTATTCACGAGTTCACACTTACCAATAATCAGATAGGGAATTAGTACGTATTTGGCGTGCTGTCCGAGGAGAGGGCTCTGAGCTCGGTATTTGGCCCGAGCCCAGAGCACTCCCCCCGTATCTGGTTTAGGAAGTAACCAGGCAAGTGTGAGGAGACGGGGTGGTGGAGGGATGCTGAAACTGTCCAAAAGCATAGGTGAGTCGACTGCATCGATATATATAGGTTTCTGCTCATGCTTATTGGGCAGACATGTTGATTGCTGATTAATGACAGCTGGCTGGAGT